>CM051240.1:176258451-177458451 GCA_027917425.1 Gastrophryne carolinensis | reverse complement strand
GTTTAATACTACCAGGGCTGTCCCTATGTTGGAAGGCCTTGTGCCAGATTGCAAGATGGCACCCCCCAAGACAAAACAATTTGTGTGCCCTCACCCCTGAAAAAACATTTGGCAGAGTTGAGCAGGTGGTGCCCAATCCCAGGACACTTCACACAATTAATACCATGTACCCCCCAAAAAGAAATCTGGCAGAGCTGTGCAGGGGGTCCCCCCTTTCCCTTGTCCCACACCAGGAACTAACCACACCAGTTTGATTGAAAAAAAAAAACTTGCGTCTCTGGTGTGACCACATTCATACTACACACTAATGCTATCCAGGATCCATTTTTCTGAATTAGGTGTTGATCACAATGCACAAGGGGTATCCACAATCCCTATCACACATGCACCCCCATGCAAGCCTGTAAGCCATCAGTGGTCACATAATTTATAGTTCTTTCAGCACTCGGATGAGGATTGGACTGCCTAACGGCTGAAGGCCAGTTGCAGAGCCGAGGTGCAGGTAAGCTGAATCCAGGCTTGCAACAAGGAGTGTATCCCAGCTGCAATCAAACTCCTTTTAAAGAAAATCGGTGTTTGCACACTTTAATGGAAGGTGCCTCGAAAAACTCCATGTAGAGGCAGCTCATTATTGCATTTTTACCACTTCGAAACAATGTCTTCTTGAAATAAGACACGGACAAGCTCCTGGGCTTTAATTGGTACTTGTGTTCCCACTACACACATTTTTTCAGATAGGTCCTCTTTGCCATGTCTTGATATGACACACTTTAAGGCCACGCTCTCTTGTCTTCTGGGTTGCGAATGAGTAATGAGGCCTTGGGGACTTTCCTAATATTACAGCTGGGGTGAGCTGGGAGACGATGTTGTGGTTTTTCCAGCACACTTCAGTATCAGTCTGTTATCTTTATGTGCAGTATCATCACTATTTAATCCTGGAACATGGGGAAGTTTTCATAGTATAGTCTAGCTCTTCTAACCAGACCACCCCAGGCTAAAATAAGGAACATGCCATGAGGAATTCAAATCGCAGGTGCGTTGTCATTTGCAACAATTCCTGGCTCTAGACAATGAAATATCACTGTATAGTTGTATGAAACTGGCCCAGTCTGGATGCAAATTAAACCGTATCTGTGGGCAGAAAGTAAAAACAAAACTGCTCTGCTCCTCTAGCTACCAGCCTTGATCCCACACAGTGTCAGAAGCTCTCAGCACTTCTTTGGCTGTCAGTCTAAGTTTTGACCACACATTCGCTGTCAGCCTATGGTCAGACAACTGAAGACACAGCTGTCAGCACTGCGAGGAACCAGTGGTGCAAGTGGTTAGGTGAGTATAGCAGTTTTTTTGTCTGTAGATGTTGAAGATAGTTTGATATTCATAGCAGGGTAATGCGTTTCAAAGTGGACCTAAAGTAAAAAAAGTCTTTAAGTAAACCAGTTAACATTTTGGCTAGAACTGTGGTCTAAGTCTCCAGGGCTGGCCAGTTACCTACCACCGGCTGATCCTCTTTCTCTGTGCTAGATCCTATGCTGGTCATTAATATGCATGGCATACAGTGCTGACAGTGCAGTGGGGTGGGGACCACCAAAACCAGGATAGTGAAAATCCTGCTGATTGGCCCTTTAAATCCCTTAAAGTGGACCATCCCCCTGGGGCACCCCGCAGTGTGAAACCCCGCTATTTGCCCAGTTTTCTTAATCAGACCAGGCTGTGGCTCTACTCCAGTTAGATGCTCTGTCCACATATATTAATGTGTGGCTGGAGAAGCTTAATGGAATTCCAGCCACACATACTAGAGGTGCACAGCATCACATGTATTCAGTTGCCGGGGACATGGCTGCACATACGCCATGGGCTCGTTGGACGGGCAAGAAAATCGGGCGAACAGCGTGATTTCACAGAGCTGGGCATCCCAGCTCAGGATGTCCCAGGGAGAGTTTAATTAAGCTCTAATAAAAAGGTACTCGCCTTGCACCTCACAACCTGCTTGTGCAACTGATACAACCTGACACACTATAGAGCAGTGGTACTTAACTGGCAGACGGAGGTCCGAATGCGGACCTCAGTGCCAGATTTTCGGACCCCTGCCCCCTTTACTTGATCAGCGATGTAGTGCTTTGTCTCCCTGCCAGTGTCATGACTCTGCTCCCTGGCACCAAGCATTGCAATATAAAGTACTGCATGGACGGGAAGTGGCATTGGTGGGTACACAAAAACGTTGTCTCTGTCCCTCCGCCCCAGCTCTGCCCCGTCCTCCCAGCTCTGCCCCATCCATCCCCGTCCTCCCAGCTCAGCCCCATCCATCCCTGTTCCCTCAGCTTTGCCCCATCCATTCCTGCCCCAGATTTGCCCCATGCCTATCTATTCCTGCCCTCCCAGCTCTTCCCATCCAATCCCTTGTTCCATCAGCTATGCCCCATCCATTCCTGTTTTCCCAGTTTTGCCCATCCAATCCCTGACCTCCCAGCTTTGCTAATCTATTACTGGTCTCTCTGGCCATCTACCCCCCCCCCCCCCAGCTCTGCTCAGCCATCCTAGCTCTCTTTTCATCCCCCCTGCTCTTGTTCTGTCTATCCATCCCTTTCCTTACAGATTCTCTCCCATCCATCCCCCCAAGCTCTATTTATCCATCCTTTTTACGAGGCCTTATTGCCAGTAACATTTTGGGCCCCCTAGTCCACTGGTTTACACGCCTGCGCAAAATGCACAGCGGGTTAAAAGCAGTGTGCTGCGGGCCAGAGCTGTAGGTCCTGTTCTCCTGTTTTTTCCCATTGTCCAATAGAATTCTGGGGGGCAAGCAGCCTTCTTTAGTTTTGCCTATGGAATCTATACCCCCCCCCCCCCCCCCCCAGTCCGCTGATCCAACTATTCACCCCCGCCCGGACCTTCGCCTTTCATCAGATGTCTGTAATTGGACCTTTACAAGAGGAGTCCCCTGCTTTACCCTTCTGTTATATTGGCGTTGGTAAGGTTGTACAACCAAGCTATAAGCTATTCGTTGCCAGCTATGGGGGGGGGGGGCTGCAGGAAAGTGACCACACCAAAGGATGATCATACTGTCTAAACTCTACATGAATCCAGAGCTTCCTCAGTATAAGGCAAGAGTGCCGCCCCCTAATCAACCACAAGAGCTTGCTGGGAGTAGACATTATGTAAATGCAGGAAAAGGCAGTTACTGAAAATGTTACACAAATCTAGATAGTGGAGTCTTTCCTAATGACGAGATGGTTGTCGCGTTTCCTTATCAAATGCTGAACACACAACATTGCAGAAAAAAATTATGCTGACTTAAAATGATGTCTTCTAATAAAAGGGGACCTGTATCTTTCCTCCCTCACCCAAGGAGCAGCTCAAGCATTCCACAATGTGTTTCTTTGTCACAGTATGGGAAGGCAGCCTAGATGTTCTAAACTCAATAATAAAAAGTAACAATATTTGATGACCGTCCACAGGCTTGAAGTTATGCCAGCTTATTTTATTCCCCATTGCTGACATCGCACACTCCGGCCAGCCTCAGCGGTGCCCCTTCTTCCAGTCACAAGCGAGCAGGCTCCCTCTTTGATCGGCTGCTGGGTCCATATCACTGGATATGCTATTACAAGGTGGCTCAGAACCTGGCCCCCTACCCCGGCACTGAGGCAGGATGGGGAATTTACAAAGAAAAAAACCTCTTACCTCCACTCGCAGTCCAGCGGTACTCTGTGGTGTCCATTGGACTCATTTACTGGCACTAATTTTAGGGTAGTCATTAATTGGCTCATGACCTGAATGCCTTTACACAGCCCATTGATTTAAATAAAAAACAAATAAATACAGACCTCTGATTAGTGAATATAGATATGCTGTGAAAAGAAACAGTGTCTTCTTCAGCAGACAAAGCGCGTACTATGAAAGATAAAACATTGCGAATGGAGATAGATTTTTTGTTAAAGTGCTGCCTTGGACCATATTTGCGGGGGAGGGGGGGGTAGGGAGAGTATAACTTAATTTTTATAGGGGATGTCTGGGTTTAAGGGAGCCCCCACCCCACCTTGCCACCCTCCCCTGAGGCAAGAGGCAGGAGTATTACAACTCCTTATCGACTATTAAAACTCCTTATCTTGCCCCGGACCCAGAGCTGATTCAATTGAATGGGTAGAAAGGCATTGCTCTGGGGAGCGCTGGGGACATTGCTGAATCCCGTGCAAGGAGTGGCAGGGCAGGGGTTGGGGGTTACCCTTAGACTGGACTGGACAATCTTTTCTTAATGGATCTCAATAGTCTACATTCCGCCAGTTCTCTAAACAGGCCTATTAAATAAATCCCTACCTGCCCTGTGAAAGGAGCCCATTTTCCCAGTTCAGCAGCATGGGTTGATTTCTCTTTATAGAACATGCCTATTAATTGGCCAGCAGGTAAGACTTTTCTTGTGTTCCCTAATCAGACAAAGTATGGAGGGAGGGATTGGAGGGAGAGTTGAATACAAATTTGAGTAGAATTCTACTTGAAAGTGGCCTTCCACCATGTCTTGAAACTCCTTGTCAGAGAAGGTGTAGGTCTTGCCCACTGTGGTTGCCTCAGACCGCAGGCTGGGAAGCTGGGAACCAGAGATCCCAGCACATAATGAGAAGCTTGCTGGCGTGTGTGCTGCATTTTAGTATTAAAGCCTATCCAAACAGATTCATAGCCAAATTGATGGCAGAATATGGCTGTTTCAGGTTGTTTTTAGAAGTATGTTTTTTGAGGGCTCCTCCAATCCTTCAGTGCTAAATTATGAGCACTCCCGCATTGCTGGTTTGAGCACTTCTTCTGCCCTCAATAAGCTAGGGAGCCTGGAGCCAGCCTAGGCAGCACGTGCAGCCAAAGACAGATGACAGCAAATGGAGGAAGGGAGGGAGATGTCTTCTGCCATCATCCCAGTGCTGGATCAGGCTTGGGAATAAGCTTAAAGGAGTTGTCCAGGCATATCCTTGCATATCCTGGTCAGATGCTTAATAAAGCTTTTGATTCGTCCCCTTTTCTGTTGCCCAACTCCTGGAGTTTATTTATTAATGACCAACAAGCAAAGCAGGGAGCAGGTATCCTCCCCTGCACACACAAGAATTAGTGTATCCCACACACGTCTTATGCAAGAGGGGTAGCGACAGATCCACCCTTTAATGCTAAAAAAGTTGGTAATGAATAACTAAAATCCAGGAGCTGGGCTAAAACAGCTTTATTTAGCAGCACACCATGATGAATCCTCTGCATGGCAGGTAAGCAAACAAAGATGTGTTATTACACTTGTGCTTGACAATCCCTTCAAAAAACTATTTGTAGTTTACAGATAAAACTTTAAAGCGACTATTAACACATGTATAGTTGATGATTACTGTGAGCTGAATTGGTGTTTTCCTAAGAGGTGTTCTTGTCTCGGTTTGGTTTAGCTGCCTGTCCCTAACGACAGGTTTAGCTCTTCTGCTTTGAGCATTGCAGTCTGACACTGATCCCCTAAGGAAGCATCAGATTTGGGTAGGGCAGTTGATATGAAACCCATTACACATTTGCTTAACAGTTAAAATCACAAGACCTTCCGTTTCTTTGCTCCACCAATGTGCCCTGTAACATGCTGCCTTATGCCAGGGAACATTGTTTGGCAAACTTGCTGTGTAGCTGTTATAAACGACATGCCCTGCCAGCCACGAGGGAATCGTAGTTTAACATAGTGTTTATCCCTGGCTAGAATTACTGGGTGTAAAAAGGTTGCAAGGAATGGATACCTTCTCACAGGGAAGATCTTCTGCTTAAAGTGCTGATGGGATACACAGTGGGACATGTTAGATTGTAGCATGGCTTGTATCTGGCTGCTGATGGGATTGGCAACAGCTGAATTGAGTGAATGCCTTATTGTTCTGCAGGTAGATTCTGAACAGCAGTGAGGAGATCCCTCTTGCAGCATGTATCCTCTATGGAGACATGATGTTCGCCGTTCCATCCCTGTGGGAGAGGATACAGGCTCACAACAAGTACTGACGGCAGGATCTAAAAGTAGAAGGATGGAGATGTGCTGAGCGGGAGATCAGGGCTGTGTAAGGACAGGCTCGACTCCCCTCCTGCCTCGGCAGGGACCCGACGACCTGCTTTCTGGGCTCATGCAGGCTAACCACAAGGAAAGGGGCAAACAGTTTGCTGCAGACACCTGGCAGCTGTTTCGTCCTGCTGGAAAACGGCCAGAAAACGGCAAGATGAAACCATATGGTGAGAAGTTAGGTAGACGCTGTGTCCTATGACTGCCAGCCGAGTCATGAACCTTCATTGTTCACTTGTTGGGTAACGTGCAGTGCCACTTTTTTGTGTTTTCTAATGTTTTTATAGCATAAGCCTGTACATCAAATAAGTAGCTTATTTGTATCTTTAACACTGTGCCGGGGACCCTGATATGTAGGTGCCCTAAACACAGTTAATCCATCCCCTCCTGCCACCAGTAACTACCTCCTATAAAGAAATGATCTATTTCTCTTGAAACTCTGTACAAGTGCGGAGTGCACAGGCTTTTTCAGGTTTCCCATCGTAGCTTTGAGTAAAGGTTAAAGCTAAATATCTCCTTGCAAGGCTTACCAGCATCAGGAAGAGTGGTGTAGGGTGCCATGGACCTTACTTCCTCTAAGATTCTAGGATAACTGTTGGTCAACTTATTATTCCTTCTTGTAATAAACCCCTTTAAACTTTTCTTTCTGTACTACGTATTTATTTTCTTTTTACAGCTCCCTTCTGCAGTGTGGCTCCAGATTACAGTTTAGTAACATAGTATGTAAGGCTGAATAAAGACTTTAGTCCATCCAGTTCATCTCCTTCCAGTGGTCTAGTAGCCATAGCTGGAAATCTTTTTACATGCAAGGAAGGCATCCAGGCCGCTTTTGAATGCCTTTAGTGTATCCTCCATAACTACCTCATCTGGCAGCGAGTTCCATAGTCTCACTGCTCTTACAGAGGAGAAACCCCTCCTCTAACCTTAGTTGATGCCCTTGGGTCATGGTTTCTTTCCGGGGTTTAAATAGTTCATGGGACAGATCTCTGTCATCTCTATTAATATGCTTTCCCTGCTGTTTGACCTTATTGAAAGCTAATGATATAGAACATGAAAATAGAACATTTTAAGTTTTGCTACAAACCATCACATGACCCTGATCTTTCCTGCGTGTTGAACCTGACCACATGGATAAAGTGCAGAGCTGCACCAACAGACCTGCTTGAGTTCAGCTTAGAGGCCTTTAAAGTGGAGCAACCACTAGCCTAGAGTGTATTAGACCTCTAGAACTGGTGGTCTAATTCTTGGTGGGGTATCCCGATTTAGAATTCCCTGATGTCTGAATCCCCAGAACTACCTTAAAACTTGACTTTTTGGCAATCCCACAGTGTATGCACAGCCTATGGCATCCCTCTGGCTGCTGGGCCAGGCCTATTCACTATCTGCTTTAACCAGTGTTGGACCTGTAGTCTAGAGAGCTCCAATATGTGTTTGATTGAACTTGCTACCAAAATGAGGTTGCAATAGTTTTGTTAAGTTACAGTATGGAAGGGGCACAAATACCAAAGATACATATTTTCCCCTTGAGCCTTATGATTTTGGTTATCACAAATACATCCAATGTGCTGTAATAAACTGATTTTCTAAAGTGATATTCTCCATTAGCAAGCTCTGCTGTGATGTTTTTAGAGATTAACCCTAATATCCTGTTCTGAGTTTTCTAGTGTCTCGAAACAGAAGGTTGAGCTCACAACAGATTTTTCTCTAGGTAACTCATGTTTGTGACTTTTCACCTTCATGTTTCACACAGCTAAGACACAGTGGACTTTGACCATGTCCTAAGTCATCAGGTATAACTAGTTCTTTGGCTACTCCAGTCTTCCTGTGGACCATAATCTGAGGGTCTGTGGGATGTTAATTTAGATAAAAATTGGATCAACTCAGAAGAGTTAAAACATGTTAAGACTAAAACATGTTTCTTTTTTGTTTTTAGCAAACTCTGTAAAGATGGAGATTCAGAGTGATGAGGAAGGAGACAGAAAACCCCATCGCAGAGAAACTCCACTACAGGATGAGGAAAGTGGTCCTGAAGAACCTCACGCAGAAAGTAATGGAATCTCAGACACCCGCATGGGCCAGGATCTGTCTCTCGATGGTGGAATCCGGCTTCCGAATGGTAAACTGAAATGTGACATCTGTGGCATGGTTTGCATTGGCCCCAATGTGCTAATGGTCCATAAGAGAAGTCACACGGGTAAGCAGCCAGATGAAAAACTGCCTGTAGAATCTGATGTTACTATTACCTGATACTATTGCTTGATATGGTTAACAAAAGGCAGGTACAGATTTGTATATCACACATGTACAAAGTAAAAGGTACATGGGCACCATGTATGTGCTCAGTTTATGATTACTACAGGTCTTTCTTTTTTATGAGTGACACCAATAAAGGGCAAGTCATTGCAGCATTGGTATTTACAGTATCTCTTGTGGATGTTGGTGAGGTTTACTCTAAAGTGTTTCAGAAAAGGCCTGCAAAAAGGTGTCCTTGGAATACTGGTTTATATCCTGTAGTCTCATTTGAATTAATAGCTATACGTGATCTTACATGGCTAGAATCTTCTGTGTGTGATTTAAAATGCACATTTATTTTTACCCAAAATGAGCCATGGCAGGAAATGATTCATTTCTGCTTTGCATTTAAGATTTTGAGGTTTAGTTTTAAAAATATATGCACTCTTTAATCAGTCTCCAGGGGATGCAAAAGTCTAAAGAGAATATTTGTAGTTGTAATAGGGAATATAATAGTAGCATCACACTGAGGATTATAACCCACTTAGAACATTATTAGCAATCATATAAATGGCAGTCATGCTATATTATATTGTGCCTGGTATATTTCCAACAGCAACCACTTATATGTGAGCATCTATCCATCGTATTTAAAAGGGCCCTTAAAATGTTTTATTAGTGCATGATTATTTTTGGCTACAGTTTGCATGTCTTTCTGTTTAAGGACGAGTTAAAAGGGTCAGCATGTATTTGGAAATTATTATGTGCAGCTACAGGAGATGAAAGCGGTTAAATTCTGAAATCAGAAGTCAGATCTCCTTTAGAATAAAACAATGCATATTAATAACTGCTGTTTATGTGGACTTGCTCTTTAGGTTAAATGTAGAATAATTAGGGTATTGTCCATCCTCTTATCAAGATGATACATTATTTTGTCAAAGGCAGAAGTTCCCTCCACATCACTTATTAGAGATGCCCACAAACTTCTTTAACTACTGATAAATGGGATCTTGAATATTTTTGTGTATATATATATATTTGGTATGTATCTATATAGGGAATAGGTGTAGATGCTAATGCTCTTAATAGAATATCCAAAAGTATATCATTCAACAATCCAGTCCTATATCCCGACTACCAAATGGTAATGTGATCAGTTGAAACTGGTCAATTTAGGGAGCTAAGCCATACTGTATTTTGCTTTTGAACATTAACAATTAGATTAGATAAATTGTAGGTGAGGAGCTAGTTGGGAAGTTGTATTTAGTCAACCTAAAAAACGGGCTTATCCAGTTTAAACCAGAACCATAAAGTACAGTACAGTATATTTACTCATAATGTATAGTTGAAGAAGTAGGGCTTTGAACTAATTATTACCCTAATCAAAGTTTATGATAGAGCAGTTACTCAAAGTTCATCCCTGGTTGATCAACTTGGGGTAAACATATTAGATGTATCATTCTCATTATTAAAACTAATTTAATTCAGTCATGAGCACCGTATAACACCACTGTAATAGCAGTTAACATTTTTGTTATTTATTGTTTAATTACTACATTTGTCAGGTCTAGGTAATCCGATTATGGTGACAAAACCATAAAGGGATGTTGATGACAGTTTAAAGATATTTTTCTGACATTGACTGATGTAATACATAGAGTGCTTGAACTGAGGGAATATTTCAGACTTATGGTTGTAGTTCTGCCAGTTGGAAAGGTGGAAGAAATGGTAACATTGTGTGTCTGCAATAGCTCAGGTAATATAACAATCAGATCCTTGAGGCATTTTGCACTGGGACAGCCTACCCAAAGTTTAAGCCTTGTAGTTATACTTTCTTTACAGTTATAGTTTATCTGTGTATTTGGCTTATTAATGAAGAAGGTAAACATGTGGAACTGCACTTCAATAAAGCCACTGGGATACAAATTATTGTATTGATCAATAGCATTGCTAAAACAAACCTAAGATGACATGTAGATTAACTAACAGGTACCAAGAGGTGTCCACTGTGATAATTACCCATTGATGTGCTTTCCCACTGCACCAGCCTGTCCTCTCAACCTAGCTGCCATTAGCCTCCCTATTTAATTCCATTATTTCCAGCTTCTGGAACCATTACATAGACTGGCCCTGTATCTCCCACCGCCTTGGTGTGTGTCTCATTGTTGCAGCAAAGGGACATCCCGATCTTTTTCAATCCCTCATCGGTTACTGTTCACATGTCTGCCAGCAGTTTATAGGGTTCTGCAGGCTAGCAGCTTCACAGTGATGTGCATGGATTCTGACGAACTGTTATGTAGGGCGTGGAATGTGGGAGATGTTACTATTGGCTTCCCGGTCTTTGGGCCTACCAGATGCCTATGTGCATTGGGCCCCTTGCTGCAACATTCAGAGGAAGTAACAAAAAGGAGCATCATATTTTGTATTGATCATTAGTATGCAGTCATTATAACAGCTGTACCTCATCCAGTTCGTTTGATCTGCATTTTGGCTCCTGTTCCAGAGCAGACACATGGAGCTGGATGTCCCCCTTTATACTGGAGCCACAGCACAAGCACCTTAAGAGACCCCTTAGTGCCCCAATCACTGCAGCAGCAAAGGCAGTGTTTGTGTGATCAATAGGTCACTTAGGGTCCTTTGCACACTCTGAAAGTTGGTAGGACAGGCGGTGCAAACTCAAATACACAATGGCCCAAAAATTAAAAACTTAGACAGGGTCATGGACCAACCTTGTTATTTATTGAAAAAGTGTCTATCCATCGGGCATGTGCGCTTGGCTCTATTTGGCCATCTTTTCTTAGTCTTCTAGGCTAAAATTATAGTGGAGCGCAGCCACCACCCTCACATGCGCAGTTGGATCAGTCGTCAGGTAAGTTTTATCGGTGATCTGTGTGGGGGGGGGGGGGGGGGGATGCATTTGCCAAACACTGGAGAAATACTTTCCTATTACATCTTCATAGGGGCGAGGTTTTACATCAAAGCCCTGTCCCACAATCTCACTGGCCACAAGACTGCAATCAGGTAGTGCAATCCAACCGCCGGGCTGGCTTGTTAACTAGCCTCTCGGGGACAAAACTGCCCTAGGTCATGTGCCTGGTTTAAAGGTAACGCCAAATCTGATGACGACGTGTGTTGTTGGAGAAGGATTCATTTAGTGAATAGAATAAACTAGAAGTACTGTCACCCCTTAGTCTAACCATAAACCTAAGATGCTGAGGACCAGGCTGGATCATCATACAGCCTTCTCTAGACAATTCTCTGTGGCTGCTAAGGTCCTCTGTCAAAACTTGCTGATGTAGGCATATTTGGTGCCAGCTAGTGTGGTGGCATTAGGGAGGGTGTAAAGGGTGTATCATCCACATCTGGGGTCTGCAACTTAAAGCGGACCTCCAGTCAATAAAATAAAATGTATTAAATTGCTCCGCTAAACCTCATTTTACTGACAGTCCTGTTTACACATGAGCATGAGGGGAGAGCTGTGCCAGCAGCAGCCCACACCAAACTGAGCGGGATATATGCCTCAGAAACAGGGGAAAACTTATCTGTCATGCTGCACACACACACAGTGAATCAACAGCTGCTGGAGGAATGCTGTGCGTGTAAGAGGGAAGCTTTTATAATTTTCAATAGGTTTTTCAGCTGCTGAACATTGAAACAGTTGTTTACAATGTTGATGCAAGCTTTCTGAAAAGTGAAGAGTCATTACATCTGATGGCTTTCTACTTCTGGCTAGAAGTGCTAGAAAGGGATGATTGCTGAGTGATTTGAGGCAATTTTGACTGTGGGACTTGGTTTTGAAGAAGCAGGTTTTTATAAAAAAAACGTGAGTGCACACAGCCAGGGGATGCCACTTTGTGTCTTTCTGTGCAGCAGCGGCACAGAAATGGGAGAGTGGCACTGGAACATGGGCAAGGTAAGAGTTTTTTTCTTTGAAAACCCTGGTCCTGCCCCAACGCCAGATGGCGTGGGGGGGGGGGGGGTTAATTTCACTTTAAACCATCTAAACACATCAGATGAATTGCTGTAGCAATAAGCTGTTATTCCAGTGCAAGCTGGCACAAAAAAGTTTAGCAGTTTTCCCCTGTAAAATCAGAATGGTAGGTTCAAAACCAGTCACCCCTGATTCTTATTCCTTCCAGTAAAATCTCCACCCAGTTTGGAACCAGGACATACATGCTGAATTGAATGAACAAAGGCCCAAGGTGTTTTGTACACAAAATGATTGGGGGAAGGTGGGAACAGAAGTTTATTATACCAAACGGGAACACCTGTAGATGTGAGTCTGCTTTAAGGTCCTCATTTCAGCTTCCATATCACCCTAAAAAAACTGTAGATATAACGTAAGCCAGATTTGTTTTGTTTTAAGTGTAAACAGAACCGTTATATGTAAAAGATTCCTTTTTTTAAAGCACGCCTTTTTTTTGAGGCTCAGCTGTTAAGGAAATGGTGAACTCAAATTATCTACATTTTGCCTTTGTTTAGGAGAACGTCCATTCCACTGCAATCAGTGCGGAGCATCATTCACTCAGAAAGGGAATCTCTTACGCCACATTAAATTACACTCTGGGGAGAAACCCTTTAAGTGTCCATTCTGCAGTTATGCCTGCCGAAGGAGAGATGCCCTTACAGGTCACCTCAGGACTCACTCAGGTAAGTTACAAGAAAAAGAAATGCTAGACTTCTCTCCCTGAAATTCGGCTAGTATCCCATGTCTTTAAATATGTTGGACTACCTTCTATTTTACAGTATGCATAAACAAAGTGTTTAACTTTTAGAGCGGAGGTCCATTGTGACTGGCCCCCGCTGGCAGCCCCTACCCACCTGATGCTGAAATGGATGACCATCTCAGCTGAAACTAGTCGATGCAGTTACTTAGTTTGTCGGGAAGGTACCGTATTTTTTGCCCTATAAGAAGCATCTGCACATAGGATTTGGAGGAGGAAAATAAGAAAAATAATATTCTGAACCAAAAGTTGTGCTAAAACACCACCCCAGGACCAAATAATAGCCAAGGTACAGGCTCATGCCAATCCCCATAGGCAGTGTGACATTCCCCCTCCCATTCCCCATAGGCGGCAGGGGACAGCGCCCGCCACTTCTCCCATCTTCCTCTGGCCTCTTGTGATGTGGCAGCCTGGCCGGGACATGTGAGCTGACTTTTTTTTTTTTTTCCATTCACCCCATAAGGCGCCTGCACATCCCCCCCCCCTCATTTTGGGCAAAAAATACAGTAAGCTTCATTTTTTTATTTTAATACCCCCAAAACTATGCCAGTACCGATGGTGGAGGTGGGGTGCTGTCAGCGGGGTCCAGTCAGACTGGACATCTGCATCAGTTGTTCTCAGATAGTTTACTTAACCTGTCAGGGAGTGTGTATCAATGTACTAATTGCTGGCTAATAGTTGCAGAAAAACAAACCTTGATTAAGTGGCCCTGGGGGGTCCTAAAATGTTGCCTTTTTCACACATTATGGATTACATTTTTAAAGATACGGATAAATGCCTGTATCAGTCAGTCTTTATTTAGTACCCATCATAACGTCACTTCCATTCCCTAGAGAAAAAAAATAACAAGCCCGGACAGGTGCTCTGTGGAAGATAAACGGTTTAGTGAAATACTGTTTTTAGGTTTTACTTTTTGAACCTTATGATATTCTTTGCATTTTGTTTGATTCAATGTTGCTCTTGTTTTTTTTATTGCTTATATTCCTTTTAACAGTATACACAGACATGCTCACTATGTTGGCGCACAGCGTCAGGAGCCACACCGTACCTGCGACAGCTTTGTTAAAAGGTGGGGGAGTGGTGCTGACTGGAAACGAGGAGTCAATTTGACTGGATTTTCCAGTGCAGTATTGTGTGGCTGGCTGCCATTTACATTACTCATCAAGGAAGTTCAGTAGAGAAATCTTGCTTTCCTCAGGACATGCCCTCTCATGGCTTTTATTTAAAAAAATGCATGTGAGGTCATCAAGGTCTTCTTAGTTAATATTACTTCTAGCAGGGTTGTACATAATAATCTGCTAGGTGTGGAGAGGTTCCCCTGAGGGCAGAAGGAAGGACCTCTGGTCCAAATCCTCTAGTGTAGCGATGTCTTTTAGGACCGAGTGCCAATATGATGGGTACCACCTCTAGCATGGGTGCTATAGGTTCGCCACTACTGCTCTAGTGGGTGCTCCCCAGAGGTCTGCTTTAGCTAGAAGTCAAGCAATGCAAATCTGAAAAGATTTAGCATGACCAGACCAGTGCCTCTTATTCTTCCCCCAGAAGCCATTGCCTGCAGCCTTTCTCTTTCTCAGCAATTCAACACCCATTTAATAAATCACACCGGATTTCAACATATACCTTTTGAGCCCGGTGTAGGTAAATGTGCACTGCTTGAAGCTGGGCATTAGCAATAGCAATTCACTATTGTGTTGCTACCAACACCTATTAAATGGTTTGATCCATTTTGATGCACACATTTTCAGGGGTGGAGGGTGTTTTAGAGTGCCACAGATCAAAACCCTTCCTGGCACAACACTGGCAAAAAAGCTGCCTTATAAACAGAAGTGATACCTACTGATCTCCTCTTAAACCAACCTTCACCCTGAATAAGAGCCTATCTTATTTGTTTCCTCCACCCTGTACATACTATTTGTTTCCTCCACCCTGCACATACAGATTACCCACATTAAAAATCATCCTACCTGCATTTACTGCATTTTTAGAGCCTTTAAACATCAAAGATGGTGGCCCATGGAGTCTCAGGCTGCCTGCATACAGCAAGTGTCTTCTGACTATGCCGCTCTGCATTCTGGGATTGCTGTCCTTTTCCTGACCCCAGCTCGGCTCTGTCTGTGCAAAGCCCCTGTAGTTTTGCCTCATCTCTTCTCCTCAGTAAGTAATGCTTCTGAGACAAGATGGCGGCGCACGTGTCCTAGAGTCCTGACCAGAGTTGCAGCCCGGTGTGGGAAAGAATAATAAGTAACTAAAAATGTAAAAAAATTGTTAATTTTAGATGCTGGGGAATAGTTATTTAGGGGTTTGGGCTTTTCATTAAATTATGCTGAAGGTCCAGTTTAATAACTTTATGAAGCTCTTTTAAAAATACCTTGGACTAGGACAGTGTTTCTCAACTTTGTCCTCAAGTACCACCAACATGTCCAACCCCATGTGATTCCATAGCATTCCTGCAGTATGAACCGCAGTACAAATTTGCAGCACTGTAACTGCTGAAGCAGAGTCTTAGCAGAGAACCTCTTATCTATCTAGCTCTCTTAAAGTGGACCAACACCCACCCCTGATCTTATAGATTCCCAGGCCGATCAGCTCCCTCCCCGCGGGGCATCCGAATTCGGGATGCCCTGCTGTGTGAAACCCCCCAGAAAGCCCCTAAAAACGTACCTTATCGGCGACGGATAAGCCGCCGCCTCCCGTGCGTCCCTCTAGCAGGACGCGCACCCGCGCCGGCCATTCACAAACTGTAACTGTAAGAGGGACGCGCGAGAGGCGGCGGCGGCGGCGGCTTATCCGGCGCTGATAAGGTAAGATTTTAGGGGCGCCCCGCGGAAGTGGACCAACACTCAGGATAGTGAAAATCCTGGGTGTTGGTCCACTTTAAGATGACTGTGGATGGTGTCTCATCAATATATGTGAAAACGTTTGAATACTCAATGTTCTCCCACAAAACCTCAAGCTGGCAGTGTACCTAAAATTGGGGGGTGGGGGGTCCACCTTGAGGAGCTAAATAACAAAAAGAACTGATTTGCTTTCACAGCCATTACTTCTGTTGTATTAGGTGTATTTCAGAATGGCAGCTAGGACTATTTCTTGGGCTCCTGTACACATTTGGTAGTAGTTTAAAAAAAAGAGGAACCCTGCTATCAGATTTATATCTGTGGTTTCTAGCAACCTATGGGGAATTTCTTAGTAACTTTGTAGTAGCAGTACCAGTGCTGTATGTTGCATATTTTGAGAGAACTATCTTTCAGTTAAAAACAACGAGTGGATATGATTAAGAATGCAAATTTAAAGGGGATATAAACTAATCGTTTGGTTGTCACAAAAAAATAGTACCTTAGCTCTCCACCAGCAGCAGTTTTTTCTCTTCTTAAAAACATTGAGACATTGATGGCAGAAGGAGATAACATGGTCCATCTAGTCTGACAATATGTGTGTATGTTATCTGTATTTTAGGGTGGATGTATACCTTCATCCAACACTTAATCTTCTCACCTGACGGCTTATAGCAGATCCATTAGCACCACTTTGAGGATTTGAGGAACTTCTTTAGTTAATATAAAGTCTCAACTGTCTTGAAGTCAGGGCTATCAGGAGGAAGCCAGTGGTAATAAACGTTGGTGAGTGTTGTCATTTGACAGCCAGACCATGGTTTGCTCTAAAGCAGGGGTCCCCAACCGTCTTCCTCAAGTCCCACCAACAGGTCATGTTTTGTGGATCTTCATGCCAATGCACAGGTGGAGTAATTATTGCAGCAGCTGAGCTACTGTATATAGCCAGCTATGTGGTGATAAACACGACCTGTTGGTAGCCTTAGGAGGGAGGGTTGGAGATCACATCTGTGGTGAAGACAAGTCTTACCTAACCCCACTTGGATCCTTTTCTAGCAGTGCATATCTTATGCAATCTTCTTATCTTCTTCTTCCTCAAGCGGGTTATCCTCAGTGGTCTGCTTCAGCGAGAAGGCAAGCCATGTAGATCTGAACGTATTTCATGTGACCAGACTCTTGAGTGCTTATTACACTTCCCCAGGTGCCCAATCTTTTACAAAGTAATGGAGGAAGAAGCTCCCACTTAGCAACTTTGTAGACTTTTTTTTGTTAGATAATACTTACCTGCCCTCCCGATGCTTAATGTAGGATAGCCGGCCACGGCTTCATCTTATGAACTCCGGAGCCTGCTTTGATGTGTGCCCCTGCTTTCAGTCACTGGGACGCAGGGGTGTGAACAGCAGAAGGGTGACGGGACCACACTGGATCAAGGAAGTGTCAGGGCAGTATTTTATCTTTACTGTAAGAATAGGTAATGGTACTTTTTTAAATCTTCCCAATACATGCAATGTTTTTCTTCAAATTCACACCAGGACATGGAGTAAACTGAACAACCCAGTTATTCCTTCTCAGTGACCACCATTCTTTTCCCAAATGTTTTCATATTCCACCAACCCAAGTGAATAAAAAATTGATTACCCTTATTTTTTTAGTCTATGCAGCAGACATTATATATAATGAAAGTTAAATACTCAGATGTAAGCATGTCCACTAACAATCTACACTGTGTGATTAACGAACAGCCAATATTACTTTATTCGGTGTTGCCTGGTGTAAGGTATTGTTTATGGTAACCAGTAGTTCTTTCACCGACGTGGTTAAGAAAAAAAATATCTGAGCAATATCCCTGGGGGAATAAAGCCCAATAGAGAGGAAAAAAATCCTGCTTGAGAGGGAGTGTTTGTCCAGCCACATTCCTGGAGTGAGCTGGGGATTCCACACCCTTAATGAGTCTGCTGATTACACCAGTCCTTTCTGTGACTAGCCCTGTGACTGAGACCTGGAAGCTGGAGCCCAAGCTGAAGCAGGACATCTTTCTGACATAGTTTTGACAACTCATTTCAGCTCCCTTACCTAACTCTACATACCCTTCTAATTCCTATAGTCATCTGCTGCCCCTACCAATCATTGCTTTCATGCATGTGGTCTTCCTGCAAGTGCTGGGGGGCTTATAGTGCGAATGCCAGGTGAGCAGCCACTCCAGACAGTACCTCAGCACCTTCAGCTGCACAATATACTAAAAAATGCTGGCAGACAAATAAATCTTCCATTTATCTGTTCTACACAACAAGGAATTGGGTTGGCCCTAATTTATATTTGTATGAGTCTCCATTTATACAACTGTTTCATATCATGTGTTGAATAGATATATATACATAACAGTTGAAACGGACCGTGCAACTACGTGTCAGGATGGGTCCTCGTTCACAGGGATGCAACACTAACCCCTCACACCAATAGTGAGCCCTTCATTAGTGAGTTACTGACTTAGATAGCAACGTTCTACCTTGTCTGTAATCACTGCTTTGTACAGCGCTAAGGAAGTTGATGACGCTTAAATAATATATAAAAATAATAATAATAATAGCAACACTGCATGCATTGGAGGATAGTTAAAAAGAAGGTCCAAGATTTTTGTAACCATCTAGCCACTCTTCCTCTGTGTGATGCTGGGTGGGATGGGGAGGACTCTGCAAGGCAGCCATAGACTTCGACAGACCAGTAACCCTCTAGATTTTTGTAACCATCTAGCCACTCTTCCTCTGTGTGATGCTGGATGGGATGGGGAGGACTCTGCAAGGCAGCCATAGACTTCGACAGACCAGTAACCCTCTAGATTTTTGTAACCCTCTAGCTACTCTTCCTCTGTGTGATGCTGGATGGGATGGGGAGGATTCTGCAAGGCAGTCATAGACTTCGACAGACCAGTAACCCTCTAGATTTTTGTAACCCTCTAGCCACTCTTCCTCTGTGTGATGCTGGGTGGGATGGGGAGGATTCTGCAAGGCAGCCAAAGACTTCGACAGACCAGTCCAGTCAGCAGCATGGGATTGGATGAATGACCTGTCACTCAAGTCCTTGCTACAGCTTTTGCGGTTTTGGCTTCTTAAGGACCTTTAAAGTGGACCAACACCCAGGATTTTGACTATCCTGGGTTTTGGTCCACTTCAGGGGGGCACCCCGATTAGGGGTGCCCCGCTGTGTAAAACCCCCCAGAAACACCCCAATACTCACCTCAAAACGCTCCCACGTTGCCGGGTGACAGCGACGGACAAGCGCTGACAGCGACGGACAAGCCAGCGCGTCCGCCGCCGCCTCCCGCACGTCCCTCTGACAGCGCGCGCGCCCGCGCCGGCCATTCACAAACGGCCGGCGCGGGGCGCGCGCACGGTTACAGGGGCGCGCGGGAGGCGGCGGCGGCCGCAGCCGCCGCCGAGGAGGTGAGTTTTTGGGGGGTTTTCGGGGGGGTTCCTCACCGCGGGACATCCCGATCTCGGATGTCCCGCGGTGAGGGGGGTGATCGGCCCGGGAATCTTATAGATTCCCGGGCCGATCACCCCAGGGTGTTGGTCCACTTTAACTACATATATAGATGATAATACTTACCTTTGCTCCAGCTAGTTGATCACTCTGGGTTCACTAGGAAAAATGGTTAGATATGGAGTTATGTACCAATACATTTCATTGACACAAGACAGTCTGCTTAGAGCAAAGCCATAGCCAGCATCCTTCTCCTGGCTTTGCAACAGTGTTAAATAATGACACACTTATCATCTAATGCCAAATCTAGCCCCTGAACTCTTCTGGCACACCTGCATCCTCGACACACTCCTGCAAACTGTGTTTCAAGAGGAGTGTCCCCAGTTTTTGCATAGAACCAAAACCTATAACACAAATTCGTATCATTTTAAAGGACATAAGCCGTGGGCTAAGGGTTAAACATATTAATATGTTAAACCCTTAGCCCACAAATGCCGTTTAGATGTAACGTCTGGGCAGTTTACACCAAGTAGTCTGGAAAACTAAAGGTTTCTGTAAAGCCAAGCTTTTTCACTAGGCTACAGCAGAATCCAACTGATGCGTTTGCGGCAGCTTGCTGCTCTAAAAAGTAATCTTAAAGGTATTAAAAGATGCTCCTTGTACCTCATCACAATGCTGGATGCACTGCTGAATACATGCAGACTTGTTTAAGACATTTACATAAAATTACCAAATAGTTATGTACATAGGCCAGTGATCCACAGCAGCTAATTTGATTTTAGTTTTATTAAACCTAGAAATGTGTCAATGCAGCAGGTACTACAATATTTCCTTATTTTTTTTGAAGAGCATTGATAATGGTAACCAATCGCATTTTAGGAGATCCTCATTGGCTCATCAGCTAATACAGTAATATATGTGTCAAAAAAAATTACCGGATTGCTAATCTGATTTATACCTTGACCTGACCTTTTGTCTCGCTTTGCAGTAGGTAAACCTCACAAATGTAACTACTGTGGCCGAAGCTATAAACAGCGCAGCTCCCTTGAAGAACATAAAGAGCGTTGTCACAATTATCTGCAAAACATGGGAATGGAGAGTGGTCAGAGTACTGGGCCTCATAGTGGTAAGTACAAGTAGCAACATGATTACAGTTCGGAATCTTTAGTCTTTTTAGCATAATCATGTCTTCATCTGTAACCTTATTTTCGTCTTTAATGTGCACTAAACCACCGATAATAGTATGTGCTTCAATGAAAAAAAGTATGTAGTCTGACCTTAAAAATGGTGGTCAGGGCATGCTGGAGCCAACCATGTGGTGGGTTGGGGGGAGGGTCAAGGTGTTAGCAGGCGACAAATCTGAAAAGGAAAAATTGAGTAGAGATTATGCTGAATAGAATGCTATACCAGTTCTATTAGAAAGCCAACTAAAGTAGGTTTCATTTTTGCTCCGTCTACAGCGTAAGTGTCTCCTTTGCAAGTAGCTTAAGCTATGTATTACTCTTTTTTCCATTGCCATTCAAGATATTCAATGTATACAATTATGTGTTTCCATGGGGCAGCATTATTAAGACTGTTACAAAGCTGAAGCAGCAGCAACATACATCCAAAGATACTCTATATACATTTATACGTATATAAGTACTCTGGCCAACCTCTTAAGTTTTTCTCCTGTGACTTATAGAGATTGACCAGTCAAATAATAAATAACTTGCCTGACAGATTACCTTATGAAGTGTCAGTCCCATGCTGTCTCTTCACTCTGGTCACTCTTCACTCTGGTTCCTCTGCCTTCAGTACCTCCTGATCACAAATCGAAGCCTGAGACTTCCGTCAGGCTGGCGCCCCCTCACTTAGTGATAGGCTAGAATGAAGCCCTCTATGCTGTCAATCAAGCTCAGCTCACTCCAATACATTGCACACAAAGTGCTTTATTCATTCATCCCTGCCACTTCCATCTCAGAGGGCAGCACAACACAAGGTATATTAGGTAATTATAATTATTCTGGCAATATAGTTTTGTTTTGAAAAATAAAAATAAGAACATTTGCCATGTGTAGCCCTGCACAATGGAAATACTTTTGAGTGTTCCTGGACAATTATTTTACGCCCTTCCCCTGGTAAAGCCGGTCAATGTCAGGACAATGCAATGTAGGGCAACATGGGAACATGCAAAATGCTTATACTTAGAAACCAGCACACCATTGAAATCTATTCTTCAAACACCTTCTGCCCCTATAAAAGGATCTTCAGTCAAATATAACTGAAGGTCTGAAGGCCCCAAAAGACTTTCTTGCCCTTATCTCCACAACATCTGATTTTGGATTTGGCAGCCTGGTACTTACACATCCCACATTCCATCAGAGCAGACTGCTGGCTTGCAATGCCACATGACCAGTGGGGTTCACATGGCAGTCATGTAGGTACAATGTGCTCTTCCTGTCTGGTGAATATGATTGCTAGCAAATGGCTGCCATCATAGGGAACGTGGAAGGGGTCACTTTCGGCACTGGCTTGTGGCAAAGGGTGACACAGCAGGGCATCCTGCTTTGATTTTGCGTCCTCTTTAAACCTTCATCTTCAGGTTAAAAAGTTGCCTAAATTCAGACAAAATGCTTGTGCTTCCCTGACGGCAACAGCACCTGGCCCACAGTGAACATCAGTGTTCAAGAGAGTTTGCTAGACAGTCATGCACAAATTCCATGCAGGAACGCATTACTTTATCAGCTTACAAGGGAGCCACTGTAAGCTGACCTTTAGTCATTTATAACTGGAGGCAACTTTAATGATACCCTCTTTATGGTTCTTACTAATTCAGCATATTCTACCTCTAAAATAGTAAAAAGGGAAAATCCACTTTGAGTGGCATTTTTGGAAGTGTATATTTTTTGCACCAAAAGATGTCCTCGAGCTAGTCAATAACAGCAGCTTGCAGGTAGTAAAAACGGTTTCCAAAAAACACACATTTGCCAGCATAAGAAAAAAAACTAGATAAGCTCAGAACCTCGAGGACATCATTTTGGCACACAAGAATATACATTTTTAAAATTGTCTTTGAAAGTAGACTTTCCATTTAACATCAGATATTCTGTTAACAACAAAAAAAAAAAATACATAAATCAAATGACATAAAGCAAAGAGGATTTCCACTTCAGAGGTTGCAGTAGTTTCATATATTTTTTTTTAAACTCATTACACAATTGGACACTTTTTAAAGCTTTCTATTAAGAAAAAAAACCTTACTATTAAGAAAAAATGATTTAACACTTAGAGGTTCCCTCCACCAAAATATACAATATCCTTTTCTGTATTTTTGCTTGCTCTGGTGATAGTCTCCTGTTCCTGGACATATTATTAAGAAAACTGGTACTGGAGGAGGGCAAAGGGTTCATCAATGGACAACAAATGTGGGTTCAAAAGCAGGGAGACCTTAGAGTTTCAAGTGTCCAAAGAGATATAGGGCTAAGTCAGTCCAAGCTACTCTAACAATCTAATGAAATGCCTTTTCTGAGAAGCTGGCCTTTAAAGTGGACCAACACCCAGGATTTTGACTATCCTGGGTTTTGGTCCACTTCAGGGGGGCACCCCGATTAGATTCCCGGGCCGATCACCCATGGGTGACGGTCCACTTTAAGCTTGGTTTTCAAGAGTACGTAGTCAGTGTTGGAGCTACTAAATGTTTGAATGTTTAGGGGGGTTCAGACCACTATTGGCATTCATGATCAGATCAGGTAAAAGGGTTCTTCATGCTGCCACACTGCAATAAAACATACAGTGGGATCTAATTTGCTGTTTGACTAAATACTTTTGTAGAAGTGTTTGTTATACAGTAGGGACAAGACCCCTAACATATTAAAGCCTAATAAGCATCATTTAAAAGAACATCTAAAAGAGCTGCTAATGACCCAAATGAATGCCTGTCTGCTGTGTAAGGCAGACATACAGTATTTATTCCTTGGTGAATATTTAGGTTATTGAAACTTACTGTACATACTGTATCCATTAATGTTAGTTAAAAATAACCAAACTTAACCCAGTTCTGATTAGTGTCAATTCACAGGCCTTAGTCATCTGTAATAGGACACAAGGTCTTCATACCTATGGAAGTTATAAGAATGGTTCAGAATAGCTATAGTTAAAGTTAATTGTGTCTTGCTTGGTTATCTCATGACAGCAAGTGATTCTGATGTGGGCTTTTGGTTCTATATAGCATCTCCTATGGATGAATGTAAGAATCAAGAAATCCTGATGGAGAACAGCATGTCTCTGGTGCCCTTTGAAAGACCAGCTGTCATAGAGAGACTTGCCAGCAACATGGGGAAGCGTAAGAGCTCCACCCCACAGAAGTTTATAGGTAAGCATAAACTTTCTTTTCCATAGAATTCCACGTCTACAGCTCCCTTCAGCATTTATACATTTAAGCCTTCTTGAACAAAAGCAAAACAAAATATAAGATTCTATGCTCCATGAATGGCCTTCATTTGTCAGACCTTACCTTATTTTTGTAAAGAATTGGGGAGCTTAATCATATGAGTTTGGTTACATTTAGGAGAGAATTTGGTGGACTTCCACCAACAGACCTCATAGGAGGCACAAGGCTTCCCTGCTTACCTTTACCCACTCCCACATTGGTGATTGCTCTCTTCCACAGCCCTCTAATATGAAGCCTATAGCTGCACTTCCAAGTTCAAGTTGGCCAGTTGTATAGGACTATGTAAAAACTTAGCTGAGGTGCCTATAGAGATTAATGGGAGGGTTTGGTCTAGTCTCATACACAGCAGTGCCCATTGGAAAACAAACATGCGGCATTTAGTTTCAGATACCTGGTTTGCCGGAGAGCAGTCACCGCAACAGGACTAGGTGATGGTGACCAGGTGAAGCAGGAGAGCCTCGTGCCTCCTATGGCACCCCTGATCTGAGATATGTCAAGAAAGTCTATCAAAGTGGACTGTCCCTTTAACAAGGAAGTGGTTTTCAGAATGCTGTACCTTGTATCAGCAAGAGTAGGTTATGTCTTTATTCTTGATTATTAGATAGATTTCCTTGGTGAGATAAGGAGAACAAGGCAATCATCCATCACTCTGCATCAGCAATACTAAATCAAAGGCAAGTGGACTTGCTTGCTCTCAAGAAAAGAGTCCAGTTGATTTGTGTTCAGACACCTAGTCCTACATAACCACTGTCCTAGTAGCAATAACTCCCCTTTTTATTTGCTCACATCAAGGTTAAAAGGTAAATCCTACATTGTGAAATGCAGCTTTGATTAACAGAAAAATAAATAACATTGTATACAACCTAATGAAAAGATGGAATTGGGTGGCTTCATAGAATTATTTTTCCACCCTCTATGGGGAAAAAAAATTTAAGCAGGGTTGTAAAAACTGTTACACATTTAAGTACTTATGAAGCAGACATGAAAATCCTTATGTGAAGTCATTCCACTTATAGTGACTTACATGTCACTATTACAGCAGTAAAAAATGAATATAGTGTGCATGTAAACCACGATTTCCTATGAAAGGAAGTAACATCCCTTCTACACACGTTCCTAATGTGAAAGAAGCAGACAGGTTTTCAGCAACATAAGACAGGAAAGTCCCTGTTTGCTGATTTCGGTGCTCTATGTGCTGGTATAGATAGTGTTACTGACTGTAACTTTGTTACGCTCTTGCAATATTACCCACAACGAAACCGTATTAAAAAACAAATCTAGTTTGAAGTGTCTATCTCGCATCAGCAGATGCTAACTTTATAGGGGGGGTGCAGAAAACATATTTCTTTGCCACATGGCCAAGATGTTTCCTAATCGAGGTGAATATTTCTCTAATGCACAGCAGCGGTTATGTCCTTTTCTGCTTGAATAAAATGTACCGGGTGGCAAGTGTCCCAAGGCATACAGGCTCTCCTTTATTCCTCAACGTCACAGGAAATAAATGGCCACCCCCCTCCTATTAGTCACAGTGTCTTCAATAATGCAATGTGAGGGAGAGGTAGAAGGACCCCCCCCATAGGAGTGAATAGAGTGGGTGTGATATGGGGGGGGCACCCACTGCATCCTGGGGGACTATGATCTCATGATCCGTACATTTTATTCAACCAGATTAGGATATTGAACTACAGGTATCAAAAAGTAAGTATGGCTTTTCCTGATTCATCTAAAAACAATTTTTTTGTATGTGGGCAATCTCTAAGTACCACCATAATGACCTTATAACTCAATATTTTATAGGTAACTGTTTCCTATAATGTGCAGCAATTTGGTTGTAGATTGCCAATTGTATATAGGCTTGTATATTTGGTCATAGTATTACTTTTCTATTGTTTATATCTAGATGTAATAATTGTAAAAATGTTTTACTTACAGTATCTTCCAAAAGCATATAGCTTAGATGTCTGTCTTGTATGTATTCACCTATACCTATTATATAAATGCTTTCCATTATGTTGTAAATTCACAATCACAATACACTACAACTTGTAAAGGGTTGCCCTTAAATTCAAGCCTCTCTTTACTACAGAAAATCAGGAACCAGTTTCAAATGTGGACTTTAAAATTCAAATCAACAAAATCAAAATAAAATATCACCAGAAGTTGCAATATTTAAACTCCCAACTAGGGCCATAGGTAGAGTTAGGTAGAGTTCATGATGTACATTGGTACTGTCCACCAGAGTTGTGAAATAAATTTAAATGAACATAAATTAATCTTTATGGTTTTTAAGATGTGGGCAGCCTGTATTTGTATTTTGGCAATAACAGGCGGTAGTAAAATGTTATGTCGAACTTCTAAAAAGCAGACCTGATTTGGGATGCTTGTCTGCATGAAACCCCTGGGGAAAGGAAAAAGTGGGAGCCTAGCACCTAAAACAATGATTTTTTAATGAAAAACAATTTATGAAATTAGGCTGAATGTGTGTATATTTCCTTTCACCTGTTTTTTTTCTAAATATATTTAATTTTTTAATATGTTTTTAATGTATGCTTTGTCTGCAGGTGAAAAGCTTACCAGGTTTGGTTATCCAGATTTGCACTATGACATGAATCTGGCATATGATAAGGAAGCAGAAATGATGCAGTCTCATATGATGGACCAGGCTATTACTAATGAGATCTCCTACTTAGGAGCAGAAGCACTGCGGCCTCTGATACATCATCCTGCTGCTGCCATGCCTGAAGTCCTCTCTGTTATTGGTTCAGTTTACCCTCAAATCTACCAATCTAGTAGGGTGGAAAGACCAACCAGCAGGGAAACATCAGACAGCAATGACAATAACATTGATGGTCCAATCTCCCTCATCAGACCAAAGAGTCACCTTCAGGAGAGGAAGGTCTCCCCCAGCAACAGCTGTGTGG
This sequence comes from Gastrophryne carolinensis, assembly GCA_027917425.1. Lineage (NCBI taxonomy): Eukaryota > Metazoa > Chordata > Amphibia > Anura > Microhylidae > Gastrophryne > Gastrophryne carolinensis. The sequence continues at coordinate 177,431,788 of CM051240.1, read as the reverse complement.
ACACCACTGATTCAGAGAGCAGTCATGAAGATCGGCAGTTATACCAAGGAAACCATGCCTTAAACCCTAAGCGAAAACCGAGTCCTGTGTATCCCAAGGAAGATGGTAAAGCTCTAGATGCCACAAAGGCCACCTTGGGCTCTTCCAAAGATGTTTTTCGAGTTTTTAACGGTGAAGGAGAGCAGATCAAAGCCTTTAAATGTGAGCACTGTCGGGTGCTTTTCCTCGATCATGTTATGTATACAATCCACATGGGTTGTCATGGTTATCGGGACCCACTAGAATGTAACATTTGTGGTCACAGGAGTCAGGACCGCTATGAATTCTCCTCACACATTGTCCGGGGAGAGCACCCATTCCAGTAGCTTACAGCAGGAAAGGTTCTGCTGCAAAGTGGACATGAAGAATACTGCACTTACTTTCCTTCTGACTTTAAATAGTAAAAACCATTAATGTTTGGTGCATTTTTCAGTTTACAAGTATCTAAATTCTCTGCATCATGAATATTTATCTGTTTTTCTTGTGACATGAGGAGCACATACTGTACAATAACTGTTTGTATTTCTAGGGTTCACTGTAAGTAACTTTGGAAGTACTGTAGATATGTGCTTATGTATCCATAAACCTGGTCTCCTGGTCGAGGTCAGATCTTATCATACATATCCACAGCTTACATGTAGCTCTGGGACAGTTGCAGCTAGTTTATGGCACTGGTGACAGGACAGATGGAAAGCCACCCAAGAGTTCTGACTACAGCTTTTAAAAAATCAGTAGAATTCATTCATCGAATTTGCCCTATTTGGGCATGTATACATTCTGATGGCGCGTATATATATATATATATATATATATATATATATATATATATTTATATTATTTTTGCAATTAATTTAGGTGAAATATGCAGCTAAATGACCATTTGCACCATTGGCCTATTACTTATTTTAAACATGTTTTGTTTACTTATTTTAAACAAGTTTACGAAAGAGGATTCATGATATCCTAGCTTACTACTAATTTTGATAAACATGGTAAGATTTTAAAAAATTACAGCGACTTACAACGAGGACAAAATAACGTGCTACAATAAGGGTTATCTTTACCAAGGGCTACTTAGTGAAAGATGATTTCTCATTGCTTTGGCCATTGCTTCCTGCCTTAAGCTGGCCATAGACATCCAAGCACTTTCAGAGGTTCATCTGTCCCCCTTAAATGTGTGCCAGGGGTACAGCTATAAAGGTGTTGATATCAGTTTAGACCTTATTATAAATAGTTTTGGGGAGAAGAAAGTAGCGATTGGCGGCTACCAGTATGGTTGAGATTTTGGCTTGATCCTGCCCAGTTAGAGCTTTTTAGACTCTTCTGTTAAAACATGACCCAATTTAAGCAGCTTAAGATATATATATTATATATATATATATACACATCTCATAATTAGGAAATATATTATTTGTTACATCTGCACCAAAAAATAGGGTAGGAAGAAGTTAAGTTCTTTGATGCACAGTCACGTTTAATGTAAATCGCTAAATGCTATTTTTTTAACATACTGTACTAAGTGTAAGTTGAATATCGAGCAGCTACAAGGTATTGTTAGTACTTGGAGGCATGACACGTGCAGATTGATCAGGAAATCCAGTTGAGTTCAACAGTTTTTTTTATTTAGATGTCCCTGGCAACTCCTTTTGGCCTAAAAATGATGAAGCCCATGATTGGAATCTATTTTTTGGGTTGGTGGGATGTTCTGGACATAACCGCAAAATCTAAGGTTCCTGTTTAGGTAATGCCACTTGGGTTAGACAAATTTATTTTCTACTAGACTACATTGCTACTGCCAAACCTTTCCCTACTCTTCTGAAACAAAAAAATAACAATGTAATTGTATCTACATGCAGTATATTAAATGTCATCATGTTCAGTAATCAGTTTTCTGAAAGTAGCTAAGGTAGGAGTAAGAGGATTCCATCATATGTGCTATGGGAATAAGTTGCTGTTCAATATATATATTCACTTGAAGTAAAGTAAAGTTTATAACCGTAAAACAAGTCTGAAAAATAAGCTGGAAGTTCGGAATCCCTTTATTAAAGTAAAAGGCAACAAATTAATCAAGATTTCTAGGTGGCCTTGTTCTAGCTTTAATGTGGCGCTAAACAATGAAGTCAGTGTATTTATCAAAATTACGGTCTGACCTAACTTTAATGGAAACAGAGGCTGGTCCTCTACTCAAAAGTTTTGCGATAGCTGTAATTTATACAAGGTGCACATGCTGATTTTAAATTAGTTAGGTTTTCCTTAACAAATGTGGTACTTAAAGGGAAACTCCACTTTCATTGACTATCACCCAGACCTAATTTCACGGGTGCCAGAGAGCACAAGGTTACCTGCTTATCTTACACTCACTCCCTTGCTGATTATCACACTCTCGCAGCCTAAATCCGATAATAGGAGCGGCACACCTCCAAGAGTCTGAAACCAGTAAGTGCAACTCTAGGTGTCAGGTACTGGGGCTGCGGGAGAGAAATCAGCGGCATAAACCGTAATCTAAGGTAAGGGAGCCTAGTTCCCTCTAGTACTCCACAGATCTGAAGTTGAGAGGAAAGTCCATGAAAGTCCCTTAAATGTTCAGCTTACTATAACCATTTTTTTTGAAGGAGCCAGAGCACACAGCCCTGTAAGATAGTAATCCTCTAATCTATTTCTAAAAGAGAGGTCTCGGTTGGCATATATCTGCAGATGTATGTTGAAGCTGCACCACCAAATGCCAAGGTGCCTCTGTGTAGGTGCAGTCCTAGCTGTATGATATGAGAACCCCTTTTGGGACATACACAGCAATGGATAAATTGGGATTAGCATATCTGGACAAATCCTTTCCCTTGGGGGGGGCATTTCAAAGCCTTCCCATACAGCAATACCCATAGCCACTAAGAATTTGTTCTGATTGGTTGCTGGGGTTTAGTGCATTTTAACCAGACAGTTTTCCTTTGAAGCTTGATGTTGTTACTTTCCAGGTAGGTAAGTGTTCAGTTTTCACCAGAATCTAGTCCCTTTATTAACAGAATTACAAAGTCAGAATCGAACCTTCAGCCATCAACCGTTTATCATGAAGCTTTTTTAATGTAGTTAAGAAACTATTAAGATACTGTGTGCATTTCTACTGAAGACACTGTGAGATTTATGAATAAAACCACAAATCTAATTTCATGTTTTACTCATCACTTTCTGTAGCACTTTGCCTCTGTTATGTTATATCGTAACTGGAGAATTTAGATTTTGTGTAGAATCCAGTAATAGCGATATGTTACCGCTCTTTCAGAGAACCGAGGTTTCATTTTCTTCCCTATCGGTTACATATTTAGTACTATGAATTTTCAAAAATGTTGGTTTTTTTTTATTCATCTGCAGTTCACAAATTTCCTTATAACTTTCATTACTTGAACTGTATTGGCTTTCGGGACAAGCCTTGGGGATTCGGTAGTGCACTTCATTTATACCTCCAGCGACACTCCATTGTGTTAGAAGATGATGCTTTACCTTGTCTTTTTGCTATGCACTTAACTTCAAGTCCAACGGTGTAGACAACAATCTCTGCACAATGTAACATTCAAATTTGTGTGATCACTGAGATTACTGTATAATGCCATCTCTTTAGTCATAATTTCATGTAGAAACTTTTACCAAACCCGAGGATTGCGTGTTTTATTTATTTAAATATATATATAATGACTTAATTTTGGGGATAACATAAGTACCTGTGTGTCCCCAAAATAAGGATCGAGGGAAACTAATAGTTTTTAGAGTAACTAATAGAGACCAATGTCAAAGTAAGTTAAACAAAAAAATAGACAATAGTAGATAATTTTACAAACTAACCCATTCTGACCCCAAAAGCAATTTTAAAATACTTTTAGATATAAAAAAAAAATCCCTTTTTAAAGCAGAACAAAATCCGGGATTAACCCAGGTTTTGTTCCTTGCTCCAAGAATGTGAACTTCCCATTTTGATATTTAATAAAGGTTACATGCAAATAGGCAAAAACATAAAATATTTGCTTATTCAAGTGCTGGAATGCAAATAATGACAGGTCACACACAATCATCCTTATTAATTTCGGTACAAAATGGCTGCCATTGCTGTTCAAGTAGGCGCACTTTATGTCTTACACTGCTGAAAAAGGTACTTTTGGGGGGTAACATTGCAAAAAGCTACTACTCCAACACAGCTTATATTATGGCAAATGTGTTGGATGAGGTGTTGCAACAGGTTGCTTAATGTGATCATGGACTGAGCGTTTTTCTTTTTAAGCACCTGATTGGTCATTACTTGTACAGTCTGTTTACATATTTTTGTAATAAAATGTAGTTTTGTATTTAACCAAGAAAATGACTGGAAAAGAGAAACAAACTGTGTAGATGCTTCAAACAGTCAGAATTCTTATAGTACATAATCTTTGTAATGCATTAACTCGCTGATCTGCTGATGATTTCATTGTATAACTGTATAATTGCCTTTATGTTCTTTTTTGGTTTTCAATTCTGGATTGTACATTTGGTTCTAAAATGTATATCTTTGTATGAAACAAATGGAAGCTTTTTCATATATTTAGGGAAAACATTTTAAACTTGTAAAGTTGTAAAAGTTCTTATACTGTAACTTTTTTTGTGGGAATAATATGCTTTAAATATTAATATGTACTTAAGTATGTGGTCACATTCCAGCAGTTGATTTGGGGAATATTTGAGCTTGTGTTTTGATATGTTTTATTTAGTAAATTTACCTTTTTAAAATGGGAACAGTGTAATAAATTCACTTTACTTCAAAATGTTAATTAGATTTTGTGCATAAAATACAGTTTCTATTGGGGACACTAACAGTTGATATTTTCAACAGGTAGTGCCACAGGTATAAATATTAGTAAATTTTTGGGTTAAAAGACAATCCTAGGCTTTCCTGTAAAGAGATCTCTCTTCTTTATTAAAACAGAACTACTGACATATGAAATCCAAAATACAACACGCATCACTTTTGATTAATTGGAGATCAAAATAGACCTAGACTAACCTGTTAAATTAAATTCTGTACCATACTGAATTAGACCCTGTGCCTAAAGTGGTTTTCAGAAACAGCCTTTGTAGTTCCATTCACTAAGTGCAGCAGGGTGCCAGACACAGTTTCATTGCTCTTCCTGTCTACCTTACTCTACTCTGGAAGGGCCGAGTCCAGTTAGACTGCCAGTTTTAAAAACAACCCCCCACCCTGCCACTATTACCTAGCACTAAAGCAGGGCGGAAGGGGTTAAATAAAAAACAAACACTTACCTCGCCTGTATCCCACCGGTGCAGATCGGCAATCATCGCATCGGACGCTGCCATCTTTGCTGAGCTGCATGATGCCATCGGAGCAGAAGCTCGTTGCGCCATGCATGAGGCCGTCCAGCCATTTAAGTGCATGGGAGGGCAGGGAGCTTCCGCTCCGCTGGCATTATGCAGTCGAATAAAGATGACATTGATCAGCACCACTGGATTACAGGTGGTGTTTGTTTTTTATTTAACCCCCACCCTGCTTTAGCACCAGGCAATGGTGGCAGGGTGGGTGGTGGTTTCAAAGTGGGCAGTTCTATTGGAGGCACACAGTGCAACTAGGAACTCTACTCAACCCACCAACACCAAGAACTATAAATCTAGTAAGGGCAGCAAAACCCGGTCATGTAAATAAAAGGTTTATATAGTGTGTAGGTCTCTGTCGAGAAAAAAAAGCAACTTCTCTTCCTGGCAGCAGCTTCCACGAGGTCTGGTTTTAAAATATTCCATTGTACGAAACAAGGCGAACACCAAAACTGTGGCGGGGGGTAGACTCTTGTCCACCTGTTTGCTAGCAAACTGTGGACTTCCTCCAGAAGGATAGACATATATATGGACCCTCAACCCTGGGGAAGCTGCAGCAAGGGAGAAAAAAGGTTAGTATAGGCTATTTTTGTATGCACAGTCCCCTTAAGAGCTATTCCACCTCCCTTTGTGCCCCCCTTCTGCATTCTCACAGACCCAATGCATTTTTAGAAAATGATTTTGTGTTGAAGTAGTTAAGTTAAAAATCCCTTAACTGCACATTTTTCCTGTGTGCGCCATGGCTATGGTCATGATCACTTTACAGATACTTATTTTCCTCTGGTAAAGCTATAGAGGTTTGATTCCCTTGATATTGATTTAAAGAAAGATATTTACTCATAATAATGAGGACTCATAAAAAGTGGGATAACCCAACAACTCCTCTCTAGATCAGTACCAGCCACCTACTACCACCTTATTACTTAATTACAACTGACATCTCCACAAAATTTCTTTTTAGCATTGTTTTTTCCAAGAAAAGTATATCATGCATACAAGTTTCTTTAACAATCATACAGTTTCCAAAAATGGTGGTGTGAAACATAGCTAGGGTTTTATTTAGCGTATGTTTCGTGTTAGACTCCTCCATCGTGTTTCACATAGATTGGCTTCCTCAGGGAGGAATAAGTCCAGCTAGGTTTTCCTGTACATTTTTATCTACTTTTGGACGTCGGCTTCAGTGACAATTCTTTGTTGTCATCATAATTTCTTTTATATGCATTTATGTTTGCCAGGCAGTAGGGGGGCAGGTTTTGTTGTTATGTCCTTTTGATCTTTGTTATTAAATTTTTAAACTATAACATAATAATTAGGATTGTGTAGACACAATTATTTAGTAAAACAATAGATATTGAGTAATCTATAGCAGCCCATTGGCATTTAGTTTTTGGTGGACAGTTAGTGCAAAAAAAAAAAGTTTTCAGGTGGGCCTACTTCATTGGTACCACAAGGTAGGTCTGCCCCTAAGTGAAGACACCACGTATTAGTATAGATGGGTAAGCAGGATGGGCTCGGCAGCAGCAGGATCAGAATTGGGGTTAGGGACTATCCCATTCCCATAGGAACAGACTATTCCTCTTGCATGTAGGTCCATGTAGTTATTGCAACTTCTGCAAATTGCACCTCTTATAGCCCAACCAGTCCAAATGCTACTTTCTGCTCCCATCCCTTGCTATGGTGGGAGCGGTGTAAAGTGAGGGTGGCACGACTGAAACTACAAATTTGAAACTTCCTGCTTCCTGGCTGGGGTTCTCATTTCCTCTTGTATTTGTATTACACTTAAACTATAGAATTTTCTGTTCCCATTTTAAATGGTATTTTTGAAATCTTCTTGAAAACCTTCCTGCTTGACCTCACTTCATGCACTTTGGGGTACAGAACTGGAAGTGGATTTTCTATGTGCATGTCTATACCCATGTGAGGATAGGCTGGTGCCCTGTCTCTCATGGGGCATACTGTATGTTTTTATTGTCCATATTTTCCCCTTCTGAGTGAATGTGCTTGTGCATGCATGGGGAGGGAGGGTTGTTATGAGCCCTTTTGTTTTACTATTTGAAGCTGTTAGGTTCTTTGTATTAAATTGAAAGTTGTAATAATTTAATTGCACAACTACTGGAATAAACTTTTCTAGGGAATCTCAGGAACTTTAGCTTTGTGGTTGTCTGATTTATTCTAACCTTTATTTGCACAAAACTCCTTTTATTTTATACAGAAACCTTCTCGAGCATGGTTTCTCAACCTCCGGTATGTATACTACAGGGGGTACGCACCACAGGTTGAAGAGGTGCACAGCAACAGTGGGGTCCACCAGATTTGGTTTATGATTTTATCAGTCAATCATGTGACTTTATTATTTCGGCAACATACGTAACTGATCTCCTCCTTGAGGGTACTCTGTTGAAACATCTTGTCGTTAGAGGGTTCTTGGTGTAAAAAGGTTGAGAACGGTTCTAAAGTACCCACTAAACACATGGAGGCAGCTCTGGCATGTCCTTTCTAATTAGACCGTTGGAAGTAATCATCTGATCACAGATTTGTGTCCATATTAACAAAACTAACTTTTAAACTATCATTTCTAGCGTCATTGAAATCCTAAAAGTAACAATGTGTTTGTGGGGGAGGGGCCATTTTGACAATGTAAAGCCTGTGCAAAATGGTATGCAGAAGCCTCCAAGGAAATGACAACCCAGCCACCCAAAATACAACAGGGTACCGGGGGAGGGATTCTGGACAGATTAAAGTAATTTTCCCTATATCCAGTCCAGGTCGTCCCAAGTGATGACATGTGGGTGTTCGCCCCTAGGAGGCGCTTGACTGCAAGATCAAAGATGTAGCTCCTCCCGCCCCCTATGAAGGCAGTTCCCCAGTTGTTCATCTTGCAGTCTTGGCTGCAGAAGGTCGTTGACACTCTAGCCCATCGGCCGCTGCGGGCCCTATTTCCACGGATCCCTCCTGACCCACTCCTGCCTCCCAGCCTCCGGCTGCTACGGGATTCGTGACGGTAGTGTGAACGCAGAGGTCTGTTGGCGTTCGGCAGAGCTTAGCTCTGGGCCGCAGACCTTATGTTAAAAGGTAGCCGGCCACAGACTTATGGTGAGCCTGAAGGGGAACCACTATATATTGTTGTGACTGTATCCCTCCCTGCCCACAAGCTTTATTGGTGTTTTTGTTGTGCTGTGTTATTTGACTTTGTGGATTCTGTGTTTTCACCACTTGGCTCTTCGCTGGCTCAGCATGGTGTACTCTGACTTCTTACTCACCTCCCTCGTCGGTCGCTTGGGCTGCGGGGTCGCCGCACCCCGCGGGCCTGCGCATCGCCGCTAGTGCGGCGCTGTCTGTGACGGGGGGAGACACGGGACGCTAGGCGCGGAGGGCCTCGGGCGCTTCCGCCGCCATTTTACAGCTCAGGCAGTGTTTGAAAGGGGGTGGGCGTCATCTCCAGACACGCCACGGAGGGGGCGGAGCCTGGCGCCGCTCACGCACCGACGTCATGACGGCACCGCACTCCCCTCGAGGATCTTTCTGGAAGCTGGCCTGCGCACATTGCTGCGAAGGGGCCTGCCTGGCTGTGGGTCTGTCCTGCTGCTGCTGGGGGATCACGCTCATGCTTTGGATGCTGCGCTGTCCCTCTGTCGGTGTTGTGAGTCCCTTTTTTTCTGGCTGCATTATTGACTGTTTGCATTGTGCCTATTCTGACATGGTCCCTTCTCATGTATAGGTTGTGGGCTTGAGGTTGAGGGTTGTGGTTCCTCCCGGTCCCCCTTTTTAAGAGGGATCGCTTTATAGGTTTGGGCCATTAGTGTCTTGTAACCTTATTGATTTTGACCATTTTTAATCACCATAATGGAGGCGTCAGGGGATAGTGAGCTAGGGGCCCCATTTGGGCAGGAAAGGCTCTGCCCCTTGTGCAGTAGGAATCCTCTGGGCGGATTTAGCACTGTTTTTACCACTTGCGCCAGAGGCATTATTTTGGACCATGAACGGGCGGGCGTCCCTGCCCCTAGCCCTGCGCTGCCGGTGGCCTCTCCGGACCCTCCGCTGCTGCACTCAGCCCCCAGCGAGGGGGGAGCCAGCAGTTGGTCTCATGCTGACTTGGCGCATAGGCTGGCCAATCTCAAGAGACAGATCTTGCGGACGGCTCCTAGGAAGGCCACGAGTAAGAAGCGGCATATCGAGCCCGTTTATTCGGATGATGACGATCTCTTTGATGGTCTGGGCTCTGTGGAGGAAGGTGAGTTGCCAGAGGATTCACGTTCCACGGTGGATTGTTCTGCTGGCGATGACAGTATGTCTGGATCTTCCTCGGACGAGGATGCGTGGCTTCCGGATGATACGGAAAAGTTGCTTTTCTCAGTGTTTGATACACTACACATTGTCCCTCCCAGAGCGGCTAAGAGGAAGTAGGGAGATTTGTTTATGCTCGAAAGGCAAGCGTGGGTCTTCCCGGAGCAGGCCCATTTTTCTAACATGATTTTCAAGGAATGGGAGAGGCCTAACAAGTTACCGTCGGTTCCTAAGGACCTGGATAGGCGGTATCCCTTCCCTGACGAGCTGGTTCGGCTATGGTCTCGCCATCCCGAAGTGGATCCTCCCGTGTCGGGGTTGTCCAACGCTACTGTTATGCTGTCACCTGATACTGCTTCCTTACGTGACCCTGCTGACAAGCGCATGGATCAGCTGGTCTGCCATGCGTTCACCTTTGCTGGTGCCCTTTTCCGCCCTGTGTGCGCCTCAGCGATTGTCTCACTAGCCATCAGAAAGAAGGTGAGACTCCTTGTGGATAGAGCTAAGGCTCGCAAACGGGCGGAGGAGTATAAGGAACTCAAGGCCTGCTTGGATTTCATTGGCTTTGTTGCTACTGCCATGGACGATGTGGTCCGGCTCGGTGCCAGGATTTCGGCCTTGCTTGTTGCTCTCCGCTGCTCGCTCTGGCTGCGGCAATGGTCGGCTGGTGCGGCTGCCAAGAAATCTCTTACGAGTATCCCTTTTGTGGGGAACAGGCAGTTCGGGGAGCGCCTGGACCTTTTGGTCAAGGTTGGTAGACTCCCTCAGTGACGGAAGCCTGCTCTGTCCTTTCGGAATCCCTCTGCCTATCGTTCCTTTCGAGGAGGAAGAGGCTCTTCATTTCCAGGTGGCCGCAGGAATACCTGGGGCAGAGGTAGGTCCCGCGGCCGGCCCAATCCCTCCTGGGGAGCTAGATCCAAGCCCCCTGCCAAGGCATGAGGGGGCACCCTCACCCATCCGAGTGGGGGAACGGCTTCTGCTGTTTGTTCAGATCTGGAGGTGGCACATCTCGGATCGGTGGATTCAGGAGGAAGTGTCCTCCTGTTACAAGATAGAGCTGGCAGCCGGGCTGCCCACAAGATTCCTCCGTTCTGGATATCCCAAAACCTGCCAAAGGCCCAGGCCTTCAGAACGGCTGTGCAACACCTCCTGCGGTTAGGTGTGATTTGCCCTGTACCTCAACAGGGTCGGGGTTTTTACTCAAACCTGTTCACGGTTCCCAAGAAGGACGGGACGTTAAGACCAATCCTGGACCTGAAGGGTCTCAACAGGTTTGTACGAGTCAGACATTTCCGCATGGAATCCTTACGGTCGGCGGTGAGATCGCTTCGGCCCGGCGACTTCATGACCACGGTGGATATCAGGGATGCTTATCTGCACATCCCGGTCTTCCAGGGGCAGCAGAAGTTCCTGAGGTTTGCTCTAGAGGATCAGCATTACCAGTTTGTGGCACTTCCATTCGGGATATCCTCAGCCCCCCGTGTCTTCACCAAGGTGCTGGCGGGCATCGTGGCTATCCTTCAGCAGGCCGAGTGCGATACTTGGACGGTGTTGTCAACCCTGGAGGCCTTCGGCATGGGTAATCAATTACCCAAAGTCTTTTATCACTCCCTCAACAGTGAGATTCTTCCTGGGAATGACAATAGACACCGCTCAGGTCAAGGTTTTTCTGCCACAGCAGAAGGTTTTGGGTCTCCAGACGCAGGTGCAGGCTTTACTGTCCTGTCAGCAGCCGTCGGTACGTCTGGGGATGAGATTAGTGGGCCTAATGGTGTCCTGCTTCAAGGCAGTGCCTTTCGCTCAATTTCACGAGACCTCTTCGATTGAACCTACTGACCGGCTGGAATCGGACTCGGGAGTCCCTGGAACACAGCTTTTCGCTGTCACCACTGGCCAGACAGTCCCTCTTGTGGTGGTTGGACTCTCCGAACTTGCTGGTAGGCAAGTCCTTCCTGACTCCCCATTGGGAGATAGTTACCACGGATGCCAGTCTGACAGGCTGGGGAGGCGTTTGGCAGACTCAGAAGATCCAGGGTCAGTGGGGTCCGCAGGAGAACTGCTTACCCATAAATCTCCTGGAGCTGAGAGCGATCCGGTTGGTGCTTCTGCGCTTGACTCCCCACTTAAGGCGTCGTGCGATCCAGGTTCGCTCGGACAATCAGACGACTGTCGCCTACATCAATCACCAGGGCGGGACTCGGAGCAAGAGGGCCCTCAAGGAGGTGACCCAGATTCTGACTTGGGCAGAGGAGAATGTTCCTTGCATCTCGGCGGTCTACATTCCTGGGATAGAAAACCTGGTGGCAGACCCCCTGAGCAGGAACGCCTCGCGCCTGGGGGAATGGTCTCTCAGCAGCAAGACCTTTCACGCTCTGTGTCTCCGCTGGGGTCAGCCGGACGTGGACCTGTTTGCGTCCAGGCACAATCACAAGCTCCCAAGGTTCGTCTCCCTCTCAAGAGATCCTCTGGGCCATTGCCATAGACGCTCTGGCGATTCCTTGGACGGAGTTCAAGTTTCTTTACGCGTTCCCTCCGTTTCCACTCCTGGGCAGGGCGCTGCGCAAGATAGCCCAGGAAGGGGTACCAACTATCCTGGTAGCTCCTCGCTGACCGAGAAGGAGATGGTTTGTGGACATAGTTCAGATGTCAGTAGATCGTTACATCATGCCCGACGACCCAGGGCTTCTCACACAGGGGTCGCTGCGGCACCCCAATTTACGGACGGTGGCTTTGACAACCTGGCTATTGAAACCTCAATCCTGACAGAAAAGGGGCTGTCGGCCACGGTTGTGCATACCATGATTCAGGCACGGAAGAAGTCTTCTTCCATGATATACTACAGAGTTTGGCACGCTTATATTGCTTGGTGCGAGACCAAGAGTCTCCCTTGCCGCACATATTCTATTTCTAGGATTCTGTATTTTTTGCAACATGGCTTAGACTTGTGGCTCCAGCTGAGCACCCTAAAGGGTCGGTTCTCGGCCTTAGCCATCTTTTTCCAGAGATCCATTGCCAACCATAGGTTGATCAAGACTTTTTTCCATGGAGTCACCCATGTCCGGCCACCGCGTAAGTCAGTATTACCGGTGTGGGACTTGAATTTAGTAGTTTCTGCTCTTCAGGGTCCTCCCTTCGAGCCATTGTGTGATGCCGCATTGTCTATTTTGACTCTCAAAGTGGTCTTTTTGGTAGCGATCACTTCGGTGCGTCGTATATCAGAGCTGGCCGTGCTTTGTATGAAACCTCCCTATTTTTAGCGGCATAGGGATAAGGGGGTTTTTCGCTTTAAACCTGATTTTTTGCCTAAGGTTGTTTCTCCCTTTCACCTTAATGAGGAAGTGGTCTTACCTTCCTTGTGTCCAGCACTGGCTAATTCCAAAGATCGGACCTTCCATGCCTTGGATGTGGTCAGGGCCATAAAGTTTTACCTGGCTGCGACTAAATCCTTCGGGAAATCAGATTTGCTCTTTGTCCTAACAAGGCTCTAGGAAAGGTTTGCCACCAGCCAAGTCCACTCTCAGTAAGTGGATCAGACAAGCGGTGGTGCAGGTATATTCTGCCAAGGGGAAGGAACCCCCCTTTCGGATCACAGCTCATTCTACCAGAGCTATTGGTGCCTCTTGGGCTTTTCAGCACCAGGCATCAGTTGAACAAGTTTGTAAGGCCGCCACTTGGTCTTCAGTTCATACTTTTACAAAGTTTTACAAGGTGAATGTCAGGGCCTCAGCTGATGCTGTTTTTGGCCGAAAGGTGCTTCAGGCGGTAGTGAAATTAACTACATGCTGTTCCTCACTGGGGATCCCGCCCAAATGGACACTGCTTTTGGATGTCCCACATGTCATCACTTGGGACGACCTGGACTGGATGTAGGGAAAAATACAATTCTGTGAAACTCACCTGTAGAATTGTTTTTAAATACATCCAGTCCAGGTTGTCACGCTCGGGGTAACTCCAGCCCTCTTGGTAAGCTCACAACCCCCAATCTCCGCAGCCAGCTTCACCTGTAGGAGCCCCCGCTTGCCGGGACGCAGAATACGCCTACCCGGGATCGGTTGCCCCCAGGACTTAATGGCTCAATGGATGTGAGCTTATATGTAGGAGGTCTGGAGAACCAATAGCTAGAGCGTTGGCAGAGGAAGTCCAGAGACAGGCCAGAGGTCGACAGCGGGAAGACGGAGATCGTGGCGGCACCAGGGAGAAGGCAATTCGAAGTCAGGATACAGGCAGGGGTCGGCAACAGGGTTTCAGATCGAGAGTGGTCGGTACAATCAAGGACGGCAACAGGAGTTCAGATTGAGAGTGGTCGGTACAATAAAGGTCGGCAACAGGAGTTCAGATCGAGAGTGGTCGGTACAATCAAGGTCGGCAACAGGCTAGGTACTAGGCGCTATCACAGGCACCGAGCAACTGACCGACAGAAACCTTTATAGGGACAGACAGATGGAGGATAGGAGTGTGATTGGTGCACATGGGATCAACTAGCTGATAGGTACAGCAGGGCGAATAGCCCACAAGTCCCCTTTGGGCTCATTGGCCCACACATGAACAAGGGGCGTATAGCCCTCACAATGTTTTGGGCTCATTGGCCCTTTAACTGCTGGGGCGTAGTTCCCCCCTGGCTGAGCCCGTAGGCTCTACAACACCTTCCTCCGGCGGACGCGCTGGCAACAGCGCCGCCGGAGGGCATGTGAAGAACGTGCTCGCGCGCGAGCACGAACAGAGGAGCCGCAGGGACGAGGAAGGAGAGCGACCGTGCGCGAGGCCGCCGTGCGGAAGTAGCTGCGGCCGGCCGCCCGGAGACAGCGCTGGAACGGGGACCCGGTAAGTGTCTTCTGACACAGGTCATCCCACCCCGCCCTTGTGTTCATTGTTTCCTGTTGCCTGTTATGGTGATCACCATTTTTCATTCATTGGACATTGTTTCCATAAATCTTGTTAGAAAGAGTACAAGCTGAAGCTATGTGAAGTAACATGGTTTCTTGGGCCTCCCGGCCTGTCCTCTTTTTTGTCTATTGCTTTTTAACCACTGGGGAATGATAGAGGGACCCCTGCCTTTATAGGGGGCCGGGAGGAGCTACATCTTTGATCTTGCAGTCAAGTGCCCCCTAGGGGCGAACACCCACACGTCATCACTTGGGACGACCTGGACTGGATGTATCCAAAAACAATTCTACAGGTGAGTTTCACATAATTGTATTTTTCTATTCTATGTTGTGCTAATCACCACATTTGGTTCCTATGACACTCATATATTGTCTTTTAAATGAAAGTATTACTTTTAGTAGCCTAAGTTAGTCCAGCATATATAAAACTGGACTCATCAGCCTGTCTCCTTCCCCCTCCCCCTGCTGACATTCTCATATTGGGTAGCTTAAATAAAAACTGTTTAGCTCTAACCCTGTTCCTAAGGCTTTCTGTGACAGCCACCCCTGAAGCTATCATTGAGAGCGTCAATTAATGAGACACCAAATAACAGTGCAGCGGAGCACGCTGGGTACCGGGAAGCATCTCTAGGTCGGGGCTTCGGCACACAGCAGGTGTTTTTATTATGTTTACCGGCCTTTTGGAGCTTATTGCCAGAGAGGGGTGGTTAGGGTTTGAGTCTATTCCAAGTATGTCACACACCCCGCTTCCACTATTCATGACATATGGGTTATTGTCCAGTAGAGGGCGAACTTCTTCAGAGATGAAAGCAAAAATGAAGCCCCTCCCGGTCCATAAATACCTGGGACCTCCCACACATTCCCCAGTTCCTTCTCTGCAGGACGGCAAGCAAGTCAGAAGATGTATGCTGCTCTTCCTTGCAGGCTTATTAGGTGTTTAGGGAGCCATGCTCCCCCGTGAGACCCCATACAAGGGGGTAGGCGGTATCCGGGTTGGTGATCCCGGTTTGTGATGCCCTGTCCCTTATATGTATATATCCCTTACACCCATGGTGTGGGATTCTCCCCCTTCCGGGTCCCTCTGTTAACCCTCCAGCGGGGGGGGGGGGGGACTGCCTTTATCCCTCTTCCTTTCTTTTCACTTGTTTGTGGTGTGAATGTGTGTGCGCAGTGTGCTTGAGTGTTTCACGTTTACTTGACACTTTCTGCAATCTGCTGACACTTTGGGGAGCTTCTTCCCCTCAGGTTGGGGAGGGGGCGGGGCCGGGCGCTCGCGCGTTGCCGCGGCCCGCCCCCTCCTGTTTAGGCGCCATTGCGGAGCCCAGCCTCCTGCTGGGAACCGCGTTGCTGGTTGTGGAGGGGGGGCGGGGCCAGGCACGACACGCGATCCGTGCTGGCCCGCACCTTCTCCCTCTCCCTCTCCCTCTCCCTCTCTCTCTCTCTCTCTCTCTCTCTCTGGATGCTGGCTGGGCCGGACGCCATTTTCTGCTGTTGAGTGAGTGCCCTCCTGGGCCACCCTTGTTACTTGTGACTTAGCCAAGCGCCCCTTCTCCGCATGGGGCAGCGCTGGTCTCCTTCACTGTTGTATATATATATATATATATATATATATATTATAGGTGTTTATTTTGTGTGTACATGTGCTTATGGGCCCACTTCTCTTGTGTCTTTCAGGAGGACTCCCTGTGCCTTGCTAAAAAGGGGGTTCTCCCGTCCCTAGCAGTAAATTGGGCACCTACAAATCCTCCCACGTGGGACTTAAAGGGGCATCCCGGGTTGCTTATCAGCGTAATTCCCTCTGGTCATTGTGACTACCTTAAAATCACCATATGGAGGCTCCACAGGATACCGGGCTCGGGCTCCCTTCGGGACAATCCCGGCTATGTGTGGGTTGTGGGGTATCCCTTACGGGGGAGAATGTACTAATTTGCATACCATGTGCGCAACAGGCCATATCGCGGCAGTCGGGATCCCAGGCGTCTGGGTCAGTGCTGCCCGTCTCATCTCCTACCCCACCCCACATTATCCGTACCCCATGTGACACTGTCATTAGTGGGGAGTTGGATGTATGTGCTAGACTGGCCAATCTCGAGAAAATTATTTCTAGCTCAGTGGGCAGGAAGGCCCCTGCTAAGAAAAGGCATCTGTCACCGGCTACGCCGGTAATTGATTTTGATGATTATAACTCCCCGGACTGGGCTGATTATTCCCCGCTTGACGATTGGGAATTGTTTGAGGAATCTGAGACTGAGGAACTTCAGTTCTTTGATTCTGATGCCGGGCAGGCGCTGGGGGATGCTGTGGATACTCCCAAGGTCCTGGCCCATCTCTTAGAGGTTCAGGATATTTCCCCACCAGCGGAGGCCCCTCCTAAGAAGGGGGAATTCTTTGGGTTCTCTAAGCCCTGCTTGGAGTTCCCAAATCAGGATCATTTTGACAGCATGATTCTTAGCCGAGTCGGCTTCACGGTGTTCCTCAGGGATGGGATAGGAAGTATCCCTTTCCGGTTGACGCGGTGAAGCGCTGGTCTTCCCCTCCCGAGGTTGATGCGCCCATTTTAGGATTGTCCAACACCTCCGTTGTACATACTCCTGACGCCACTACCCTTAAGGATGGCGAGCACAAGCGCATTGATCAGATGGCATGTCATGCCTTTGCCAGTGTGGGTTCAGCCTTGCGGCCTGTCTGTGCATCGGCACTCGTGGCTGTGGCTACCAGGTCTGAGATTAGGGACATGTTAAAAGGGTCTCAGCTCAACCCGGCCAGCGTTGAATTCACAGCCCTTAAGAGGTGTGAATTGTTCATGAATTTTGTTTTGTCAGCTATGGACGACACTATTACCATGTGTAGTAGAACTTCGGCTCTGCTGGTGGCCATGCGCCGATCGGTCTGGCTACGCCAGTGGGCGGCTGACATTGCGGCCAAGAAATCACTTACAGCTCTGCCCTTCCTGGGTACGTGGCTGTTTGGAGACAAATTGGATTCTGTGGCCAAAGGTGGAAGGCTACCTTACGGGTGGGGGGACGGCTGCGGCTCTTCTTCCAGGTCTGGGCCCAGGTCACAGACAAGTGGATTTTGGAAGTGGTATCATCCGGGTACAAACTGGAGTTCGAGTACCGGCCACAAACTGGAGTTCGAGTACCGGCCTCCTCCCAGATTTCTAAGGTCTCGGGTGCCCTCGGATCCCCGGACTGCGCAGGGGCTCCTGTTGGCTGTGAAGAATCTCCTGGACATGGAGGTCATATGCCCAGTGCCTTTCTCAGAGAGAGGCCAGGGCTACAATTCCAACCTCTTCACGGTTCCAAAAAGGGATGGTTCCATAAGGCCCATTCTGGATTTGAAGCTTCTCAACAGATTTATCAGAACCAAGAAGTTCTGCATGGAGACTCTGCGCTCTGCCATCAGTTACCTTCGTCAAGGGGACTTCATGACGTCCATAGACATCAAGGATGCCTACCTACATGTACCAATCTTCCCAGCACACCAGAGGTTTCTCAGGTTTGCGGTGGGAGATCAGCATTTTCAGTTTGTGGCCCTCCCGTTCGGGCTGACCTCGGCACCGAGGGTGTTCACCAAGGTTCTGGCGGGCATAATGGCCCTGCTCAGAGCACAGGGCATTCGCATTGGGCCATATCTGGACGACCTACTCATTACAGCGTCTTCCCTATGTCAGGCGGAGCTGGAAAGGTTTGGATGGGTGATCAACCACCCCAAGTCTTCTCTCTCCCCGTCAAGGGAGATCTCATTCCTGGGCATGAATCTGGATACCAGTCAGGTCAGAGTGTTCCTACCTCACCCAAAGGTGCAGAGGGTTCAAGATCTGATACGTATTCTCCTGGCCAATCCTTGCCCCTCTATCCGGCTAGGGATGACCCTGGTGGGTTTGATGGTGGCTTCCTTCGAGGCAGTCCCCTTTGCTCAGTTCCACATGAGGTCGCTCCAACTCCTTTCTGATGTCTCCCAGGGTTCGGCAGTCCCTTCAGTGGTGGCTGGAACCAAGCAATCTGATGCGGAGCAGATCTTTTCTGGCCCCCTGTTGGGAGACGGTTACCACGGATGCCAGCCTGTCGGGCTGGGGAGGTTTCTGGAAGGATCATCAGTTCAAGGGGTTGTGGTGTCCTCAGGAGGCTCACACCCCCATCAATGTCTTGGAGCTCAGAGCTATCCGTTTGGTTTTGTCACGTCTGACACTTCACCTCCAGGGCTTACCGGTTCAGGTTCGATCAGACAATCGAACTGCTGTAGCTTACATCAATCACCAGGGAGGGACTCGCAGCAGGAGTGCCCTCAGGGAAGCCTCTCTGATTCTAACATGGGCGGAGAGCAATGTTCCTTGCATCTCGGGATCTCTGTGCCTCTCGGCACAATCACAAGCTTCCATCCTTTGTCTCTCTGTCTCAGGATCCTCTGGCCCTGGCAGTGGATGCCTTGTCCCTTGCCTGGAGGGATCTGGGGTTTATGTACCTGTTTCCTCCTTTCTCCATGGTAGGCAAGGTAGTACGCAAGCTGGCTCTAGAGGGGGCACCAGCAATTCTGGTTGTCCAAGGTGGCCAAGACAGGTTTGGTTCGCAGACATCGTAAGACTGGCGGTAGATCAGTACAGGCTGCCCCTGTTTCCAGGTCTGATCTCTCAGGGTCAACTACGTTACCCCATTTTACAAACGCTTGCTTTGACGGCGTGGCTGCTGAAACCTTCATCCTGAGGGAGGAAGGTTTGTCTGAGGCGGTTATTCAGACCTTGATTAGAGCTAGGAAGAGGTCTTCCTCTAACATTTACTATAGGACTTGGTAGTCCTATATTGACTGGTGTGAGGCTAGGGCCTTACCTTGCAGGGTGTTTTCGATTCCTAGGATTTTGGAGTTTCTACAACACGGCCTGGATCCGGGGTTCCAGATCAGGTTCTTTGCTTTGCATAATCTGGTCAAGATTTTTTTCCAAGGGGTCACTCATGTTCGGCCCCCTAGAAAGCCTTTGGTCCCAGTTTGGGACCTAAATTTGGTTCTGTCGGCACTCCAGGGGCCTCCTTTTGAGCTGGTGCAGGATGTGGCACTTTCTGTGCTCACTCAAAAGGTTGCCTTTTTGATGGCTATTACCTCTGTTTGGCGTGTCTCTGAGTTGGCGGCTCTGTCTATTCAGGCCCCTTACTTTGAGAGACACCAGGACAAGGTGGTTTCTCGCTTTAAACCAGATTTCCTTCCTAAGGTGGTTTCTGCTTTCCATCTCTATCAGGATGTAGTTCTCCCTTGTGTCCTAAGCCTAGCAATGACAAGGAGAGGGTTTTGCACTCTTTGGATGTGGTTCGTTGTGTGAAGTACTATTTGGTCGCTACTTCTCCTTTTCGTAAGACGGACGCTTTGTTCGTGGTGCCCTCCGGGCCCAGGAAAGGTTTGGCGCCAGCCAAGTCTACCATTAGTAAATGGATACGTCAGGCCATTGTTGGGGCCTATTCCGCTAAGGGGAGGGTTCCTCCTTTTACGATCACTGCTCATTCTACTCGTGCTGTTGGGGCTTCCTGGGCCTTTCAGCACCAGGCTTCTGTTGAACAAGTTTGTAAGGCTGCTACTTGGTCTTCCGTTCATACTTTTTCCAAGTTTTATAAGGTTGATGTGCGGGCCTCAGCGGATGCTGTTTTTGGCCGCAAGGTTCTACAAGCTGCAGTGGTTTAAATTGGTGCATTTTTTGCTGTATTTGGATCCATTCATGATGGACACTGCTATTGGATGTCCCATATGTCATGAATAGTGGAAGCGGGGTGTGTGACATACTTGGAATAATACCATTTTGTGATTACTCACCTGTAAAATGGGTATTATAAGTATGTCACACACCCCGCTTCATCCCGCCCCTTGGTATTCTGCCCCGCCCCTTACTGCTGTCATATACTGGGGAATGTGTGGGAGGTCCCAGGTATTTATGGCCCGGGAGGGGCTTCTTTTTTGCTTTCATCTCTGCAGAAGTTCGCCCTCTACTGGACCATAACCCATATGTCATGAATAGTGGAAGCGGGGTGTGTGACATACTAATAATACCCATTTTACAAGTGAGTAATCACAAAATGGTATTTTTCTGTTGGGGGGTGGCATTTGCTTTAAACTTTCCCAATTGTGGGGTCACATTTGCATACAGTGCAGATTTGCCGCTTAGTCACAACATTTTGTCAAAGTAGATTTTTGAAATGTGAAAATGAAAAATGTCTAAATTCTCTATTCCAATCGGTAAAGTATAAATATTTGAAGACAACCTCCAGCGAAAAATATAAGCCATGTTGTAATTTAAACTTATTAAATACAACCTATTCATTTAATTTTGTGGCCAGCCATAATTTATAAAAATCTTATTGCAGCTTCCCATTATTCCTGGAATTGACTCACTACTTCCCAGCTCTCTACAGAGAGAGAAGAGTTTTCATTTTAAGCATCTCCTTTGCAGCCTTTTCTGATTTATGTCACTGTGAATTGTATCTCTGGTAGAAAGTAAAATGAGCCTGCTTTCTGCTCTACCCCATTGGCTGTCAGGGGCTGCATCTTCCATCCGGCCTTCATTCAGCCTGCTTTAGATTCCCCAAACTCTTAGTGAACTCTACTTTCTCAGGGCCTCAGCAGCAGATGATGCTTGTTTCAATGTGATGGTCCCTTCAAAAGTGAATTAATTATGGGGACCTTGAAAAGAGTCAGCAGAAGGGAAGAATTAACAATTGTGTTGCTGCGAGTAAATTCATACATATATATATATATATATATATATATATATATATATATATATATATGTATCTTTTCACATTTTTAAACATTGCAGCCACATTTTTCAGTCTGTGTAGTAGAGATTTTATATGACAGAGCAGAGAAACACAGAGTAACAAGTGTTTGCGAAGTGTAAAGAAAATGCGTACTTTTGCAAATTTCGAAAAAAAAACTGTGGAGTGTATATGTATTCAGCCCCCTGTACTGTCATACCCCTAAATAAAATTAATTGTGACCAGTTGCCTTCAGAAGTCACCTAATTAGAAAATACAGTGTAACTGCATGCAATTCATTCTCAATAGATCTACAGCTTTTCTGTGAAGGCATCAGAGGTTTGTTCGAGAACACTAGGAAACACACCAGGCAGCTTTGAGATAAAGTTGTGGTGAAGTGTATTGCAGGGTTCGGTTCTAAAAAAAAAATATAGAACCCAAGCTCTGAACATCTCACAAGGCACTGTTCAATCCATCATCTGTAAATAAAAAGAGTATGGCACAACAGCAAACCTACCAAGATATGGGGGCAATCCACCTAAACTGACAGCCTAGACAAGGAGAGCACTAATTAGAGAAGCAAGATCACTGGTGGAGCTGCAGAGATCACTGGTGGAGCTGTAGATGTCCACAGGTCAGCCGGGAGAAATAGTTCACTAATTATATTTTTATTGAGGAATCGCAAGAAGACATTTTTTCTGTTTCAATCTTTTTATTGTCATTTTTTGTATAAAAGATAAACAGTATGACATGTTATTCTTTTACAAATAAAGAGTTACAGAACACAAGTTGTCAGTTTCATACATTTGTTCATGCAAACATATCATTTATAGCAAGGCTTCTAGAGTTTAATTATGCGCCAACATAGAGCAAGAAGAAATCATAAGAAGTTCTGTTTGCAGTTGCATCAAGTTATGTAGAGGACACTGCAAATGTGTAAGAAGTTTCTCTGGTTAGATTAGACCAAAGGTAGCACTGTGCATTACCCTGAGCACACTATCCCCACTCTAAAACACCAGGACCATATTGAGCTGTGCAATTTGTTTAAAAATTGCACAGCTAAATACAGTGAATTGCACATAGGGAAAAACTCTAAGAAAAGTGTTTACCTTAACCCTATTGTGGTGGCAGCATCATGCTGTGGGGATGCTTTTCTTCAGCCGGGACTGGAAAGATGATCAGAGTTGATGGGAAGATGGATGGAGCTAAATACAGGGGAATCCTGGAGGAAAACCTGTTAAAGGCTGCAAAAGAAGGTCAATAACTCTAAACATACAGCCAAAGCTACAATGGAATTGGTCAAAGAATATTAATGTGTTGGAATTGCCCAGTCAAAGTCTAGACCTAAATCCCATTGAGAATCTGCTGTTTACAAATGCTCTCCATCCAATCTGACTGAGCTAGAGCAATTTGGGAAGAAGAATGGGAAAACATTTCTGCCTCTAGATGCCCAAAGCTAGTAGAGACATAACCCAACAGACTTTCAGCTGTAATTGAAGCTAAGCTAATACTAAGACATTGTAATGGGGGGGCTGAATACATAAGCAGGCCACACTTTCATTTTTTATTTTGGAAACATCTTCTATATCCAGTTCTTTGTGTTGCTTTATCACCTAAGACCTCAATAAAATACATCCTTGCTTTTTAGCGGCAAAGCTGACATTGCTCATAACTGGGAGGGGCATCTCGTGCCCTGCCCGCAACATCCCAAATACCCAGGAACTCACCTCCTCTGTGGTTCTATTTTGGGTTGCAGACCCACGTGGTCAGTGGCCAATTGCTGTCTTCGCCAAGGCTATAGCAATTGGCAGATGCCCATCATGTGGGTCCGAGACTGTCAGCCAGTTCATCCAGTCCCAGTAAAGCTATGTTTTGGGGGCATGGGTTTTGGTGGTTGCAGGGGACTATGCGCAGGGGGGTATTACAACTCAGACAGGAGTAAGGGTCCCACACCACCCAGCAGGGTGTCAGACCGTGTTAAGTTTGTGGCTGTGAGATCTAGAAATCTTACTTCCCAATCATAGACAAACTAAAGTGTTCCATACAAAAGTCATAGGACATAGTAGGAGCAAAACCCATATCCCAGCCATAGACATTTTTGTTATTTTTTAAAAGTAGCCTATGCAAAGCCATTAAAATTCCTTGGGCAATACCAGTTTAAAGTCCATATCCAGGGAAAGTTCCCCACGCACTCCCATGCAAAAATCAGGAAAACATTTATTGGTCCGAGCTCCTAATTTCCTGCCACATAGAAACATAGTAGGTTGATGTCAGAAGGAGACCACATGTTATCACTTTATCTTAGGGTAGATGGAAGCTTATCCCAGACATGTTTAAATTCACTTAGTGTTGATTTTTTAACCACCTCTGCTGAAAGATTGTTCCAAGCATCTACTACTCTATCAGTAAAATAATCATTTCTGACATTGCCAATGATCTTCCTTCCAACTAGTTTCAGACTGTGCCCTCTTGTTCTGTCATTAAGTTTCTTCTTAAATCCTTTTTCCTTTGTGAACCTCATTCAATCTTTTCACGTATTTGAAGGTCTCAGTCATGCTCCCTCTTTCCTGGTCCTCCTCCAGGCTGTACAAATTTGGTACTTTAAGTCTCTCCTGATAAGTTTTATATTAAAGCACTTCCACCATTTATGGTGTTCACCTTTGAGCCCATACCATTTGAATATTGTCTCTTTGTAGGCGAGGTCTACAGAACAGGAAACAGTATTCCTCCTTGTGGCCTCACCGGAGCTCTATCACAACATCGCTCTTTCTACTGTTTATGCCTCGAGCTATGCAGCCGAGCATCCTTCTTGCTTTCCCCATTGTCCACTTATTTTGTTGCTTTCACTAATCATTATTCGTAAATCTTTCTATTCTGAAGCCCTGGCTGACACAGTACTGCCCACACACAAGAGAGGGAATTCCTTCTAACCAATCTATGATTTTACATTTGCCGTTTATTCAGTAAAGTCAAATCATTTTCTATGCTGGAGACAACTCCAGGAATAGCCACCCTTTTACACACCTTTGTATCATCGGCTAACGGGCAAACTTTACCTACCAAGCCTTCTCCTATGTCACTTACAAACATTAAAAAGCACAGGGTCCAGTACAGAGCCTTAGGGTGCACTACTTGTAACTTACCTTATTTCTACACTGTGCTTACACCTGGGTTGGAATGTTCAGTTCACTCAATCCACCAGCCGGGTCCAAAGGCATCAAGGCAACACCAGTAGCAGTGTGGCCATGCAGGTAACGACCCTCATTCTCCTTTGGGCAGAGGACCATGTGCCAGTACCATCAGCAGCACACATTCCGAGGGGGTCACACAGGCAAGAAGAAGAGTGGGGAGTAAATCAGGAGGTGTTTTTAAAAAGAATCAGCACTCCAAAGTTGATCAATCACGTCAAAGTGTATTCCAATAAGTCACAATGGGTTTGCAGCACTCTTTGATAAAGAGTAACATGCTCACATCAGGACAGCCGTCCCATTCCCCAGCCTGGATTCCAATCCAATGTACAGTACCGGGAGGCCACCTTCTTCAGGACCAAAAACATGTTGTTTTTTGTCCTGGAGAAGGGGGCCTCCAGGTCCCCAAAAGGTTAACCTGACTCTTTGTACATTTGGAATACATCTAATTGGAATACACTTTGACGTGTTTGATCAACTTTGGAGTGTTGGTGCTTTCGAAAAAAAGCTTGGATCGGCGGCATCTCCACGAACCGATGCACCCACACCCTAAGGATTTTATCACTGTGAGAGTGCGGCTGTCACGATTCAGTGTTCAACTCTGCTTTTTCAGCACTGGGGGACTCCAGAAGTGAACCTGTGTTTGTCAAGACACATAAGGAAGGTCAAGGACTTTTCTGAAAGCACTAGAAATCATCTAACTATAGCCACTAATGCGTCATTCACTGGAAAGACTTCAAACTATTGTATAATTTTCATCCACTTCCTCTGATGCACCATTTGGTTTGGAGGATGTGATGGAAAATGGTAGCAAGTATTGTTATTGAATTCACAATGGATATACTGTGGTGTCTGCTGCTATCATCAGACCTTCTGTCCCCAGTAAACTCTACCTGTATTTTTTCTATAAATAAAAAATGATTGGATAGAGGATTGGCACAGACATGGGTCTAATAAGCAGTGGAAGTAGACATTTTTGTCTTAGTATTTTATTCAAATAATAGTAACATAAAAGACAGTGCCAGTGTAATTTCATATTTTAAAAAGTTTCCAATAAAAGAGTTTTGTATTGTGTCTAAATTCTGTTACATACTGTATAGTGCTTTGTGGAAGGCTTGCTCTGTCCTTGACATTTTCTACTATCAGCAACAGCAGCGCTATGCAGTCCTATGAGTACATCCTAGTTATCAAAACCACAGCTACTGTAGTACAAAACGCAAATCATATTCCTTAACCCACTAAACGCATGAAATGAAATGCAGGACTGCATAACTCCACTTACAACTTTCGATTTTTTTAACCTTTTGCATTGCTGTCATTGCATCTACAGATCGGATTATATAGAATATAGTTATTTGATGTTCTGTAGTTAGGTTTTTTTTTCAGTTGATTCAATATAAATGTATATCATATTACTAGAATGCAATACAGCTGTGCAGCTGGAGGAGGGAATATTTTGCCTGGAAGGTCCCGAGCTTTTCTGTTTCATCACATGCACTGTCCAACTCGATGTTATCAAGGTGGAAACAAAAAAACGGAATTTCTCTTCAAGATAATGTATTTTCTAACTGCTTGGCTGCTTATCTCAGATGACACTTCTCTCCCAGAGTTTACACACTTCTCATTTTCTGTTTTCACTGTGCAATTTCATGTGAGAAACAACATAGCTTTCTGACTTTTGACAAGTTACAAAAGTAATTAGGAAGAAAAAAATTTATTAGCTATGGTTACATTATATGAGTCCCTTTCTACCTGGAGAGTTTTTCAGTGATATGACTTACTCTGCACTCTCAGCCTGTCCTGGATAAGTGCATGCTCCATACAGTGCAGGCCATGGAACCCCTAGTCCAGGTGGTGATAGTATTGGGTAAAAAATGTGTCTTGCAATATTGTCTGTAGCATCAGGATTGTGTGGATTTATATATTCAGGCTGGAAATTATTGGGCATTTGTTTAACCAGCTTGCTGTCTCCATCAACATCTGCTAGATCCACAGTTTTCCTGACAAGTCCAGGTCCACAAGTACAGGTGTCCAAATGCTCCTCAAATGAAGATTTAGTTAAGGTTCTGAAGTTTATGGATTACACAAAAGTCATCAGATTTATCCATAGTGTTTATAAGCTCACTTATCAATAGAAAGTGGCAGGGCTCAGCCTCAAGTTTAGGGAAAACCAAATTGGATATCTCTCAACTATGCATACCTCTTCCATACATGTATATGGGGATATGGTTACAAGAAATCACTTTCTAGGGAACCATCTAACAGGGACACAAAATTGAAAAACAATACAATTGCGGTTCAAACTAAAGTGTAGCAGAGAATTTTTATCCACCTTCAGCTATGGAGATTCAAGACCTCTTGCTCTCCTCTCATTACTGAATGGGTCATGCCATGGGCTTGCCTGAAGTAGCCTTCAACCAGGACAATTTTTTTTTTTAACTGTAATGACCTCTTCCTCCCTTCCTTCTATTTTAGACTTTCACGAGAATGAAAAAATGGCAAAATGAATGATCAAAAACCCATGCCATCCTGTACATTTTTCGCCAGCTACTACCCTCAACTCTCAAGTAGTAGAAAAAAATAGATAAAAAAAACATGAGCATGATTTGATGCTATGAAGTGTTACTATACTACAAAGGCAATATCATTGTACTGATGGTTGAGTGGGCACTGATAACCTCTTGTAGCAAGTTAACACATAACAGAAGCCATTGAAATAGCATTGAAGATTTTAGGATAACATTCTGTATCATTGTTTATTTAATAGCTCATATGTCATGTTAATCACCACATTTGTATGTGGCAGAAGGTTTTGCACCCTCCCATTTAAAGATTTTTTAACCCCTCTAAGGCTCTCTTCCCTCACCAACCATGGACTTGAGTGACAGACCAGTCACCCAATTCTAGGAGCAGTGTGGCTGCAATGACCTGTCACTTAAGGCCCCAGTTTCAGATTCTGTGCAGAGAGCCCGCTCCCTTGGCAGGATCCTGACCTCCTAGTAAACTCCCTTTCCGCTCTAGTCGGTTGATGACAAGATAAGTGTTATCTTTGGTAGGGCTATGGCTATTGTTTTATAATATGCTGTTGTATTTCCTCAGATTGTGAGGGATGCAGTGGAGGTATAGGGGACGCAGATCCTGCACCCCCCCCCCCAAGCGGCTTTCATTGATCACTACCAGCTGTCAACTTTTTAATAAATGAGGTTTCACTGTGTGTTTTTTACATGTAACTCCACATGAGATCCCAATACCAGTACCAACCACAAGACTTAAGGGGCTGACAAGTCATCTGCAGCAAGCCGGTGACTTACCATTAAACCTCTAGCCCATTACCTGCCTCCCCAAAGCCCAGGGGGGCAGAAGAGCCTGCGGCCGGCGAGGGCTCAGTGGGCTTGTAGCCTTCGGGGCTGTCGGCCACCTAGACTGGCCCTGGTCTGCAAGCCCCCATATCTGCTGCCTCTGCTGGTTTTGCTGGATGTGGGGACCCACGCTATATTTTACAAATGTAACCCTTGATAGTCTGGATAGTAGCTGTATTTCATTTTAAAATGTCATAAAATACTCTTGGCAAAAATGTGGGGTCTACTGATACACGTAGTACCGTTGTACCTGGGAGAAATGGGGCTTTCACATGCTAAAACGATAGCAGTGTGTTACTGTAAAACCTCAGTCATGACTGGTTCCCTTTAATCATTGTGTACTGATCATTGTGTGTTCTGGTTATATGAAGAAGTGGTACTTTGAGGGTTATATTTAAATTCTGTGTAAACATGATAGTGCTTGGACTTTAAGACAAATTAACAAAAGACTTCCAACAACAAGAGATCTTCTGCTTCCTTAAACGGTTTCTCCACTTGCCTTGTGCAACGTGTCTGATAGCGATCATGTGGCGGAAAAAAAAGTGAGGAAACCTAAAACTGCATATGGGGTCATAATGTTTTCTGGCTCTTATCAGCTCAAAATGATCAGCCTCTGAACAAATGTCATATTACTTAAATAACAAGGTGTATAGTGCTTTTAAAGTGGGCCAACCAGTTGCAGTGCCAACTCCAGGGCCAACCAGCTAGGTGCTCCTAGGACATCCCAATTTGGGAAGAGCACACACTTCACAAAACATTCCGGAAATGTGGCTGCCCCCACTCCCTATGCTGATGCTTGGTCCAAATCAACCACTTTATGCTGTGCATCAGTATGAGTATGCACAACATAAAGCGCTGTGGGAAAGGTGGAGAGGTGAGATGAGGGCGAGATGAGGGCTGATCTGGGGCATTTCACACAGTGCGGCATCCTAGTCCGGGGTGCCCCAGGGCTAATGCCCAATCATCAGGATTGTGAAAATTCTGGTGACTGGTCCACACACACAGTCACGTCCATTACACAGTCAAGTCACATTAATTTGACCACTGATCAATATCCTGAGCTGCCATGTGCAGCTTTGACAGTCACTAGGATGGGCAGGGAGTAACTCTGTAAGGTCCTGGAAGGTTGTCACAGGTTTCTGGAGCCATTCTGGCAGCAGTGCTCCCCACAACTGTTGGAATGTGTGTGGGAAACGATCTATAAATTAAACACAATGATCAAGGTGGACCCACAAATGATCATTTGGGTTCAAGTTTGGGAAACCAGGTTAGGATGCCAGGTTAGTATTTGGAAGTCTTGGTCATGTGCTTCTGACCAATGTTTTAACCACATGATATGTCACATTGGCTTGCTGGAAGACCCCATCCTCATCAGAAAAGGCAATCAGCATGTATGGGTGTACATGATAAATAAGAATGGATTCATACCCAAATCACTTGGAGGAGTCTGCCCAAGGAATGCCAGGAAAACATTCCCCAGACCATAACACTGCAACAACCAGCATGTTTTTTTTTCCAGGAATGGTTGCAAAGTGTTTAATCTCTGATGTTTCTCACCTGAAATGCCACCATCCATCCATCCTTGATAAAGCAGAAGACACACCGTGGTAATGGAATAACAGAAAATAAGAGAGAATCTATTTTAAAGCTCTGTGTCTATCCTGAGATTTAAAGCAGCAAATGAAACCTTTCTGAGCAACACTTTCCAATCAGCGAAGGTCCAATTCATAACTGTCATGAAAATTGAAGCCTTTTCTGCTGATGCAAATGTGCAGTTACCAACCACCTACTTCAACACCCCATATGCAGTATGTTTTGCTGAACTGTTGTTTTAGAAGCCTGGTTGTCTGCTAGTTCATTTTGTGGATTAACTACTTCACTGCAGTGAGTGAGTCTGCCCTCGTATATATATATATATATATATATATATATATATATATATATGCAGCAGCTATCTGTCTGAGCAGGGTAATATGCTTTTATATTGAAGCCTGCCTTTTCCTTTGATATTGCTGCATTCTATACAAGGGGCTTACATGTTTTGCTATATACTGTTCTTCATTAACTTGTTTGATTATATTGAACTGATGCAGCATCTTAATCTGCATATTGGGTTCATTATGATTTGCGCACGTCTTATACCATTATGCTCATATTGAGGGTAATTTCAGGATAAATCATTCTCTTTAAAGCGGATTGAAACCCTTCAGGGGCAACCCGAGGCTGATCTCAAGATTGCCAGATTCCGTAGGCCAGCGGCTTTTGATTTTTTTAGGTTCACTGGGTTCTTACTATGTTGCCGCTTGACCCGATTTTAACCACTACAATCATGAACCCTCTACATTCCACCATTCTTAATCCCTACATCCAAATCCCTGGCTGCTTCTCTGTGCCTGCTCTACCCCCTGCTCATATTTCCTTCTCCACACCCCTCCTGGTTTCCCTATGTGCCACTCCCCTACCATGTATTTCCCTTATTTCCTTTGTGCCCCTACACCACCACAGCACCTCCCACTGCTCCTCTGTGCTTACTCATATAGCTCTCTATAGCATTGCAACATTCAGTCCTGTCCAGGCAAAAAAATACATATAAAAAGAAGGAATTCTCACCTTTTGTCTCCACAATTACTTATTTACCACGGGGTGCACTGAAACGTAATGGGCTGGTGGCCTCCAGATACTGGAATAGAGGTAGGAGATAAAATCTTGTCCACCTGTGCACCTGCAAATGGTGCAACACCTCCAAAGGAATACCCAATATGTACGTTACAGAGCCCTGGACCGAGCACTGGACGGCGTCATAGAGACCCAATTGTGGCCCTGGGTGCAGGGAATACATCTATTTGGTTACGTTTGGTTCTGATGGCACCCACGCATTTTCTGTTCGTTGAACTTCCTGTCCCTGATAACCAACAAGGAACCGAAACTGAATCTTTCCAAAGTAACAGCCAAAATAAGACATTAGAGAGGACCAAAACCCACCCTGGAATCTCATATACTCGCTTCCCTCTGGGCATCTCGACTGGGGGTGCCCCCTCTGCGTGAAACCCCCTAGGTCACCCAAAAATTCACCTTAGTTCTCGGTCCAACGGCGCATGCACAAGCAGCAGCCGCATCCCTGCTTCCCCTTTAGCAGAGCGCGTCCCCCGGCCACCAGCGCACTTGCATCTGCTCACATTAGAGGAGCTTCTGGCCGAAGGGACTCGAGTGGATCCAAGCATGCTGATTGGACGAACGGCCACGCATGCGTTGTAGGAGCGGCAAGAGGTGAGTTTGTTCGGGGACACCTGGGGGTTTTTCACACAGCGGGGCACCCCTGATCGGGTTTTGGTCCACTTTAAAGTGACTCTTACCCTCATCAACTGTATCCAAAATTATAAATAATGGTTTGGGCTGGAGTTTGGCTACAAAACATTTCCCAAGCTTTATATATGTGAAAGTACATCTGTCCAGATTCCGTTAAGACGTTCTGACTTTGGTTTGTTGATACCAGAATAGAAGGGTGTGAAATAACGGCCACAGATTGTGCATGTTGCTTCAATAGACACAAATGCGTGTGTTATCTCTAGAAGATATGCTTGTGCAGGACTATTTCCCTGGGTCTGATGTCCCAGATATGGTCTCCTCAGAACTGAGGATGTGCAGCTATGACAAGATGGGAACCTGGCTTTGTTTGCATGTTTCAGGCCGATGTTTTGTTCGCGCTGATATGTAAAGCGATTGGGACAGTAGCTTGGAGGTTAGGAGGGCAAGCACTGATATCATAACCTCATGCTAAGATAACATCAGGACTAGGTTCCCCTTTCAGTTGACTGATGGAACAGTTGTGTCTGTGGTTTCTGTTGCTTTTTATTTGACATTTTAGGCAGAACTCAGGAAGGAGGGTAAGCATTTATCTAAGGGAAGATGCTGCAAATTATTATCTGTAAGTTTGGAAGAATCAGTAAAATGACTGGAGATGAGATATCTCTGCAAGGCTGAATTAAATAGACATTGTTTATTCTTAGCTATTGTAGCATTTTTTAGTGCATAGCACTGTATAACAGAGAGCGTTGAAGCATTCACACCAGTTCCTGTCCCTTAAAGTGGACCAACACCCACGGGTGATCGGCCCGGGAATCTTATAGATCACCTCCCTCCCCGCGGGACATCCGAGATCGGGATGTCCCGCGGGGTGAAACCCCCCCAAACACCCCAAACTCCTTACCTTAGCGGGGAGAGGTGAGTTTTTCGGGGGGTACGGGGGGGTTTCCCACAGCGGGGCACCCCGATCGGGGGTGCCCCACCGAAGTGGACCAAGACTCAGGATAGTCAAAATCCTGGGTGTTGGTCCACTTTAAACTGGACCTTCACTCTGAATAAGTCTATCTTGTATGTTTCCCCCACCCTATACATACAGATTGCCCACATTGCAATTCATTCTACCTGCATCTAGTGCATTTTCTGAGCTTTATGCACCCAAAATGGAGGCTCATGGAGTCTCAGGCTGCCTGCAGACAGGAGGTCTCTCTTCAGACTATGCAGCTTTGCATTCTGGGATTGCTGTCCTTTTCCTGACCCCAGCTCTGCTCTGTTTGTGCAAAGCAGAGTTATAACCCGCCCCCCATTCTCCCCTCCACTCCTTTCTTCAATATGCAATCCTTTTGAGGCAAGATGGCGGCACCTGTATCCCAGAGTCCGGGTTGCATCCCAGGGAAGGAAAGAATAATAACTAAGTGACTAAAAACTTAAAACATAATAATTTTAGATGCTGGGGAATAGATTTTTAAGGGTTTGGGCTTTTCATTAAATGATGCTAAAGGTGCGGTTTAATGGTTGTCTCACTTTAATGTCTACACTGTCTATAGGCCAGGAAGGATGACAGAAGCCAGTATTATGGTTTAACCTCTAATGTAGATTGCCATATACAGAGATCAAGAGTTTTGTTAAATAAGGTTTTTATTGTGAGAGATGCAGAGATGCAGATTTTACTACTAAACCTGGGATCCCCAATCTGTAGCTCAGCAGCCATGCCCCCCGCCTCTCCTCCCTGCATTAAGCTGGCACAGGTAATGGCCAGGCTGCGTCGCTGCTGGGGGGAAGTACCTGTGTGGTTAGTTTAGTGTTGGTGTTGGGGGGTATGATAGAACAGTGTCTGTGTGTCTGTTTGGAGGGGGCTACATAGGGCTTTATACATGAAGGGATAGCGACAGGTAGTGCCTTGTAAGCAGCAAGTAGCGGCAGGTGAACGCCGGGCACGGCACGCAATTCCACATTTATGAAGCCGAATCTGGTGAGCGACTGGAACAGCACCATGTAGCGTACAATTTATCATTATCCAAGGCTCCAGTGCCGGCGTTCAGGCTTGCAGTGCGCCACGTCTTACCTGTCGCTACCGCCACTCTCTCATACATTTCAATGGACGTCCTTTCCTGATCCCATTTTTTTTGTAATAAAAACTTAAATCTTTCTGACATGTGTCCTGGCCTAGAAAATGACATTTTTGAAAACTTTTTTGATTTATATTATTTTTATGCAGAATTGTCCTTATATGTCTGGTATTAAAGTGTTCATGTTACAATGTAATAACGATGTAATTCCATATGTTTTCGCTTTGTTACTAGTGGATACATGTTCAAAAACAGACTTTAATCACACAGCTTCTGGCGCTCTGGGTTACAACAACGATTTTGAGCGCTGGAACTGTGTGAGGCTTTTTTTTTTATGAATATGGTGTGGAGTCGGTCGGACTACCATTCACTCCCATACAGCACTGTACTGGTGTTAGAGCGACTCACTCAATATATTCATCAATGCTGGACAGCGACTGAGATGCTCTGAAACAGCGACCCATGGCTTAGCACAGCAACTACTAGCAGTCGCTCTCAATGCCTCGCTACAGATGCTCACCTGTCGGTACCTGGCGCTAGTAATGAATCCGCCTGCCAGTATGTGTGTGTGTCGATGCGGGGGGGGGGGCAGCTCAATACATGTGTTTGTGTATACAGGGTGGGCAACTAAGTGTGTTTGTGTATAGGTACACAGGGGCAGCTGAGTGTGTTTGTGTATACAGGGTGGGCAACTAAGTGTGTTTGTGTATAAGTACACAGGGGCAGCTGAGTGTGTTTGTGTATAAGTACACAGGGGCAGCTGAGTGTGTTTGTGTATAAGTACACAGGGGCAGCTGAGTGTGTTTGCGTATACAGGGTGGGCAGCTGAGTGTTTGTGTATAAGTACACAGGGGCAGCTGAGTGTGTTTGTGTATACAGGGTGGGCAGCTGAGTGTTTGTGTATACACAGGGGCAGCTGAGTGTGTTTGTGTATACAGGGTGGGCAGCTGAGTGTTTGTGTATAAGTACACAGGGGCAGCTGAGTGTGTTTGTGTATACAGGGTGGGCAGCTGAGTGTTTGTGTATAAGTACACAGGGGCAGCTGAGTGTGTTTGTGTATACAGGGTGGGCAGCTGAGTGTTTGTGTATACACAGGGGCAGCTGAGTGTGTTTGCGTATACAGGGTGGGCAGCTGAGTGTTTGTGTATAAGTACAAAGGGGCAGCTGAGTGTGTTTGTGTATACAGGGTGGGCAGCTGAGTGTTTGTGTATAAGTACAAAGGGGCAGCTGAGTGTGTTTGTGTATACAGGGTGGGCAGCTGAGTGTTTGTGTATACACAGGGGCAGCTGAGTGTGTTTGTGTATACAGGGTGGGCAGCTGAGTGTTTGTGTATAAGTACACAGGGGCAGCTGAGTGTGTTTGTGTATAAGTACACAGGGGCAGCTGAGTGTGTTTGTGTATAAGTACACAGGGGCAGCTGAGTGTGTTTGTGTATAAGTACACAGGGGCAGCTGAGTGTGTTTGTGTATACAGGGTGGGCAGCTGAGTGTTTGTGTATAAGTACAAAGGGGCAGCTGAGTGTGTTTGTGTATAAGTACACAGGGGCAGCTGAGTGTGTTTGTGTATAAGTACACAGGGGCAGCTGAGTGTGTTTGCGTATACAGGGTGGACAGCTGAGTGTTTGTGTATAAGTACAAAGGGGCAGCTGAGTGTGTTTGTGTATAAGTACACAGGGGCAGCTGAGTGTGTTTGTGTATAAGTACACAGGGGCAGCTGAGTGTGTTTGTGTATACAGGGTGGGCAGCTGAGTGTTTGTGTATAAGTGCACAGGGGCAGCTGAGTGTGTTTGTGTATACACAGGGGCAGCTGAGTGTGTTTGTGTATACAGGGTGGGCAGCTGAGTGTTTGTGTCTGTGGCTAGGATGGCAGAACGATGTGTGTGTGCCTGGGCGGGAACTGAGCGTGTCAGTTGAGTGTGTATGTATATGTGTATGCCATGCCATAGCAGATGAGTGTGCATGTCTAGGCATTGGGGAAGGGGGCAGATCTGTGTTTGCAGGGGTTACAGATTGGTGTGTACAGAGGAATGGCAGACTGTTTTTGCTAGTTAATGGAAGATTGGTGTATGGGTGTGTGTATGGGGGGGGGCAGATATATGCCATATATATGCGCTATGGGTATGGCAAAACATAGGCCAGGGGTGTCTTGGCTGGGGAGGGGGGTAAAGTGGGGCTGGGCACAGGGTAAAGGTTTGGGAGGGAGACTCAGGAGGCAGTAAGTAGAGGGTGGTGTTCAAAAAAGAGTGAATGATGTCTATCTCAGGCTCTGGTTAGGTAAGGTATGCTGTGTGCTGGGGGCTATGCAAAACCCAGCCAGCTCCAGCCCACCGGGAATCTACCCATGGCCCCTATATTTAGTCAACCCCCGATAACAGATACGTGATATAGTGACAGGTTCACCTAACAATTCGACTGTGTTGTTCTAGTATGTGAGCAAGTATATAGTGTATGTGTTTCTACAACTCTAGAATTGTTCCATCTGGCAAATGGAAAAAAGTAGTTGATGGACCTATTTTGTACAGGTGCATCCTTCTAGAGCTGGGGAGTAAAACAGATGTAATTTCATGGAATGGAAACTAGGTTACTAAACTTTCAGTATCCAGTTTCTCTCCTTAAAAAACTCAACAGTTTAGACATGGTATGCTTACAGTTGCCTTTTGTGTTCATATTAAAGATTCCATTTTGTTAGCCACTGACTGCCCTTTGTTGGTTGGTCTTTATTTTAGCATAAGGGACTATGGGGGTAATTTAAGAAAGGATAGCGTCAGGTAGCGCCTGTTTAATGAGAGGTAGCGACAGATAGCGACTGGTGAACGCCGGACACGGCACGCAATTCCACATTTATCAAGCAGAATCTGTTTAGCGACTGGGATAGCGGCATGTAGCGTCTGATTCATCATTTTCAAAGCCTCTGCGAACAGCGCCAGCGTTCAGCCTTGCACAGCGCCAGGTATGACCTCTCGCTACCTGTTGCTCCCCCATACATTTCAATGGACGAACCTTTTCTTCACTTTAAACGGGTTTTTTTAAAAATATTTTTCCCAAAGATCACAAATAATTCTGTGACCTCTTCTGGCATTGAAAAAGCTGTTTTTTCAAATTTTTTACATTTTTTAAATATTTCTTCAGAAATGACATTACTGGTCTGGCATTAAAGTGTTCATGTTACAATGTTGCTACAATGTAATTCCATATGTTTTTGCTTTGTTACTAGTTGATAGATGCTTGAAAACAGACTTTAAACACACCGCCTCCTGTGCTATGGGCTACAAACAAGTATTTTTCAGCGCCAGAGATTTGTGAGGCTGTTTTTTTCCTGAATATGGTCGCTATGAGCAGTCGCTAACATGCGCTCCCATACAGCGCTGTACTGGTCAAATAGCGACTCTCACAATGTATTCAACATTACTGAACAGCGACTGAGTCGCTATAAAGTAGCGACCCATGGCTGAGCACTGCGACTACTAGCGGGCGCTCTGAAAATGCCTGCTACAGATGCTCATCTGTCGCTACCTGCCGCTAATGATGAATCAGCCTCTATGTCTTGGAAGGGTTTCATTCAGCAAGGACACGTGGTATATACATAGTAATAATGTGAAGCAAATGGACTGTTGTTTCACTCTGAATTGGGAGTCAGATATAACATACAAAACTGTATGTATGTGACTATTGGTGCCAAACCTGTAGGAAACCAAAAGCCAGACTTTCTGGTGGCCATTTGCACCCCTAACTAGTTCACGTGGTATTTATTTCCTTTCTTGCCTTGAAGGTCTTGTACATAGTATTTAAATATGCTTTTGTAGCATTAGTCTCTAACCTCATGGCTCTCGGAATCCTTATCCCATGATTGTAATTGCATAAGGAGAGCATATTCTTGTCCAGGCAAATATTACAACTTCACTGTAGAAAGCTCGCCTTCAGAGAAATACCTACATGCTGCTGCCTTGCTCCAGAGTGATCATACCAACCAGTAGCTCAGTAGCTTGACATCTGTTAATGGTATACTGTTTTATTTGCCTGATTGTCTCAAGCAAATCCCATCCTGGCCCTGTTGGCTCCTGTAAATCTCTTCCCATACCCTGTAGGTGTTAGAGGTCTGGTTGCTGTTGACTGTAAATATTCCTTTACCTACACTACAAAGCGTTGCATTTTTTTTTATCAATGCTACAGTGTGATTGTTCATATATCTTGTTTGGCTAATTTTATAGATACATTAGGCCTCAGTGGTACCCTGATGCCCCTCTGAGTAAAACCAAGTTTGTTGAATAACCGTGTCCTGTCTTTTCACCTGCCCCTAAGGCAGAAGCAAGGCACTCCTAAGTGTCCTTAGGAGCAGTATCACAAAATTGTGTAATATTAAAAATCAATATAAATACGACTAATGACGATTCCCGCCAAGATTGTGGTTTATTGTCTCATGGTAAGAATAAAATCCAGGGGTGACAGGTTTAGTATATCAGGGGTGACAGAACCTGTTATCCCTGATTTCCTTCCATTAAAAAAAGCAATCCTGGCTGGATATTTCTTGATGCCAGGTGTAGAACTCACCTATTCTCCTGCCACCCAGGATATTTATATGGATTTTTATCATTGGGTTATTTTTCACGATTATGTTTGCAAAACCGTCACTCCAAATATCTACAGTATAAGCTTGACATACCCAGAAACCGTGACTGCTGTGCTTATGTTGCAGCTTGACATTGAGTGAAAAGCTCCGACCTGGTGAATAGCTTTTGTTTTATTTTCTACAAATTGGGTAGAGAATGGGAAACGACAGGGATGAAAGCAAGTAGGGGGGCTTTAAAGTTACCTGTCACTATGGATGCTTTAAATAGATACATACAACAGGATGCATTTTTATTTACTTATCTCCATTCAGCACAGTTTTTTGTGGCAATGGGCCGTCTTATAGGCTGGGGAGGCCTGGAGTTGCTATAATTAGCGCAGAGCTAGAATAAGCACAATTGGATCATAGAGATCTGGAAGCCAAAGGCATCTGGAAACAGGCATCAGCAGGACAGGTAGCAAGAAGCCACAGAGTTACACTACAGGTTGCTGAAAAATACATTTGTTGGTTATTATTACACCGTGCATATCAGCACATATCACCCTTCGGTGTCAGAATGAAAATCCATCACAACTGTAGAAAGAATGAGTCACACATGGTGCTGCTTCTGTTGATGTAGAAATCGTACAAGGCTTTCCATGTGGCCAGTATAAAAAGAAAAGAATTGTAGAAAAACCTGTTACACAGCATCATCAATTTCCTAGTGACAAGGAATGGGACGGTTGGTTTAGCTTGCGGGAAGAAGGTTAAAATAGCCAGACTCTTTCATTTTCAGTGGCCCTGCAGATCCACCAGAGGACCCAACCTTTCCTGATGTGACGTCAGTAGATAGGATTGCGTTTGTTTGTAAAGGGATGGCTGACATTCACTTGTTGGCAAAACAATCAACTGCACCTTACACTGATGTATAGATTACTTAAATTAACACCTGGAAGATGTCCCCAGTGTAAAATAAAGTCCTATGTGGTTTGGTTGTATAGACGTATTTGCTTACTTTACTGATTTCAGATCTTAGCCATTGGTTTTATGATTCCTGACACCATGAAGACAGGAGAAAAAGTCATGTTATCTCAACACACTACTGTACCTTGATAACAAAACAAGCAGATCAAAAACGCTTGTGTAGTTGTACTGCTCAGGGGCTGCTCGGTAGCGCTCGGACCTGTGATGATAGAAAGGTACCCTGTGTTTTACTCCCTAGCAGCTCTACGGCCTCTTTGCTGATATCGGTCAATTTTGCTTCCTAATCTGGGATACCCCATAGATGGTGTCCACCATGAGGGGGTGCTCGGCTTACAGTGGAATGGTGGCCTCCCAAATCCCCCTCTGGAAAAAGGCCAACATTCAACTGGCAAATCCCATACTGCCTAGCCCCTATGCTGAAACGTGCTGACAAGCAAGAGTACCTATGTTTGAGGGACACAAGCCTATTTAACCATTTCACCGTCTTTATAAAGCAAGTGTACCTGTGTGTTTGTTTTTGTACAAGTGATGCAAGTTTATTTGGCCTGTGAACTTGACGTGGATGTGACGTTGAGTAAAGTGTTAAAACTTTATTTTCATGACCCTGCAACAATAAAACAAGCTGATGCTTTCACATCTCCTGTTTGCTGTTGAGTGTCTGTCTGCTGTGATACCATCTGGTCAGCTCCCCATGCTGTGGTCCCATTAACATTTACCCTCAACTACCATACTGTGCTGTGACATTGCTTGAGATAAATTGATTAATATAGGTGATTACCACTGGTTAACTCCTATAACTACTGTTACTGTTACTACTTCCTCAGCACCAGAAGAGGGCGGCAGGAGAAGATGGCAGGACAGGGTGGGGGACGGCGGATGTATTTAGACAGGAATTCTGCTTTAATTTATATATATATTAAATAGAATTGGGTCCATACCCAGTTGCCCAATTTGAGTATGCACCAATAATATAATTTACCCATGTAAACACATTACCCCCCAGTCCATATTTTGTACCAGTATTTTGTGTGGCACAGTATCAGATATACAGTATGATATCCTGGTATGATACACAATGACTCCCCCTGATCCAGTCTTGAACTTACTTTCTCAAAAAAGCTGATCAGTTTGCCCCTGTTCAAGCAGTACATTCATAGCATAAGATATACACTGGACAGCATTGATAAGCATGAAGAACATTATTCCTAGTTTAAAATACCTTTACAAGCAGTAAAATATACAAACTGCAAACAGATGAAAAGCTAAGCACTCAAATCTCCCAATCTAAAGTCCACCAACATAGGATACAAAGCACCCATTGGATTAAAAACCATTCACTAAGCTCATTTACAGTACACTTGCTTATAGACTCATAGAAGCAAAGACTTTCTTTTCACCCAGCAGCAGCAGTGCGTGGTAGCCAAAACTCAAGCTTATCTATGCCATTTTTGGTGTACAGGTATATGCATCTTTATATATCTTGCCAATAGCAACTTTTTGCCACACCCTTTTTTCAATGTAAATTTTCCAAATATGTAATAAATAAAAACTAGCATAAAGAAAAAAATGGCTAGGCAAAAATTGGCAAATATGGGCAATTGGTTTTCTTTAAGGCGGATCTAAACCACCCCTAGCAGTTTTCTACCAGGGAATGTCCTGGTTCACAGGGACACTAAACTGACCTAATCCAATCTCTCACACCATCTTTAAGCCCTGCCTTCATGGGATACTCTCCCATTCATAGCAGAGATCTACATGATGAAGGACAGAAAATAGCCACACACATGCAGTAGCCACACTTTCTTTTTTTTTTATTTAACTTTAACAGGAGGAGCAATTGTAAAATAGAAAAGCCGACATCTTACTGGCTGTGCATGCATGGAGATGAGTGGAATGCTTGTGTACAGTCGCATTGGTGGTGCTCTTTGCAGCATCAAGTGAACACCAGGGGACAACATACTGACATTACTGTACACTTCCCCAGCACTTAATTGATATGGAACGGGGCTGGAAAAACATTCTGTCCAGTATATCCCTAGCTGACAGTTACATTAGGGTGAAAGTTAAGGGCCCTACATCAAGGGCAGCCATGATCAGATCTCCAGGGACAGACTACAGCACCAATTTGGTGATACCCAGTTTGCTTCCCACCACATTCAGTTCTCACTGCTTTGCGAATAATGTGCTGCTATTTATTACACCCCCCTTTGATTCCTGCCTCCCTAGTTTCCCTCCCAACACTGTGTACCTGGCTCCACTGTATGTTTCTAGACAAGAGAACCCAGACTATGTTCTCCCCCCAATCAGAGTCGGATTATAGGCAGTGTTCAAGGGGCGCTTGCCCCTGGGACTCCACCATTTGCCCTGCAAGAGGACCTCCACCACTTTGGGGCTATGGTTGGGGGTACTGGGAATTTGCAGCACCGCTGCTTGGTCCAGTCAGCCCAATCCACATGTCCTTGCAGGAGTGTATACCTTAGATTCTTCCCTTTCCAACAACACCTCCAGTGGGTCATTAGGCCCTCTAGGTCAGAAGAATGGGAGCTCGGGCAAGGTGCATCGATTCCCAGATTGCCCCCTATTGAAGCCCCGTTTCTTGGGACTCAGTGGGGCAAGCAACCAACCGGAGGCTCCAAGGACGTCGCAGAGAGGTGGTGAGGACTGGAGCCAGCAGGGACAACTGGTGGACAGTGCTGAGGACAGCACACAACAGGATTCTCCAGCCCAGATCAACAGTGATGTCAGTCAGTGAGGTATGTTGACTGTTGCAGTATTAGATAGATAAAAAATGGTGCCTTGTGTTGATGTTCCTGACTGCCTGACCGACCTACGTACCTATATACCTGCCCACTGACCCAACCACCCACCTGTCTACTGATCCACACACCCACCTACCTACTTGTTGCAAGGGCAGAATTGTCAGACTCTGGAGCGGGGGTGGCAGTTGCCCACCCGCTTACTTGCCCACCTACCTACCTGCTGATGCTGATGTACAAACAAAGCTCAGGTGCCTGAGAAGCAGTGTATAAAGCCTAGACTAGTGTTCCCCAACCCTCTCCTTGAGAGCCACCAAAAGCTCATGTATTGTGGATCTCTAAATTACTATCTCTGTAACTCTGCCTGAGCATTATTTACTTCACCTGTGCATCTGCGTGAGATCCTGTTAGTGGTTCTCGAAGAGAGTGTTGGGGAAAACTGGCTTAGACCATGGTAGTCCAATGATCTCCATGACATTATAAAGGCGTACGCACATTGTGACTATGCTGCTCTGCTTTGTGTCAGGCTAATAATGCAGTAAAATATAGGCTAGGTAATGTGATGTCTGGAACACTAGAATATATGTTCAATGACTCTTTAATGAGTTACTAGGTAACACCAGTGCAAAAAAGCAAAAAGAAAAAACACCAAGCCAGCGGCTGATGAGTACTTGGAGGACATAGCATATGATGGCAATCAAGATAGTCCATTGTTGTAATTTCCCTGCCCAGGCCTTGGGCGCATAATAATAGATCTTTGTGAAGATGACCTTTATTGCAGAAAAAGGGATGAGGTGAAATGAATGGTCACAGCCCTCTTTAATAATTTCTCACACAAGAGCTCATTTTATACAGATCTATGCCGTGTTAGAATACATTATACAAGCATAATTACAGACCTGCACATTGTATGACAAGCCATCATATTGGAATTACTGTTCCATCCTTGTGAGTACTTGGAATTTGCAGCTTTAACTTTCACCTCACGTATATAGCATTCCCATAGGCAGTGGGGCATTCCCCTTCCCATTCCCATATAGGCAGTGTGGCACCCCACCTCCTTTCCCATAAAGGTAGTGTGGCATCCCCCCTCCCATTCCCATATAGGTAGTGTGGCATATTATTCCCCATTCCCATATAGCTAGTATGGCATCCCATTCCCCATTCCCATATAGGTAGTGTGGCATGCCTCCCCATTCCCCATATAGGTAATGTGGCATCCCCCTCCCATTCCCATA
Source organism: Gastrophryne carolinensis (assembly GCA_027917425.1). Lineage (NCBI taxonomy): Eukaryota > Metazoa > Chordata > Amphibia > Anura > Microhylidae > Gastrophryne > Gastrophryne carolinensis. The sequence continues at coordinate 177,389,066 of CM051240.1, read as the reverse complement.
TAGGCAGTGTGGCATTCCCCCTCCCATTTCAATACAGGCAGTGTGGCATCCCCCCTCCTCATTCCCATATAGGCAGTGTGGCATTCCCCCCCATTCCCATATAGGTAGTGTGGCATCCCATTTCCCATTCCCATATAGGCAGTGTGGCATCTTATTCCCCATTCCCATATAGGTAGTGTGGCATCCCATTCCCGAATAGGTAGTGTGGCATTCCTCCCCATTCCCATATAGATAGTGTGGCATCCCTCCCCATTCCCATATAGGTAGTGTGGCATCCCTCCCCATTCCCATGTAGGTAGTGTGGCACCCCCTCCCATTCCCATATAGGTAGTGTGGCATCCCCCTCCCATTCCCATATAGGCAGTGTGGCATCTCCCCTCCCATTCCCATATAGGCAGTGTGGCATCCCTCCCCATTCCCATATAGGCAGTGTGGCATTCCCCCCATTCCCATATAGGTAGTGTGGCATCCCATTCCCCATGCCCATATAGGTAGTGTGGCATCGTATTCCCAATTCCCATATAGGTAGTTTGGCATCCCATTCCCCATTCCCATATAGGTAGTGTGGCATCCCTCCCCATTCCCATATAGGTAGTGGGGCATCCCTCCACATTCCCATATAGGTAGTGTGGCATCCCTCCCCATTCCCATATAAGTAGTGTGTCATCCCTCCCCATTCCCATATAGGTAGTGTGGCATCCCTCTCCATTCCCATATAGGTAGTGTGGCATCCCTCCCCATCCCCATATAGGTAGAGATGAGCGAACTTTTGAAAAATTAGATTCGGCTGATTCGCCGAATTTTCCGACAAAATTCGTTTCGGTCCGAATTTATTCGCGATGAATCGCTATTAAAAACGGCTATTTCTGACCTTCCTAGAGCCTCAATAGGGTTGTAAACCATTCTGCCTTGCTGTAACACGCATATGATGCGTGCTGGGTTAGTGAAATAAAACTGTAAATAATTATGACATGCAGATCAGAGGCATCGCTATTAGAATCGCAGAGCGGCACAATTACAGAGAATTGAGGTGGCATCACTATAAGGGGCCCCTATATTGCCTGAAAAACACACCCTGGAGCTGGCAGCAGCAGGAGCCCAAACATTGGCTCAAAGAGACACTGGAGTTGGCAGCAGGAGCAGCAGGAGCCCAAAAATTGGCTGAATGACACCCTGGAGTTGCAAGCAGCAGCAGCAGGAGCCCAAACGTTGCTTAAAAGAGACACTGGAGTTGGCAGCACCAGGAGGCCAAAATTGCTTAAAAGACACACTGGAGTTGGCAGCAGCAGCAGCAGCAGCAGGAGCCCAAACATTGCTTGAAAGAGACACTGGAGTTGGCAGCAGGAGCAGCAGGAGCCCAAACATTGCTTGAAAGACACACTGGAGTTGGCAGCAGGAGCAGCAGGAGCCCAAACATTGATTGAAAGAAACACTGGAGTTGGCAGCAGGAGCCCAAAAATTGGCTGAATGACACCCTGGAGTTGCAAGCAGCAGCAGCAGGAGCCCAAACATTGCTTAAAAGAGACACTGGAGTTGGCAGCAGCAGCAGCAGCAGGAGGCCAAAATTGCTTGAAAGACACACTGGAGTTGCAAGCAGCAGCAGGAGCCCAAACATTGCTTGAAAGACACACTGGAGTTGGCAGCAGGAGCCCAAAAAATGGCCTAAGGACACACTGGAGTTGCAAGCAGCAGCAGCAGGAGCCCAAAATTGCCAGAAAGACACACCCTGGAGTTGGCAGCAGCATTAAGAGAACAGATTTTCGGCACAGATATCTTATCCGAAGAATATTAATAAAAAGTAAGAGTAACGTAAATCAATTTCTCAATAACTACTTGTGGTCTGATGCAGAGGAATGTCTGTAACTGGAGAGCAGCGCCTTAAATCTGTTTTACACGATCCATATTTCTTTAGTGTTGGTCTGGCCCCATGATCAATCTACCCATGATCAAATCTTAGCTGATCCATGCCCGATTCATTTCCACGCAGGCCAGTCTCTGAAAAAAAAATTTTTTGAAGCATACTGGAGCACATTGAATTGCTCTCATCAGAGCATCACTTACGCACATCTAAGAGTTTCATCATTTTGTTTGTGTTAAAGTCATCATGGCCTAGTTACTACTTAGTGAAAGACCATAGATAGTTACACACCTGCTGCTCTTCTCGACAAATCCTGTTTTAAGTGTAGTGTAGCTTTTTGTCCTCCCCTCATATACGCACTAAGTATGCCAGACAGAGAAGTGGCAGGATGGGCACAGAGAAGTTGCAGAGGCCTAAATTCATCAAGCAGAGGTTGCAGCAGACTAGGGGTGAGTGGCAGCAGGAGTCTCAGCGAGAGGACTGATCTCCCGGGATCAGCTAGCGGTCGTGTCTTGACCAGCAACCCATCTGCCATCATCCATTGGTTAACACGATCATCCACTTCATCACAAGTGACATCTGACACCCCCAGTCAACTGTCGGTTATGTCTTCTGCTTAGGGTTCAGCTCCACTATTCAGTGAGGACGATCTGATAATCAGAAAAATCAGCAGCTACTGCCCAGCCAAGAAGTGGAGGAGACACTCGCCGCTTCTTCCACTAGGCGGGCAAGTAGTGATGAGGAGAGTGGCGTGGGAGGTGGTGTTGCAAGCGTTTTAGCTTCTTAAGCAGACACTGTTGAGGAACCTGAGGAGGACATCAGTGAGTTTTGAGGGCACTTTTAAAGGCTTGGAGTGATGGAGAGTGACAGATTTAGCGGCCATCATGGTGGCAGAAGGGGAAAGTATGGAGGCAAATGTGCTCGGGGTAGACCACTTGCACGGCAGGCTATCTTCCCAGGAGGTAGTGGAAGAGGGTCCCTGGAGTTGGCGGAGAATTAGTGAATTAGTGCGGACTGTTGGTAGGAAAAATCAGCTACAAGGCCATGTGGCAGTTTTTCATCAGGCATCCGCAGGAGGTTAACATGGCTATATGAAAGATGTGTAGGCAGAAGGTGAAGTGTGGCCAGGGTCCCAATGTTGGACCCACAGCCCTGCGTCAACATTTGCAGCGTCCCCATAAAGCGGCCTGGGAGAGTTGGCTCCAAAGTGGTGGTCCAGCCTGCTGCATTACCCAGTGGCACGCCGCTCTCTGTTCCAGCCAGCCAAGGCTCCACCACCTCCTGTGTGTCCATACCCATCCTCTGTCGCTCCAGATGCTCCTCCTCCTCTTAATCCGAGTCAATCATTCCGCCAGCAATCCATTGGCCAAGCCATGTCCAAGAGACAACAGTATGTGCCCACTTATCCAACGTGCAGAAGCTAAATGTGCTCCTGTATAAGTTGCTGGTGCTGCAGTCCCTCCCTTTTGAGTTGGTGGACCTTTCAGAGAACTGATGACTTGTGCCGAGCCGAGGTGGAGAGTCCCATGCTGTCATTTCTTTGCGAAGAAGGCAGTACCAGCCCTGTACAATTTTGTTGAACAGAAGGTGGGCCAGTCCTTTAGCCTGTCAGTGTGTACCAAAGTGCACAGCAGTGACTACGTCTGGAGCTGTAACTATGGTCAGGGACAATACATTTCCTTTAAGGCCCACTGGGTGATTGTGGTTCCTGCACAACCACAACAGCAAATGCACTTGCACTTAGCAATGGTGTCACAGAAAAAAGTGGCTAATTGTCAATTACATATTAATAATTAACATTTATCTTATTTGAACATATTTATAATAATAATAATATATAATAACGTATAACATAGCAACAATAACATCTAACATGATAACAGTAACATACAAATTTTTTTTTTTTTTGATATTTTTTTTTTCATATTTTGTATTTAAAAAAAAAAAAAAAAAATATATATATATATATATATATATATATATATATTATTTTTGGGAATTTTTTTAAAATATTTTTTTTTCCATTGTCTTTTTTTAATATTTTGTGAATTTTTGTACAATTTTTTTATTTTTATTTTGTTTTTTATAAATATTTTATTTTAATTTTTTTTTTCCCAGTGCCCTTCCAGCCTACCATGTGTGCAGGACACGGCGGTATCACGCTGTTCTTCACATGGTTTGCCTTGAGCCACAGAGCCACACATGGGAGGAACTGATAAAAATGAGAACTCAATAAATTAAATCATGGCTTACTCCACGGAAACTGCAAATGGGACGCATGGTGACTAACACTGGGAAGAACATCTTGTCTGCGCTGCGACAAGGAAGCCTGAGCCATGCGTCCTGCCATGGCACACGTGTTCATTGTTGTTGTCAAGCGTTTTCTGAAGTCTTCCCCCCATCTGCAAGACATCCTAACAACTCGAAGGAAACTTTGCATGCACTTCAGCCACTCCTACTCCGCCAAGCACACCCTTCTTGAGCTACAGCGTCAGAACGGTATCCCCAACATAGTCTGATTTGCGATGTTTCCACCCGTTGGAATTCCACCCTCCATATGCAGGATCGACTATAGGAACAGAGAAAAGCCATCACGGATTTCTTGATGATCCAAACGGATAGGGGGGACTCCCCTGTGTAACTTCAATGTAAACCAGTGGCAGCTCATACGTGACACCTGCCGTTTGCTCAGGCCCTTTGAGGAAGCTACTTTATTAGTCAGTTGGCAGGACTATGAGATGAACGATGAGATTCCACTGCTTCATGTACTACAACACATGTTGAAAACCATGGCTGGTCAGGGCATACATTTCACAGCCATATGAAGCCTGTGGGGGTTGAAGTGGAGGAGGAGGAGGGGGTGGGGCACAGCGAAGCACAGTTTAGGTTTGACAAAATGACCATTTTATCTAGTCATCTGACAGGAGAGGAGGAGCAGGAGCAGCCAGAGGAGCTAGAGGTTTGTGAGGAAGGCGAGACAGAGGACCCAGACACACCGTGGCAGTTTACAGTGGAGATGGAGACAGGTAGCCCCTCCGAGTCACTTGCACAAATTGCACGATGCATGCTCACGTGCTTGCGTAGTGACCACAGAATTGTCTCCATTTGTCAGAGGGATGACTTCTGGCTCTCGACCTTATTGGACCCTCGCTTCTGGCACAAAATGGGGGCATTTTTTACACCCACTGAGAGGGAGGACAAACTGACCTACTACAGACATCCTACGTAGTCAGCTGGACGATGTCTATCTGCGCCATGGTCCATACTTTCGCAGGTCTGACTCGGGAGGACCTCTGCGCTCACCTTCCACTGCCATGGCTGCCGGGGGGGGGGGGTGGCAGCAGCAACAGCAGCTCCATCAGCAGCAGCCTCAGTCTTCAGTCGCTAATGAGTAGCTTTCTACACCCGCATAGTGAGTCTACTCATGAGCAGCAGGAAGACCTGGAGCAGGACCTGAACCAGCAGGTCATGTCATACTTTGACATGACCATGCCAACACACCTTGAGGATCCGCTGGACTTCTGGGACGCCAAACTTGACTTGTGGCCGCAACTAGCAGAGTTTGCCCTGGAAAAGCTGTCCTGCCCGGCCAGTAGTTGATTTAGATGGCAACTGGGCTGCTCTATATTATGCTGCAAAATGGCAAATTTACCTCACAGTATAAGCTATTGCCCCTCAGATGTACACAGGGGCTGCTCTATATTTTGCTGCAAAATGGCAAATTTACCTCACAATATAAGCTATTGCCCCTCAGATTTACACAGGGCCTGCTCTATATAATGCTGCAAAATGGCAAATTTACCTCACAGTATAAGCTATTGCCCCTCAGATGTACACAGGGGCTGCTCTATATTATGCTGCAAAATGGCAAATTTACCTCACAATATAAGCTATTGCCCCTCAGATTTACACAGGGCCTGCTCTATATAATGCTGCAAAATGGCAAATTTACCTCACAGTATAAGCTATTGCCCCTCAGATTTACACAGGGCCTGCTCTATATAATGCTGCAAAATGGCAAATTTACCTCACTATATAAGCTAATGCCCCTCAGATTTACACAGGGTCTGCTCTATATTATGCTGCAAAATGGCAAATTTACCTCACAGTATAAGATATTGCTCCTCAGATTTACACAGGGCCTGCTCTATATTATGCTGCAAAATGGCAAATTTACCTCCCAGTATAAGCTATTGCCCCTCAGATTGACACAGGAGCTGCTCTATATAATGCTACAAACCAAGAGCGGATTTAACTCACACAATATAACCTATTTCTCAGGTTTATATAGGGACTGCTCTATGTAATGGTGCAAAACCATGAATTTACCTCATAATATAAACTATTGCCCCTCAGATTTACACAGGGCCTGCTGTATATTATGCTGCAAAATGGCAAATTTACCTCACAGTATAAGCAATTGCCCCTCAGATTTACACAGGGCCTGCTCTATAGAATGCTACAAAACCAAGAGCGGATTTAACTCACACAATATACCGTATTTTTTCGCCCTATAAGACGCACCTGCCTATAAGACGCACCTAGGATTTGGGGTAGGAAAATTTGAAAAAAAATATTTTAAACCAAAAACGCACCATTACAGACAGTGTGGCATCCCCCCTCCCATTCCCATAGGCCATGTGGGATGCCCCCATTACATTCCCCATATAGGCAGTGTGGCATTCCCCCCCTCCCATTCCCCATATACCCAGTGTGGTATCCCCCTCCAATTCCCATATAGGCAGTGTGCACCCCATTATCATAAGCAGTGTGGCATTGCCCCCTCCTATTCCCCATATAGGCAGTGCCCCCCCCATTCCCATAGGCAGTGTGGCATCCCCCTCCCCCCATTCCCATTGGCAGTGTGGCATCCCCCTCCCCCCATTCCCATAGGCTTTGTGGCATCCCTCTCCCCCTATTCCCATTGGCAGTGTGGCATCCCTCTCCCCCTATTCCCATTGGCAGTGTGGCATCCCCCTCTCCCCCCATTGTCAGTGTGGCATCCCCTCTCCCCCCATTGTCAGTGTGGCATCCCCCTCTCCCCCCATTGGCAGTGTGGCATCCCCTCTCCCCCCATTGGCAGTGTGGCATCCCCTCTCCCCCCATTGGCAGTATGGCATCCCCTCTCCCCCCATTGTCAGTGTGGCATCCCCCTCTCCCCCCATTGTCAGTGTGGCATCCCCCTCTCCCCCCATTGTCAGTATGGCATCCCCCTCTCCCCCCATTGTCAGTATGGCATCCCCCTCTCCCCACATTGTCAGTATGGCATCCCCCTCTCCCCCCATTGTCAGTATGGCATCCCCCTCTCCCCCCATTGTCAGTATGGCATCCCCCTCTCCCCCCATTGTCAGTATGGCATCCCCCCTTCCCCCATTGTCAGTGTGGCATCCCCCTCTCCCCCCATTGTCAGTGTGGCATCCCCCTCTCCCCACATTGTCAGTATGGCATCCCCCTCTCCCCCCATTGTCAGTGTGGCATCCCCTCTCCCCCCATTGTCAGTGTGGCATCCCCCTCTCCCCCCATTGGCAGTGTGGCATCCCCTCTCCCCCCATTGGCAGTGTGGCATCCCCTCTCCCCCCATTGGCAGTATGGCATCCCCTCTCCCCCCATTGTCAGTGTGGCATCCCCCTCTCCCCCCATTGTCAGTGTGGCATCCCCCTCTCCCCCCATTGTCAGTATGGCATCCCCCTCTCCCCCCATTGTCAGTATGGCATCCCCCTCTCCCCACATTGTCAGTATGGCATCCCCCTCTCCCCCCATTGTCAGTATGGCATCCCCCTCTCCCCCCATTGTCAGTATGGCATCCCCCTCTCCCCCCATTGTCAGTATGGCATCCCCCCTTCCCCCATTGTCAGTGTGGCATCCCCCTCTCCCCCCATTGTCAGTGTGGCATCCCCCTCTCCCCCCATTGTCAGTATGGCATCCCCCTCTCCCCCCATTGTCAGTATGGCATCCCCTCTCCCCCCATTGTCAGTATGGCATCCCCCTCTCCCCCCATTGTCAGTATGGCATCCCCCTCTCCCCCCATTGTCAGTATGGCATCCCCCTCTCCCCCCATTGTCAGTATGGTATCCCCCCTTCCCCCATTGTCAGTGTGGCATCCCCCTCTCCCCCCATTGTCAGTGTGGCATCCCCCCTTCCCCCATTGTCAGTATGGCATCCCCCTCTCCCCCCATTGTCAGTATGGCATCCCCCCTCCCCCCATTGTCAGTGTGGCATCCCCCTCTCCCCCCATTGTCAGTGTGGCATCCTCCCTCCCCCCATTGTCAGTGTGGCATCCTCCTCTCCCCCCATTGTCAGTGTGGCATCCCCCTCTCCCCCCATTGTCAGTATGGCATCCCCCTCTCCCCCCATTGTCAGTATGGCATCCCCCCTCCCCCCATTGTCAGTGTGGCATCCCCCTCTCCCCCCATTGTCAGTGTGGCATCCCCCCTTCCCCCATTGTCAGTATGGCATCCCCCTCTCCCCCCATTGTCAGTATGGCATCCCCCCTCCCCCCATTGTCAGTGTGGCATCCCCCTCTCCCCCCATTGTCAGTGTGGCATCCTCCCTCCCCCCATTGTCAGTGTGGCATCCTCCTCTCCCCCCATTGTCAGTGTGGCATCCCCCCTCCCCCCATTGTCAGTGTGGCATCCTCCCTCCCCCATTGTCAGTATGGCATCCCCCTCTCCCCCCCATTGTCAGTGTGGCATCCTCCCTCCCCCCATTGTCAGTATGGCATCCCCCCTCCCCCCATTGTCAGTGTGGCATCCCCCTCTCCCCCCATTGTCAGTATGGCATCCCCCTCTCCCCCCATTGTCAGTATGGCATCCCCCCTCCCCCCATTGTCAGTGTGGCATCCCCCTCTCCCCCCATTGTCAGTGTGGCATCCTCCCTCCCCCATTGTCAGTGTGGCATCCTCCTCTCCCCCCATTGTCAGTGTGGCATCCCCCTCTCCCCCCATTGTCAGTATGGCATCCCCCTCTCCCCCCATTGTCAGTATGGCATCCCCCTCTCCCCCCATTGTCAGTATGGCATCCCCCCTCCCCCCATTGTCAGTGTGGCATCCCCCTCTCCCCCCATTGTCAGTGTGGCATCCTCCCTCCCCCCATTGTCAGTATGGCATCCCCCCTCCCCCCATTGTCAGTGTGGCATCCTCCCTCCCCCCCATTGTCAGTATGGCATCCCCCTCTCCCCCCATTGTCAGTGTGGCATCCTCCCTCCCCCCATTGGTAGTCGGCATCCCCCCTCCCCCCATTGTCAGTGTGGCATCCCCCCTCCCCCCATTGTCAGTGTGGCATCCTCCCTCCCCCCATTGTCAGTATGGCATCCCCCTCTCCCCCCATTGTCAGTGTGGCATCCTCCCTCCCCCCATTGTCAGTATGGCATCCCCCCTCCCCCCATTGTCAGTGTGGCATCCCCCTCTCCCCCCATTGTCAGTATGGCATCCCCCTCTCCCCCCATTGTCAGTATGGCATCCCCCCTCCCCCCATTGTCAGTGTGGCATCCTCCCTCCCCCCATTGTCAGTGTGGCATCCCCCTCTCCCCCCATTGTCAGTGTGGCATCCTCCCTCCCCCCATTGGTAGTCGGCATCCCCCTCCCCCCATTGTCAGTGTGGCATCCTCCTCTCCCCCCATTGTCAGTGTGGCATCCCCCTCTCCCCCCATTGTCAGTATGGCATCCCCCCTCCCCCCATTGTCAGTGTGGCATCCCCCTCTCCCCCATTTTCAGTGTGGCATCCTCCCTCCCCCCATTGTCAGTATGGCATCCCCCTCTCCCCCCATTATCAGTGTGGCATCCTCCCTCCCCCCATTGTCAGTATGGCATCCCCCCTCCCCCCATTGTCAGTGTGGCATCCTCCCTCCCCCCATTGTCAGTATGGCATCCCCCTCTCCCCCCATTGTCAGTGTGGCATCCCCCTCTCCCCCCATTGTCAGTATGGCATCCCCCTCTCCCCCCATTGTCAGTGTGGCATCCTCCCTCCCCCCATTGGTAGTCGGCATCCCCCCTCCCCCCGTTGTCAGTGTGGCATCCTCCCTCCCCCCATTGGTAGTCGGCATCCCCCCTCCCCCATTGTCAGTGTGGCATCCCCCCTCCCCCCATTGTCAGTGTGGCATCCTCCCTCCCCCCATTGGTAGTCGGCATCCCCCCTCCCCCCATTGTCAGTGTGGCATCCTCCCTCCCCCCATTGGTAGTCGGCATCCCCCGTCCCCTCATAGTCGGTATAATAAAAAAAAAAAGTATAACTCACCTCTCCGCTGACAAGCGGCTGGCTCCGTGAATCGGGTGGGCGTGGCCTGCGCCACATCAGCGTCGGTGCAGGCCACGGCCAACCGATTTACGGAGCCGGCTGTAAGAAGCAGCGGCGGGCTGTGTCCCGGCCCCGCTGCTGCGATCGCTGTCTTTTCAGGCAGCAATAGCAGCGGCGGGGCTGGGACACAGCCCGCCCGCTCCTCCATCTGATGCCTCTTCCTTGCCACACGCGAACACCCAGGTCAGAGCAGTGGGTGGGCGTGGCCTGCACCGAGTCAGTGCAGGCCACGCCCACCTGCTGCGCTGACCTGGGTGCTCGCGTGTGACCTGACAGGAAGAGGCAGCAGATGGAGGAGCGGGCGGGCTGTGTCCCGGCCCCGCCGCTGCTATTGCTGCCTGAAAAGACAGCGATCGCAGCGGCGGGGCCGTGACACAGCCCGCCGCTCCTCTGGCCTTTCTCAGTGTGACGGGCAATGCGGGAGCAGCGGGAACGGGTGAGTTTTTTTTTTAATAATTTTTTTTTTTATTTTTTTTTTACATTCGCCCGATAAGACGCACGGACATTTTCCCCCCACTTTTGGGGAAAAATAAGTGCGTCTTATAGGGCGAAAAATACGGTAACCTATTTCTCAAGTTTATATAGGGACTGCTCTATGTAATGGTGCAAAACCATGAATTTACCTCATAATATAAACTATTGCCCCCAGGTTTACTCAGGGGCTGCTCCATATAATGGTGCAAAACAGGGCAAATGTATTGTCCAATGAAAACTATTGCTGCTCTGATTTACACAGGAGGGCCACTCTAAAGAATGGTGCAACATGGTGAATTTAGCTCACAATATAACATAGATTGCAAAATGAGATTTTCAGACAGGGCCTGCCCTATAAAATTGCAACTTTACCTCACAATATAAACTATTGCTCCTCAGATTTACACAGGGATTTAGGTTGATATATATAATAGTGCAAAATAGCGAATTTACCTCACAATACTGTATAAACTATTGCTCCTCAGGTTTACACAGTGGGCTTCTCTATATAATGGTGCAAAATGGCGAATTTACCTCACTATATAATCTATTACAGCTCTATATAAAAAAATATAAATAAATAAAAAAAGGGCCCGTAGAAGCTTATTTAGTATAACAGATAGGGTGACATGTGCTGGTTTGGGATGCCCATGTGGGCTAGTGTTTTGACAGCAGGACAAAAACCAATTCAAAATGCAATAGCTTAATAAAACTGAGGCTGAACAAGCTTATTTAGTATAAAAGATAGGGTGACGTGCTGGTTTGGGATGCCCATGTGGGCTGGTGTTTTTACTGCAGGACAAAAACCAATTCAAAATGCAATAGCTTAATAAAACTGAGGCTGAACAAGCTTATTTAGTATAAAAGATAGGGTGACGTGCTGGTTTGGGATGCCCATGTGGGCTAGTGTTTTGGCAGCAGGACAAAAACCAATGCAAAATGCAATAGCTTAATAAAGCTGATGCTGAACAACGCTTATTTAGTATAACAGATAGGGTGCAATGTGCAGGTTTGGGATACCCTGCGGCCTGGTGTATTTAAAGCAGACCAAAACCAATTCAAAATGCAATAACTTAATAAAGCTGAGGCTGTAGATGCTTATTTAGTATAACAGATAGGGTGGCATGTGGTGGTTTGGGATACTCTGCGGCCTGGTGTATTGACAGCAGGACAAAAACGTATGCAAAATGCAATAGCTTAATACAGCTGATGCTGAACAACGCTTATGTTGTATAACAGATAGGGTGCAAGGTGCAGCTTTGGGGTGCCCTGCGGCCTGGTTTATTGAAAGCAGTCAAAAAGGAAGTGCAAACTGAAGTAGCTTAATAAAGCAGCTGATGCTGATCAACGCTTATGTTGTATAACAGATAGGGTGCAAGGTGCAGCTTTGGGGTGCCCTGCGGCTTGGTTTATTGAAAGCAGTCAAAAACAAGTGCAAACTGAAGTAGCTTAATGAAGCTGATGCTGATCAACGCTTATGTTGTATAACAGATATGGTGCAAGGTGCAGCTTTGGGGTGCCCTGCGGCCTGGCTTATTGAATGCAGTCAAAAATAAGTGCCAACTAAAGTAGCTTAATAAAGCTGATGCAGATCAACGCTTATGTTGTATAACAGATAGGGTGCAAGGTGCAACTTTGGGGTGCCCTGCGGCCTGGTTTATTGAAAGCAGTCAAAAACAAGTGCAAACTGAAGTAGCTTAATAAAGCAGCTGATGCTGATCAACGCTTATGTTGTATAACAGATAGAGAGCAAGGTGCAGCTTTGGGGTGCCCTGTGGCCTGGTTTATTGAAAGCAGTCAAAAAGGAAGTGCAAACTGAAGTAGCTTAATAAAGCAGCTGATGCTGATCAACGCTTATGTTGTATAACAGATAGGGTGCAAGGTGCAGCTTTGGGGTGCCCTGCGGCCTGGTTTATTGAAAGCAGTCAAAAACAAGTGCAAACTGAAGTAGCTTAATGAAGCTGATGCTGATCAGCGCTTATGTTGTATAACAGATAGGGTGCAAGGTGCAACTTTGGGGTGCCCTGCGGCCTGGTTTATTGAAAGCAGTCAAAAACAAGTGCAAACTGAAGTAGCTTAATAAAGCTGATGCTGAGCAATGCTTATGTTGTATAACAGATAGGGTGCAAGGTGCAGCTTTGGGGTGCCCTGCGGCCTGGTTTATTTAAAGCAGTCAAAAAGCAAGTGCAAACTGAAGTAGCTTAAAAAAGCAGCTGATGCTGATCAACGCTTATGTTTTATAACAGATAGGGTGCAAGGTGCAGCTTTGGGGTGCCCTGCGGCCTGGTTTATTGAAAGCAGTCAAAAACAAGTGCAAACTGAAGTAGCTTAATGAAGCTGATGCTGATCAACGCTTATGTTGTATAACAGATAGGGTGCAAGGTGCAGCTTTGGGGTGCCCTGCGGCCTGGTTTATTTAAAGCAGTCAAAAAGCAAGTGCAAACTGAAGTAGCTTAAAAAAGCAGCTGATGCTGATCAACGCTTATGTTTTATAACAGATAGGGTGCAAGGTGCAGCTTTGGGGTGCCCTGCGGCCTGGTTTATTGAAAGCAGTCAAAAACAAGTGCAAACTGAAGTAGCTTAATAAAGCTGATGCTGATCAACGCTTATGTTGTATAACAGATAGGGTGCAAGGTGCAGCTTTGGGGTGCCCTGCGGCCTGGTTTATTGAAAGCAGTCAAAAACAAGTGCAAACTGAAGTAGCTTAATAAAGCTGATGCTGATCAACGCTTATGTTTTATAACAGATAGGGTGCAAGGTGCAGCTTTGGGGTGCCCTGCGGCCTGGTTTATTGAAAGCAGTCAAAAACAAGTGCAAACTGAAGTAGCTTAATAAAGCTGATGCTGATCAACGCTTATGTTGTATAACAGATAGGGTGCAAGGTGCAGCTTTGGGGTGCCCTGCGGCCTGGTTTATTGAAAGCAGTCAAAAACAAGTGCAAACTGAAGTAGTTTAATAAAGCAGCTGATGCTGATCAACGCTTATGTTTTATAACAGATAGGGTGCAAGGTGCAGCTTTGGGGTGCCCTTCGACCTTGTTTATTGAAAGCAGTCAAAAAGGAAGTGCAAACTGAAGTAGCATAATAAAGCAGCTGATGCTGATCAACGCTCATGTTGTATAACAGATAGGGTGCAAGGTGCAGCTTTGGGGTGCCCTGCGGCCTGGTTTATTGAAAGCAGTCAAAAACAAGTGCAAACTGAAGTAGCTTAATGAAGCTGATGCTGATCAATGCTTATATTGTATAACAGATAGGGTGCAAGGTGCAGCTTTGGGGTGCCCTGCGGCCTGGTTTATTGAAAGCAGTCAAAAACAAGTGCAAACTGAAGTAGCTTAATGAAGCTGATGCTGATCAACGCTTATGTTGTATGACAGATAGGGTGCAAGGTGCAGCTTTGGGGTGCCCTGCGGCCTGGTTTATTGAAAGCAGTCAAAAACAAGTGCAAACTGAAGTAGCTTAATGAAGCTGATGCTGATCAACGCTTATGTTGTATGACAGATAGGGTGCAAGGTGCAGCTTTGGGGTGCCCTGCAGCCTGGTTTATTGAAAGCAGTCAAAAACAAGTGCAAACTGAAGTAGCTTATTGAAGCTGATGCTAATCAACGCTTATGTTGTATAACAGATAGGGTGCAAGGTGCAGCTTTGGGGTGCCCTGCGGCCTAGTTTATTGAAAGCAGTCAAAAACAAGTGCAAACTGAAGTAGCTTAATAAAGCAGCTGATGCTGATCAACGCTCATGTTGTATAACAGAAAGGGAGCAAGGTGCAGCTTTGGGGTGCCCTGCGGCCTGGTTTATTGAAAGCAGTCAAAAACAAGTGCAAACTGAAGTAGCTTAATGAAGCTGATGCTGATCAATGCTTATATTGTATAACAGATAGGGTGCAAGGTGCAGCTTTGGGGTGCCCTGCGGCCTGGTTTATTGAAAGCAGTCAAAAACAAGTGCAAACTGAAGTAGCTTAATGAAGCTGATGCTGATCAACGCTTATGTTGTATGACAGATAGGGTGCAAGGTGCAGCTTTGGGGTGCCCTGCAGCCTGGTTTATTGAAAGCAGTCAAAAACAAGTGCAAACTGAAGTAGCTTATTGAAGCTGATGCTAATCAACGCTTATGTTGTATAACAGATAGGGTGCAAGGTGCAGCTTTGGGGTGCCCTGCGGCCTGGTTTATTGAAAGCAGTCAAAAACAAGTGCAAACTGAAGTAGCTTAATGAAGCTGATGCTGATCAATGCTTATGTTGTGTAACAGATAGGGTTAAAATAGCATGTGCCTTGGGATGCCCATGTGGCCTGGTGTATTTTAAGATGAACAGAAAATATTAACACTAATCCAATTATGAGAAATGCTTTTGTTTAACAGATAGGGTTAAATAGCATGTGCCTTGGGATGCCCATGTGGCCTGGTGTATTTTAAGCTGAACAGAAAATATTAACACTAATCCAATTATGAGAAATGCTTTTGTTTAACAGATAGGGTTAAAATAGCGTTCAGGGCTAAATAGCAGAAAGGGTTAAATAGCATGTGCATGGCATGCACAGTGTGCAGCTGTATTTAAACCAAACCAAATATATTAACAGTAACCCAGTTATTATGAAATATGAATCATAGCACTAAGCACCCTGTCACTGTGACTTGTATGCTGCTGTATTGTTCCGGTTTTAAATCTATCTTTCCCTAGCTCTGTCTACCACTCTAAATCTCCCTAACTATCTGTTTCTCTCTTTACCTATCTGTAACTGTCTCTAGCTATCGCTAACTCTCACCTAACTATGACTAACTGTCTGTCCCTCCCTGCAGCTAGCTCCGTTTTCTCTGCAATGCAAGTCTGAACTGCGCAAAAGGAAAATGGCCGCCGCTTTATATAGCACGGTGACGTCACCGGGCTTCCTGGCTGCTGATAGGCTGCATGTGACTGTCCCATCGTTACTTGCCCCTGGGAACATGTCTGAACATATCCGTCCACCATCTTAGAATGACTGTCATTGAGTTTTAAGGTAAACTTCGATCAATGGAATCGCCGGGAAATTCGCATTCGTTCAGAATCGAATTTTTCATGAAATTCGGAACGAATCCGGGTTCGTCCGGATCGATTCCCTCATCCCTACATATAGGTAGTGTGGCATTCCTCCCCATTCCCATATAGGTAGTGTGGCATCCCTCCCCATTCCCATATAGGTAGTGTGGCATCCCTCCCCATTCCCATATAGGTAGTGTGGCATCCCATTCCCCATTTCCATATAGGTAATGTGGCATCCCTTCCCATTCCCATATAGGTAGTGTGGCATCCCTCCCCATTACCATATAGGTAGTGTGGCATCCCTCCCCATTCCCATATAGGTAGTGTGGCATCCCATTCCCCATTCCCATATAGGTAGTGTGGCATCTTATTCCCCATTCCCATATAGGTAGTGTGGCATCCCATCCCCCATTCCCATATAGGTAGTGTGGCATCCTTCCCTATCCCCATATAGGTAGTGTGGCATCCCTCCGCATTCCCATATAGGTAGTGTGGCATCCCTCCCCATTCCCATATAGGTAGTGTGGCATCCCATTCCCCATTCCCATATAGGTAGTGTGGCATCTCTCCCCATTCCCATATAGGTAGTGTGGCATCCCTCCCCATTCCCATATAGGTAGTGTGGCAACCCTCCCCATTCCCATATAGGTAGTGTGGCATCCCTCCCCATTCCCATATAGGTAGTGTGGCATCTTATTCCCCATTCCCATATAGGTAGTGTAGCATCCCATTCCCCATTCCCATATAGGTAGTGTGGCATCCCTCCCCATTCCCATATATGTAGTGTGGCATCCCTCACCATTACCATATAGGTAGTGTGGCATCCCTTCCCATTCCCATATAGGTAGTGTGGCAACCCTCCCCATTCCCATATAGGAAGTGTGGCATCCCTCCCCATTCCCATATAGGTAGTGTGGCATCCCTCCCCATTCCCATATAGGTAGTGTGGCATCCCTCCCCATTCCCATATAGGTAGTGTGGCATCCCTCCCCATTCCCATATAGGTAGTGTGGCATCCCTCCCCATTCCCATATAGGTAGTGTGGCATCCCTCCCCATTACCATATAGGTAGTGTGGCATCCCTCCCCATTCCTATATAGGTAGTGTGGCATCCCTCCCCATCCCCATATAGGTAGTGTGGCATCACATTCCCCATAGTCAAAAGAAAAAAAAAAAGTAAACTCACCTTTTAATCCTCACCGCTTTCCCCGCCATCTTTACACATGATGCTTGAGCGTCAGCCACGCCCACCGCTGTATAGTCCAGGTGTCTCAGTCTGCTGGGGCCATGGAGAAGTGTCAGGGAGAGTGTGAGCGGCGGAGGCAGCTGTATCTGCCGCTCACACTGTCCCTGCCACCTCTCCACGGAGAAGGTGGCAGATACAGCTGCCTCTGCCGCTTCCTCGCTCTCTGCGGCGCCAGCACACACGGTAAACACCCGGCCTTGGTATAGAGGTGGGCGTGGCTGAGGCTCGAGCATCGGCCACGCCCACCACTGTAACAGGCTGGTGTCTGTGTGTGCTGGCGCAGCGGAGAAGGTGTCTCTGCCACTTACGGGACAGCGCGAGCGATGGAAAGGTAAGTTCATTTTTTCCTTTTTATTTATTTTTTGCCCACATTCACCAGATAAGACGCACTGACACCCCCCCCCCACACTTTTGGGGGAGAATAAGTGCGTCTTATAGGGCGAAAAATACCCAGGATTTTGGTCTGCTTTTACAGTGGAAGCTACTGTACAATAGTAGTAGGGAGCATATGTATGCTATGCTATGCTATGTTTTACTAAAGTGCTGCCATTCTCATTACCAGATTGGGGGAGATGTATTCTTTTGCTGAAAGAGGAACATTGGGGGAGGTTGAAAACCCAACCCAAAAAGCCCCCCTGGTTTCACAATTGGACACTATTTACTCACCTCCCCGGGGGATCCATCTTCTGGGTCCCTCGGATTTCAGGCGACCTCCTGATAGGCAGCGCCATCTTGCATTCCATCAGGCACTGCAAACGGCCCGTGATCTCGTGCCTGCGCAGTGCCCATGGGATGAAATGGAGCCACCCAAAATCTCCCAAGACACAAGAAGAACTTTGAGATCACCATGGGACATTGTTAGTTCTGTCTAAGCGGGCAGCAGGGTGAGGATTGGGCCTGAAGCAGCCAGATGTTGCTGCAGCAGGCAGTGGCGACATCCATAAGGTAAGTAGAGGCTCATGGGGGAGGGTCAGCCCCTTTTTATTTTAGGTCCGATGTTCCTCTTGAAAGTGAACCAAAACCCAGCTGGATCGGCCTGGGAATCTTATAGATCCATTCCCTCCCCGCGGGGCATCCAAAATCGGGATGCCCCGCTGTGTGAAACCCCCCAGGTCACCCGCTGCACTTACCTTACACTTACCCACATCCCCGCTATCCCTCTAGCAGGGCGCGTGCCTGCGCCGGCCATTTCACAAATGGTTATAGAGATAGCAATGTGGAGATCCACAATACATGAGCTGTTGGTGGCCCTCAAGGAGAGGTTTGGGGAACACTAGTCTAGGGTTTAGACACTGCTTCTCAGCAGTTTGGCACCTCAGCTTTGTACATCAGCATGTTAGAGGGAAGCACGAGATGCAGCCACCAGCGCACTCGGAGCCGCTGAGCTTAGACATAGGGTTAGACTTCCATAGCTCAGCAGCTCCGAGCGTGCTGATTGGACGAGTGGCCACGCATGCGCCGTAGAGTTGAAGCTGGCAATCTGGGGGGTTTCACAAAGCGGGAAACCTCCAATCGAGGTGCCAAAGAGGAGTGGACCAAAACCCAGGATAGTCAAAATCCTGGGTTTTGGTCCACTTTAAGGAGTATTGATAGATCAATGATAGATTGAGACTGGGAGGGTATTTATTTTTAGATAGGGGGGCATATCTGTCATGGATATTCTTGAGCAAAACCTGTATCGGTCTGTCACTGATTTGAGATTGGGAACCAGAAAAATTACCCAAACATACTGCTAAAGCAACATTCGAGTGGTTTAAAGGAAAACTTGTAAATGTATTGGAATGCAATGGTCAAAGGCCAGACCTTATTCCAGTTGAGAATCTGTGGTCAGACATGAAGATTGCTGTTCACCAGCGTAAAACCATTTAACTTGAAGACCCTGGAGCAGTTTTGCCTTGGGGAATGGGCAAAAATTCCATTTCCAAAATGTGACGAGCTCATAAAGGCTAGTCCAAAGCATATTGCAGCTGTAATTGCTGCAAAAGGTGGCAGAGGGTTGTTCAAACGGTGTTGCCAAGTGAAGACAGCTTGTATAAGCATAAACATTTGGCCCTCATAATAGTTGCATGTTTGGGGGTACAGGGGCCCTGAACATCCTGCTGGGATTCACTAACAATTTATATAATATACTGTATTTTTGGCCCCATAAGACGCATGCCCATTCTCGTCTGATTGTGTTTGACTTAGCAATTTTTGTCCTTGTACCTTTTTGTCCTGCATTATGCTTGAACAATAAAGTGATTCAACATCCAACTAAAAAGACAAAAGGATACTTACCCGTAGCTGCTCGGTGCCATTCTGATGATCAGCAACTAACCTGATTGCCAGATCCAAGCTCGCACCCACAGCCCACACTTCCCGCGCTATTTGGAACCTGATAATTGTGTTGGGAACTCAAGCGACAGCGATCAGGTGAGTTACTGGACTAGCACCAATCAGCTGCGGAGGACAAAACTTAAGAACCCTTTAGTTTTTTCTTTTGTTGGCTGTTGAATCACTTTAATAACTTTTCAATTTTTTTGGGGGGTGGGGGGATTCAGCTCCAAGTGTGCATTTGTTGCATTTGATGTTGGACCACCAACAGATAGACAATGAAAGAGAATGCCACTTTTTCATTTTCACTTTTTGTAACTGGCATCAAATCAAAGTAAAAAATAATTTTCAACCTAGGAGTCGATTCAGCACCAACACGGTGCTCATCACCAAAGCACTTAATTTTCATTCTTCGCCTTTTAATCCAGTGCACTTTTTGTACCTGGTGCTGAATAAACCCCACAGTGTTTGCTGAGTGGTAGCTAGTTTCCCTTTAGTTATCTGGTATAGGCAGCATAGGTTAGCAGCAAGTGGCTTATCGATATTAGTGCAGGAGAACTGTACAACCTCATAGGCTCTAAAAAAAACTTCTCTTGGTTACCTGCCTGTAAATGTGTTCTAGAAATCTGAGAAGCCCTGGGGCATGATCTAAATCTTACCTCTTCCTCCTGCATGTGAAAAAAAATTGCAAACTACAGTAGATTACAGCACAGACTGTTTGCTTCATTAGAGACTAGGGTGTCAGAGGTATGGGATAATGGATTTACCAAAGTCCTCAGTATTTAAAACCAAGGACTGACTGGGCTGGTGATTCAGGATTTAATCTAATCTTAAATTCTGTAAGGAATCGAGGTGAAATAGAAGAGTATATGGCCTTTGGCTTATCCACAATTACCATGGTGAGACTGTGACAGCTAACAGATAAACCTGCACGGCTACTTCCAGCTAATCCTCACTGGGCACACCTTCTCTTGACAGCTTCAGTGCACCTGTCCCACCCTCACCCTGCCTCTTGTTCAATAGAATATTTCCTTGTTTGTCGCTAGAAAATGTATTTACATTGAAGTGCGATGAAGCCTTTCCAGGAGGGACCTCTCCCTAGCTGGAATACTAAGGCTTAGTGCCAAAGACATTAACTCTTTAGGATCACGTCTGAGAAATACAGTCCTGCTAAACGGAGTTTATGTTTTTACCATTATGACCCTAAGTAAATAATTATGCCAGACCTATATATCTATGTTTCTGAAGCAGTATACAAGTGGAAATCTTGCATGTCATGTGTTGACAGGGACTCTCCCCAACCCCACCAATCCCACCAATGTTCCGTCAATATAAAAAATCCACTTGGATATGGCTTTTTTTTTTTTTTTTTACAGGAAACTTTCCCATTGCATTTATTATTGAAATTGCACAGACTTTGTGCTCTATCCGTTAATACAGAGTGAATTTAAAGCTGGGCATGACAAATGTAAGCAGAGGGATAGGGTCTGCTTACATTTGTCATGCCCAGCTTTAAATTCATGACTTTTAGAGGTGTGGTATAGCTGCAATACAGATATTATCAGTTTTATTCATACAATAATAAGTTAATAATGAGATCTACACTTTATGTAAATCCTAACATGGCACACATTCTAGCCTGCACTGGATTAATTGTGCTCACAACATGGCCTGGTTACATTTAGGGATGAATCATAGTGAGGGTGGCAGGGGATGGCATGAGGTGCTGTGGCACCAGTGGAGCTCACAATGTGCCCCGGTGCCTCCCAGCATGCCCTGTTATGCTCACTGTGCCCGGTCGCGCCTGCAGACATTTAAAGGGTAAGTCCACTTTCATGGACTTACTCAACAGCCCCCAAATCATTGGGATGGCCATCAACATTGTAAGTATTAGAAAAGGACATACCGCTTAACCAGTCTACAATTGTTACAGGGTTTTCTGGCATGACTGGCACCACGCTTACTCTGTATACCCCACTGGTGACTTATGTCAATGGCTGCCAATGCTACAGAACTGCATGCCCCATTTTGGCCATCTCTATAGGGAGCTCAGTGAACAAGCATTACAAAGGAGGTGGGGTAAATTGGGCAGAGGAATTTTTGAGCACCACCACCGCAGATTAAAAATATTCCCAGTGGCTGTCACTTTGTGCAAAGCCTATTTGTGTGCAGTCAGAAGGAAGGTCCTTCCTTTGTTCTCTGTGACTTTGGGTGTGTTACCTGTTACCCTTTTAGCAGTGACAGCAACAGCCAGTTTATGAGCCGGCCCAGGAGCATTCATATCTATAAGTGTATCGAGACAGGATCACCTTCGAGAAAAAGGATCTGCAGGTCATTAAACAAGACGCAGCTTGCCAATACAATGGCTGAAGGTGTCTGCACTGACCCCTTTCCTTGTTTACTATAATTAAATGGGGAGAGGAAAGCATACACCTCTTTGGTGCCTGCGGACATAGCATAGAGCAAATAGCTTTGTCCTGCCGAGTGTGATCAGTAGAAAGCTGCTTAAACATCTCTGTACCCTGTGCTGTGTCTGATCTTTTATGGTTTGATCTATAACTCATTGTTTCAATACTTTAAAATTTTATCTCCAGGCAACAAGTAAACTCGAACATAGAGCTGCTGCTGTCATTCGGGAGAGCTAAATTAGGAAGGCCTGCTTAAAGAGGCAATGTCCTCATTTCAGTTTTAGCATAGGTGGGGTGTAATAATTATATTAAGTGATTGGATTTTTTGGCATGGTATGTTATGTTTCTTGGCTGTGCTTGTCTCAGTGGCCCAGCTTTTTGATTGCACGGCATCAATTTATCACTGTACTTCAATAACTATAGATTCTAGATACATGGCTTACTGGATAATCTTAGGCCCTTATTTAACAAGGGATAGCGACAGGTAGCGACTGGTGAGCGGCCGGTAATGACGGGCCCCGCCACGAGAACGCCGGCTCCCCACCACAATCACACATTTATCAAGCCAATCCTGCTTAGCGACTGAGATAGCGCCATATAGCAACTCATCCATCATTATTCCAGCCTCAGCCCACAGCGCCAGCGTCCGACCTTGAACAGCGACAGGTATGACCTCTCGCTACCTGGCGCTCTCCAATGCATTTCAATGGAACAATCTTTAAATATTCATAATTAATTGTTATTATTATTTTTTTTTTTTTTTAAATGTGAAAAATTCTGTGACCACTTCTGCCATTTTAAATAATTTTTTGTAAGGTAAAAAAAATAAAAAAATAAAAAAAGTACAGAATTGATATTACAGGTCTGATATTATTGTATTCATATTACAAAATTATTTTAAAAACTTGTTTTTTTTGGTTTCCAAAAATATGGTTGTTTGGGGGTTAAAAAACTACTTTTAACCCATCGCCGGCAGCACTCTGGGGTTTAAACATGCATTTTACAGCGCGAGAATTTTTTGAGCGTGATTTGTTAATGAATATGGTGGAAGCCGGTCGCTCTGACCAGTCGCTATCATGCGCTCCCATACAGCGCGGAACCTGTCAAATAGCGACTCCTCACCCAATATTCAACATTATGGCAAACCGACTGAGTCGCTATCAACTACCGAACAACGGCCAAGCACAGCGACTACTAGCGGGCGCTCTGAAAATGCCGCTACAGTCGCTCAACTGTCGCTACCTGCCGCTGTTAATGAATCGGCTTCTTATTTGCTAACTGAGACACAGAAACTGTCCTGAAATGTACTATTTTATCAGGACAACGGCAACAAATGTAATAATCTCTTTCCATTTACTTTCATTACTAATCACTAAAAAGTTAATAAAGCGGAATTCCAGGCAAAAACAATCCTCTCCTGGTGCTTAGGCTAGGCAGGATGGGGGTTTACATAGAAAAATAACGCTTACTTAAGCCATGGTCCAGCTCTGTTCTCTGGGGCTCGGATGGCAGCCGCACAGAAAAGCACAAGTGGCGTCCCCCAGCTCCATGCGTGGCAGCCGCTCATTCAAGTTTATGAGCGGCGGGCGAATGAACATGCTGCCCGTGCCCCGGGGAATGCTGCTGGACCATGGCTGAGGTAAGGGATTTTTTTTTCTTTGTAACCCCCGTCCTGCCTCAGCGTCAGCATTTTTGATGCTTTTTGAGGCACTTATTCAATCTATTTGTGCGCAATCATGGTGTGGTATGCATTCTAATAACCTTTTAGGATGAAAGTAGACTATAGTAACTATAGAGAAATATCTACATAGAATGTTAGAGGTTACATGTAACCAAATAATGCATTTTTAGAATAAAAGTAGAAGCCCTCTTTAGTACCATGAATGCATATGCAGATATCAGCAAAACAGTCCTCTAATTGGTTAATGTGTTTTGTTTTTTTTTGGAATCTACAGAATTATATAAAGATGTTGCTAAAGATGTACATTCTGGGAAGTCTTCTTTCACTCTAAAATAAGGTATCTCGCTAAAGGTCTCAAACACTGGCTGGGCCATTTGTCTCGGAGTGCCAGCCGACATGGAGGATCACTAGTGTTTTTTGGTTTTTGATAGCTCAGTGTCACCACTATGCTTTGCCATTCGAGACCAAATGCTTCCACTCTCCTTTGGTTAAAAAAAAAAAACTGCGCTCTTTGAACCTAGTGATTCAGCTGCAGGTGAAAAAATGGCATTCACTTTGCCATTATATACCTTGGGGTGATTCAGCACCATGTGTAAAAAGAGAACTCATTATTTTTTCTCCAGAAGAGACTTCTTGAGAGTGGTGCCTTTAAAGTGGACCAATCACTAGGATTATGACTATCCTGGTGATTGGTCCCTGCCACAGGGGGTGAAACCCCCCAGATTGCTGACTTTCACTCACCTTTCCACCATTCCAACGGCACATGCACTGGCGCTCGTCCTATCATCGCTTTATTCCGCACATACTAGTGCCGCCGATTTCAACTTTGCACTGGCATAGGTGCGCTGGCGTACGCATCCCCGACTCCCCTGTTGTCCCTCGACTCCACTGTCCTGTGCGCCCGGCCTATCTGAATAGCTGTGTACAAGGTGTGCACCCAGCTACAGAGAAGCTGGTGATGTGGCCGTCAGCGATGAGGTAAAATTACTGGCACACACATCAGGGCATCCGGTATAGGATGGGGGCAGGCTAACGGTGGGCCCTGGAATCTTTTAGATTCCATGGTGACCCCAGAGATTGATTGGTCCACTTTAACTGTGCCGGTCCTTATCTTCTATGAGGCTTCCATTTTTGTTCAGCATTAGCTTGAACGTTGCACCTTAATCTTTGTTCTGCTTAGAGCTGACTTTTGACCTATTTCAACACAGACGTCTGGTGTTTATGACTTTAAAAAATATGGCCTTGGTGATGCGATTCCTGCTGTACACCGGTCATGCAGGATTCCAGCTTTCCATGGTTACTCCCAGACCAAGCCCTTCTGTGACTCCACACAAACCAGTCTAATCCTTCCTCAGTTCCTCCTCACTCAGCCTGACAGAACTCCGGCCTTGTTTTTAAAGCTCCTACTTAAACAAATATCAACCGGTTTCTGTTTTCTTATTTGGGAGTGAATACACAGAGGATTGCACCTCACGTATTTCCTTTTTTTCAGGGGCGCTGACGGATGGCGCAATCCAGGAGTGTGAAATACAGGTGACAACGGCTAATAAAATGCACCTGAAATTAAAGCACTCGACACTGACCTTGTGTAAGAATCCTTTATAGCCTACCTAAGTGTTTGGCAAGCAAGTATTCTAGGGCTGGTAAGTTGGAAGTAAATACTGATAGAACATAATGCATTTAGTCATCATAGGTCTAGGGAGTAAGGATTGTTTCTAAGGACTGTCTAAAAAATTTCTAATAGGTTGGAGCAGCAAAATTCAGGCTTACAGTATATATTGTGTATATATATATATATATATATATACAGTGTCGGGCTGGGGCCAGAAATTTACGAGGCCCTGGCATCCCCGAAAATCCCTGCTGAGGCCCCCCAACTATGATGCTGGGGCTATAGCATTGAGGGCTGGGGTTCATTGGCTTGTGGCTAGAATGGGGCTGGGTACAGGGGGCTGAGGGGGAGACTAAGGGGGTTGAGATTGAATGTGGGCAGAGGCAGACTGGCCTGGAACAATGCCCAGCGGGCTGCACTGCTTTGGGGCCAATTAGGCTGCTGCTTTTAACACCCACCCACATTCAATTCTCAATTTTTATCTAACGAAAATAGCCCGACTTTTAATTTGTTATTGGCATTTTTCAGTTTTAGTGTTTTACAGAATTCTACTTTTAATGGAATTCAATTTAACATTGAAACTGATTTTTTGGCATTTTTCGTTAGATCATCATGGAGCCAAGAGCCGGGATGAACTGGGGGATACCTATGTTCCCCTCCTTTTCTAAATGCCACTGTAGTGTCCTCAGAAGCCCAGGCGGCATACATTAAAGGAGCCTGCTCGGGAGCCCGAATGGAGAGGGTAGGTATAAGTTAATTAAGATTAATAAAGTACTTTTTGGAAAGTGTGTGTGTGTGTGTGTGTGTGTGTGTGTGTGTGTGTGTGTTTTTACTACACTTTCACTTTGAATTGTTAAGGCATCCCATGGAACCCTATATCAGTTCATACTCCATTACCCACACCACCAATCACCAGAGTGATGTGAATATGCCCGGCGGTCCATAGCATGTGGACCATAGCACTGGACCTGTGCTACAGGGAGTATGGGATTGTAATGTTCCAGCCAGGGACCCACTGGTCTGCCCTTAATTTTTTGTCAGAAAGTTGTTTCAAATTTAAAAACATTTTTTTTTTAATGCATGGGGTCCCCTTCTCTAAGCATTTCCAATCTGGCAAACCAAGCAAACATTTTCCCAAAAATACTTTATTAATCTTAATTAACTTATACTAACCTTCTCCTGCACAGGCTCCTTTAAATGTATGCCGCCAGGGCATCTAAGGATGCTCCTGCGGCATTAAGCAACAAGGGAAACACAGGTACCCCTCCATTCATCCTGGCCGGAGGACTCCAAGATGAGCCACCGGGGACCCATTTTTATTTTAAGAGGAGGGGGATTTGTGGAAACTCCGTAAGGTAACTTATGATGTCACAAAATCAGAGGGGCCTAGAGGGGGTAGCATTGGAAAATATCAGTAATGACATGAGTCTACACCTCCAAGTATAAAATCTGGCTCCCCCGGCCCTCAGTTCCGTCCCTCACTGGGGATAGGGGGAACCTAGAAGACCTACCAGACCAGAGGAAGACAGCGCCGGGTGGATAATGGAAGATGGAAGACATGGTGAGTATAAGTTGGAATTCGAAAAATTTAAATATTTTGGTGTGGGGGTTATTTTTATTTCTTATTTCTTTTTCACCCCTATACCAGTTCACCATGGTCAGGTGCCATCATGGCACCTGCAAGGCTCGGAAGGTAAAATGACACATTAACCGAACCACTGTTTGGGGCATCAGGGGTGCAGAAGAGCCTGTGTCAATGATGCAGGCAGGGGGTTCTTCTAGGGGTGTCCCTTCTTGATTAGTTGTGGTGGCAGGGTACAGGGGGGACAGGGGTGCAGTGAGATGGTCTGCCTGGTGGCATCTTGTATAGCAGACGAAGCCGCCTATCTTCCATAGTAGAAAGTGCTCTATGCACCTGCCTGCTTGTTGGCCGCGCTGGGAGCTGTCATCCCAGCTTGCAGCCATCCCCCTTTGTGGCCCTAATAACTACGATGCTCTTCATAGCAGTATCCATAGGTATCAAACAGTGTCTGAATAGCAATTAAGGGTCAGGGGATTTGGCTTAGTGACCACAAAACAAGAGGAAAATCATCAAATGAGACTCCCATAATTTTTACGTTCTAAAGTCACCAGATCTACAATTGGTTCTGGTCACATACTCATCTCTTCCTGGTCAGCTGCGGTTATTTAAAAACTGGTGAGAGATCTAGAAAGAGGGGCATATGGTTTGGTAGCCGTAAAGGGCGGGGTGTTTAGGCCAGCTTTAGTTATAATAAGAGAGAACTGTCAGCTATCACTTCAAATCAGAAAGTGCCATCCAGAGAAGTCATACTACCTGGTAGCCTCTTATTATATGACATCTAAAGCAGTAGCAACAAAGTTTTAGGTTGTGTTGTACTCCAAAAAAACGAATTCCAACTTTATAATGCATTTTGGATCTGGCTTTGAAAAACATTGTATTGACATACTTCAAACTACTTCGGCTATTTTAACAAATGTATATTCTTTGATAAAATAACAATCAATCAATATTTATGCTACTTTATGGAGTTTGTTAGATTCAAGTGTATGGTGTATTCAGTCTGCAATACATTCTCAATAAACCAAATAGAATATCTGAGAGGATGCACCTGCCCCCTTTATTCAACCTCAAGATATAGATCATGAACATCTGTGACTTCTCAGACAGCCGCCAGCCAACCACAGGGTGTCTCCTTAATGTGCAAACATTTAAAATCATTAAAAATAAAATTCCAGATCATTTAAAGAATGATGTGAAGGGGAACATGATTCTTTTACTTCTCCTAGTTTGGATTCCTAACATGGGAGCACTTTTCAAATGTGAATGAATCTTTCCAAAGCTTTGCTTTTCTTTTGTGGTGCTATTTTTAGGCAGGGAATATATAGCTAGAGAGAGGGGTGCAAAAGACTGCGTGTTTAGTCCCTCAGGAACTAGTATCAGTGGAGCAGAATCCACTAGACAAGAAGTTCTGTACCTGTGGCCACAAAGTCTCTTCTACTTGGAATTTGTCTTTATTGTGTTACTGTTTCACATCCAGTGCTCTGAAAGATATTACTTCATTATTGTATTAATCAATAGAGAATGGAAGATATAGAAGGATTCAAGTAAAAAAGTGCAAAAAGAGTTTTTCCAGTACATGAACTGGTTATGGAACTTGTTTTTAGATAACAGTTTTCTCTTTCATGTTAAAAGAAAGGATGAAAAAGGGGTCTTCAAACCAGACTGGGCATTGCTTCAACTTTCCAAGAATATGGATCTGCCATTCAAAAACTCTGGTAATAGCAAATATGGATCTATTGACAAAGATCAGAATTTGAATATATACTTTGCCAAATAAGTACATACTCTACATACATTTTGGCTGCAAGCAAACAGGGTTGAGCGCTGTGGCTCCTTTAAGACTTTTGTATCCTAATTGCCCTGCTAACGTGCACCTCCCAGGTTAGTTATAAAATGGTCTGAGCGGCTGCCACCCCTCCTTTCCTTTGATTGTGTGCATATGGGGTGTTAGATCTATTACTATGAGGTCCTTGACCCTTCCACCACATGCGCTGCACTTGAGGTTATAGGGAAACCTCAGATAAGCCTGCTCCCAATGTATCTATTGCATTGTATGTCCCAAAGGGGGCTGTCATAGATTAGAGTTAGGACTGCACCCCACAGAGGCACCTTGGCGCTTGGTGGTGCAGCTTAAGCATACTTCTTCAGATGTGTGTGCCCGAGACCAGATTTTAACCAGATTTAGAGACAGATTATAGGTTTGGCAGCAAGCTAACAGGGTTGAGTGCTGTGGCTCCTTTAAGACTTGTGTATACTATACATACACACATACATACAGGGAGCTCTTAGTGTCCAGGAGAGGGGGGCTCAGTATAGGATAGAAACCATTCAAACGGTATAAGAAAAAAAAAAAGCAATAAAAACAAAAGAATGTTTCTCCAGGGGACTTGAGAGTGACACTTTTTTAGGCTTTCAGCCTACTATCACAACTACTTAAAGTAGTCCCACATCCATTTTCTACATAATGGGTATAGGGGGCGCATTGTGATAGTCTCAGGCATAGAACCCCCAACCCCATCACAATCCTTGCTTGAACCTAGATCCTTTGGCAAAATGTGGCCCGCAATTTGCTGCCAACTGTCACTTGGGACTGGCAGCCAGTAACAGCTTACCTATTTTCTGTCCAATGGCACATGCGCAGGCTCTCCTCTAATCAGAGCCGTTTTCCATGTCTATGTCATTTGGCAAACAACGCTGACTGTTTGCAATGGGGAGTGAGAGTGGCTGCATACCCTGCATCTTCGGGATGTACACGCACTCCTGCTCCAACTGTTTAGACAGGCTGGGGTGGAAGCATGTGCCTTCTGCTGGGGATGCGGCCATTCCAGATGCCGCAGGGCATGGAACAAAACCCATGGGTCCTGCAACCAGAAAATAGACCCCAGCTCAGGTGAACCACCAGCAGTGAATCGCTGGCCCGCATTTCACCAGAGAATCGAGAGGCAGGTAAGAAGTGTGTGTGTGTGTGTGTGTGTGTGTGTGTGTGTGTGTGGGGGGGGGGGGGGGTTGCAGGGGTCTATGCATGATGGGCTCCAGAAATCTGGATGCCCCCCTGAGACTGTAACAATGCAGCCCCACACATATTGTGTAGAAAAGGGGCGAGGGACCGCTTTAAACTCTTAGAATATTTCTTTTTTGTTCCAGATTCTGCCTAGATTCTGTTGTTATAATTAGTGCATTATTGGTGAATTTCCAGGCTATATCCTCCATACTCTTCAACGTGAGTGGCATGCCTGGGGTTTGAAACTGTATCAAGAGAATAGAAAATGCTCTTAAAGGAAAGGAACATTCTCAATGTCGCATCAACATTATGGGCTGTCCCTGGAGCAGCTTCTGTTTCTGTCATGACATTGGGGGTTAATTCACAGCCTAGTGAGAAAACTCACTTCTGTTTTAGGAGATAAAACTGCCATTCACTTTCTTTGTCTACCTTAGGGCTGATTCAGAACCAGGTGAAAATTTACATTCGATAGACAATGAAAGTGAATGGTATTGAGTTTTTTCGCCAGGCTCTGAATCAACCACATTATCCAGACTGATTTTACAGTACCTAGGCCAACTTAAAGTAGACCACTACCCATTTTACACTAAATGGGTGCTGGTCTATGCATACACCTTTTTCTTATCTGTTGTCTGGACTTCCGTTGTCGAAAAAAAGAAGGAACTGTGTGACTGTCAGTTGTCAAATCCAGGGAAAGTTTTTTCTGGGGGAGCGTTGGGCTGGTGGCAATGTATGTGCAGGGGAGGGGGGCATCCACTATTGGGATTTTGTAAGGATGTCCTAGAAAAGGAGTTTTCCCTTGGCATTATTAAGGTGCAAGCAGCAACTTGTGCAATCGATGATCTTACTTTCGTAAAGAGACCCCAACAGCAATTATAAGGCAGCAATCATGTAGCAGGGCTCCAAAGTTTTCCCTCCATTAAATTCCATTCCTCAGGACCAAAAAAATAAAATTGGTCTAACAGCCACTTTGACCCCTGGTTCTCTGGGGAGCAGAGTATTCCTCCCTAAGACCAGGGTACCTCCAGGTGCAGCAAATATACTTCTCCAGCATCCCTTGCACTAGCATACCCATTGCACTGAGGTTATTGGCCTTATAATGCAGGCAGCACTTTCTATTTCTGCTTTCTGTGTTGCTTTGTAGTCAACATTTTTTTAGCGGCATTTACTCATACTGTAGATGTACATTTAGCCTTAGACCTTAGGCTACGGTCACACCTGTGCATTCATCAAAATCAGAATCTTTACTGTTGGTAAGAAAATACAAGTCATTTTTTGTGGCAGCGGGCTCGGTACAATGGGTATAGGAAGGGAAATTTAGAACTGGGATACAAAAATGACAGACTTACAGTAGAATTAACACGATGCAAGGAAAAGTGCTCAATAATTTAGTGAACTATGAAAGTAAATGTTCAGAAGGATTTCCAGACACAGGAACTAGTAGATCAGGCAACCATTCCAGGGCACCACTTAAAGCGTAACAGAACCTGGGATTTTGACCATCCCGGGTTTTGTTCCGTGCCCTGCGGGTTTCCCAATTTGGTATTTGGAACACCCTGCTGTGTGAAACCCCCCAGATCGGAGAGTAACAGCTTATCTTCCCTTGGTCCAATGGCGCAAGCATGGGCTCTGGTCTATTCTGAGCTGTTTAGCATCCTATGTCATTCGACAAGTGACTCTGGCTGCGCACACTCCAGCTTTAGCTTGTCTGAATGGCTGGGGCTGGAGCGCACACACGGCCAAAGATGCAGGGAATGCAGACGCTCTCACTCCCCATTGCAAATAGTCAGAGGCATTTGCCGAATGGCATAGGCACAGGAAACGTCTCGGATTGGACGAGAGCCCATGCATGTGTAGTTGGACCAGGAAGAGGTAAGCTGTTACTGCTTATCTGGGGGGGGGGTTCACACATTGGGGCATCCTACTGCCCCGGGTAAAGGCCAGCGGCCCCCAAAGGGTTTTGTTCTGGTCATGGGGAGTCTAAACAAATAGTTGGGTTGGGGTTTGGGAGTGGAGGGCCTGTAGTGGGTAAAAGGATAAAAAGTGGGGCCTGGGTTGTGAGGTTGGGAGAAAGATGGTAAGGGTAAGGTTAGAATGGAGGGCCCCCATGACCTAGGCCTGCCTGCCCAGGAAGTCATTTTTTGGTGTTGAACATTTTTACAATAATTACTCAAGACAAATATGTATGACAGATGTTTTAGCTTCAGTAATTTTCATTATAGCAAAGTACAACACCCAAAGTTAGGATTAGGAATTACTGTCATTGAGTGTATCATTTTGTATATATCTTTTATAACAGAAAAAATGAATAAAATAATATAAATGCCAAAAGGATGTCAAATAGAGCTTAAATAGGTTCAATCATTACCCACACTAGTCCTGGAGTCTAAAAGGCTTCAGGGTAGACTGACTAGGTGTTTCTTGGGACATCAACAGAATGCCCCACTGTGCGAGACCCCATCTCTTACCTTTGCACAGGTCCCTCGCCAAAATTGTGGGGTGTAACCGCATCCCCGGCATCCCTGTATCTGTGCGCACTCCTGCGCCCAACCATTCAGGTAGTCCAGCCGCGGGGGTGCGCGCAGTCCGCAGGGAAACCAGAGATGTGTCCTTCCCCACTTCCTATGACTACCCAGGCAGTCATTCTATGGTGCCCCTTTTAGAATCGCAGAGAAAGAGTAATAGTAACAGTACCACTGTCACTAAGGGGGATATTTACGAAACGTTACTATGCTAAAAATGGCCTATTCACAAGACGAAGGCCGTTTTTGGTGTATTTATGTCTGATCATCTTTGCCGGGCGAATGCTGGGGAACGGCTTTTCAGTGCGCCAGTTTTTATTGCCGAACACCATCAATGTTATTTTCGGTGAGAATGGCTGTTTATGTGATTTTTACATCTGTCACTAATCCTTTGAGTGTGAAGGTCAGATAGATAACTAGTATGGGAGAAACAACTAATATAATGGTTTTCACTAGTTTTTGGAGGCATTAAAATACTTCAGACACTCTAGACACACAACACATACATTCTGAAACCAATTCCATGTTGCCATAAGCTGTTAAGTGGGTTTCCAGCACAAGTTCTGGTTTTGCTTCAGAATATTGTGAACTGGTGTTCGCTGTTTTGTTTACTCGCCGGTCTGTCACGCGCGTGGCGCACATCTGTAAATCACCCCTAAATCTGAACTCTCCTGGTGACAGATTTACCATTTAAAGTGCTACAGCAGGCAAAAGAAATTGTTACACCATTGAGTCGGGCTACATTTGGCACTGTCCTAAACTTTTTGTTGTTGTTAAACTGAAGAAGAAATGGCTCAGATATTGAGCTTTACAGGTTCACCTCATGACATACTCCTTACATCCTGTTTCTCTAATCAGTTTAGCAGAGCGGGACACAATTTTGGGGGTCCCCTCCCTCTGTCTCCTCCAGCTTCACAGTGCTAACAGCGCAGAGCACTAACAGCCTGTTACAGCCTCCCCTCTGGCCAGCAGCAGGGAGAATCCACACTGTGCTCGGCAGAGATGACAGCGTCCGCTGGGGGCATGATTCTTCTCTCCCCACTGCAGGTGTGAGTGGTGGGGGTAGAAGACTCAAACCCCCGTAGGTGCAGTCATCCCCAAGCGGAGACACACAGCACTGGTTTACCCTCCCCACCGCCAAGCAGTGAGGAGAGCTACACCGCCACTCTGCACAGTCCATTCCCGCCCCCCACTGTGTGAGTGAGCGCCTGCTGCCCCTTATTATTCCTCTCTCCCCCTGCTGCTGCCGGGAGAGAGTAGAGTGGCGCCTTCCCCTACCTCCTCCTGTCTCCCCCAGGCTGATTCTAGGAGAGAGAACAGCACGGCGCCTGCCACCCCACCTCCTCCTCTCTCCCCTAGCCAATACCGGGAGAGATTAGTGTGGTGCCTGTCGCAACTTCCCCCTCCCCCTGCTGCTCCGCCTTCTTCTCTCTCCCCTGGCACCTGCCACCCCATCTCCCTCTCTCTCCTCTAGCCAATGCCGGGAGAGAGCATCAGCGACTGCCGTCCCGCCTTCCTCCTCTCTCCCCACAGAAATGCCAGGGAGAGATCAGTGTGGCACCTGCCACCCTACCGCCACCCTACCTCCTCCCCTATCTACTGGGCGATGTCGGGAGAGAGAACATGCACTTTAGGGGTGTGCACATGCACCTGGGGAGTGCGTGCATGCACTTTGGAAGTACACACAGGCGCTTGGGGGGTGCACACAGGCAGTTTGGGTGTGTGTCTGGGAGTGTTGGTCTAAGCTACAATGTTGCCTAACAACAGAGGGAGAGGGGAGAAGCACAACCAGAGTTCTCATGCACGTTCTGGGAATCTAACAGACCCCGCCCATTATGCTGAATATTATGCAGCATCACAGGCCATGACCACTTTTTTCAGGAATCATGAGGAAAAATTGTAAACCTCAATATCTCGGCTATTTCTTTTTCAATTTAAAAATGGAAAACAGTTTATGACAGCAACAAATGTAGCCCGACGCAATGGTGTAACAATGACCTTTCCCTACTGTAGTGTGGAAATACAACGGATGATCTGATGCAAGTTTTGCCATGTTGGAGTGTTGTACTAACTAGTGATGGTCTTAGATTGCACTGGTTCAGTGCAGTACCCACCATTCAGGATACAGGCAAAAGTCCAATTATTGGACATGCCCCCGCCCGGAACTCGTTGCAGTTTTTTCCTTTATCTGACCCCTGCTCTCTGGCATTGTCTCTGAAGGTCCACTGTGCCGGGGCTCCCTTCTGGTCTGCATGATGCCAAGCAGACCCTATTCACCTGCCCCATCTGAATGGACACAGATCCCCCTTCCTTCCTTGGCATCCTGCCAAGCTAATCTGGTCCCACTAGGCCAGGGATGCATTTTTGCTCCCAGAGGAGGAGCTTTGTGGAATACTCCAATGTGAATAATAATGTCACCGGAGGGGGGGCATGAAGGGTGATTCCTGTGGAATCCCTGCGTTCCCCCTGCCGATGGGGGCAATAGCGGCTCCCAGGAATAAAAATATTACTTGTCACCGGACCAGGAGGCTGCCCCTGACCTGGCAGAACTGCAAAAAGGATGACACTTAGATTAAAGTGGACCAATACCCAGGATTTTGACTATCCTGGGTTTTGGTCCACTTCGGTGGGGCACCCCAATCAGGGGTGCCCTGCTGTGTGAAACCCCCAAGAACGCCCATAAACACTCACCTCCCCACGCTCCTACGCGGGCGCTCGTCCAATCAGAGAGCTCAGAGCCGCTGTGGTATGCACGTACAAGTGGCGTCCAACCACAGCGGCTCTGAGCGCTGGAGGCCGCATCTCGCGCTTCCTTCTAACAGGGAGCGCGCCCGCGCCGGCCATTCACAAACGGCCGGCGCGGGTGCGCGCCCTGCTAGAGGGAAGCGCGAGATGCGCCGTTGGAATGGGGTTAAGGTAAGGTTTGTGGGCTTCCTGGGGGGTTTCACCCCGCCGGACATCCCGATTTCTGATGCCCCGCGGGGAGGGATCTGATTCCCGGGCCGATCCCCCCCTGGGTGTTGGTCCACTTTAAGAAAACATTTATTTTAAAAAATATATTTTCTTTTTTTTTCACAGTTCACACTGTGTGTGGGGCTGGAGCTATTGTATCCGACATTCAGAAGCACTGATTACTAGATGTTGAGGACTATCCGGCCGGAGGGCTTCCGAATTTATATACATTAAAATAATAAAAATAAGAAGGAAATGTGTACCTTGTTGAAGTGAAAACCCTAAAAGCTCACACTTCTACATACAAATCTTCTACATCCCTCTACATCTCTAGTTTACCAAGGTTTCTCGGATTGGAAGAAAAAATAGAATATGTTTAAATGTATAAAAAAAAATTCCAATTAACTAAGACATATTTCTTTGAAGAATTTAAATAACGTTTTCCACAAAAAAATGAAAAAGAAAGGTGTCAAGCTTTTTGAACTGGAATTGGATATAAGAGACATGAACTAGTTATACTTCATTCCAGTCCTTCATCCGTCTGGATCTCCGCTTTGTTGAGTACCATAAAGACTGTATGCGTGTCTGTTGTAATGCCCCAGGCAACACTAGCTATGTTTACTGACAGCATTGGCTTTGGCCAGTCACACCATCAAAGTCAAGCACTTAAGCAGGTTGAAAATAAAGGTCAACATGTATTCTCCAAAGTTTTATGGATAATTTTATGAAATGTTTCAAGTGACAATATAGGCAAAGAAATATGTCGGTCAGAATTGCTAACCACCTGCTAAAAGGTTCCTAATCTGCTCCTCAAGCCACAGTACTTGGCATTTTTTTACCTGCAGAAAATATGTAGTTTGGTATTGGCATAAATGTTTAAGGTTAGTCGCTCTCCAACACACAAATATACGTCTTTTCTTGCTTAGTAAAATGCATCTGAATTCCTGTCTTTTAAAGCCGAGGGTCTACAGGGGTATATCTGGCTTTTAAGCCATTTGGCTTCTTTCGAATCAGAAGCCGAACACCAAGTGGCTGGCCTTGGTTCCTGCAAGTGTACTAGCCTTATTGTCCTTCACCACAAGGGAGGGATCTGGACCCATGCTGATAAGAACTGGAGCTCCTCTGTACCCCTATCCTATGCCCAGTAGGGGGTGGCTAGTAAGGCAGGAGCACTGGCAACGCAGGTGGTGCATTCCGGGCAAGTGGCTTGACAACCCCCATCTTTTAACCAATGAGACTACGTTAGTCTCATGTAGCTGCCTCTCCAACTGTTAAGTGACAGCTTCGTGACACTCACATAGCTGACTTTAAACCCCAATTAAAAAAATAATTAAAAAAAAGATATAAACTCACCTGACCCCTCGATCAATCTGGCCGGCTCCTCTTCCTCTAACTGATGTCTTTTATGGTTTTGCCATTCAGCAGGCAGGCGTTAATTGATGTTATAACTTAACCCTACGTATTACTGCTTGGGACATACACTCTTACTGAAAAAATAACAAAGAGTTGTATCCTCCACACAAGTCCCAGAGGAAAAAAAGAGTCGGGGAGGCCGATTCATCAATAGCGCCAGGTAGCGACAGATGAGCGACTGTAGCGTGATTTTTTCAGCGCCAGCCAGTATTTGCTGTGCTTGGCCGGCGTTTGCTTGATGACAGCGACTCAGTCGGTGTGCGGTAATGTTGAATACGGGCTGGGGGGTCGCTGTTTCACAGGTCCAGCGTTGTATGTGAGCGCCTGACAACGAATGGCCAGAGCGAACGGCTTGCTTCATATTCATCAACAAATCACGCTCCGAATGTGCTGTCGCTGTCCATTCCTTGTTTAAACCCCAGAGCGCTGGCGGCGATGTGTATTAACTAGTTTTTAACCCCTAAACAACCATATTTTTTGAATGTAACATTATACATGTTTTTATAATCATTTTGTAATATGAATACATTAATCTCAGACCTGTTAGATCAATTCTGCACATTTTTTTTTTTTTTTTTTTTGACTTAAAAATAAATCCTAACATTGCAGAAGTGTTCTCCGATTTTTTGACATTAAAAAAAAAAAAAAAAAAAAAAATACCAATTAATTATGAATAATTATAGATTGCTCCATTGAAATGCATTGGACATCGCCAGGGAGCGACAGCTCATACCTGGCGCTGTGAGGGAATTTGCAGCGGCGCTGTTCGGTCCAGGCGGCTTCATGATGAATGCCGCGCTAGCCGTCGCTCTCGCCGGCGCTAGCCTCATTTTGCTTGATAAATGCGTCATTGTGACCGCCGCCGGGCGTACTTGAGTCGGTAGTCGCCGTTAGCTGCCGCTACCTGGCGCTCGTCAGACACTACCTGGCGCTATCGCTTGATGAATAAGGGCCTTAGTACCTATCATAAAGGTATTTTCCAGGCATGTG
The DNA here is from genome assembly GCA_027917425.1 of Gastrophryne carolinensis. Classification (NCBI taxonomy): domain Eukaryota; kingdom Metazoa; phylum Chordata; class Amphibia; order Anura; family Microhylidae; genus Gastrophryne; species Gastrophryne carolinensis. The sequence continues at coordinate 177,351,710 of CM051240.1, read as the reverse complement.
GAGGATGCAGCTCTCTCCCATATAACACTGACTGCAACAGACAAATTGTTTTTTTCTGCTTCAAGTTGGTTACTTTTTTACCACGGTTTGTATTTGTAAGGAACTTACCTCTGCCAGGGGGTCCGCAGCAAGTGTCTGCTCGGCGACGCGGCACTCAACGCGGCGCTCCTGCTGCTGAGCGCCTCCCGCAGTCTGTGAATTTCGCCACTAGGAGGCGCTGTGCTTCCACACCTGATGGAAATCAGGGGCTGATCAGCCTTGCAGCCAAGACTGACCAGCCCCTGGATAGTGTGTCCAATCACTCAGTGTTGTAAGTTGCACCAATCAGCACATACTCTCCCCCCCAATTGGTCAATTCCCCAATAAATATGGAGTCAGCCCGTGATAGTCGCTTGTGATTAGGGTGTGATTCTGTTTAGTTTTTATCTGTTTCCGACCCGGCTTGATCGACCATCCCTGTCCGCTGCCTGTACCGACCTCTGCTTTGTCTGAATACGAGCCTGCCTGCCCCTTTGGATACCCTGCAATCTCTGACATCCCGGCTTGACCCTTTAGCTACCCCTGACTAAGCACCTGTGTTATCCCTGTACTTTGATGCACCTTCCGGACTGACTACCCGTGAAGGACCTTGGCTTCGGGATACCCTCGTGGTTCTTCGGCCTTCACCGTAAGCAGCCATCCTTTGCGCCTATTAAGACCTGGGGGCAACCGTGTCCGGTGAGGCGTACCTAGCGTCCCGGCAAACGGGGTCTTGGCTATAAGCAGAAGCGGCGGTGGAGATTGGGGGTTGCCTTCTTACAGAAGGCTGGTGTCCCGCTGGGCACCACAGTATTCCTCTGTTACTTCTTTTTCCTAACTAGCTATGGTCGCTTGGGGAGGCTGTGGTATACCCAAATCTGAATCAACTCAAAAAAGTGTCTGCAATCGCCTATAGATACCGCATCAATCCATAAATACTTAATATAGAACAAAGTGCCACATCTTCCACATGCCCAGAAGAAAAGAGCTTTATGGTGACTACTAAAACCCTTTTTTTATCCCCCTTCCCCCTAGCTCCAGATCCCCCCCCCCCCCCCAAATACCTGGGTATTATCCTTTTTCCTCTTCCTTGTGTCATTTTTTGTGAAAGGGGCTTGTAGTCATGGCGTCCTAGCAAATTTGAGATCGCTGATAGGCTGACCTCAGAAATTCCAGGTGATGTCGGCATGCTGCTGGCTGCATTCCATGTTTCCCTATAGTCTGAATGTTACCTCTGTCCCCAATCTTTTTGACTGGCTAGCCCTTGGAGCAATCCTCAGCCAAGTGAAGCTGGCCACCTCCTAGACACCCCAGTCCCTAGACTCCGGGGCATTAAAGCTCAAATCTAGAAACTATCTTTGATGTCTGTTAGAATTTGCCTTATTTAAACAAACTTACTGTGTCTGGTGACTACATAGAAAGTGAAAGTTTAGTTAAACCAGGACTATAAGTATTTTCACTGCCCCCCCCCCCCCACATTCCCCACACTAGACTTAGGGCCTTATTCATGAAGGGATAGCATCAGGTAGCGCCTGGTTAATGAGAGGTAGCGACTGGTGAACGCCGGACATGGCACGCAATTACACATTTATCAAGTAGAATCTGTTTAGCGACTGGGATAACGCCATGTAGCGTCTGATTCATCATTTTCCCAGCCTCAGCGAACAGCGCCGGCGTTCAGCCTTGCACAGCGCCAGGTATGACCTCTCGCTACCTGACGCTCTGCCATACATTTCAATGGACGATCCTTTTCTTCTCCTTAAACTTTTTTTTTTTTTTTTTTATCTCAAATAATTCTGTGACCTCTCCTGGCATTGAATAAGCAGTTTTTTCACATTTTTTTAAATTTTTTTATATATTTCTTCAGAAATGACATTACAGGTCTGCCATTAAAGTGTTCATGTTACAATGTTGCTACAATGTAATTCCATATGTTTTCGCTTTGTTACTAGTGGAAAGATGCTGATAAACAGACTTTAAACACACAGCCTCCTGGCTTTTTCAGCGCCAAAGATTTGTGAGGCTGTTTTTTTGCTGAATATGGTGTGAGTCGGTCGCTATGAGCAGTCGCTTCCATGCGCTCCCAAACAGCGCTGTACTGGTCAAATAGCAACTCCTCACAATGTATTTAACATTACTGCTATGAAGAAGCGACCCACGGCCGAGCACAGCGACTACTAGAGGGCGCTCTGAAAATGCCTGCTACAGACGCTCATCTGTCGCTACCTGGCGCTAATGATGATGAATCAGCCTGCCCAATTAAGAATGGAAATTTAAAAAAATACTCACTGGGTCTATGGCATGTAGGAAGCCTGTTCTGTTTTTGTGACAACTGCAGCCACAGCACTGTTGGGATCACGAGTGACATTACTCAATGACCACAAAGCAATCCAAATATACAGGATAGGGAGTTCCAGGTAAAAGGGGCTGGTGAAAAATATGCTGTTTGTGAATGAAACCATGTAATCCCTGTAGTATCCTAAACATTCTGTTGCGTAAGTGCCCTGATTGTTCTCTACAAACAGAACTCAAGGCAAAATCTCAGGCAGAAAACGTATGACCTTTCTTCTAACCATTCCCACTCTATCCAAAACTAAATGCAATGATTGGCTATAGCTTGGCTTTGAACCTCACCATCTTCTTGTACCATATGCTAAGCCTGACAAAGGTGGTCTATGGCCCTTTGGTGATGTATTACAGATGTTCTTCCAGGCAGTGTCTGAGGAGGCCAGGCATGGCCATAGAAGGTATATATAGAAACACAGAAGGTTGACACAAGGTACTCTACGCCTAGTCTGCCCTAGAGTGTGAATATGATGCAATCAAATCTCGTCTACTAAAACTACAGATACTTCTCTAAATCTTCTCAAAATCTCTCTGGGAATAAATAGGAAAATGAAAAGCTTCATTCATTCTCCTAGCCAGAACAGGTAATTAGCACCCATAGCAAAATCATCAGGAAGCCAACTGGCCAACAAACTCTATTCTAAGCCAATAATCACAGCAGAAACATTTTACGTGTGGCCCTATGCATCTATTACCAACACTTTTGAAAGTCCTATGCCAAATATTACTGTTACTGGTACCTAGGCTTATAATTATTCAGCCAAACAAAAATGGACACCTGTGCTTCTAGGCCTATTTTACCTGTTAAATAACTCAGCCCCTTTTTAGTTTGATTGCAGTAAACCTAGAGATAGAAATGAGTAAGATAGAAAGTGAGTCATTTTGAAGCCACAGTGATACATTTTACTATTAAAAAATGACTAGGATATATCATTTTTACTATTCTCATCTTGCTACTCTCATTCTGCAAATGACAAGTTCATTTTCACACCTACCTCATTAGGGATATTGTAGAGCCAGAATCCCCATCTTTTAGGTTGGGTGCCACATGGACTAGCATGTTGCTTGGGACTGTCAGACTGTTGAGGCTGGGGGGCACATCACAAATCAAAACGTAGCTCCCAGGGTTGAAAAATTATTTGGGGCCCCTGTTGTAGAGCATATGTTCCAGATCTTTAATAAACATAGGCCCCGCTGTACAGTAAATGAAAATGTTCAACTTCATACGAAGACCTTAACGCAAAGGCGTTAAAAAATGCATGCAGAAAATATACTTGAGACGGGCAGGCTGATTCATTACTAGCGCCAGCTATCGGCAGATGAGCGTCTGTACAGAGGCGCTAAGAGGGACCGCTAGTATACTCTGTGATCGGCTATCAGGCGCTGTAACAGAGCGCCTCAGTCGCTGTAGTAACCTGGCCGACATTGATGAATGAGATGTATTGGGCGTTCTAACACTAGTACAGCGTTGCAGGGAGCGAAAGGTAGCGCCAGCTCATTGCGACCGACTCTCAGCGACTCACACCATATTCAACAAAAAAACAGATACACAGATCGTCGGCGCTCAGGATCTGGTCGCTATAGCATAGAGCGGCAAATGCTGTGTGATTAAAGTCTGTTTTTGAACACATATCCACCAGTAACAAAGTGAAAACACATGGAATGACATTGTTGTAACATTGTGACATTAATACTTTAATGCCAGACCTGTAATGACAATTCTGTATAAAAATAAAAAAAGGTTTCTAAAATGACTTTTTCTAGGCCAGGAGAGGTCACACAATTATTTGAGAGAAAAAAAATAAAAATAAAAACGAAAAGCCCTGTTTAAACAGAAGAAAAGGAACGTCCATTGAAATGTATGAGAGAGCAACAGGTAGTGACAGGTAATACCTGGCGCTCTGGAAGCTAGAGCGCTGGCGCTATACACTGAGCTGCCTGTAATGATAAATCGTAATGATAAAGAGTCACCAGAATCGCCTTCATAAATGTGGTATTGCGTACAGCGCCCGGCTTTCACCAGACGCTGCCTGATGCTACGAGGCACTACCTGCCGCCATCCCTTGATGAATAAACCCCATAGGTCGCATTGTAACCTCCTTCCTCAAAGCTTTACATTTGAAAACTTCTTTTTAAATGGGGCGGCCAGAAGCTGAAATGCCGAAAAGTTTTTTTTATGGTGTTGGAGTCTTTTATTGGTAGTAAAAGAAATTGGATGTTTTTATTCCCAGTGAAACACCTGATGCTTGTAGTTGGAGAGGATTGATTCCCAGAATCCAGGAATAATGCAGGAACTGAAGAGGTATCCAGCTCACCATTTTTGGGATGCCCCATATTGATGGAAGTCACGTAGTTGTAATGCATACCTAGTAAAAGCTATGTTTTATTCATCGCCAGGACCAGATAAAGTGTGGTAGAGGCCCCTGGGCACAAAATTTGGTGGAGGCCCCGGATACAGTATGTTTTTCCCTTTAATATATTAGTTCAGCCAAATAACTGATTGGTGGTTGTCTGGCACCCGCCCATTTACTGGAACATCAGGTCAAGTCTCTTGTGCCACCCTTGTGTGGGTGCTTGCTGCTCGGGAACTCCTGCTTTGCCATTCTGGGGGGTGGGGGGTGTGTAGTCGCCCAGCTGGTCCAGCAGAAAACTGGTTTCCCAGCATTGTGCATGTGTCTGATGGCTTATGTGCAGTGATCAGACACCAGTTAACAGTACTGCACCCACCAATCACTGTAGTGTTGGTGATGGCGGCTTTGCTGCTATAAACTCTCTACTCTCCCCTGTTGTGGCTTTGGCTTCGGGTTTGCAAAAACAAAAAAATGCTTGCCAGGCGCGTCGCCGATAGCTACATTACTGGCCGTGTGGCCCATCAGACCAAAGACTGAAAAGCCTCCTGGACCAGACCATAAACCAAAGGTTGGTGGAGGCCCCCCTTTGCAGGACAAGTGGTAAAGGCCCCAGGGCTTGTGCCCCTTGCACCCTCCTCAAATCCGCCTCTGTTCATCGCCATTGCTTCAGCTGAATACTTCTTTCATTCTAGACTTTAATTGGCACCTTGGCAATACAAGGTAGACAATCCGTGAGATGCTCTTTTGAAAACTTCCAGACATTTATTAAGAATGGTCCCTTTAACTCCATCCATTTACCTAGACGGGGAGGCCGATTCATTAATAGCGGCAGGTAGTGACAGTTGAGCGACTGTAGCAGTATTTTCACAGCGCCCGCTAGTAGTCGCTGTGCTTGGCCATTGTTCGGTTGTTGATAGCGACTCGGTGTGCAGTAATGTTGAATACGGGGTGACGAGACGCTATTTGACAGGTTCCGCGATGTATGGGTGCGCACTGCGCATGATAGCGACTGGTCAGAGCGACCGGCTCCCACCACATTCATCAAAAAATCACGCTCAAAAAATTCTCGCGCTGTGAAATGCATGTTTAAACCCCAGAGCGCTGGCGGCGATGTGTTAAAAGTAGTTTTTTAACCCCCAAACCACCATATTTTTGGAAACCAAAAAAAAAAAAATTTTGAAAGAATTTAGTAATATGAATACAATAATATCAGACCTGTAATATCAATTCTGCACATTTTTTTTTTTTTTTACCTTAAAAAAAATTAACTAACATGGCAGAAGTGGTCACAGAATTTTTCACATTTAAAAAAAAAAAAAAAACATTAATAACAATTAATTATGAATATTTAAAGATTGCTCCATTGAAATGCATTGGAGAGCGCCAGGTAGCGAGAGGTCATACCTGTCGCTGTTCAAGGTCGGACGCTGGCGCTGTGGGGTGAGGCTGGAATAATGATGAATGAGTGGCTATCTGGCGCTATCTCAGTCGCTAAGCAGGATTGGCTTGATAAATGTGTGATTGTGGTGGGGAGCCGGCGTTCTTGTGGCGGTGCCCGTCATTAGCGCCGCTCACCAGTCGCTACCTGTCGCTATTCCTTCATAAATAAGGGCCCTAGTGTCTTATAGATACTAGATCTGGCTTTGTTTGCCTTTAATTGGGCATGCCACCTATTGAAAGCCGCAGTGCGCTGATGTGAAAGGGCCCATTTATCTCGTTGGGCGGCGCAATTTTGCTGACCCATTGGAGTATTTGTACTCCAATGCGAACGGCTAGGTGTGAAAGGAGCCTAAGACTAATCCTGGCCCTCCCTGGACCCACCCTGCAAGGAAGAACAAGCTGGGCTTCAACCAGGTCCAGATTGTGCAACCTGGAAATGTGACATCAAACTGCCAGGAGGATAAGGCTGGCAACGGGCAGACGGAACTCATGGGCAATTACCATGCAGCAAAGGTTTGTGGTCAAATATTCAAGCACATGTCAAAAGGCAACCAGCAGAGATTCAAGTCCAAAAGGTCAGGAAGGCAGATAGCAAAGGTTCATAGTCAGTATCCAGGCAGGGTCAAGCTCCAAAGATAAACAAAGGGTCTCAGAAGAACAATAGTCACAATGAACTTCTGGTGATATCTTCTTGATGCTTCAACCCCCTCAACTCCCTGTTGTGCTTTTGTACCTTAAAGTAGACCTCCAGTCAAAAAAAAGTATAGTAAATTAGTTTCCTTCTTATGATCAGTGGCATAAGCTGTTTGAGAGGGCTTAACTCAATGCAGATATTGTGAAATGGCATTATTCACTATTAACTTACATGGTGGCGGCCATCTTGCCACACACCTAATTGTCCTGCTTACAAATGAGACTGGGGGGGGGGGGGGGGGTGCCAGCAGCAATTCATATCAAATTTGAGAGAGATATATGCCTCAGAAACAAGGAAAAGCTTGCCTGTCATTTTTCTCACACGCAAATACTGAATAACAGCTGATGTAGCACAGGAAATCTGTGTTAGAGAAGCTGTTACAACAGATCTCTATGGCAGTGGCAGCCACAAAACCATTCAGTCAGGGGATACAATGTATTTAGAAGATTTCAGCTGTTAGCAAAGCAATGATGAGTCATTACAGATGATGGCTTGCTAATTCTGGCTACAAATAAGAGATGATTGCACAGCGCAATTTTGGCAATTTTGACTGAGGGAGTTTATTAGAAGCATGTCTCTTGTGTTTGTGTAGCAAGATGGCTGCTGCCATGCATGTTTCAGAGTGCAGAATCTGCCTGGTATTCCAAGCATCTGCATGGTGTTAAACCTGCTCAATAAGCTTATGTCACTGTTTGCCAAAGGGGAGCACATTTCCAAGCTTTTATTTTTTGACATGGGGCCTGCTTTAAGACAGAGTACTGCTGTGACAGGGCTACTCAGGCCTGTCACTGTCAGCTTACATCTGTCACTCTCTGCTGACTCAGGACTTTTTCAAACTTCAAGTTTGGGAAATAAGTAAAGAGGGGAATATTTTTTTTAATAAAAGTTTATTGGTCAATATTTTTTCTGTAGCCTATCATATAATAGCATTTACTTTTATGGGTGTTTAATGATAGTTGCCCTTCAAATTCTCTTACTTTCCCTAACCATAACACTGCTATTTAACCACTTGAGGAACAGCTCTCAGAAACTCAGAGGCTGATTCATTAACAGCGGCAGGGAGCGACAGTTGAGCGACTGTAGCGGCATTTTCAGAGCGCCCGCTAGTAGTCGCTGTGCTTGGCCGTTGTTCGGTAGTTGATAGCGACTCGGTCGGTTTGCCGTAATGTTGAATATTGGGTGAGGAGTCGCTATTTGACAGGTTCCGCGCTGTATGGGAGCGCATGATAGCGACTGGTCAGAGCGACCGGCTTCCACCATATTCATTAACAAATCATGCTCAAAAAATTCTCGCGCTGCAAAATGCATGTTTAAACCCCAGAGCGCTGGCGGCGATGGGTTAAAAGTAGTTTTTTAACCCCCAAACAACCATATTTTTGGAAACCAAAAAAAACTAGTTTTTAAAATAATTTTGTAATATGAATACATTAATATCAGACATGTAATATCAATTCTGTACATTTTTTTTTTTTTTTTACCTTAAAAAAAAATATTTAAAATGGCAGAAGTGGTCACAGAATTTTTCACATTTAAAAAGAAAAAAAAAAAAAAATTAATAACAATTAATTATGAATATTTGAAGGTTGTTCCATTGAAATGCATTGGAGAGCGCCAGGTAGCGAGAGGTCATACCTGTCGCTGTTCAAGGTCGGACGCTGGCGCTGTGGGCTGAGGCTGGAATAATGATCAATGAGTCGCTATATGGCGCTATCTCAGTCGCTAAGCAGGATTGCCTTGATAAATGTGTGATTGTGGTGGGGAGCCGGCGTTCTCGTGGCGGGGCCCGTCATTACCGGCCGCTCACCAGTCGCTACCTGTCGCTATCCCTTGTTAAATAAAGGCCTCAGTTTAAAGGGTAATTCCACTTTCAATGGCATTTTTAAATGTTTCCATTATTGTGTGCCAAAACAATGTCCTCAAGGTGCTGAGCTAAGCTGTTATTTTTTCTTTTCTATTTGTTTGCTACTCTTTGTTTTAAAAGAAACACCTCTTTCTGTAGCAACAATGTGTTTATCTTAGCAACTGTACACAAGCAGGTGTACAGAGCTGGGACTTCCTGGCTTTCTAATCATCTGTTCAAGTTTAACCCCCACCTGCTCAATTTCAGGTGAGGGGATCACAAGTGTTCCAAAACTTCCAGAAGGGTTATTGGCAGCTTTCTTCCCTGGGGAGAGATGTCTGTTTTTACTGCTGGCTGAGGCTGAGGCTCAGACACGGCGGGGGGGGGGGGGGGGGATGCTAACCCTTATCAGTGGAAGAATTCTGGGATTTGTAGGCAAAGGCTATACAAAAGGGATATAGCCAAAGCCAGAAAAAACACTCGCGCAACGCAGAGGCACAGGAATATAAGAAATCTGGAACAGCATGCCAATAAGAAAATCACAGGTCTGGGGGCAAAATCGTAACACAGATGTTTATTTTACATTCCAGAAAAGGAAAAAATAAGGCAAAAATGTAGTTTTTATTCATCTCCTGCTTACTTTGACTACTGAGTTACACCCTAAATATCAGGCACCTTATGGCCTCCTGTACATGCTGCACTTGACAGCACTACACTCTTTATGATGGCACACCAGTTACTGGCCTGGGTTGACTTAAAGATGACCAAAACCCATGACCCATCGGCCCTGAAATATGTAAGATTCCAGGTCCACTGGATTCCCTCTCCATCCAGAATTGGGGGTGCCCCGCTGTGTGAAACCCCCCCAGGTCGCCCGGAAACTCACCTTCTTTCCCGGTCCAATGCCGCATGCACAAGCTGCTGCTACATCCCCACTATCCCTTGAGCAGGGCGCGTGCCTGCACTAGGCATTTGTGAATGGCCGGTGTGGGCACGCTCTCTGTTAGAGCACGCGCATGTATCTTAGGATCGGGAAGAGGTGAGTTTGTTTGGGCGACCTAGGGGCGTTTCACACGGTGGGGCACCCCCGATCGGACATTGACCAAAACCCAGGATAGTCAAAATCCTGGGTTTTGGTCCACTTTAAATATTAATGGAAGTCACAACAAAGTGTAGGGTAAATATAGCAATCTCATTGTTTTCCTCTTGATTATACACTGAAATGATATGTTTCCATATATATAAATAGTTCTAGACAGCGATAGGAAGAAGTGAGGCTGAGGGGTGGAGAAAGTGATATGAATTGTTAGGAAGGATGTGAGGGTTGAAAGGGTGATGGAATGGCTTGACAGAAGGAGACACATGCGGCGGGTGAGGTAAACTGAAAGTAAATCTATAAACTGTTTATTTTTGTTTTACACACACAGTGGAAAAGTAACACAGGCTCAGAAAATCTTCTTTACTATAATGTGGAGGGAACACCAAATAGTGGTTTAGGAAATATGTTGCGGTTTCTTTCCATTACTGGCACCTCTACTTTCTGTTTTGGCTCAGAGAAAACCAGACAAGGGAAAGTTACATACTGTTGTCTGCGAGGTTTAAGTGTCATTATATTCTGCAGTATAAGTAGTGGCAGAACTACCATTGGTAGACAGGCAGGCTGATTCATTACTAGCGCCAGGTATCGGCAGATGAGCGTCTGTACAGAGGCGCTAAGAGCGGCCGCTAGTAGACGCTGTGATCGGGCGCTTTAACAGAGCGTCTTATTTGCTGTAGTAACCTGGCCGTCATTTATGAATGAGATGTATGTTGGGCGCTCTAACACCAGTGCAGCGTTGCAGGGAGTGAAAGGTAGCGCCAGCTCATTGCGACCGACTCTCAGCGACTCACACCATATTCAACAAAAAAACACACACACAGCGTCGGCGCTCTGGATCTGATCGCTATAGCATATAGCGCCAGACGCTGTGTGATTAAAGTCTGTTTTTGAACACATATCCACTAGTAACAAAGCGAAAACACATGGAATGACATTGTTGTAACATGTGACATTAATACTTTAATGTCAGACCTGTAATGACAATTCTGCATAAAAATATAAAAAATCTAAAAAGTTTTCAAAAATGACTTTTTCTAGGCCAGGAGAGGTCACAAAATTTTTTGAGAGAAAAAAAAAAAAATAAACACAAAAAACCCTGTTTAAACAGAAGAAAAGGAACATCCATTGAAATGTATGGGAGAGCGACAGGTAGCGACAGGTAGAGATGAGCGAACTTTTGAAAAATTCGATTCGGCCAAATTTTCCGACAAAAATCGTTTCGACCTGAATTTATTTGCGACGAATCGCTATTAAAAATGGCTATTTCTGAGCTTCCTAGAGCCTCAATAGTGTTGTAAACCATTCTGCCTTGCTGTAACATGCATAGGATGCGTGCTGGGTTACTGAAATAATACTGTAAATAATTAGGACATGCAGATCAGAGGCATCGCTATTAGAATCACAGAGCGGCACAATTACAGAGAGTTGAGGTGGCATCACTATGAGGGGCCCCTATATTGCCTGAAAAACAGACACTGGAGCTGGCAGCAGCAGGAGCCCAAATATTGGCTGAAACACATCCTGAAGTTGGCAGCAGGAGCCCAAAAATTGGCTGAATGACACCCTGGAGTTGCAAGCAGCAGCAGCAGGAACCCAAACATAGCTTGAAAGAGACACTGGAGTTGGCAGCAGGAGCCCAAAAATTGACCTAAAGACACACCCTGGAGTTGCAAGCAGCAGCAGCAGGAGCCCAAACATTACTTTAAAGAGACACTGGAGTTGGCAGCAGGAGCCCAAAAATTGGATGAATCACACCCTGGAGTGGCAAGCAGCAGCAGGAGCCCAACATTGGCTGAAAGAGACACTGGAGTTGGCAGCAGGAGCCCAAAAATTGGATGAATCACACCCTGGAGTGGCAAGCAGCAGCAGGAGCCCAACATTGGCTGAAAGAGACACTGGAGTTGGCAGCAGAAGCCCAAAAATTGGATGAATCACACCCTGGAGTTGCAAGCAGCAGCAGCAGCAGCCCAAACATAGCTTGAAAGACACACTGGAGTTGGCAGCAGGAGCCCACAAAAATTGGATGAATCACACCCTGGAGTTGCAAGCAGCAGCAGCAGCAGCCCAAACATTGCTTTAAAGAGACACTGGAGCTGGCAGCAGCAGGAGCCCAAAAATTGACTGACACACCCTTGAGTTGGCAGCAGCAGCAGCAGGAACCTAGAAATTGGCTGGAAGGCACCCTGAAGTTGGCAGCAGCAGGAGCACATACATTAGCTGGAAGGCACACCCTGGAGTTGGCAGCAGCATAAGCAGGAGCCCAAACATTGCTTGAAAGACACCCTGGAGTTGGCAGCAGCAGCAGCAGGAGGCCAAAAATTGGCTGAGAGAGACACTGGAGTTGGCAGCAGGAGCCCAAAAATTGGATGAATCACACCCTGGAGTTGCAAGCAGCAGCAGGAGGCCAAACATTGGCTGAGAGAGACACTGGAGTTGGCAGCAGGAGCCCAAAAATTGGATGAATCACACCCTGGAGTTGCAAGCAGCAGCAGGAGCCCGAACATTACTTTAAAGAGACACTGGAGTTGGCTTCAGGAGCCCAAAAATTGGATGAATCGCACCCTGGAGTTGCAAGCAGCAGCAGGAGGCCAAACATTGGCTGAGAGAGACACTGGAGTTGGCAGCAGGAGCCCAAAAATTGGACGAATCACACCCTGGAGTTGCAAGCAGCAGGAGCCCAAACATTGGCTGAAAGAGACACTGGAGTTGGCAGCAGGAGCCCAAAAATTGGATGAATCACACCCTGGAGTTGCAAGCAGCAGCAGGAGCCCAAACATTGGCTGAAAGAGACACTGGAGTTGGCAGCAGCAGGAGCCCAAAAATTGACTGACACACCCTGGAGTTGGCAGCAGCAGCAGCAGGAACCTAGAAATTGGCTGGAAGGCACCCTGAAGTTGGCAGCGGCAGGAGCACATACATTAGCTGGAAGGCACACCCTGGAGTTGGCAGCAGCATAAGCAGGAGCCCAAACATTGCTTGAAAGACACCCTGGAGTTGCAAGCAGCAGCAGGAGGCCAAACATTGGCTGAGAGAGACACTGGAGTTGGCAGCAGGAGCCCAAAAATTGGATGAATCACACCCTGGAGTTGCAAGCAGCAGCAGCAGCAGCCCAAACATTGCTTTAAAGAGACACTGGAGTTGGCAGCAGGAGCCCAAAAATTGGATGAATCACACCCTGGAGTTGCAAGCAGCAGCAGGAGGCCAAACATTGGCTGAAAGGCACACCCTGAAGTTGGCAGCAGCAGGAGGCCAAAAATTGGTTGGAAGGCACACCCTGAAGTTGGTATCAGCAGGAGCCCAAAAATTGGCCTAAAGACATAAATATGTTTTGCACCATTTGGAAAGTGTAAAACGTGGCACCATGCTGAATCTAGTCGCATGCATCAGGCATTGGTGGGTGGAAATCCTGGCTGATCCATCCCTGATTCATTTTGACAAAGGTGAGTCTCTCCACATTTTTAGTTGACAGACGAGTTCTCCTCGCCGTAACTATGGCCCCCGCCGCACTAAACACCCGCTCAGATGGCACGCTACTTGCCGGGCAGGACAGCTTTTCCAGGGCAAACTCTGCTAGTTGCGGCCACAAGCCAAGTTTGGCTGCCCAGAAGTCCAGCGGATCCTCAAGGCGTGTTGGCATGGTCATGTCAAGGTATGACATGACCTGCTGGTTCAGGTCCTGCTCCAGGTCTTCCTGCTGCTCATGAGTAGCCTCACTATGCGGGTGTAGAAAGCTACTCATTAGCGACTGAAGACTGAGGCTGCTGCTGATGGAGCTGCTGCTGCTGCTCCTGCCAACCCCCCCAGCAGCCATGGCAGTGGAAGGTGAGCACAGAGGTCCCCTCGAGTCAGACCTGCGAGAGTATGGACCATGGCGCAGATAGGCATCGGCCAACTGACTACGTAGAATGTCTTTGTAGTAGTTCAGTTTGTCCTCCCTCTCGGTGGGTTTAAAAAATGCCCCCATTTTGTGCCGGAAGCGAGGGTCCAATAAGGTGGACAGCCAGAAGTCATCCCGCCGACAAATGGAAACAATTCTGGGGTCACTACGCAAGCACGTGAGCATGCTCCTTGCCATTTGCGCAAGTGACTCGGATGGACTACCTGTCTCCATCTCCACTGCATACTGCCACGGTGTGTCCGGGTCCTCTGTCTCGCCTTCCTCAAAAACCTCTAGCTCCTCTGGCTGCTCCTACTCCTCCTCTCCTGTCTGCTGACTAGATAAACCAGCCATTTCGCCAAGCCTAAACTGTGTTTCACTGGGCAATTCCTCATCCTCTTCCTCCTCCTCCGTAAGATGTAGACGCCATGTCTCCAGTGCCCTGACCTGCCATGGTTTCCAACATGTGCTGTAGTACATGAAGCAGTGGAATCACGTCGTTCATCCCGTAATCCTGCCGACTGATAAATAAAGTGGCTTCCTCAAAGGGCCTGAGCAAACGGCAGGTGTCACGTATGAGCTGCCACTGGTTGAGATTGAAATTACACAGGGGAGTCCCCCTATCCGCTTGGATCATCAGGAAATCCGTGATGGCTTTTCTCTGTTCATATAATCGGTCCAACATGTGAAGGGTGGAATTCCAACGGGTCGAAACATCGCAAATCAGACTATGTTGGGGGATACCGTTCTGACGCTGTAGCTCAAGAAGGGTGTGTTTGGCGGTGTATGAGTGGCTGAAGTGCATGCAAAGTTTCCTTGAAGTTGTTAGGATGTCTTGCATATGGGGGGAACACTTCAGAAACCGCTTGACAACCAGATTGAAGACGTGAGCCATGCAGGGGCCATAGGTCAGCCTTCCTTGGCGCAGCGCAGACAAAATGTTCTTCCCATTGTCGGTAACCATGATTCCCATTTTAAGTTTTCTTGGAGTAAGCCATGTTTGGATTTCCTGATGAATACATTTAAGCAGTTCCTCCCCTGTGTGACTCCGTTCGCCAAGACAAACCATGTGAAGCACTGCGTGACACCTCCGTGCCCTGCACACATGGTAGACTGGAGGGGCACTGAGACTTGAGCCTACAGTGGAGGGTGAGGAGATGGCGGAGGATGAGGAGGCCGAGTCGCACAGTGTCACAGGCCCAACGGGCAGGGAGCGCGGAGGCCGAAGCGGCGTGACCTGTCCAAGTTGCTGCTGCTGCTGCAAAGGGACCACATTCACCCAGTGGGCCGTAAACGACATGTACTGTCCCTGACCGTAGTTACAGCTCCAGACGTCAGCGCTGCCATGCACTTTGCTACACACCGACAGGCTCAAGGAGTGGCCCACCTTCTGTTCAACAAAAGTGTGCAGCGCTGGTACTGCCTTCTTGGCAAAGAAATGACGGCTTGGGACTCTCCACCTCGGCTCGGCACAAGCCATCAGTTCTGTGAAAGGTGCAGAGTCCACCACCTGAAAAGGGAGCGACTGCAGCACCAGCAACTTGGACAGGAGCACATTCAGCTTCTACGCCGTAGGATGAGTGGGCGCATACTGCTGTCTCTTGGACATGGCTTCGCTGATGGATTGCTGGCGGGATGCATGACTTGGAGGAGGAGGAGCAGGAGCGACAGAGGATGGGTATGACGCACAGCTGCCTTCGGCTGAGGTGCTGGAGCCTTGGCTGGCAGAAATTGGGAGCGGCGTGCCACTTGGTGAGGAAGCAGACTGGACCACCCCTTGGGAGCCTCGGTTCTCCCAGGTCGCTTTATGGTGACGCATCATATGTTGACGCAGGGCCGTGGTGCCAACATTTGGGCCCTGGCCACGCTTCACCTTCTGCCTACATATCTTGCATGTGGCCATGTTACCCTCCTGCGGATGCTTCAGGAAAAACTGCCACACTGCCGAGTAGCTACTTTTCCCACCAACAGGCCTCACTGATTCGCTGCTATTGTCGCCAACTCCAGGAGCCACTGCTCCACTACCTCCCGATAAGGTAGCCTGCCGCGCAGCAGGTGCTCTACCCCGGCCCCGTTTGGCTCCAGGCTTTTCAATTGTGCCCCCATGCTGACTGCCAACCATGCTGCTAACACCTTGCTGCCTGAGCTGCTGACTCCAGGGCAACCTGCGCCCCTCTTCTCCTGATGACGACGATGAAGCCCCTTCATCACCCGGCTCCCAAGTGCGATCGGCTTCATCATCATCATCATCATCACAGAGTTGTGGCTGTACATTACTGATGTTCTCGGTTTCCTCAACAGTGTCTGGCACAGAAGCTGGAAATCTCGCAACACCCACGACACTGTCCACATCACTATTTGTCTGCCGAGCTAAAGAAGCCACCTCCATTTCATGGCTGGGCAGTAGCTGCTGACTGTCCTCTATCTGATCGTCCTCCTCACTAAAGAGTGGAGCTGAACCCAAAGCATAGGATACGTCGCTGGGGGAGGGAACGGCATAGGACAGAGGCAATGGGAGGACAGGGACTGCTCTCGGGGCATGCCAACTCAGGGTTGTGTCAGAGGAACCTACCGACCCTAGACTGGGGGTCTCAGACGTAACTTGTGATGATGTTGATGAGCGCGTTAACCAATCTACCACGGCAGATGCGTTACTGGTGGAGACACGACTGCTAGCAGATACTGGCAGATCAGGTCTCTCACCGTGACTCCTGCTGCCACTTCTGCCTGCTGAATCTTGGCCTCTGCCACTCCTCTTTGAACATCCTGGCACTTGTCTGCTGACATTTTTATGTATTTGCTTATTTAGTATAAACAGATATGGTGCAAGGTGCAGCTTTGGGGTGCCCTGCGGCCTGGTTTATTGAAAACAGTCAAAAACAAGTGCAAACTGAAGTAGCTTAATGAAGCTGATGCTGATCAACGCTTATGTTGTATAACAGATAGGGTGCAAGGTGCAGCTTTGGGGTGCCCTGCGGCCTGGTTTTTTAAAAGCAGTCAAAAACAAGTGCAAACTGAAGTAGCTTAATAAAGCAGCTGATGCTGATCAACGCTTATGTTGTATACCAGATAGGGTGCAAGGTGCAGCTTTGGGGTGCTCTGCGGCCTGGTTTATTGAAAACAGTCAAAAACAAGTGCAAACTGAAGTAGCTTAATGAAGCTGATGCTGATCAACGCTTATGTTGTATAACAGATAGGGTGCAAGGTGCAGCTTTGGGGTGCCCTGCGGCCTGGTTTATTAAAAGCAGTCAAAAACAAGTGCAAACTGAAGTAGCTTAATAAAGCAGCTGATGCTGATCAACGCTTATGTTGTATAACAGATAGGGTGCAAGGTGCAGCTTTGGGGTGCCCTGCGGCCTGGTTTATTGAAAACAGTCAAAAACAAGTGCAAACTGAAGTAGATTAATGAAGCTGATGCTGATCAACGCTTATGTTGTATAACAGATAGGGTTAAAATAGCATGTGCCTTGGGATGCCAGTGTGGCGTAATGTATTTTAAGCTGAACAGAGAGTATTAACAATAATACAAGTATGAGAAATGCTTTTGTTTAACAGATAGGGTTAAAATAGCATGTGCCTTGGGATGCCCGTGTGGCCTGGTATATTTTAAGCTGAACAGAAACTTTTAACACTAATCCAAGTATGAGAAATGCTTTTGTTTAACAGATAGGGTTAAAATAGCATGTGCCTTGGGATGCCAGTGTGGCGTAATGTATTTTAAGCTGAATAAAAAGTAACAATAATCCAAGTATGAGAAATGCTTTTGTTTAACAGATAGGGTTAAAATAGCATGTGCCTTGGGATGCCCGTGTGGCCTGGTATATTTTAAGCTGAACAGAAACTTTTAACACTAATCCAAGTATGAGAAATGCTTTTGTTTAACAGATAGGGTTAAAATAGCATGTGCCTTGGGATGCCAGTGTGGCGTAATGTATTTTAAGCTGAGCAAAAAGTAACAATAATCCAAGTATGAGAAATGCTTTTGTTTAACAGATAGGGTTAAAATAGCATGTGCCTTGGGATGCCAGTGTGGCGTAATGTATTTTAAGCTGAATAAAAAGTAACAATAATCCAAGTATGAGAAATGCTTTTGTTTAACAGATAGGGTTAAAATAGCATGTGCCTTGGGATGCCAGTGTGGCGTAATGTATTTTAAGCTGAGCAAAAAGTATTAACAATAATCCAAGTATGAGAAATGCTTTTGTTTAACAGATAGGGTTAAATAGCATGTGCCTTGGGATGCCAGTGTGGCGTAATGTATTTTAAGCTTAGCAGAAACTTTTGACACTAATCCAAGTATGAGAAATGCTTTTGTTTAACAGATAGGGTTAAATAGCATGTGCCTTGGGATGCCAGTGTGGCGTAATATATTTTAAGCTGAGCAAAAATTATTAACTGTAATCCAAGTTTGAGAAATGCTTTTGTTTAACAGATAGGGTTAAATAGCATGTGCCTTGGGATGCCAGTGTGGCCTAATGTATTTTAAGCTGAGCAAAAAGTATTAACTATAATCCAAGTATGAGAAATGCTTTTGTTTAACAGATAGGGTTAAATAGCATGTGCCTTGGGATGCCAGTGTGGCGTAATGTATTTTAAGCTGAACAAAAAGTAACAATAATCCAAGTATGAGAAATGCTTTTGTTTAACAGATAGGGTTAAAATAGCATGTGCCTTGGGATGCCAGTGTGGCCTAATGTATTTTAAGCTGAGCAAAAAGTATTAACTATAATCCAAGTATGAGAAATGCTTTTGTTTAACAGATAGGGTTAAATAGCACGTGCCTTGGGATGCCAGTGTGGCGTAATGTATTTTAAGCTGAACAAAAAGTGACAATAATCCAAGTATGAGAAATGCTTTTGTTTAACAGATAGGGTTAAAATAGCGTTCAGGCCTAAATAGCAGAAAGGGTTAAATAGCATGTGCATTGCATGCACAGTGTGCAGCTGTATTTAACAGATAGAGTTAAAATAGCGTTCAGGCCTAAATAGCAGAAAGGGTTAAATAGCATGTGCATTGCATGCACAGTGTGCAGCTGTATTTAACAGATAGGGTTAAAATAGCGTTCAGGCCTAAATAGCAGAAAGGGTTAAATAGCATGTGCATTGCATGCACAGTGTGCAGCTGTATTTAACAGATAGAGTTAAAATAGCGTTCAGGCCTAAATAGCAGAAAGGGTTAAATAGCATGTGCATTGCATGCACAGTGTGCAGCTGTATTTAACAGATAGGGTTAAAATAGCGTTCAGGCCTAAATAGCAGAAAGGGTTAAATAGCATGTGCATTGCATGCACAGTGTGCAGCTGTATTTAAACCAAACCAAATATATTAACAGTAACCCAGTAATTATGAAATATGAATCATAGGCAGCACCCTGTCAATGTGACTTGTATGCTGCTGGATTGTTCCGGTTTTAAACCTATCTTTCCCTAGCTCTGTCTACCACTCTAAATCTCCCTATCTGTCTCTCTCTTTACCTATCTGTAAATCTCCCTACCTATCTGTAAATCTCCCTACCTATCGCTAACTCTCTCTCCCTAGCTGCAGCAGCCACCTTTCTCTCACGAATGCAAGTCTGAAATGCGCACAAGCAAGATGGCCGCCGCTTTATATAGCGCTGTGACGTCACCGGGGCTCCTGGCTGCTGATAGGCTGCATGTGACCTTCCCATGATACCTTGCCCCAGGGGATATGTCCGGACATGTGCCTCCACCATTTTAGAATCGCGGGGAAATTCGGATTCGTTCAGAATCGAATTTTTCATGAAATTCGGAATGAATCCGGGTTCGTCCGGATCGATTCGCTCATCCCTAGCGACAGGTAATGCCTGGCGCTATATGCTGAGCCACCTGTAATGATGAATCATACGCTACATGGCGCTGTTAGAGCCGCTCACCAGAATCACTTTCATAAATGTGGTATTGCGTCCAGCGTTCACCAGATGCTGCCTGCCGCTACGAGGCACTACCTGGCGCTATCCCTTGATGAATAAACTCCATAAGCAACAGACACTTCCCCAGACTCCCCAGACAGGGCCACCCTCATACATTTGTACCCCCCCTTCACATAGTTCCTGAATGGGGTTGGGAGGGGGGTGGATGGGGAGCTGCGTGGGTGAGTGGTGGAGGAGACCTGCATAAACAATCTGATGAGTTTGGGGGACCTGAAGCAGGTCAGGCAGAAGTTGCTATCTGAACTGTCACTTGGCCCACAGTTCATAACTGGGCCCTATACTCAAGTCCTGCCTGTACTGCCCTGATGGCAGGCCTGTCCCCAGAGCTTTATTTCTCCAGTCATACCTTCTGCCCTGAAGGTAAACCATTAAAATAATATGTCAATTCACAAATCAGGTGAAAACAGGTACATCACATGGTATTGCACAATGTCATAATAGATTATCCAATGTGTCATTGCTGTCTTGAAGGCTACAAAGGAGTATGAACACTTAGTTATTTTCTCATCTAAAGTGGAACAAAACCCAGCAGCGGCCACCCAGGAATCTAAAAGTGGGATATCGTACCTAAAATAAAAAGGGGCCTTTTGGATGTTGCCACTGTCTTCTGGGCTGCTTCAGGGCCCGATCATCTGCTCCCCGCCGTCTTAGCCGCCTGTAAATGACAGCACGGCTTTAGTCGTGCTCTTCAAAGTCCCACGCCGCTCAGTGAAGTCTCGCAGGATTTCGTGAGGCATGAGATTGGGGGCTGCGTGTGGTCCCTGATAGGATGCAAGATGGCGCTGCCCCTCAGGAGTTAGCCCGGAAGGGACCCAGAAGATGGATGCCCTAGCAAGGTGAGTAAAAAAAAGAAGGTAAGACCGGAGGGGGGTAGCAGTTCAGTGAGGTTTGGGGAGGTTTTCACCTCCCCCTATGTTGCTCTTTAAGATTTAAGGGCTGGCAGCTGGCTTTCACCCGGCAAGCTCCCCATTGAAAGCAATCAGAGCCCTTTGCCGAAGGATGTAAATATGGCTGGACGAGAGCCTGTGCATGTGCCGTTGGACCGAGGAGAGGTTAGTTTTAATGGGTGAACTGGGGGGGAGGGTTTAACACAGCAGGGCATCCTAATTTTGGATGCCCGGGGGGCACAGAACAGAACCGAGGAAAGTCAAATTCCCAGGTTTTGGTCCGCTTTTATTGTGAACCTACTGTCTAAGCATAACATATAAATAATGAAACAGAGTCGCAAGCCAGTATGTGGAGAGACCCATGTTAGGCTTAATATAGGGGGGCTAAAGAGACCAAAAACCCCTCTTTTCAGAGCGCCATGTTAGGCTTAATATAGGGGGGCTAAAGAGACCAAAAACCCCTCTTTTCAGAGCGCCATGTTAGGCTTAATATAGGGGGGCTAAAGAGACCAAAAAACCCTCTTTTCAGAGTGCCCGCTAGTAGTCGCAGTGCTCGGCCTGTGGGTTGCTACTTTATAGCGACTCCGTCGCTGTTCAGTTATGTTGAATACATTGTGAGGAGTCGCTATTTGACCAGTACAGCCCTGTATGGGAGCGCATGGTAGCGACTGCTCATAGCGACCGACTCACACCATATTCAGCAAAAAAACAGCCTCACAAATCTCTGGCGCTGAAAAATAGTTGTTTGAAGCCCAGAGCGCAGGAGGCGGTGTGTTTAAAGTCTGTTTTCAAGCATCTATCCACGAGTAACAAAGCGAAAACATATGGAATTACATTGTAACAACATTGTAACATGAACACTTTAATGCCAGACCTGTATTGTCACTTTTGAGGAAATATTTAAAAAATGAAAAAATTATGAAAAAAATGCTATTTCAATGCCAGAAGAGGTCAAAGAATTATTTGTGATTTTTTTGAAAGAAAAAAAAAACCCGTTTAAAGAGAAGAAAAGGATCGTCCATTGAAATGTATGGGAGAGCGACAGGTAGCGAGAGGTCATACCTGGCGCTGTGCAAGGCTGAACGCTGGCGCTGTTCGCTGAGGCTGTGAAAATGATGAATCAGACGCTACATGGCGCTATTCCAGTCGCTAAACAGATTCTGCTTGATAAATGTGTAATTGCGTGCCGTGTCCGGCGTTGACCAGTCGCTATCTGTCGCTACCTCTCATTAACCAGGCACTACCTGATGCTATCCCTTCTTAAATAAGGGCCTTAGTGTTTCTAAGGGCTTTGGATGGCAGAGACATAAAGAGATGATTTGCATAGCTCCGCCTGCTGCATGGATAGATGGGTAATGCTATCTGTCCTTGTATTGGGTACTGTGCAAAAACGTATGTTCTAGGAAAGCTCCTCTCTTCATATAAATAATGATAAAGCATACCAATGTTCCTTTACATGCTTCAAGAAGTGTGGTTACATGTATGAGCTATAGTAAAAAATCATTTCCCCCAGTTAGGTGACTTTCATATTAGAAAACTGTAGTTATGCAGCAGTGTGAACTGTGGTACAGGACTACCGATAAACTTTGAGCCTGATGTAGTTCCTCTTGCAAAATGGCAGTAGTCTTCCCTAACAGTGTTTAAGTTAAGCCTTTGCACAGGATTGTGGTTACATGTGATGAGCTTCAGATTTGTTTCAGTGTTAAATTAGACACGGGCAATGCCCATTCGGTTTGGCTCAGCCATACCCAAATAAACCTGTTTATCCATCATTTTTCTGGGGTTACCAGGGAATTCCCTGAGGCATTAGGGGGATGGCCTAAATCTCCATCCACACGGTATAAAAGCCTCTTCCCAGAGGCAGAGTGTCAATCATCTGGTGGGACACAAGACCAAAATGTTGACAGGAGGCACCTCAGACGCCTATGGGGGTGCTGCAAACACTACCAGGGGAGCATGCAGAGCAAAGGTCCAAAGCAGCTTGAAGATACTTGGTGGCTTATGACTTGCTTGCTGGGTGCTGGATACCTTCAAGCCTATTGTTGGGGATCAGAAGGAAGATGCCATCAGTAAGCGAGTAAAACATTTTATATTTTTTTTTACTGGCATCTACTGTACTTGTGAGCTAGTAAGTGCTCCAGGGATCCCATCTACTAGTTTAACCCTTTAAGTGCCAACCTACCTAGCGATTTTGGGCCTTATTTATGATGTGCGCCTTTTAGCATAATTTTTGTGGCTATAGCGCCAGCTTTGGAGCGCCGGCATTCCCGTCAGTTGTGCTGTGTACTACATTGGCGCTAGCAGTCGTTGCTTTCCTGACCCAAGCATCTGACACTTGTTCCAGCCAGACGTGGGCAAACTCACCTTTCCATCCCCAGCGGTTCCCCAGATATTCAGATAGGCTGGGGCAGGAGTGAGCAAAAGGCCATGAATACGGTGAAGCGGCAGCATGTGCTCCCCACTGATTTCAAGCAGAGCCCTTTGTCTGAAGGAAGTAAACGTGGTAAAGGGCTCTGATTGGACGAGAGCCCACGCATGCTCTGTTGGACCAGGGGAAAGGTAACTTTTAGTGGGCTTTCTGGGGGGTTTCACACAGCTTAAACACACACACACTGCTTAAAGAGGGACTCTACCATTCTATCCAAAGGCTCTTTGAGAGCTCCGGGTTCACCTGTGTGTAAGGAAGAAGCCTTTGATAGACAACTGAATGGTCAACCTTCATAATTTCATATCAGTTTTTGATAAAATAATTAGGAAAGGGTTATCAATAGTCCCATTGTTTAGAAACCAGTGGTCAAAGTCTTGACCTTGACCACTTTGATCACGTTGTTTGTTTTTTTAAATCTTTTTAAATATAGTATGATCATGAAAGACTAATTAATGGAAAACCTTGCGGCCCAACTCAGGTTCACCTTCAGTGGTCTCTTCAGTCTGTTTACTCTCAGGAATTTTTAAGACATCTCTGACCCAAAGAATTGTATTTCTTATGTCATCTGCATACATCCTGGTTGCTAGCATCTGAGGCCATGTCCAGGTCATAATGACAATTATCACCATCAAGTGAAGCTCCATCAGCCACTTCTTGCTCACCTTAAATTTTTACATAAACATGTGTATGATTAAAAGGTCTGGGGCCCAGAAAAGAGCTACCCACATGAGCTAAATTAGAATTCGATTGCATAGAGGGATTTTTGAAGAAAGTATTAGATTGCATATAGGATGATGGTAAGCATGAGCCATGATAGCAAAGGGCCACAAGTTTTGCCGGCATGGCATATGCATTGCAGGTATGGGCAAATTGACTGTTGCACTAGTGGGAGGTTACTGATTACATGTCATCCTATCCCCAGCAGGTATGAAGGGTTGCTTACAGCACACACGGGGCCAAGGGGTCTATCTTTTTTCCCACAGTTAAAGCAAAATGAAACAGCAGAGGAGAAAATGTGTGTATGCCCATAAATGTTTAAACAGGGACGTAGCTAGGGGCGAGCAGGGGGGGCACGTTCCCGGGTTCAGCAGGTCAGGGGGGCACCAAAGTGGGGCCTGAGCACAGGTGAGGGGAGCCATTTCAAATGTTTGCCCAGGGTTCCAGAAATCCTAGCTACTCCTCTGGTTTAAAAATACAGCAAACTTTCCCATCCCAGTTTTTTTTTTCCTCTCCTCTCTCTTTCTGTTTCTTTCCTTCCTTTCCCTTGCTTTCTCTTCCTACCCCTTTCCCACCCTCTCCTCTCTCCACCCTTCCCCTCTCTGTTTTATGTCTTCGGCCTCGCCCCACCTCTCACCGACAAACCACTTTTCTCCCTGCTGGTTCTCCTGCCCCTTCCTTCTCGGGCTCCTTGGACAGGCCTTCCCCGGCCATGTCTCCTCCTCCCCCTAGCCAGAAGACGGGCGAGTGCTGCGGGGGGATCTACTCTCGCAGACAAAACTGGCAAAACTTATACGACCAGAGGGCCTTGGGGGGCGGGCGGCACCCCACAGGAGCGGGAGATACTGCTGGGCCATCTTTGTATGGCCCGGGCAGTTGGATGGCGGCTCAGTGGCCTTGGTGGAGCACAGGGGCTGCAGTCGGCTGCCCCAATTTAGGGGTGATGGACGACCCCCTTCTTGACTGATCCCGGACAAATAGGGGCCAGGATGGGGCCGCGGGCATCAAGTGCACCGTCAGCAGCAGGTGATAGAGGATGGAGTGGGGGGCGTACTCCCTTTATAAATGCAATTGTTCACAATGGTGTGTAACCTCCCCACTTGCTTTTCTATTTCGTCTCTTTGGTTCCGATTGTATGCTTTGAATCAAAAATTTCAATAAAGTGAGATTAAACTAAAAATACAGCAAATTTGGAAAAATGGAATATAGGAATAGGAATATAATAGGAATACAATACTGTAATGAGTGTCGCTGCATAGAAATGAAAGCATAGCATACATTAAATGAAGAAAGAGATAAATACCAACTAAATGCAAAAAAAATAAACAAATGAACTCCTATGTAGTCATATAGGTGTGAAAGTGTGTATGGTTTCAAAGAAAATCAGGAGGTTTATGCAGAATTAACACAGACATTCTGCCAACATTTTTGTGTACTTACTAACCCATTAAAATTGCCCCCAAACCGGATTCGTGGGGAGGGGGTTGTCAGGGCGGATCCTAACTCTAGTGAAACTAGGTGGACAATATTCTGAAGAAATATTCTGGCTCTAAGAGGGGGCGTGGTCTGGACTAACTCCTCAGCCTAGTATTGGTGTCCCAAATTGGCAGGGTAGGGCTGGAGGGACAGAGAAGGAAGTCAATTTTCTGATTCGCGGTGTGGAGCTAAGAAGAGGCACAGCACTGGAGGAAAACTGGGCAGGGTAAGCTGGGCCCGATTAGCAGTCACATCCACAACATTGACATGTGCATTCCCCCTCCATTCACTGCAATACAGGGACGTGCCAGTCTTGGAGCCACTTATGGATTCACTATTACTCTTACTCCCTACCAAATCTGAATGCTGGTAGAAGTATTATGAAGCAAATATCAGTGATGTTATGTTCATTATGGACTACTGGTCCCCTATGGAGGTGAATTGCCAACACTACCCAGATGGCTGCCCTAGGTACTTTTTATTAGACATGATAGATGTGCATATGGTAATTTGCAGGTATCAAGAAACTTTAGTTTAAAAGTCTGCCATGGCTTCTGAATTTTCTTGTAGCAGATGCAGTACATATTTTAGCAAATTCTGCTAGGATTTAGTTCAATAATAAATATTTGCCATTTTTTAACTGGTGCATTAATATCTGTATAAAACATTGACATATCCTATCATGATGTTATGTGATTACTATTTTCCTGTCATATTGACTCGTATTACTAATCTTGGAGCCTTAATAAACAATTTCTTTGAAAAGTGACTCAATACAAATGCTGACACCCACATTGTGAAGTTCAAATCTCGTGCCTCTTTTGGTTTATTAAGACTAGCAGAAGAAATACAGGTTGTGTTGCGATGAATAAGCAGTACTGTATGAAACTCCATTGACATTATATACTGCTGAATCAGATGTTTTAATCAATATCAGTGGCATTCATGATTCATTATTTTCCTCATCTATAATTTTATCCTAATTTGTCCACTTTCATTATTTTATTAAAAAGTTTGCAACTGTATTAGTATTACCTAAAAAGATTACTGAAGAGCAAATACATCTAGCCATCAAATACGTCTAGCCATCAAATACATCTAGCCTAGTCTTGGTTTACCTAGAAATGTTTAGGAGAAGTCTTATCAGTGTATGAAAAACAAATGGATCCAAGGAATAGTAGAGGGACATGTGTATTCATTTGAAAATCATCTAGGGCATAGGTTACCAACTAGTGGTACGAGTAGATTCTATCAGGTGGTACTCAGCCAGGTCCCAAACTGGTCTATACCCCAAACTAATCTTCTGGCATCTATACTTTACCCAAGCTTAATTTTCTCCATAAGTACCAACCTGCTCTAGAAAGTGAGCAGTTAGACACCAGAACCCCATATGTATCATCCAGGTGGTACTTGAGATATGGAAAGTGGAACTCCTACTCTAGGGGGAGCATCCCCACATGCTTTATAGACAGTCTGCCCCCCCACTTTATATGTGACACCATGCCTACATTTAGCTCAGAAGGAACAGGCTAGGATTCTAGATCCTGTCTTTGGCATATTTTTGAGAGATATTATTATCAGCATATTAAAACATACAAGCAATAATGTGGTCGAAAATTCCTCCAGGATTATCAAGGCCAAAATGACCCTGTGGCTTCTTCTGTGGCTGGTTCCTGCATTTGAGTCCCTGCCTTCTAATTTGCTTGTGTACGCTTCATTTTTCCATTTTCAGTGCATTGGCTATGTCTATTGAGTGGCAGCCAGGGCTGGCCTTATGTAGGAAGACACCCTGTGCAAGACTGCCTCGAAGATAATCTGTGATGTCTCAATTTGAAACCAGAGTGTAAGTGTGAGTGTAAGTAGATGCCCCCCCAAAAATCACACTTTTAAGTTAAGTAAGAGAAGACCTTCCCCAGGACTAGAGTTAATAGTCAGACACATTTGCCAACAATCCCTTACCCCCCATCATGCAACATTACATACTCCCACATGGCTGCAAGTCAATATGCCATTAAGGTCTGATAGGGGTTATCATAGATTGTTTTGCTTGAGCTTTGGTCAGTGGTAACCAGTTCTGAACCTAGTTTAAATGGAATCCACTTCCAATGGCATTTTGTAAAGTGTATATTTTTTGTGTGCCAAAGGGATGTCCTCAAGGTGCTGAGCTCATCTAGTATATTAGATGTCCGTAAGAGTGTGGTTTTCTTTATGTACAGCAAATCTGTACACTGAGAAGAGAGAAGAGAGCCCTGTACACACAGAACACTGCTGCTATGAGGGAGTTCACTCAACCTTACACATGCCCAGCAGTGTTCTGTGTGTGCCAGCTTGTTTCTTGTAGATCTTAGGCCCTTATTTATGAAGGAATAGCGACAGGTAGCGACTGGTGAGCGGCCGGTAATGACGGGCCCCGCCACGAGAACGCCGGCTCCCCACCACAATCACACATTTATCAAGCCAATCCTGCTTAGCGACTGAGATAGCGCCATATAGCCACTCATTCATCATTATTCCAGCCTCAGCCCACAGCGCCAGCGTCGACCTTGAACAGCGACAGGTATGACCTCTCGCTACCTGGCGCTCTCCAATGCATTTCAATGGAACAATCTTTAAATATTCATAATTAATTGTTATGATTTTTTTTTTTTTTTTTTTTTTTAAATGTGAAAAATTCTGTGACCACTTCTGCCATTTTAGATTCATTTTTTAAGGTAAAATTCAATATAACCCAATATAATAAACAAAAATAAAAATAAAGATGTATATATAAATAAGCGGATAAAAAGGGGGATTGATTCTCTAAAAAAGGATAAAACAAGACTAAGAGGCCGATTCATTATTAGCGCCAGGTAGCGACAGATGAGCGCCAGTAGCGTGATTTTCTCAGCGCCAGCTAGTATTCGCTGTGCTTTGCCGGGGTTTGCTTGTTGACAGCGACTCAGTCGGTGTGCGGTAATGTTGAATACGGGCTTAGGGGTCGCTGTTTCACAGGTTCAGCGTTGTATGGGTGCGCCTGACAGCGAATGGCCAGAGCGAACGGCTTGCTGCAGATTCATTAACAAATCACGCTCCGAATTTTTTAGCGCTGTGAATTCCTTGTTTAAACCCCAGACCGCTGGCGGCGATGGATTTAAAATAGTTTTTAACCCCCTAACAACCATATTTTTTGATTATAAAATTATACAAGTTTTTATAAACATTTTGTAATATGAATACATTAATATCAGACCTGTAATATTAATTCTGCACAAATTCATTTTTTTTTTTTTTACCTTAAAAAAAAATCCTAACATTGCAGAAGTGGTCACAGAATTTTTGACATTAAAAAAAAAAAAAAAACATTAATAGCAATTAATTATGATTAATTAAAGATTGCTCCATTGAAATGCATTGGACATCGCCAGGGAGCGACAGGTCATACCTGGCGCTGTGATGGGATTAGCAGCGGCGCTGTTCGTTGCAGTCGGCTACATGATGAATCCCACGGTAGCTGTCGCTCTCGCCGGCGCTAGCCTCATTTAGCTTGATAAATGCGTCATTGTGGCCGACGCCGGGCGTACTTGAGTCGGTAGCCGCCGTTAGCTGGCGGGACCTGGCGCTCGTCAGACACTACCTGGCGCTATCGCTTGATGAATAAGGGCATAATAAAAAAGGCCGATAAAGGAGGAGGGATCGTGGTGCAAGATCTTGATAATTACATTGAACACATTAATAAATAGTTGGAAGATACAGAAACATATTTGAAACTCCCAGGAGATCCTATAAATAGTTTTAAAAAAATTGGATAATTTAATGGAGATAGGATTGAGCTTAGGAGTGATAAGCAAAAAAGAGGTAGATTTTTGCAATAAAAAATTTCCCAAAACTCCTACTATATATGGGCTTCCAAAGGTTCATAAGGACCAAAAAAATCCCCCACATAGACCTATCATCAGTGGGATTCATTCTCTGACATATAATCTGGGGAAATATCTGGATTGGTTTCTCCAGCCATTAGTAGTTAGATTGCCTTCTTATATTAAAGACAGCCAGCATGTCTTAAAATTATTAAAAGATGTTGAAGTGGATGATAGCACTATTTTGGCCACGATTGATGTGGTTTCATTATATACATGTATAACGCATGAAAGGGGATTAAAAGCCATCAGGCACTATTTGATGCAAGCCACTGATCTTTTAATGATTCAGATTGACTTTTTATTGGATTGTTTTCATTTTGCATTAGTCCACAACTATTTTTGGCATGCTGGGAACTTCTATCTCCAAACTAAAGGAGTTGCTATGGGCGCTAAGTTTGCCCCAAGCCTGGCAAATCTTTTTATGGGAATGTGGGAGGAAGCATTTATATATGACGCTAGGCACCCCAACTTAAGGTTATGGGGGCGCTATATTGATGATTGCCTGGTTATATGGGAAGGCAGTGAGGAATCATTGGAAATATTCTTTTCAGCTCTGAATTCTAATGATTGGGGTTTGGCATTCACAAAAGAAATGAGTAAGATCCACTTTTTAGATTTAGAAATAGAAATTAAAGAGAAGAATATTATAACGAGAACATACTTCAAAGATACTGATAGAAACTCTTATGTCCCTAAAGAGAGTTGCCACCACCCCAGGTGGTTAAATAATATACCGAGAGGGCAATTATATCGCATAAAAAGAGATTGCACCCAAAAGGAAGATTTTGAGTGTCAGGCCAAACTAGTAGGGGATAGGTTGATAAAGAAGGGATATGAAGAATCTGTTATTTGTAGAGAAATTGAGAAAATTGCTGCTCTAGATATGTCTACTATGGCCCAGATTCCAAATAAGGAAAATACTTTAGAAAAAGATTTTGTAAGCTGTGCCATGATCACAAGATATGGAAAAGACTACAATAAGGTGAGCAAAATTCTAAGGAGACATTGGCACATCATAAAAAATGATGAGGTACTGGGACCCCATCTCCCGGAAAAACCCAGGGTGATATATAGAAAGCCACCCACATTAATGACCCATTTGGTTAAGAGCTATATAGAACCACCACAAAAAAGGGATGGCTTGATTTGTGATAAAAAGGGTTTTTTTAAATGTAAAAAGTGTGTGGGATGCCGGACCAGTGATACTGAAAGTAGGAAGGGTATGAAGAGCTTCATATCCACAGTGACAAAAGAAGTTTTCAAAATAAATAATTTTTGTAACTTGTAATAGTGAGAATGTGGTTTATGTGCTGGAATGCCCATGTGGGAAACAGTATGTTGGGCGCACAGGGAGAAAATGTAAAGTGCGACTGAGAGAACATATATATAATATAAAAAGAGGGTATGAGTCCCACAGCGTCTCAGCACATTTTAACTGTACCCACAACAAAGATCCTACTTTGTTAAAATTTTGGGTGATTGATCAATGGATAGGAGTATTAAAGGGAGGAAATAATATTAGAGAGATATCCAGAATGGAATCTAAATGGATATATAAACTCCAATCTCTACAACCGGTTTAAATGTGGAGTATGATTTAAACTGCTTTATAGGAGATACCGTATATACTCGAGTATAGGTCGACCCGAATATAAGCCGAGGCACCTAATTTTACCACAAAAAACTGGAAAAGTTATTGACTCGAGTATAAGCCTAGGGTGGGAAATGCGAGAGACATGGAGTAAAGGAGAAATCTAGCAGCACTGGGGGCTTCACACACAGGGTAAATACCAAATCTGGGTGTTTCACCGCAGAACACATTGAATGTACTGCATTTGTACTGGACCTCGGCTTGCCCATTTAGTTGCTGCCCTGAACTAGAGTCATGGTTAAACAATATGCTGGTAGGTGTGGGTTGCTCAGGGGTTAATAAGCCCCCTCTCCCTCACCCTCCTTCCTCCCCGCACTCCTTGCTGACAGTGTTACCTCTCTCCAAGTAAACGAGCAGCCTCCGCTCCCGCCATCCACTGCCTGACAAGCAGCGCAGAGGCGGCTGGGAGAGGGTGACGTCACTCCCAGCAGCGCTGCTCGTGGAGACGGTAGATGGCAGAACCGGAAGCTGCTCGTTTACTTGGAGAGAAGTAAAGATTGTCAGCAAGGAGTGCCGGGAGGAAGGAGGGTGAGGAGGAAGGCTTATTAACCCCTGAGCTACCCATGCCTAGCAGCGTAGCGTTGTGACTGTCCTTCTGACTCGAGTATAAGCCGAGGCGGCTTTTTTCAGCCCAAAAAGTGGGCTGAAAAACTTGGCTTATACTCGAGTATATACGGTAACTGAGAAGATATCCTCATTATTGTTCAGCTCTATGATTTGATATGAGTGGGTTTAGTGGATACTTTTTAATAAATATATAATTTTTTATTATTGTTTATATTAAAATTTCCTATTTGGTATATTTTTATAATAGAATTGATTGAGAGAATGAGGATAAAATAGGAGAGATTCACAGATTGTTTTTTATTTGTTTTATTGTATTGCCTATTAAATAAAATGTGTGATTAATATGAAGAGGAAGGTGTGCATCAGACTCTCCGGGGTACGAGCACACCAGCTGCTTGTCTAAAAGAAAAGCCGCTTTAGCGATATACAAGAAAGTATCCAAAGTATCGGCATTTGAAAGAGTTAAATGGAAACAAAACCATGTGACACGAGGAGGTGAATAAATTAGTGACATCCTTAGCCCCGCGCGAGCCCATGAATAAGTCGTGGTGACGAAACGTGTTGGGCGGAGCTAAGGATAGTCACATGTGTTTTGGACGAGCAGCGCCGCTGACTACGGCCGGAGGAGGCGGTGAGCTGGAACTCGTTCCCTTTGTATGCTGGTGCGTGCGTACTGACTGGAAGGTTTTAGATGACGCCCGTCCCTTTATAGTTTTATATTGAATGCTTGTTTGTTTTAAATATCTGGTGAGCGGCTTTTTAAAGGGCCAGTGGCCATTTAGTTGAATCCCCATGTGTGGAACATACTTACGCTATTGGAGCACTTTGTGTTTTTGTCTTTTGTCTTCTACATGTGTTTTAATAAACCTGGAGAAAGTTGATATATTCCCTTTGTGGAAATTGGAGTTTATTGGTCAATAAGAGCATATTATAAGAAGGTGACCATTTAGGTACCCGAATAGATAAGCATTAAATTGCAGTTAGAGGAGAAAAAGTGGAGCCATTAAGTGGAATCAGATGTGTTAAAACCCAAGATTGAATCTGGTACGTTATATATAAGAAGGTGGTGGTGATGTCACTGAATTGACACGAAGAGCACCTGTGGTGATATAATTGCTTCGCTGAGCCTGGTATACAGCTCTAGGGCTGTATATACATATATTGAATATCGGGACTGAGGTGACAACAGTCTGGAGGCTTGGAGCGAGAGACTACATATAAAAAATATATATGTCTAGTATATTAAGCGCGGTTTTTTAGAACTTTTTAAGTTTCATTTGCTGTTATAACTGTACACATCATGTTTACTGTTTGATAAGCAATTTTTCAGTAAGATACATTACAAAATTTGTATTACAAATGTTGCATCACATCCAAATTGGACACATATCTTCAAGCTGCTTGTGTTGAGATATTCCTCCAACGCATTTCACAGTTAGCTTCCTCAGGGAAGATTCTCGCTCAGCTGTATGGCAAAGATATCTGTTGCCAGTATCAGGTTTAGTTCAGGAGTTATTACCGCCCATGTTTGGAAAATGTTCTTTTCACTTCAGCAAATCACTTCCTGCTCCTGGAGCAGGAGGAAGGGCACGGCACATCAACAAGGTGGTTGTTACCAGATTTACAATGACATCGGTAGTGCGATCGCCATGCCTCTGTCAGCAAAGGAACCATCAGTCAGTGGATCCCAAGTTCTATAAGAAAGCATTGCTGAAGTGAAAAGAACATTTCCCCTGAGAAAGCTAGCTTTGAAACATGTTGGAGAAATATCTCAGCCCAACCACCAGCTTGAAGATCTGTGCCATATTTGGATGTGATACTATAGTTTGAAAACCAATTTTGTATTGTATCTTTCTAAATATGATGTGTACAGTAATGATGAGGTATTTGAGTATATGTAAGGTGTCTGAAGCGGTTGGCTACACAAGTGAGGCAATAAGGTTTGAGGTGTGTATCCCTTCAGCGATATTTTATAAGGGAAATACTTTCCAGGAAACAACTGTCCTGATGCTACAGCATTCAGTCCCCCATTGCAAAGAGGCCTGGTGAGTAATAGATATTGCTCACTGTAGGGATAGTGGGCAGCTGATTCAAGGGTGAGGGCCCCCACAATGACAAGCTCTCCTTTGCTTTGAAGAGGGTCCACCACTGCAGCGCCAAGTGGACCAACAATCAATTTTGTTACCTTAATAAATGCATACCTACCAACTTTTCAGGGCGGGAAAGAGGGACAATTGATAAATTAGGCCACGCCCCCTCATTGATTGATGGATTGGAGATAGGGTGTAACAGTTAAAGCAATATGAACACTTTGAATAGGCAAATGAATAATTTATTGCTACAGATCTGCATGTTACACCTCAAAGAGGGACAGAGAAGAACAACGAGGGAAAGGGGGACAGTCCCTCCAAAGCAGGGACACTTGGGAGGTGTGTAAATGTGTTAACAGCATGACAGGAAGCTGAAAAGCAATGAACTGTATAGAGCTGCTTTAGTTGTTTTACTGATGTAATTGCACAATGCCACTTAGGGGTTTATTCATCAAGGGATAGCGCCAGGTAGTGCCTCGTAGTGACAGGCAGCGAACGGTGAACGCCAGGCGCTGTACGCAATACCACATTTATCAAAATGATTCCGATGAGTGACTCTAACAGCGCCCGATTCATCATCACAGACGGCTCAGCGTATACCGCTGGCGCTGTGGCTTTCAGAGCGCCTTGTATTACCTGTCGCTACCTGTCGCTCTCCCATACATTTCAACGGATGTTCCTTTTCTTCTCTTTAAACTGTTTTTTTTTTTTTTTTTTTTAATTTATTTATTTTGTTTTTTATTTTTTTATGAAATCATTGTTTGACCTCTCCTGGCCTTTTAAAAGTCATTTTTTAAAACTTTTTTGTTTTTAATATTTTTATGCAGAATTGTCATTACAGGTCTGGCATTAAAATGTTCATCTAACAATAATATAATAATGTCATTCCATGAGTTTTTGCTTTGTTACTAGTGGATATGTGTTCAAAAATAGACTTTAATCACACAGCGTCTGGCGCTCTGGGCTACAGTGACCCAATTTTGACCGCTGGCACTGTGTGAGGCTGTTTTCTTGATGAATATGGTGTGAGTTGGTCACACTGAGCAGTCGCTACCATTCGCTCCCATATAGCGCTGTACTGGTGTTAGAGCGACCGACATACATCAGATTCATCAATGCCAGCCAGGTTACTACAGCAACTGAGGCGCTCTTTAATAGCGACTCACAGCCGATCAGAGCGACCACTAGAGGTCGCTCTTAGCGCCGCTGTACAGACACTCATCTGCCGATACCTGGCACTAGTAATAATCAGCCTGCCCGACAACATGCAGTTGTTTCCATTTTTTTACTATAGCTGTGCATTAATGAAACTTAGGCCCTTATTTATGAAGGAATAGCAACAGGTAGCGACTGGTGAGCGGCCGGTAATGACGGGCCCCGCCACGGGAACGCCGGCTCCCCACCACAATCACACATTTATCAAGCCGATCCTGCTTAGCGACTGAGATAGCGCCAGATAGCGACTCATTCATCATTATTCCAGCCTCAGCCCACAGCGCCAGCGTCCGACCTTGAACAGCGACAGGTATGATCTCTCGCTACCTGGCGCTCTCCAATGCATTTCAATGGAACAATCTTTAAATATTAATAATTAATTGTTATTAATGTTTTTTTTTTTTGTACAGAATTGATATTACAGGTCTGATATTAATGTATTCATATTACTAAATTATTTTAAAAACTTGTTTTTTTTGGTTTCCAAAAATATGGTGATTTGGGGGTTAAAAAACTACTTTTAACCCTTTAAATGCCAAGCACGTAGTTTCTACGTGGTTGCCTCTCCTACCGTTAAGTGCCAAGCACGTAGAAACTACGTGCCTGGCATTTCCCACAAACAGTTAAAAAGATAGAAAAAAAAAACACTTACCTCCGGTATCCCCGTGAAGCTTGGGGTCCCCTCTTCCTGCGGGGGGCATCCGATCGCCCCCCCGTCGTCCTCCGTCTTCAGGGGGGGGCCCGAAACCAGCCACCCCCCCCCCGTTTCCAGCGCTGACATCGGCGCTGTAAAAAAAAAAACAAACAAACTGTCATTTACTCACCTCCGCGCCCGAGCCTTCTGTCCGGGTCTCCTCTTCACCAGGGGGGGGTCCGATCCCCCCCCGGGCGGCGCAGTCTTCAGGTGAGGACCCTCTTCCGGGTCCTCACCTCTTGTAATGGCGGCGATGGCCGCCGCCGCTTAGCTCCGCCCATTGTGGGAGGAGCGGGATGACGTCATCCCGCTCCTCCTATACCCCCTCCGAGCTCCGGCATCTGTCAGATGCCGGTGGTGATCGGAGCAGGGCGGGTGTCAGGTGAGGAGGCTCCGATCGGAGCCCCCTCGCCTGTCACCCGCCCTGCGCCGATCACCACCGGCATCTGTCAGTGACAGCGGCGCGGGACATACAGCGGCGAGGGACGTCGGATCGGAGGTGAGTATAGTGTAAAAAAAAGAAAAATAAAGATTTTTTTTTCTCTGTGTCTGTGTGATTTTTTACTATTAACCCCTTGTGAACTGGTAAGGGGTCCATGACCCCTATACCAGTTCACAAGGCTGGGGGGATGGCAAGCCACCTGCGCTAGCGGGTGGCTTGCCATTAACCCCTGGCACCCCCATTACCTGCCTCCCCAAAGGCCAGGGGGGGGGCAGAAGAGCCCGGGCCCACATGGGCTATGTGGGCTCGTAGGCTGCAGGGTGGGGGGGCCACAAAAGCTGGCCCCCCCACTCTGTGCCTACAAGCCCCCATAGCTGGTCCCGGGCTGGTTACTGTGGGTAAGGGGGACCCCACGTCATTTTTTTTTTTGATTTTTAATGGGAGGGGGGACCCTATGTCATTTTTTTTTTGATTAACCCTTTGTAATCTGTCATCCAGCAGCTATAAAAGGCTTCTAGCAAGTGAGCAGAAGCCAGTGATCGCCGAGGGACAGAGTGCTCCAGGATGGATGGGAGGTGAGTACAGTGTAAAAAAAAATAAAAATAAAATATTTTTTTCTCTGCTTGTGTCTGTGTGATTATTTACATTTAACCCCTTGTGAACTGGTAAGGGGTCCATGACCCCTATACCAGTTCACAAGGCTGGGGGGATGGCAAGCCACCTGCGCTAGCGGGTGGCTTGCCATTAACCCCCGGCACCCCCATTACCTGCCTCCCCAAAGGCCAGGGGGGGGCAGAAGAGCCCGGGCCCACATGGGCTATGTGGGCTCGTAGGATGCAGGGTGGGGGGGCCACAAAAGCTGGCCCCCCCACTCTGTGCCTACAAGCCCCCATAGCTGGTCCCGGGCTGGTTACTTTGGGTAAGGGGGACCCCACGTCAATTTTTTTTTTGATTTTTAAGGGTTTTTAACCCTTAAAAATCAAAAAAAAATGGGGTCTCCCTCCCCTGGGAGGGGGGACCCTATTTCATTTTTTTTCTCGATTTAACCCTTTGTAGTGTGGATGGTAGTTGTATTTTTTTTGTGAATGTTATAAAATACTTGTTTCAGTTTGGGGGGTCTCCTGGGCAGGAACAGGGGGCTACCGATAAATATGTGGTACCGTTCTAATCGGTAGAAATGGGGCTTTCACATGCAATATGATTTTCCTTAATAAAATACATTTTTTATTTAAAATAAAGGAGTCAATTTTTTTAAAACATTTTTTATTTATTTATTTATTATTTTTACTATAATATTGTAAAAAAAAAAAAAAAAATTTACAAACAAGACATTTCATGTTAAAGCCTAAACTCTGCTGCAAAAAAATATATATATAATTTTCCTGAAAGTTCCAGCAAAAATGGCGCAAAACATGACGCAAAATGGGGAAAAATGGCCTGTCAACAGAGGGTGACAAAATCTCAAGTAGGCTGGCAATTAAAAGGGTTAATAGTACCTATGCATGTTGGGTATTGTTCTGTTCGGGGGACCTTGCGCTTTCAGACTTGGCTTGTTTTTTCTGGTTTGCATATTTATATTTTAGGAAAAGGTGTTTTTTATTCAGCTTTTTTATAAATTTTTTAAGGAAACCCTGCGCAAACAAAGAATTCTTTGAGGGATTACTTCCAGAAAGATGAGCCCACTACAACAAGCTGGGCACCCTTAGAAAGCTTAACGTGTGTACTTTCAGGGAATATATGGTTTATGGGGGATATTCCAAATGTCAAGGGTTGTTTTGGTTGAAAAATCGCAAGGTGCGCACTTTGTCTGCAGAGCTGAAATTTTCAAGTAAAATTACCGTTACGCACATGCTTTACTTTGGAGTGTTTGGCAACTCTTCCCTTGACAGAACCTATGCATGTTGGGTATTGTTCTGTTCGGGGGATGTTGCGTTTTCAGATTAAACTTGTTTTTTCTTGTTTGTATATAGTTTTTTTAGGAAAATGTGGCTTTGATTCTGCTTTTTTATCCTTTTTTTAGGGAAACTCTTTGCAACCAAAGAATCCATTGAGGGATTACTTCCAGAAAACTATGGCCACATCAACAAGCCTGGTACGCCTAGAAAGCCTGAGGTGTGTACTTCCAGAGAATATATAGTTTGTTGGGGGTATTTCAAATGTAAAGGGTTGTTTTTCTGGAAAAACTGCAAGGTGCGCATATTGCATAGCACAGTTGTATTTTATCTGAAAATCCCCTAAAGCGTTGTTTCAGTTTGGGGGAGTCTCCTGGGCAGGAAAGGGTGTCTACCTATACATATGTGGTACCGCTGTAACCGGGAGAAATTGGGATTTCACACGCAATAAGATTTCATTGACAAACTTACATTTTTTATTACAAAAAAAACTACAATATGTAAAAATGTTTTTTTTTTTTTTTTTGCACATATTTAACCAAAAATATTGAGAATACACCTAAAAAATGACAAACAAGACATTTCATGTTAAAGCCCAGACTCTGCTGAAAAAAACAATATATCATTTTCCTGGGAAATCCCTGGAAATCCCTTCAAAAATCACATTTGAACATGGGGAGCGCAAAATAGTGCAAAATGGTCTGGCAACAGAGTGTGACAAAAACTCCAGGTAGGCTGGCACTTAAAGGGTTAACCCATCGCCTCCAGCGCTCTGGGGTTTAAACATGCATTTTACAGCGCGAGAATTTTTGGAGCGTGATTTTTTAATGAATATGGTGGGAGCCGGTCGCTATGGCCAGTCGCTATCATGCGCTCCCATACAGCGCGGAACCTGTCAAATAGCAACTCGTCACCCCGTATTCAACATTATTGCACACCGACTGAGTTGCTATCAACTACCGAACAACGGCCAAGCACAGCGACTACTAGCGGGCGCTCTGAAAATGCCGCTACAGTCGCTCAACTGTCGCTACCTGCCGCTGTTAATGAATCAGCCTCCCCGTTTCACATTTCCCTGTACCCTTCTATTATATTTCTATTTAATATTACCATTATATATATCTATTACCATATATCTATTTAATATTACCATTATATATATATATATATATATATATATATATTTTTTTTTTTTAACATATATCTATTTAATATTAACATACTGCTATCTGTGGCTAAAGCACACCGTTCTTCTTCAAGCACCACTCCCTATACAGCTATACATTGATAATATAAAATAAATATACTATATGTTACGATTTCTTCAGAATACGTGTCTGAAACAAAGACAGAAATCATTGTGTCGTCCATGTCAGTGCTTTCCAATATGGGATTCCCTAAACACGTAGTTCACCTTTGCCAGCGTGACACTCCCCATTCCTTCAGGAGCACTGAAACTCCTGATAAGGGTGAGTCCTTTTTATTACAACACGTTGCGTAGGTGTTAGATGGTGCCAGACTCTTCTAGCCCTTGGGGTAAATAGGATGTTCTGCTTGTTATGATAATGAACAAAATGGCTCAGTTACAAGATGACTTTCATTTAAACTCTGCATGACATCTGCTCTGCTAATTATACAGTGGCCATATTCTACACTGGGCATTTCACACTCCCTGATCTGATTCAAGGAGCTTACACTCTAATGATGTGTCAGTATCAAACATGACACCCCAGGGAAACGCTGTTCTTAGAGCGATCTGGAGAATTCCGGAGAAATAGAGCTGTGTAAATAAATTGTTTTGTGGTTCGCCCATGCCTTGCAGCCAATGGTCGAAACAACATTTTTAACTATACTCTGGAATTTTGATGTGACTGAAGTGACTGCAGGAAAAGAATGATGATGCAGATGTCAGGAATTTTGTTTGAAGTAATGAAATGTCAAATATGACACATTATGGGACACACCTTCTATTATGCTATGCCGTAAATAAGCCAAGAGTTATTTTTATTTTTCTAACATCGCCACAATAGCCTGTTTACCAGAAAATAAGCCCTAGCAAGATTTTTCAGGATTTTTAAGGATGTTTTTAATATAAACCAATCGCAAAAATAAGTCGGGGAGGCCGATTTATTAATAGTGCCAGGTAGCGACAGATGAGCGACAGTAGCGTGTTTTTCACAGCGCCCGCTAGTATTCGCTGTGCTTGACAGCGACTCAGTCGGTGTGCGGTAATGTTGAATACGGGGTTAGGAGTCGCTGTTTGACTGGTTCCGCGCTGTATGGGAGCGCATGACAGCGAATGGCCATAGCGAACGGCTCCCAGCATATTCATTAACAAATCACGCTCAAAAAATTCTCGCGCTGTGAAATGCATGTTTAAACCCCAGAGCGCTGGCGGCGATGGGTTAAAAGCAGTTTTTTTTAACCCCCAAACAACCATATTTTTGTTTAAAAAAAATAAACATGTTTTTATAAACATTTGGTAATATGAATACAGTAATATCAGACCTGTAATATCAATATTGCACAAATTTTTTTTTTTTTTTTTTATTACGTTAAAAATATCTAACTTTGCAGAAGTGGTCACAGAATTTTTGACATTTTAAAAAAAAAAAAAAACATTAATATCAATTAATTATGAATATTTAAAGATTTCTCCATTGAAATGCATTGGAGAGTGCCAGGTAGCGAGAGGTCATACCTGGCGCTGTGATGGGATTAGCAGCGGCGCTGTTCGCTGAAGTCTGGCGCTAGCCTCATTTAGCGTGATAAATGCGTGAATGTGTTCGCAGCCTGGCGTTCTGGAGTCGGTAGCCGACGATAGCTGGCGCTACCTGGCGCTAGTGAGACACTACCTGCCGCTATCCCTTGATAAATAAGGGCCTTAGTTACACTCAATGCACTCAAACATGCAACCCGGAAGGGGGGGACCCATGTTCCTGGCCAGTTGGACCAAAGTTCTCTAGAGGTTCAATGTGGACCGAGCATCTGCAGCAGTCCACCAAGATCTGTGTCCGAGCCAGCACGCAAGTAGCCAGCTCAGCCCACAGAGGGGGAGGGCCGAAGAGGCAGGGGCCCCTGCTTTGGGCAGAGGAATTCCCTGCATTTGGGCAATTTTAAGTCACCTCACCAGGGCATCCATCTTCTAGGACCCTCGGATTCCGGGCGACCGCCCAACGGGCAGTGCCATCTTGCATCCCAACAGGCACTGCGAACGTTCGCCGTTCTCGCATCTACACACGCCCATGAATGGGATGCAATGGGGAGGCACCGAAAAGCCACGAGACTTCGCTGAGCCGTGCTTTCATTTAGAAGTGGCTCTGCCAGCGGCAGGGAGAGGATCGGGTCCTGAAGCAATCGGTAAGGTAAGCAGGACCCGATGGGGGGGGGGGGGGCATTGGCCACACTTGTGTTTTACTCTGATGTTCCTCTTTAATTCTATGGCCTTGATTCAATAAACGTAGAAAAAAATTCTCATGGTAGTAAAAGATTCAATTCATGAGAAAAAAGCCTTAGAATGTCACTGTTGCTGAATCACCAGCACAATGAAAGTCAATGGGACTTTTTTACTCCTAAGAAAAGTAGAGAACTGTTTACTCCTTTCTACACTGTAGTAAATGCTGCCATTGACTTTCATTGTCTTTTTATGTAGTGATTCAGTAACAGTGACATTCTCAGGCTTTTTTCTCATGAATTGAATTTTTTACTACCATGAGAATTTTTTTCTACCTTGATTGAATCGAGGCCTATGTATGAAACTTGTACAAGTCTGCCACAGCATGGGGTGGTTCACTGTGCAATAGCATATTTTAATAGTGTGGTTTTATATTGTGTGTAAATGTATGTATTGTAATTTCTTCAATGGTATTTGTCATTTTGTTATGGTACTATAGGCATTACTACTAGCCTTGAAAAATAAGAATAAAGTTTGTTAAAGGTTATCGAGTATATGGCGGGGTCAATGGGACCAAGGGTTTAGGGAGGCCCAATCCCATCATTTTATGGAATAATTCTATGTATGCACTGCCTCCAAATTATAATGCCATGGTTAATTGCCATTATGATCTGTAAAGTCCATTAGTTCCAAAGCTGAGCATCCACAAAAGGCCTGTTTTACAACAGCCACCAGTCTCTGCTAGTCTGAGCTACATTTTTTTCAGAGGTCTCTGCCACTGTTACCTCGCGTGGAAACTACTGGAAACCTGAGCAACCTGGCAGAGCGGTGACATGTTCCACTGATTCACACCACTTCCCCCGACTGTGACATTTACCAAAGCATAGCACACACTGCAGGACAGCGCAGAGTGACAGTGATAGAAGTCAGAAGTACTATTAATGATCAGGACAGCAGTAGACACATCCTCTGGGATATAAAAGTACATGTTAGGCCCTTATTTATGAAGGAATAGCGACAGGTAGCGACTGGTGAGCGGCCGGTAATGACGGGCCCCGCCACGAGAACGCCGGCTCCCCACCACAATCACACATTTATCAAGCCGATCCTGTTTAGCGACTGAGATAGCGCCATATAGCCACTCATTCATCATTATTCCAGCCTCAGCCCACAGCGCCAGCGTCCGACCTTGAACAGCGACAGGTATGGCCTCTCGCTACCTGGCGCTCTCCAATGCATTTCAATGGAACAATCTTTAAATATTAATAATTAATTGTTATTAATGTTTTTTTTTTTTTTAAATGTGAAAAATTCTGTGACCACTTCTGCCTTTTTAGATAATTTTTTTAAGGGAAAAATAATTAATAAAAAAATTGTACAGAATTGATATTACAGGTCTGATATTAATGTATTCATATTACTAAATTATTTAAAATACTTTTTTTTTTTGGTTTCCAAAAATTTGGTGGTTTGGGGGTTAAAAAACTACTTTTAACACATCGCCTCCAGCGCTCTGGGGTTTAAACATGCATTTCACAGAGCTCGAATTTTTTGAGCGTGATTTTTTGATGAATATGGTGGGAGCCGGTCGCTCTGACCAGTCGCTATCATGCGCTCCCATACAGCCTGTCAAATAGCGACTCCTCACCCAATATTCAACATTACGCCAAACCGACTGAGTCGCTATCAACAACCGAACAACGGCCAAGCACAGCGACTACTAGCAGGCGCTGTGAAAATACCGCTACAGACGCTCAACTGTCGCTACATGTCGCTATTAATAAATCATCCTCCCCGTGATCTTGATGTGTTATTGATTAACAACAATAAAATGTCATGATCTTTTTCAGCTATGTGCCATGCTGGCTGTCAAGCTTTGCATTTCCTGATAAACCCTGTAGAACTTGCTCCCTTCTGCTCCTCTTCTAATTTTTCTGGGTCCCCAAAATGAAATAACTGTCACTTTGAAACAGGCATCATCTGCTGCTGAGGAGGCCCAGCAGAATGGATAGAGTTCTCTGGGAGTTATTAAGAAATATAAAGCAGGCTGGAGAAAGGCTGAATGAAAGATGCAGGCCCTGAGAGCAGCAAGCAGGCCCATTTAACCCTTTGCTTTGAATGTCTTTTTTGGGGAAATTAAAAGGAATTGTGGGGAAATCATTGATTTTTTGATAAACTAGGCTATAGGCCCTAAGTTCATTTTTCCTACCACCTCACAGAATCAAACATGAACTATTTAATTAATGCCAATAATGTTCCTAGCCAATAATGCAATCATAAAACAAAGAAGGTTGACAGCAAAAACAGCCCCTATAGTCCATCCACTCCCTTAAACCAGACTTACAAGAAACAGTTCTCATATGCATCCCTCCCCATGGCAAATCCGATTGCTGCACATAAAAATGTACCTTTTTGTAACTTCTGCTGTGGTTGATTTTCTCCCTTCAGTAGCATCATATGGAGCTGCCAGTAGCCTGCAAAAAGCAAGTGCTACTGTTTTTCTGCCACTGAGCATTGTGGGTTATGTCAGTTAGATCCAGCTGGGATGGGGAGCCTCCCGAGTGCTCCAAGGTGACTGCGACCAGGGGAAAAGGCAGCGTTTCAGCTTTGAGTTGGATGCAGGAGAAAACACAAGTGCTGACAACGATTCGGTCCCATGCATGCAGATAGGATAAGAGTTTCTTTTCCAAGTGTGCAAAGCTGTTGATACAGTTTAAAATGGACCA
Organism: Gastrophryne carolinensis; assembly: GCA_027917425.1. Taxonomy (NCBI): domain Eukaryota; kingdom Metazoa; phylum Chordata; class Amphibia; order Anura; family Microhylidae; genus Gastrophryne; species Gastrophryne carolinensis. The sequence continues at coordinate 177,308,018 of CM051240.1, read as the reverse complement.
AAACCCATCACAGGTGGTCCTGAAATCTATAAGACCCCAGGACCACATGATTCCCTCTCTCCAGGGCATTTCGATTCGGTATGCCCCACAGTGTGAAACCCCATGAGTCCCCTGTAAAACCTACTCCCTGATCCAACAGCACATGTGCGGGCTGTGGCCTCACTATGCTATACCTTCAGCCGGGCATTTGTGAATGGCTGGTACGGATATGCACCCTGGTAGAGGCTGGGGATGCGGCCACCGTCACGAGCCTGTGCATGCAGTGGGACATCCCAAATCAGGGTGCTCTGGGTGCAAGGACCACATTTAAAAAATCCTGGGTTTAGGTCTACCTTAAGTGTATTTTTTTCTCTTTATCTTAGCACAGATATGTGTTCTTACCAGGCATGTTTAAATTCACTTACTGCTGATTTGCTCAACAAACTCTACTTGAAGTGTGTTCCAAGAATCTACCACTCTTTTATTAATATCATATTTTCTGATCTCTGCTTTTGTTCTACTCTCCAACTAGCTTCAGGCTGTGCCCCCCTTGTTCTATAATTTCTTCGACTTGATCTATCAAGTTTCCTCTTAAAAACACTTCCTACCAGAAGTAGGAAGAAGGAAACCTTTGACATACTTGAAGGGGCTAAGAAACCTACGCATATCCCAGGCATGTTTAATTTCACTTACTGTTGATTTTTCAACTACCTCTGCTGGAAGTTTGTTCCAAGCATCTACTACTCTTTCTGTAAAATAATATTTTCTAACATTGCTCCTGATCTTCCCCCCGACTAGCTTCAGGTTGTGCCCCCTTGTTCTATCATTAAGTTTCTTCTTAAAAACACTTCCCTCCTGAACCTTATTCATCCTTTCACATATTTAAAGGTCGCAATCATGTCCCCCCTCTCCTTTCTTTCCTCCAGACTGTACAGATTAAGTTCTTTAAGTCTCTCCTGATAAGTTTTAAGTTTAAGTCCTTCCACCATTTTTGTTGCCCGCCTTTGGACCCGTTCTATTTGAATAATGTCTTTTTGCAGGTAAGGTCTCCAGAACTGCACACAGTATTCTAGCTGTGGCCTTACCACAGCCTCCCTCTTCCTACTGGTGATGCCTCGAGCTATGCAGCTTGCTTTTCCTACTGCCTGGCTACACTATCCACTCATCTTACAGCTTTCAGTAATCAGCTTTGTATTACAGGCAACGGCCAGACTGACAGAAGAGACCCAGCAGCCAATATGTGAGCAGCAAAGGACAATGGAGCCAATGGAAAGCTGGGGGTATTAGATGCCTATACTGAAAAACAAACATGATATGTGAAAAAAACGCTTTTATAGAACAAGGAGAATATTATATATACGCAGGTTGGGTAAAAAAACAAAAACATGAGGTGCCAATAAAACATAACTTCTCTCTAGGTCATAAAAACACTAAACATTCAATATATGTAAAACACAACGCTGCTTCAAAAATACCAAAATCATCTGGAGTACCTTATTTATATTGATATATTAAATGATCCTAAATCTGGGCTGCTATAATTGTACTTATTGGCATTAAAGAGGCATCTGCGGTTAGTTCTGCTTTAAGAAAGTATGTGCAACTCATAAACATTCATATAGCTCCTCCCCATAAATTATTGCGTATTCCAGCTTCTGCCAGGCTCCCGTCGCCATGCAATAGGTGTCATGAGACATTTTATGGGCAACATTTCAAACGTGCTTAATCCTGGGATTGTGGGTGTGTGGGTTGGCACTCTTTTGGCAGTGAGGACCTTGTCTGGAGCAGAAGAGGTTAAAGTAACCTGTTGAACTACAGGCTTTTTATTGTAATTACCAACTTAATTACCTGCTTATAGCTAATTGAACTTTATATGACTTTTCCTGTCTGACAATGCCTGCGTGTGTTTACATCTCTATTATGACACTGACATACACTGACATTCATGTGTAGTGTCCCAATAATCCTGTTTAAAGCAGACCTAACAAATTTAGGTCTATTCATAACTGCCCACATCAGCACGACCCTGCAACTGGCCTGCCCTGCAACCCTGGAGGGTAGAGTTTGAACTAGAAATGAGCTTTGCTATGGGAGATTGGTACAGGCAAGCCAATGAGGCTTGCAAGTGGGTGAAAAGGGGATCATTGGCAATCAGAATGCCCCACCGCGTAGTGGCCAACACCCAATTTGGCAGCTTGTCACTGCCCCACCCTGATATGGATTTGGTTATTTGGTGACACGGTGGGAACTCTAAGCCAGTTCCCACCGTGCCACCTCGCAGAAGCCGCCTGTGGAGCTCTTATTAAGAGCTTCAGTTCACTTAAAGAAAAACTCAATTTTGTTAGATTTTTTCTGTTCTGCCTTATTGTTTTCCTCTTACGGAATGTAAAATAATCATTCATGTTAGTATTGTGCCACCAGACTTGTGATTTACTTATCTGCATGCTGTTTCCAAGTTCCTTATATTCCTGTGGCTCTGTGTTGCTCAAGTGGGAGTAGATTTCCTGGCCCTTAGTATAGCCTTTGCCTACAAATCCCAGAATCCTTCCGCTGTAACAGGTGAGATTATCAGCAGCTTTGGCAGACACAGAGTTGCAAACACATAGAGAAGAAAAGCATAAACAGGCAAGTTCAGCACCTTGAGGATATCATTTTGGCACACAAAGTAGACTTTTCCTTTAAATGTCCCATTTTTCTGACATTAGTGGTGGAAGATTGTCCCACTGAATACAGGATGTCTCGTCAATTTACAAATGAGGTCCTGCTCTGGCTCCTTGGCTGAACAGAGGTGGAATGAATGGCTTTGCTAAGTATTAGGTCAATCACCAACTACTACTTACATACACACATGAGTTGTATAGATTGCTGAAAATATTGGTTTCCTCAAAAGCCTGGGGATAGGCCAGACCCCCAAACTACACCCCTGTCACACCTCTGTAAAGGGTTCAGTTTAACTTGGTTTGAGTCCCTCAAAAATGGTCAGTTTATCGTAAACTCATGTATGCACAAAGCAGGTACACAAGGTGGAGGAGCTACAAAACCAAGCCAAAGCCAGGAAGATGGCTCTGGGGATAGGCCAGACCCCCAAACTACACCTCTGTCACACCTCTGAAAGGGTTCAGTTTAACTTAGTTTGAGTCCCTCAAAATGGTCAGTTTATCATAAGCCCATGTATGCACAAAGCAGGTACACAAGGTGGAGGAGCTACAAAACCAAGCCAGAGCCAGGAAAATTACCCACATTTATTTTGCAAAGTGACACAAAGCACATCTCCTGCAAGACCACCCATCTCCATCCCCAGGAGCAATTGTGATTGAGCCTCCATATCCTCATAAAGTTAGGGCACTACATCCTTGCCTGGAATATATTAATGGATCTGGAGCTGTTTTGTTGGGAGGCTAAGATACTTGCTATCCGCATCATTTTCAAAAGCTCCCTCACAACATACACACAATAACTTTTAGAGGGAGAAGACATTTTGAGTACCTAAGCTCAGAGCAATGCCGTGAAGAATGGAGTCTTCATTTCTTTCTCTGACTCTTCACTTTGCCCTGGCAATTTCTCCAAGGCCAACTGAACATTGAAAGAAATATCAGAGGAAAGGTTGGCTTCAATATGTTCTGTAATAGTGTTCTTTCTTTTACCCTGCTCTCTTCTGTAGTATGGGTACTAGAAATCCTAGACTAGAAGATTCTTGCACAATAGGCATGTCCCACTAACCTTATGTTTGTCTGTAGATTAGAGATATGACGATGCTGAGACTTTAATATTGCAGGGGCTAAACTTAGGCTGGGGCGTCTTGACTAGGGGTATAATCGGACTGGGTGCAAGGAGGGGCTGGGGCTCAGTAGACAGGTACAGCCATGTCAAATCACCTGGTTTTCCAAGGTGTCACCCTGTTTTGACCACCCCTCACCCTGTACGCTGTCAGCAGGACTCTCTGCCTCCCAGTCCCGGTGCTCCAGGAGAAACATGTCTCTGAAGGCACGCACTTGTGGGCCCTGCTCTGGCAGAGCGAAGGGTGGCTTTACACAGGCTCAAGGACTGTTCTTATGGGGGGACGGCTTTACTCTGAGCACCACTTACTAGTCTGTATTTTTGATGAGCAGCCTGTGTGCTTGATAAAACGCTCTGATGACCACCAAGCTTATGTGTTGATTGCTACTGCCCAACTATGTATAATCTTTTGGCGGTGACATTCTCCATCTTTAAATGCTCTGCACATTTTGATCACCTGGTTTTGTAGAAAAAAATATTTGTTCCACATAAGCCTGTGAGTAAGCCACACCCCTAAACCACACCCTGTAAGCTGGGATCCAAGGTTGGCATCTCTGCAGGTACTGGAGGGGTATAATAGAAGCAGCACTGCACCATAAGGAAAGAGTGGCCAGGCTCTTGGTGAGGCAGGTTGTGTGCTAGCTCGCTGGGAATTCTCCCATCCCTCCCTATGGCCAGTCCACATCTGATGGTGACTAATTATTGAGAGCAATTGACAAAGAAATAGACTGCACTGGGGGGCAGAGTCTAGCACAGTGGTTCTCAACCTTTCTAATCCCGTGACCCTGCAATACAGTTCCTCATGTTGCGGTGACCCCAAACCAAAAAATAATTTTGGTGGCTACTTCAAAACTAATTTTGCTACAGTTATGATTCGGAATGTAAATACCTGATATGCATTATGTATTATCATTGCTACAAATCAAACAAAATTTAAACATAGTGATTAATCACAAAAACAATATTTAATTATATGCTGAGAAATATTTATTACTAATTCCAATAAATAACATTTCACCATGGCATAGCATGTGTCGGAAACTGTCATTTCTCCGCCTCTTGAAATTAATAGGAGGCTGCGGCGGAATGTGTGGTAACTCGAGATTCTCTGGAGCTCTCTTCCACAAAATCCGCAGCACTCACAATGAAATCAATAGAAGGCAGATTCAATGCCGGAAACCGCTGATTTCAGAAGTTTCCTCATTCAGAATATGGGAAAATAGTGGGAGATATGGGAAATAATTATACATTGGGGAACAGTGTGAACTACATCTTATAGTGGTCTCTTATAGTATAAGATCGATGTAGTTCACACTGTGTAAATGTGTGTTGCTTTGTGTAAGTGTACGCTGCTTTGTGTACTGTGTAATGATTACACACAAAGCACCTTACACTTACACAGTATTGTGTATATGGTGTGTGTACTGTTTTTACATTATTAACCTTTTTTACACCAGCAGCCCTACTGCAGGCTCTCTTTCCTCTCCGCCTCCTAGGCTTCTGTCTTCCGGCGCTTGCTGAGTCCGCCCACTGATGATGTCAGCAGGCACCGGACACACATAATGCGCTGCTATGGACTGTGGAGCATTCCCCCCGCCCCTTAGGCCCCAGACGGATGATGCAATCACGTCTGCACAAGCGCGCAGGCATTCAGTTTGGCACGCGCATCCATAACGGCGTGCGTTCCAGCTGAATAGCGCTGCTGCAGACGGTAGCGCGACTTCTCAGCGGCTAAAGCCATCGGAAATATGTATTTTCCAATAGCTTTAGGCGACCCCTGTGTTTTGGTCGTTCGACCCCCGCCGGGGTCCCGACCCACAGGTTGAGAACCGCTGGTCTAACAAGAGGCAACAAAAAAGACAGCAAGGACTGGGCAATGATAGGTAACAGTAAAAGATGACATAGATTAGAGCATGATCTGTGGATATTGGAGAAGGCAGTAAAGATCAGAGGCAGAAGAAGACCCATTGGTGGCAGCAGACCTGAGGGGTGATGTGACATGATGCGTGGCACACTACAAGGGGAGCGCAATGAAAGCCTCTCGTCCAAGGGTCCGTATGAATCATTTTGCTATGGAGTATAGCAGCAGAGAAATGTGGGCCCTGGCTTGGATTTCTGGTTAGGCACACATGTATATATATAGTAGGACCCATTATTTGTGACAGGTGGATCCTCTGTCATTTATGGTTGGGAAGGATTGTAAAACCTGTTGTCATTCCAGTTGGGCTCCAAAGAAAGGTGGCTGTGCAATAATGCGTTCAGAGACCTCCCTGAGTAAATATTAACAATTAGGAGCACAGAAATCACGCCTTTATCCACCTGAGCACTTTCTGCTAAGGTTGAATAACTATCAGACAGTTGGGATAAAATTAGCCTGGAAACCAAACCAGTTAGGCTTGGACACCAAACCTGTTAGGTTACCCGCAGGAAAAGCAGGTGTTTTTCTCCAACCCTGCCCTAGAGTTGCTGGAATGTGAAATGTGTGTGGGGGGGAGGCAGGAGATGAGAATCAACAGCACATATTTCAATATTCTGGAGCAGCCTCGCCCCATAATCCTCACTTTTCTTCTTTCATGCCTGAGGAGTGTTTTGAAGTAATTGCACATTCTGCCCAGCCCAGAACATTCACAGTCAGGAGGCAGAAGGCGTAGCTCCTTATGAGAAAATATTGCTGCTCAAGGCCATAAGTCATAGCTGGTCACAGAATACTGATGACAAGTTCCCGGAGGCAGGAATTTAGTCCCTGTCGCTTCACTGTCACTGTGTCCTTGCATTTATGCTAAGTCACCCTCACACAGTTTGGCCTGTAACATTATCGTGCTGGCTAATTTGTAGGTGCCAGGTTGCACAGAAGATGCGCCCTCCTGGCACTAATGTATTGCTGTTGTTATCTCATGAGTGAGGATCGATCCTGCAGTATGTTACCATTTTATTACCTATGCTTTTTATATAGGGTAGATCTACAGAACCAACAACAGATGAGGTCTGCACATGTGGCTTCAAATAACTATACAAGAATTCCCAGCCTTTCTTGTCCTGTCGTCATCATATTCAGGTAACTACATATTTGCCTACATACACACATGGAATTCTGAACACTGGGGAAACTGGATACTAGAGCAAAGGTAGTGCTTGAGTAGGGCCTGTGTGAGATTAAAGTCTAGGGGTGGCCTCTGCCAGCAATGTGCAAACTCCGGCAAGTGCTAGGGGCAAACTTCAGGGTCAGACTGGGCCACAGCATAATTAGTCCCACCCTCTGGACTGTTGAGCTTCATGTGTAGGCCTGCTCATAGCTGGCCTCCAGGATCAGAGATAAATCAACATTTCTAAGTGCCACTTGGAGTTTCTAGTATGGATAAGCCATGTTATTGCTTGCAAGATATCTATGCTTATACTACAGTGTCTGGGTTTCATACGGTTTATGAGGCCTATAGACTTATTTAAAAGTTCAATAAAAGTCTTAAACATATGGCCATTCAAACATTTCCAGGTTTCTAGTTCTATCAAAGGCGTCAATATGTTGCTGTACCATTAGTCATTTACAGGATAAAGGAGATGAGGGTAAAGAAAGCGCCGTCCCTTTAAGGAGGGCAGCCCACATGACTGGCCTGCATTCCTGTCCGGAGGCAGACCAGCCATGGGGGGAAGTGGTCACTGGGGGAAGTGACCTCAGGGGGGAAGGGGAGTATATAAGGGGACGTCCGTCCCCTTCCCCTTCCTCTTTGACCCGGCGTGGATGGACGAGCAGTCCCGCCCGCCCGCCCTGTCTTTGGTTGTGTTTGGGTTTTTTCGGCCACATTCCTGGGGGGGGGGGAGAGAGTAGTAGTTTTTTGAATATATGTTAAAGTTTGTATTGACAGTTATTTATTGTATTTATATATTTATATTTAATAAAAAAAAAAAAAAAAAAGAATGTATTTGGTGTCCTGTCTGTTGGCACCTGTTGGGGGTGCTGCAGCATTTCTTGTTATGTATTTTGACCCAGGTATATATAAAAAAAAAAAAAAAAAAAAAAAAAGAAGGGTAAAGGGAATGTGTCATGCTTTGTACATATTTTAATGTTTTGTTATTAATGTATATATTAATGTATAATTTGTATTCTTGTTCTGTGGGTATTTTTATTGTTTTGTTACAGCCTTTGGCGGGTCTCCCCTCGGGTTTCGGGTCTGAGATAGCATGTTTTCATGGTTAAGGGTATGCGGCTGTTTCTGTTGAAACGGGCCAGGACGATTTGGTTTAAAGGTTTTTGGTTGTTTTGGGGTTCAAGTAAGGAAGGGGATGTTTTTGGTCACTGGGGGTTAGCCCGATTAAGCTCCCTGGCCTAGGAGGTTTTGCGGCCGAGTTTATGTTGGCTTCCGCTTGGTGGGGTTGGGAAGTTATTTTTGTTCCCTCCCCTTTCCTTCATCTAGGCTTCTCAGACCCGGAACAATAGGGGGGACTCTATTTTGCTTGTACATTTGTTTATTTTATGTTGGGCTGTGGCCGATTAAATTTAATCATTCCAACTACATGGTGGTCCGGACTGTTATTTCTGGGTAGCAGCGGTATGACGCAGGGCATATTGGAACGCTAGCACAGTCAAGTGCTTGAGTAGGATCTATGGGATTTTAAGGTCTAGGGGTAAGTGGAATTTTCCTGAAACTCTGAAACAGCCATTACAAGGCACCACTTTGTGATTTTAGGAATGGGTAGTTAGTAGTAGGCCGGGGATTGAGAGATTGGGAAGGAAAAGTATTGAAAAGAGGGAGTAATAGAGATAGATACATGGAGAGGCAGAAAGGAACCTATTTCAAAAAGGTCCTCAGCATTTGTCCTTCAAAACTAATTAAATCTAACTCAGAATTTTGCCAGGTCAACCTTATATTGTCTAGTACCTTCCTACCTAGGACCGTCACATTTGCCACTGTGAGGGACTTATATATAAGTTTGTCACTAGGGGTCAAAACTATGTGCTACCATCGGTAATTTACTATGAGGCTGATTCATCATTAGCGGCAGGTAGCGACAGATGAGCGTCTGTAGCAGGCATTTTCAGAGCACCCGCTAGTAGTCACTGTGCTCGGCCGTGGGTCGCTACTTTATAGCGACTCAGTCGCTGTTCAGTAATGTTGAATACATTGTGAGGAGTCGCTATTTGACCAGTACAGCGCTGTATGGGAGCACATGGTAGCGACTGCTCATAGCGACTGACTCACACCATATTCAGGAAAAAAACAGCCTCACAAATCTCTGGCGCTGAAAAATACTTGTTTGAAGCCCAGAGCGCAGGAGGCGGTGTGTTTAAAGTCTGTTTTCAAGCATCTGTCAACTAGTAACAAAGAAAAAACATATGGAATTACATTGTAACAACATTGTAACATGAACACTTTAATGCCAGACCTGTAATCTCATTTCTGAGGAAATATATAAAAAATGAAACAATTATGAAGAAACTGCTTTATCAATGCCAGAAGAGGTCACAGAATTATTTGTAATTTTTTGGGAATAAAAAAAAAAAAAAAAAAACCCCGTTTAAAGAGGAGAAAAGGTTCATCCATTGAAATGTATGGGAGAGCGACAGGTAGCGAGAGGTTATACCTGGCGCTGTGCAAGGCTGAACGCCGGCGCTGTTCGCTGAGGCTGTGAAAATGATGAATCAGACGCTACATGGCGCTATCCCAGTAGCTAAACAGATTCTGCTTGATAAATGTGTAATTGCGTGCCATGTCCGGCGTTGACCAGTCGCTACCTGTCGCTACCTGTCATTAACCAGCCACTACCTGACGCTATCCCTTCTTAAATAAGGGCCTATGTAAATATCTATTTATATTTGGCTTGTACCTTGAGAGTGGGACTTGAGCAGGCCAGAAACATTGGTTTGATTTTTATTATCGAATAAATAAATACAATATATAGATCATTTAGAGGATTGTTGGTGGACAGCTTATTTAACAGCAGTATGTTCAAACCTTTTTGTCCAACTAAACAGTTTTGTGCAGCCCTCTATAACAAGTACAGATCTCCAGGGCAGGGCCATTTTTCTTACGGTAAGTAGACCTTACATCCTTAGGTTTGAGAAGGAAACGTCTTTTACATACAGAATTCCTCCAGCATTTCTTCACTTTGGGCTTGATTCATCAAAGGTTGAATTTGAATTTTCGTGTGTTTTTGTGAGAAAAAGGTGCGATTTTGCGCGTGAAAATTCTACGCGCGATTCAACAACCTTGAAAGCTGTTTTACTTTCGTTTTTGCTAATTCAATTCGAGTGAGAGAAAAAGCACTCGAAAATAATTCGATTTTCGAAAATAATTTGTGTGGAATTTTCAAGTGAAAAAGAATTCTAGTGATTCAGGTGCCATGAATTGGCTCCTCACATGAGTTAAATTCAAATGTTTCACACACATTTTTTACAGTAGCTTTCAGGAGGAGAAAAGTCTGTTTTCTGACTTCCACCATGGATTCCTTATATCCCCTGTGCCTGCAAAAAAAGCCCATAGTGCACCATAAGGAGGCCTATAAACATGAAATTGTGTAAAATGATGTTTTATATAGCCCCCTATACATATTAGCAAAAACATTTATCTGAAATAAATCATTGTGGCGCACACAGGACAGAGGACATGTCATGGTGAGGATTAGAGATGAGCGAACTTCTCAAAAATTCGATTCGGGCGATTCGCCGAATTTCTCAAAGAAATTCGGGCTCGTCCGAATCGAACTTTAACGAATCGCTCATCTCTGGTGGGAGCGGGGAGGCCGGCTGCGCTGTCAGCGGGCGGCGGAAGCCGGATTCCGCCGCCCGCCGACAGCGCAGCCGGTCTCCACGCTCCCACCATGCCGGCATTTTTTTTTTTTATTTCAGGGAAAATTCGATTCAGCACGAACCCGAATTTTTAGTGGTTCGTGCTGAATCGAATTTTCAGGTTTGTTAGAACCGATTCGCTCATCCCTAGTGAGGATCAAAATAGATGAGGCTCAATGTGCTTTCTGGATGCCTGAGTACAGCCTGGATACAACTATCCCGGGGGAACCATGAGGAAGACTCATGAGCACAGTAATATGTGCGATGTTTTATTTACCACATTGCATACTGCTGCACAACTTGATAAAGTGATGTAAACAATACCTAACGCCATGACAACATAAATATAGCAGACAGAAAAATGAGCATCCCAAAATATTAAAAAAACATTTAGGGGTTTAAATTGGACCAAAATCCAGGATTTTTACTATGCTGGGTTTTGGTCCTTTCCCCACCCCCTGCTATGTGAAACCCCCCAGATCACCGATGCCAACTCACCTTTTCCTGGTCCTACGGCGCATGCGCGTCCGCTCATCCAATCAGCGCAGCTGACGTCACGTCGCCTAAGTCTTCGTCTAATGCCAGAGGCTCCAAGAGAGCTGGCGGCCGCATCCCCGCTTCCCTCTAACAGGAAGCGTTCCCGTGCTGGGCATTCACAAATGTCTGGCACTGGCACGCACTCTGCTTGAGGGATAGTGGGGATGCGGCCGCGGCTTGCGCATGCTCCGTTGGACCAGGAAACAAGGTAAGTGTATGGAGCAACCTGGGGGTTTCACACAGTGGGGCATCCCGATTTTGGATGCCCCGGGTGGAGGAAATCAATCGGACAATCATGTGTCCTGTCTTTCATGTTTCCCCAATGCAATTCCCGGTATTATTTTTTTGTCCCCAGCCCCCCAAAAAATAAAAACGGGGTTTACCACAGGCTCAGGATGCCTGGAATCCCCTCCTGTTTTTTTGGTTAAAGGCCGCTGTTCCCAGCCGATGCTAGGGGTTACAGCCGCAGCGGCTTCAATAAGCCGTGCGCTGCCCTGACCCGCCGGCTTGGAGGGAGCGCAGGCATATTGCTGCCTAGCTCCCTGCTGCAGACAAGTGCGGGCGCAGATAGACCAAAACCCGGGATTTTCATCCTGATTTGGAATGCCCCGCTGTGTGAAACCCCCCAGGTACCCACCTTTATGGGGGGCCTATTCTTGGTGGTGCTGCCGACGCTGCGGCGCAGGCCACGCCCACCCCATTAATGGAGCCGGCCGCTCGGCGCAGCGGTGTCAGCGGACAGGTGAGTTTAACTTTTTTTTTATATATACATGGCGCCTGCCTATACTAATGGGGGGAGGGGGTGGAAATGGGGGGAGAGGGGCCACACAGCGTATTCTAATGGGGGCAGAGGGGCCACATAGCCTATACTAATGGGGGGGAGAGGGGCCACACAGCCTATAATAATGGGGGGAGAGGGGTCACACAGCCTATACTAATGGGGGGGGAGGGGCCACACAGCCTATACTAATGGGGGGAGAGGGGCCACACAGCCTATACTAATGGGGGGAGAGGGGCCACACAGCCTATTCTAATGGGGGGAGAGGGGCCACACAGCCTATACTAATGGGGGGAGAGGGGCCACACAGCCTATACTAATGGGGGGAGAGGGGCCACACAGCCTATACTAATGGGGGGAGAGGGGCCACACAGCCTATACTAATGGGGGGAGAGGGGCCACACAGCCAATTCTAATGGGGGGAGAGGGGCCACACAGCCTATACTAATGGGGGGAGAGGGGCCACACAGCCTATACTAATGGGGGGAGAGGGGCCACACAGCCTATACTAATGGGGGGAGAGGGGCCACACAGCCTATTCTAATGGGGGGAGAGGGGCCACACAGCCTATTCTAATGGGGGGAGAGGGGCCACAAAGCCTATACTAATGGGGGGAGAGGGGCCACACAGCCTATTCTAATGGGGGGAGAGGGGCCACACAGCCTATACTAATGGGGGGAGAGGGGCCACACAGCCTATTCTAATGGGGGGAGAGGGGCCACACAGCCTATTCTAATGGGGGGAGAGGGGCCACACAGCCTATACTAATGGGGGGAGAGGGATGCCACACAGCCTATACTAATGGGGGGAGAGGGGCCACACAGCCTATTCTAATGGGGGGAGAGGGGCCACACAGCCTATTCTAATGGGGGGAGAGGGACCACACAGCCTATACTAATGGGGGGAGAGGGATGCCACACAGCCTATACTAATGGGGGGAGAGGGATGCCACACAGCCTATACTAATGGGGGGAGAGGGGCCACACAGCCTATACTAATGGGGGGAGGGGGATGCCACACTGCCTATGGGAATGGGGAGAGAGGGATGCCACACAGCCTATACTAATGGGGGGAGGGGGATGCCACACAGCCTATACTAATGGGGGGAGGGGGATGCCACACAGCCTATGCTAATGGGGGGAGGGGGATGCCACACTGCCTATGGGAATGGGGAGAGAGGGATGCCACGCAGCCTATACTAATGGGGGGAGGGGGATGCCACACAGCCTATGCTAATGGGGGGAGGGGGATGCCACACAGCCTATGGGAATGGGGAGAGAGGGATGCAACACAGCCTATACTAATGGGGGGAGGGGGGATGCCACACAGCCAATGGGAATGGGGGGAGAGGTGGATGCCACACAGCCTATGGGAATGGGGGGAGAGGGGGATGCCACACAGCCAATGGGTATATGAGGAATGGGAGGGGGGGATGCCACACTGGGTATACGGGGAATGGGGGCATGCTACACTGTCTATGGAATGGGGGCATCCCACACGGCCTATGGGAATGGGATAGGGGAATGCCACACTGTCTGTAATGGTGCGTTTTTGGTTTAAAATATTTTTTTCTTATTTTCTTCCCCCAAATCCTAGGTGCGTCTTATGGGCAGGTGCGTCTTATAGGGCGAAAAATACGGTATGTATAAATATATTTGGGGTCAATACAAAGATCTGTCCCACAATCTATTTATACCCCGGAGTGTAACCATAACCCGAGGGCATCCACTAAGGTTAGAGGAAAGGTGCTTTCTCCACCGACATAGGAGGGGATTCTTCTTTGTAAGAGCAGTGAGACTATGGAACTCACTGCCAGAGGAGGTAGTAATGATGGACACAGTGAAAACGTTCAAAAGTGGCCTTGATGCCTTCCTGGCATGTAATAACATTTCCAGCTATGGCTACTAGACCACTGGAAGGAGATAAACAGGTTGAACTGGATGGACTAAAGTCTTTATTCAGCCTTACATACTATGTTACTATGTTACTACATTTAGTTCTTAGATCAACCTTCCTAAGGTATAATTGTTAGAGAACCATTTACATTGGATCCACATCCTTAGATCCCACAGGTAGAAGCAGAAGCTGAGGTATTAAAGCGGGTGAAAACCAGCTTGACACGGCCCTGGAATCTAAAAGACTCTAGAGGGTCGGCCACTAGCTTGCCCCCGGTGAATACTTTCCGAGGATGCCCTACTGTGTGACACCCGAGTAGGGGACGAGTCCCGCAATGCTGTGCTCACCGTCTGCCGCCTCCGGCTTCCCCACGGCCGTGCAAACACCCGTGCCCAGCCTTTCTGAATTGCTGGGTGCAGGAACCCACACACAGAGCAGAAAGCCGGGGATGAAGCCAGCCGGCTAGCGCACCTCGTTGTGGCGCCTTTAAGATCAGCCAATTGGCGATCTCAAAATTGCTGCTGGGCTTGGCTTAGGTGGTGGAAAACCCAATTTACTTTAAAACCCGGGCCAGCACCAAGCCAGGAGGGGGGGGCCCAGGGGATGAGCGGAGGAAGCCCAAATGGGCTTCCATCCGCTCCAAGGAAAAGCTTGTTCTACAGGGACAGACCTCTTCTCAGAAGTATACGTTCTCTTTAAAATGTAAATGCTTTGTAAAACGCACTATCCATTTTCTATCATTTTTTACTGGTAAGTGCCATCATGATAAAAAGTAATATCTGACTCTTTACTTTAACTCAAAACAAAGAGCGATATATGCCAGCCTCGATGTACATTATTTATGACAAGTATACAAATAAATATAGAGACTTGCAGAGATTAATAGATTAATAGACATGAACAGACAGCACTCAAATAACACTTGTTTTTTTATGTAGCATTCAATAGATGACACTTCCATATATTTACATTTATAGGATATAAAACATTTCCTTTCAAAGAAAAATCCTGTTGCTTTTCAATGCAGTTATGAACTGTCATATAATAAAGAAACCAAACAGAAAGGTTTTACTAGGCCATATAGCTAAGAAGCGTTAAGTTCAATTACTTATTAGTTGCTATAGTAACTGTGACATTTAAGAGTTATTTTTCTGCAGGTTTTCAAAACAAAAGCTACTGAAGAACATGTCAGAGTTTTTACAATAACCATAGGGACCTATAAGGCCTTAAACGGTGCCCAGCAGTAGGAGGGGGGCAAATGAAAAGGACTTACTGTATTATGATTTACTGTTTAAAGAAGAACTACACCCGATGCACAGATTTAAAGTGGTCCTAATGTTTTTTCCAATCACTCTAATTCTACTCTAATCCTTCCCAATCCCCCCAGGAGCATTCGAATTTGGGATGTCCTGCAGCCTAAAGCCCCTTTTATTCTGTAGGTTTCCAATGAATTGAGATGGAAATACACAAGTGTAGTGCAGCACAGTACTTTGCTTTTAGGCTCTATTCACACCTCTGTGCTTTCTCTGCATTGTTGCGCTGTGTTGCAATGCAGTTACACCACAGAGGGAACACTGTACATTCTAGCTGAGATAGTTCACAAATCTGCGTTGTGGTGTGCAACGCATTAAAAAAGTGTTGCAGCCTTTTTCAGTGCAACGTTGTAACAGAGTAAATCAATAGAAGTCTATGTCAACGTAAGCGCAATGCATGTATATTGCAGTGTACCTGCATTGCAATGCCACATACATTGCCATTTACTTTTATGCAAAAATGTTCTCTTTTTCAAAAAATGCAATGTAAACACAATGCAAATGCATTGCTAACGCATCAAAAGCGCAGTGTTTGTTTTGATACATTGTCATCTGGCATATTTACAAAACTCTTGCTCTTAACTCAGTGGAGAATTGTGAACATAGCCGGTCTGTGACTCTGCTAGAGAAGCGCTTGGGTAGTGGCCCCTGGGACCACTTAGCGGTGTCTGTTGTTTCCTGCCCATCATCAGACCAACGGGAATGGCGGTGGATCCTTCCGGTGGCCTTGGCCAAAGAAGCATCAAACCTGGCAAAGGAAGTGGCGGACCCAGCAGAGAACCCGATGGCCCAGGGCAATAGGTGTTGGCCTGGCTGGAGTGTTGCTGACCTCATGGAGGAAGCAGTGGGCAGCTGATAAGCCTAGTGGAGGAGGCGATGGCCCACTGGCAGAGGTGGTGTAACGGTAGGGGACAAGTTGGAACCCATGGAGGAGGCAGCGGCAGCAGAAGTCCCGGCTGACATCAGAGGCAGTGGTGAGACTGATGATGGATTGGGATGCGGTAGTGAGTATCTTCCTGCAATGCAATGCATGCACAGGTAAAGCTCAATACATGTGGAGTGGTGATTCTGCAAAACAAGGAGGAAGGGGGTGGAGGACCTTGTGGATATAACTGTGGTCTGGCCACCAGGAGGCCGTTGTACCAGCAGGAGAGGTAGTGGACCCTGAGGAGGAAGCAGCTTCAGTAGTTCTGATGGCTTTGGAAGCAGTGGCAGGACTGGCAATGGATTGGGATGTGGCGGTGAGTATCTTCCTGCACCACAATGCATGCACAAGTAAAGTGCATGTAGATATATATATATAGGCTGTGTTGTAATCATGACTCTTTCTAGGGGCGAGTGAGCAGGGCAATCACCTTGGGTGCCATTGGGGGTGCCTTTATACCAGCCATCTGGTTTTCTGCAGATACGTCAGGCCTCTCATCCTTCATACTGGGCTCAGTCTCTGGGGCTCACTCTTGGGAAGGGGACACCGCCTGCTGCTAAGGAATGGGCACAGAATGGCACATACTGGTATGGAACTGGATGGTTGAGGAGGGGGTGGAATGCTTTTTTGCCTAGAAAATGCCCTGTTTGTGGTGAATCAATGCATACAGCGTTTCCCACTGCTATACAGTGCATAGATGTGAAGGAGCCTATTGATCCCCACTTCCCTGTCTCTGAAGAGGAAGCATGAGACACTGGTGTTAACCTTCTCTGCTTTCAGGTTGTCCTAAATCAGGATGTCTGTGGTGGAGAAGAGCTAGCTTAGCAGCCTAAAGTCTTTAGTCCTGCCCTAACAAGTGAATTCCCTTCCCAAACATCTCCCACCCCTCTGTCAGGTAATTTCAGCTCTCCATTGCTGTGATGACAAGGTGCTTCAAGTCTTAGGTCACTTGCTCACAACCTCATTACTGTTGTAGCTGTAACTAAATATTAAGAAGGAACACAAGCAAGTGAAGGAAAACATTCCAAACCCAACAATTCTTAAAATAAGGGGTTTATTGGACATGGGGGGTGGAAAGGGTTAACGTGGTCCAGGTGGGGTTCTTCCTCTGGGTCTGGAGAGGGAGATAGGTTGGAGATGCCTGTTAGTGGGAAAACAAAAGGGTTCAGTTACTAAAGGGAACTGGATCTGATTCCTATCTAAGGGGCATCCCAAAAGACTAACTGAAGTCCACTTACCAGGTGAATGTAGGATCGTATATGCCCACAAAGGGAAGCTGTATATCCATATAGTAAAGCATTCAACCAGGACCTCTGTAGGGAGAGCGGGAAGGATTAGTAGAGGAGGGCATAGGGGGTTCTCAGGTATAGAATGGTGAGACAAGGAATGTCCTTACCCTGGCAGAGAATGTGCAGCCACAGTTCCACGGGGATGCCACAGGGGGGCCCTATCTCTGGATATTTCCAAGTTGTGATGCTCCTCCATGGTTCTGGGCTGGTGTTAGGAGGCGGCTGGCCCTTCCCAGTGGTGACAGTACCGGCGGGCAGCCCCCTCCCATCTCTACCGCTGTCCTCCATGGAGACTTGGTGGGAGAGAAGGGATGGGAGGAGCTATCCTTTAAAAGGGGGACACATGTGCGTCGTTAGCTTATATCAGGTAAGTGGTAAGCTGTGAGGGAGTAGTTCCATTGAAGTGGGGTCGCCCATGCCCTGTTACTCCAATTGCTAAAGAAAACTGTGTACTGTGAACTGCAAACCAAGCGTTAAACGAACATTAACTGAGGGGTTTATTTAAGAAACACTAACGCCAGATAGCGGCACATAGAGGCAGGTGCAGAAAGCCATATATATGACAGGCAAAATATATAAGCTCCTCCATGGTAGCATTCCATGTTTTATTAGTGCTCAGTGTCATCAGAGCGCCGACGCTGTCTGTCCTGCAGCGCCACATCCTGTCAGACGCTCAGTGCTGTTCTCCCATACACTTCCATTGCTTTTTTATAGTGATGTTATCTGTACAACTTTTTTTGGCAACAATCAACTGACAGGGGATCTTTGGCTTGCTTGGGGTGTATTTTATACACATTAACCTAATTTTAATTATTTTTGATTTTGTGCCTGCCCTTCAAGTGTCAGCCCATGTGTTTTCACTGTGTCTCAGTTTCCTCTGGCTCCTTTGCAGTGTTTTTTAACTCTAGCGCCCAGTTCTACAGCGCCCACGCTAGCGCTTTGTATTTTGCTCATAAATATTGGCTAGAGCGCCAATGGTGCTACGTCTCGTCGCGTGCACCGTTCTTTCCATGTTAAATGTTGCAGCTGCTTTCTAGCGTTCACACCTATCGCAACCTAGCGTTCTCCTAAATAGAGCCAAATTGCGGTGCTTTATTGGTTTGAACGCTGTTATTGTCGCTCTGCTGTTACTGTTCTGCTTTCAGTTTCGCTTTGTGCATATCCGTTCTGCCTCTGCTGTGACATAATGCTCCCCCCCAAACCCGCACTCCCAGCAGCACTACCAGTTGGTCCGAGGCTGATACGCCCCCCTCCAAGAATGAGCAAGAGAGATCTGGAGAGATGTTGGGAAAGAAGAGAGAAGGAACATGGAGGGAGACTGAGCAAGAATAGGGCAGAGAAATGACACAGAAAAATTTAGTGAGCGTGAGTGTTGGGAAAAAGTGAGCAACAAAAAAGTAGAGAAAAGAAAAGTGGAAATACAAAGAAAGAAGACCAGAATAATGTAGAAAATAGGGACAAGACACATGAAAAGGAGAAAAATTGATGCAAAGTAAAAAGGAAGGAAAATGTGGAAAAACAGGAGGAGATGGATGGAATAGGAAAAAGAGTACTGGAGCAAGATGGGGGATATGTGGAGAAAAGGGAATCACATAGAATAGAGACATGGAACAACAAGAAGTAGAAAAAAGAGAAAGAATAATGGAGGAATGTTTAAAAAAGAGAAATGGAGGTAATGTGGAAAAGGGAGTTTTCTTTCTGAACAAGTTTCCTGATGCACCCGTACAGGGAGGCTGGGATGGCGCCCCATGCACCCACACAGTTTACACCCTTCTGGCTCAGAAACTTGTAAGAAATAGAGAATTCCCATAAATATAAGTTTAAAATATCTAAACTAGGACCTCCCTAGCTAGGATGGTAATTGAGCTTTTTAGATGCTAATTTGGTAGCAAAGGAGACCCAGACATCTGGTCTGCGGTGGGGTGGACACAATAGCTTTGGGTATATAAAGGATTCTTGATTATGTAATATAAATGAAGTAAATGCCTGGCCATGAAATCCCTGGGCTGGCTAAAGGAAGGGGCTAGTCCTTCCCAACATGAAGTGAGGTGTCCTGGAAAGATTTTGGGAAATATTTAGGCAGTTGGGAGGGGGCCAAGGAGGAGAAAGGATGTGTGTGCATGAGGGCCCTATATTGGTAACTAAGAGCAGGTCATTTTAGGCCTATTTGGCAACTGGCAATTGTAAATAGTAAAACTTATAGGTAATTTAAGGTATAGTTTTATGTAATTGTTTAGTCCCTGTGATACCTATACTGTCTAGGGGTTAATGTAACTGTTTAGGCCCTAATTTTATATATATTTTGTGTTATTTTTACATATGAGCAACTGGCCGGTGTCATAAGTCTGTGCACAATGCAATCTTAAATACATTCTCATTGGTATTATCCCTTTCGTCACCCATAACCTAGAACCTACAGTGACCAGTTATTGTTATATTAATCATGGATATTTATATTAATGTTTTTATAATAATTGTTTATACTTCAATGGCCTAAAAACTGTTGAGCTGGCAGCAGCCCTGGGCACCAATGTGGGGACGGGGGGGAGTTTTAATCAGAAGTGAAGAGAGTTATCTAATACAGTACATGTCTAAATACAATTCATCTGATTTGTAATTCTGTGGGCCAAGAATCAGCCTGAGACTCAGCTGACCCCTGACCAGCCTGTGGCATCCCCACTGAGCCCACAGCTATGCTTCCCAAACAGCCCATGAGTGTGCGCCATAGCTATAACATTTCAGGGGCAAATAATAGGCAGGGGTGGATATTATGACTCTTATTGATGGTACTGAAGCTTTCCTAATGTAAGGGCAGTTTCTTAGCTCAGGGTGTACAGTAGGGTTGGGTACAGACAGTAGGTGTTGGGAAACAGACATCGGATGGGGTGTTTGAAGCAGCAGCCCAGCCAGCCATAAAGCAGTGTGTCCCACAAGGAAGTCTCCCAGGTCTAGATGTTCCTGAGATTTAAATGTCCTGGCTACAATGGACTTCTTAGCTGGTGAACATTGTTAAATGCAGGCTTCTATCGTCACACGCCTGCTGATGGGATCCTGTAGGGGGGTATTTTCTGATTTTTTGTTGACTTATGTCTAGTCTAGTGAATTAGTGGTTCCTCAAGCCTCTCTGTTCTTTTGCCTTGATCAGATTGATCCTCGGTGCTCTCCATTGGCTAGATTTACAAGAGGGTCCTAGTATTTTAGACGTGGAAGTCGATTAATACCCAGGAATTTAAATACACAGCAATTCATCAAATATATAAATGAAAATCTATTTACTGTATGTAAGTGAAACTGACAAGTTATCCATACACAGGCAAGATAAAATGGGTCACATATGTAAAAAATGTGAAGAAAATGCATGACACAACACCATTATGAGGATGAGCGTGCACGCAGGCACACACAAACCTAGGCTACCTTCCTTCAGGGCTAGGCACTCTACAGGTATGCATGGTTTGCTAAAGCTAAAATAAGTTTAAAAGTAATGCAATATCCCAGGGTAAAAATGGCTTCTTCTTTTTTGTTTTCTGTGTCTTTAGGTAAAGAAAAGTCCCTTGCACACTCTTCATTGTCCGCTCCAGCATTTGTGTCTTTCCTCAGTGCTTGATTGACTACACAGTCCTATCTTGCATCATAACTGATGATTTTATAATCAATGTGGTTGTAAGCCGTGTACCGGTGTGGGCTCCCCAGGATACAGCAAAGCCACATGCGGGAAAAGCGACACTGACACCAGCGTTGGTATATCAAACTTTTACCGAAATAGCGTATCAAACCCAACTCAAAAAAAAAAAAAGCCAAATGGGATGAACAATACAACTTGATTACACACACTCAGCTTGGGCTGAGAACCCCTGTACTACACAGCCAGATGACCTTGATTGGATGTTACAGGAAGCCCTGGTAATTCACCTACTAGTGGGTACACTAAAACGTCCCACATTACCTGTTAATACCCTAATGCTTACAATCCTATAACCTAAAATGCAAGAAAAGCAACTCCCCTCCCCAGCACTAGCTCAGAACCCGAAAGAACAATGTTGCTCCCAAATGCGTGAGTGATCCACTGACTGAGGATGGAAATGTGGCGCAGTTGTGTCAGTTCTCACAGGCAAAATGTTCCGTTCAGTTCAGAAATCCAGGCAGCAAACAGGGAAAAGGAAAACTTTTTGGGCCTATGTAAATCCTATCTAACTAACTAATAGGCCTAGTCTCAGTCTGTACAGTTAAGCATGCATGCTGTATGATTACTGACCAATGGTATCTTCAGGCTGGGCCGCAGCAAGTCTCTCTCACATCCAAGAAGAATAAAAGGCTGGCTCCACAGCTCTCGGTTGCTGACCTCGAGGAATCCTCTGCTACAGGGAAAAATCCGGATTCAGTCCTGCTATACCACGTCTCTGCACAACGCACAGAACTTCCTTGTTCTGGTTCCACACACACCAGCAGAGTCATTTCCTACCTCTGATTGTAACTCAGCATGGGGGAAACAGCGGCCCCTTGTGTCAAAACAGCAGCACAACAGTCTCCAAATAATGACATTGGCTTTACTCTCTTACATGGTCAGTGAGGCCATGATGAGCCAGTGGATTTTGACTATATCGGGTTTTGGTCCTTTTTTTTTTTTGGCATCCCCAATTTGGGATGCCACGCTGTGTGAAACCCCCCCAGATCGCCCAGGAAACTCACCTCTCCCAGGTCCTATGGCGCATACGCGTCCTGTCATCCAATCATCATACTCAGCTATGCTTACTTCAAATCGTTATGACTATATGGGTTCTCTAACCTTGTAAAACTAGTGGGAGCTTTAAATAAAAGAGGATTGACAGGAAGATATCACCTATTGTGATACTCTCTCTGCCTGCCTCTTTATCCCCCTTAACTTACTTCAAATCGAGTAGAACTGACTGTTGGCCGAGGCAAGCCGAGCGCATTGGCGGCAACATCCCCGCTAAGGGTGCATGCCCACGCCAGCCATTCGTAAATTTTTGGCGGACGCCCTGCTAAAGTTATAGCAGACATCAGCCACTTCTCACGCATGCGCCATTGGATCAGGTAGAAGGTGGGTTTACTGGGTGACCTGGGGGATTTTTACACAGCGGGGCTTCCCTGAATCCTGATGCACTGGGGGGAGGGAATCAGGATACCCGACCCTGGAGTCTATCTTTCTGGTGGGTAAGAATTATTGTTTTCCTTTTTTAGGCTACAATCACACTTGGAGGCATCTATAAGTTAACGTATCTAATTAGAATCCTTTATCAGAACCAGTTACTGTATACAAACACACACTTGCATTTGCTGTTAAGGGCCGTATCTTTCTTCCAGCCATCCTTCAGCCTGATTTATATTTCTCCCAGTGAACTCAGTCCTTTCTGCAGAGCCTCAGCGAAAAATTAGTCAGCGTAAGGGAGCAAGTTCTGTAGGGTTTATCAGGAAATGAAAAGTGCTGGTGAATGCAGCCAGCATGGTGCAAGCAGAAAGCAGGCTCATGTAACCCTTTGTCGTAAATGTCCCCTTAATAACCCAACAACCAAGCTAAGTACTTCAAAGTAAGTAATACGTACAATACATATCGATAAGTGTCTTAGTGCAGCACGCCACCATTCAGCAGATTAACAGCTGATAAATAAAAGCCTTGTCTAGCCATTCTTGACCTGTGTCCAGATGGAAGATGTTCAAAGAACGGGTTTCCTGGATGAGAGTAGTCCCTAATAATATCACTATTATATTAATATTATATTAAAGATATTACTATTATTACAGCATTAAATTGGCACATTTAATTGGCAAACTCCGTGCTGAATCTTTGGATCATGCAGCTCACATACAATACATGTTAGGCAAATCTGGAATTGCATGTTAACAATAACAATAATAACAAGTGAAGAATCATTACTTTTCATTTATTTTACATATTTATTGGCTGACATATTCTGCAGCACTTTTTAGAGCATACACAAGCATGTGTTTCAGTTGGCCACAAGGAGGCAGAGTTGCCTTCAGATATGCAGAGGTTGTCTAATGTAAGCGCTGCATATTATATTAAATTGCGCTCAGCACGTGCTTACATGTGTTTCAGTATGCAACGAGCATTCATGATGCATGTTCCCAGCTTCCCAGCATGCTTTTTGACTTCTGTGTCTTGTATCTCATAACAACGCTTTCTAAACCTATCGTGATTATGCTTTAAAGTGGTCCTTCACCCTGAATAAGAGCATATCTTATATGTTTCCCCCATCCTGTACATACAGATTGCTCACAAAAAAAAGCTTTTAAACATCCAAGATGGCGGCTCATCAGGCAGCCTGCAAACAGGAAGAGTCTTCTGACTATGCTGTTCTGCATTCTGGGATTGCTGTCCTTTCCCTGGCCCCAGCTCTGCTCTGTCTGTGCAAAGCACAGCTATAACCCCACTGCCTGTACTTTATCTGACTCTCCTCTCCTCAGTATGTGATGCTTCTGAGTCAAGATGGCAGCGCCCGTATCCTAGAGTCCTAGAGTTGCAGCCCAGTGGGGGAAAGAATAATAAGCGAGTGACTAAAAACGTTAAATATATTAGTTTTAGATGCTGGGGAATAGTTTTTTAAGGGTTTGGGCTTTTCATTAAATCTTGGTGAAAATCCGGTTCAAGCTGCCGATAGGTGTTTAAAGGAAAACTCCCTTTTTTTGGTGTTCTGTCTTGTTTTCCTCTTTTGGAATGTAAAATAAACATTTGTGTTAGGTTTGTGCCCTGATACCTGTGATTTACTTATCAGCATGTTGCTTCCAAGTTTCTTATATTCCTGTGGCTCTGTGTTGCCAAAGAGGGAGCAGCTTTCCTGTCCTTGAGAAAAAACTACTGACTACAAGTCCCAGAATCCTTCCACTGTAACAGGTAAGCTCATTGGCAGCTTTTGGCAAAAACAAGCAGTAATGAACTCCCTAGGTGAAAATACAACCAGTAACCCTTCAGGCACTGGAACAAGAAAGACTGTGACCCCCCCTCCCCACCCATCTGAAGTAGCTGAATAACATTTGGAAGGGTGAAACTTGTATATACTCCGCTGTGCAGGGGAGGCTGAACGACACTCATCGAAAAGCCTGAAGACAAAGGCATTTTAGTAAAGGATTAGTGAGCAGTGTGTTCAGACCATCTCGTCTTCAAAACGGGACAAAACCAGGGATTTGGGCTATCCTGGGTTTAGTTCCTAGCCCCCTTGGCAGAAGGGTTTACCCCAGGGAGGTTTCACATGGGTATGCCAATTTGGGATGCCCCAGTGGATTTTGTTAAGCTTTAAAAGGGAAAATGGCAGACAATATTTGATTATAAACACAGCCCCAGACAAAAATGATTTAACAAGATAACACCTTAGAATGTTGCTTTAAAGAAGACCTTACAGGTAGTTCTCCCGAGTAGCATCCAGTTTTGTAAAATCACAGAGAATCACTTTGGGCCTAAATCCCATAATGCATGTGAGGGGCTCCGGAGGCATCTTCAGCCTGCATGCTCCTGGAGAGACCCGGGATGCCATTGGGTGTTGTGACAACCATCATTACCACAGCACACGGTGACATCAAGGCTCTTCCGGCCCTTTGTCTACACAATGGCAGCCATTCAGGCTTGTCTGTGTAAAGAGACCACTAAGTAAAAGTCCTACTATTAGAGAATTCCTAGTAATCAGTCCCAACTCCAATCCCGTGTCTGGGTGACCATCCAAAGGTATATTTTCTTATGACAGATGCCCCACTGCTGATTGTCCGAGCCTTCCCTCCCAGCTGGAGTCTCTCTCTACTCCTCTCCTCAGGTTACCACAGGAACACTTACTGCATCTCTTCAGGTCTCCATTTTCCCTCTTCTGATCCTTACTTACCATGCCACACACATGAGGATGCGTTTGGTGCAGCTTAATTCTCTGCCATTCATATATGTATGACGTGTGCCAGCTGTGGTGTCTCATTGGAGCCAGACTGGGGACTTGTATAATCTATACCATCTAATGTGACTGACAGCAAAAAAAATTCTCCCCGGGGAGTTCCATCCTCTCTAGTGCTCCTCAGGGCATGAGGTGGTCTGATTTTGTAGTAAATGGCAGTTCTTACAGGAATATAGGTGATATTCTTGGAAAGTTGGGAAAAGTCCCCCAACTGCCAGACAGGCATCTTGTACAGGCTTTTCTGTAACTGCCAAATGCTGGAGAGTCTGTTACCTGTGACAACCTCTCTATAGATACAGACTATACACTGAGGGACTAGAAAATCCTTCTACGCTGCATGAAGAACGTATCACCTACTGTGGTGAGACACAGACCAAGGAGGCTTCTGAAGGCCAACACGTGTCGTGAGATCCAGGCCCAAGGTGAGTTATATGGTGATTCCCTGGGGTACACACAGCCGGTCATGCCAGATATGAATGCCCCTTGTGGGGCCCTTGATTTAGCATTTAGAATAGGTCAGGCCCTGCATATTGTTTATATTGAAATCTTGAGACAGTGTGAATGAAACCCTAGCAGAACTTTGCACTATACAGGGGTCATCTGGCAAGAGGGGAAGATTTACCCTAATTTTTCAGGCAATCTGGCCACAGCACCATACCTCCCAAGTGCCCCTGATTCGGAGGGAATGTTCCTATTTTGAGTCCATGTCCCCCATGTGTAACATGCAGATCTCCATCAATAAATGATTCATTTACCTATTCAAAGTGTTTCTATTGTTATAACTGTTACAGCCTATCTCCTCTCCATCCCTCAATGAGGGGACGTGGCCTAATTTAAAAATGTCCCTCTTTCCCATCCTGAAAAGCTGGTAGGTATGTAGTACTGTGCATGAAAAAGCTCTCTCCCATCCATCCTCAGGAGAGAATGCAGCTGACATTTGCCTAGCCCACAACTCGTTTACTGTTACCAAGGGAAACAAATAGAAACCCACATGAAAAGTCATATGTAGGTGTGTTTGATATGCAATTTAACACACTACAATTTCAGAATGCATCAAAAATGTGATTTGGGCTTCAGACTTGCACTTAAAGTGGACCAAAACCCAGGATTTTGACTATCCTGGGTTTTGGTCCTTTCCCCCGGCACCCGCAGCCAACTCACCTCTTCCTGGTCCTCTGATGCATGTGCGGCCACTCATCCAATCAGCGTGCTCGGAGCCGCTGACGTCACATCGTCTAAAGCTGCATCTAAGGCCAGCGGCTCAGAGTGCGCTGCCGGCCGCATGCCTAACTGCCCTCTAATAGGGAGTGCGCCCGCACCGGCCATTCACAAATGGGGGGATATTGGAGATGTAGCCACAGCTCGCACATTCGCCGTTGGACTGGGAAACATGGTAAGTGTATGGGGCAACCTGGAGGGTTTCACAGAGTGGTGCATCCCAATTTTGGATGCTCCAGGGGGAGGGAATCGATCGGCCCCGGAATCTTTTAGATTCCTGGGCCGATCACAGTGGGTTTTGGTCCACTTTTTGGAAACTAGTCACGGCCATGATGAAAAGTTTCAGAACTTCAATTTTTTTTCATTTTAAATAGCATAGCTCTTTTTTTACATCAATCAGGGTACACACACTGTCTCCACAAACTACATTAGATTGATTTTTTTACACTTGTATGCTTGTATGTCCATACACCACCCCATTACCACATTTATATCTAACATTCCACACACGCTAACATTACATTACATGCTGATTGCCTCACCTCTCCAAATATATGGCTTCCATATTTATAGCCCATCAATCTCAAACCTTATTCCAATACTGAAGTTAAAGCCTACCAACGTTAAACATACAATTAAATGTAGACAAAACTATTATCTTGTTATAGTACTAGACATTTTACCCAGGGGTTTGGTTGCATTTTCAATGTCATCACGTTCCCCCAAGTCACCACTGCCACACCTACAGTATTTGGCAATGTGCCCCTCCTTAATCACTCCCTTAATCACTGAAACCAGGGCTGTGGAGTTGATAAGCCAATATCAGGCTCCGACTCTGACTCCTTCACCAATGTCCAATAATTTATTGTAGTAAAATGGTAACTTCAGGCTTTTTCTCACCATTATATAAGTAATAGGGCTACTAGGAATGCTGCCGGATGTCTGCGTTTTAGATAATGCCGACATCCAAAAGGCAGTGAGGGAGGAAGCAGGGATGTTCAGAGAGGAAAAGGTCTGACGTTCCTCTTTAAAATCATTGTGAGCAGGTAGAGATTCTTGAATCAGAATAAAAATTCCTTTATTCATATACATCAGAGATCTGCAAGGATTTTTGTTTTTGCTGATTACACAACAAACATGCACAAAGGTATATTTGAGTAACAGTTGTCATATTACCAGTGTAATAATGTAAGGAAATAAAGAAGAAAAAAATCATCAGTATCTGCAATGATTACAATGTTACTAATGTCACTGAGCATGAACCTTAGTCGAAAGTCATACTCACCATTCCTCCCTGGCAAAGCTTTCATCCTAAAACTCACCAAGTGCTGAGATCAAATCCTGTGGCGTTCAGTCACTAGCGGCTTATTTGACCACACAGTAACTCCTTTCACTCCAAAAAAGGGGGCGTACCAGGCCTCAGCTACCCCCTCTATTGGATTAAGTGAACAGGATGTGCTTGAGTTACTGTGACTGACGGGGGGGGGGGGCAGCCATTGGTCCCCTATACCCTCAGTGAATAGTGAATGACTGCAGATTATGCAGGACTAAAGAATTGCAGGGAGCAAAAGCTGATTGATCACCCAATAAAAAAGGAGAGTATGACTTTTGTTTTTAGTTTTCTGCTCAGTTTTTGACCTGGAAATCTTATCTCTGACTTTCTGCGACTCGGGTTTTGGATAATAAGGGAAGGTAATCACCATCTATAAGGAGAGATAAGAGCACAGGAAAATATGAATATGGGATTCAAATAGATATTCTGCTAATTTGATATCCCCACATACACCATTAATCAGTATAACAGGAAATCCTAACATCATTCCTGATTTGGAAGAACCTGGACTTTTCCAATGGTGGATATCACAGGGGTTCACTAAGGTCAGTTCCATTTTTACACCTGAAGGTATTAGGACTTTTCTAAAAATGCAGGGAAGAAGACAGGCCCCTGCCAGGGAGTTTCTTCATTTTTAGCAGTTGAAGCATTACGTGAACTCCCAAGTACAAGGTTCTGGACATAATGTTGCTGACTTTGACTGATTTTAAGTGGAGATGCTTGGAGTTTCTTCTCTTCAATATATAAATCGCGAAAGCACAACAGACAAAGGAATAGGGTCCCCACGCACCCCCAAATCCTGTCAAGAATATGAAACAAGTGGCACTACCCTCTAAAGTATTAATATAAAATTATTTTATTGAAAATACATATGGCTTACACAATTAACATGATACAATACATTTAGGACAACATCACATATACACAATAGACACCAGGGGGCGCCAGAGATCCATCACACAAGTTCATATTAATACAAATCAATACATCACCAACTGCTGGAGATAATAAATACCAGTGCTTATTTAATAGACCCCACTCAGAACACCAATCCTACACTCAACTAATAAAAATGCATTATATACAATTATGTGCAAATCGTGCAAATAACAATCCTATGTACAAAAAAATAATAAAGTGCCTATGCTGAGAATCTATGTTAACTTCATAAAAGTATAAGGACCAACCGAGGTAGGTGAAAAGACATAGAACAAATAATACATAAAAAATACAGACCAACTGGACCTCCCCCCGTCAGTATGTCCACCAACGCGTGTCGTAACGTGTACCCGTTATTTCCTCAGGACGACAGTGAACAAGGGCCATGTACTCATTCCCTATATACTCACAAACCTCATTAATAAAGAGGCATACACCAATGAACAGCCAAATGAAAGTTGCGGTCACTCCCCACCCCCCATCCATAGGGCGCCCAGGCAGTTGCCCCACCTGTATGCATGATGAAGTTTAACAGTAAACACTGGCCGGAGACACAAACATCAGACCAGAACAAAGGAGCTGCGTGGCCCACTCCGGCCAGAAGTGCACCACACAGCAACCCAGAATGTAAAGAATGATAATCTGCAGATGTCATGCCTGCACAGGGCAAGCCACGACAGATGCATCCGCACCAGTGTCAGCAAAAAATAAAATACATGTACGCCAACAATTAAAGAAATAGAACTGGACGGGAAGGGCAAAGCCACGCCCCCATCCAGTCTCATAATAAAGAAAGGCGGTGAATGCGTGCACACCCAAGAGAGAGGAGGGGAAGGGCAGAAGCGCACATACGTCAGCACCATCAACCAGTGGAGCCGACGGGCGCGCGCGCGCGGACCACGGAGTGGCCGCGCGCAGTCGCTCGATGACAGAAGAGGCTGAAAAGAGGTGAGTATATTGGGAAGGTACAGGGCGCTCAAGTTAAAATGTTTGAAAGGCATACAACAATATCACGCCATTACAGAAAAATATAAATACATAACCTAAATAATACACACTAATAAGTAAATATCTATACATGATCATAATTACCTAAAGTATTGATAAACAAAGATCAAATTGGAACCTTGTAACATAATGAGGCCATAATCAGATATACAACACTCTCAGGCATTTTGTGCTATTTAACAGCATAATAAATTATAAGAGACCCCAGGCATCTAGGGCAAAATGGGACAGTGACACAAAACAACAGGGAAGCTGACAATTGGGCATAATCGCCCAACAAGGTTTAAAAGAGACCAATGAAATTAGAAAACCAATAGGGACCATAATATGCAAACAACCTCTACCACCAAAAGGGAGGCTAAACCATAAGCCAGCATCATAATGAAGTCAAGAGGGCAAGGGTGAAAAAGATGAACCTGTTGCAGGCAGAGGGGGAGGGGAGGAGGGAAAAAAAAGGAGGGGGGGACGGAGCTAAACGCAGAATGAACATCAACAGCATCATTCCCGGAGCAGATGGTGTCCACGTGATGTTGCTTCCATCGATACTAAACAGATTTTCATCCTTCACGGGGACAGAAAGAGGCATGTGTCCTTCCTTCCATCTGAACTAAAGAAATAAATCAGTTAATAAATTATTCCAAAGGGGATGAAACAGTGCATGTGGCCATAAAGGCCAATAAGATGTGCCAACCACTGCCAATCCAAGCAGAAGGCACAAGTGAAAAACACCACACTTAAAGTGACCTCCGACATAAGCCGGAAAAAATGAACAAGTGTACCTAAAGCCACAAAACCCCCAAAAATAATAAATAAACCCTAATGCCCTATGTGCCCCCCAAAAAAGATGTGAAGGCGACATCCTCGTTGAGGCCCCTGGGACACTGTGTGTCCAAAAAAAGATCCATCTAAGCTCATGTTGTTGCAGCTTACGCTTTAGATTACCCCCTCTTGGACCCAACCTGACCCTCTCTATTCCCATTATTTTCATGTGACTATAGTTACTATTGTGTGCGTATAAAAAATGCTTAGCTACCGGTGAAATTGTTTTGCCTTTTCAATATGTCTGGCCGCCAGCCGTATGCTGGAGACGTGGGCTTGTAGCCTCGCCTTGAGGCTGTTCCGGGTTTCCCCAATATACATTTTAGAACATGTGCACCACAATGCGCAAATAACACCCGTGGTGCGGCAGTTAATGAACTGCTTGATTTTAAAATACTTACCGGTCACCAGATTACGCATCACTTTTTCTTTCACCATATAAGGACATATTGAGCATTTGCCACAAGGGTGATTGCCCGCAAAGGCTTTTTGTTCGGTAAGCCAGTCAGTCGCTCTCCTGAAATGGCTGGGGCACAAAATGTCCCTAACGTTTGGTGCACGCTGTGCCACCAATATATAAATCTTTAATACTTATCTCTACTTCAGGCAAGTTATAATATGAAAGTAAATGGGAAGATGACGGGGGTATAGGAACTGGATTCGGAGCAGTGGTCAGAAGTTTTATCTAGCTGGAAGATCTAAGATTTTGTCTATGGAGAACAATTATAAAATATTTTATAGATGGTCTCTCATACCTGATAAAATGGCTTTTTATGGACCTGGCTCATCATTGAAATATTTCAGAGGCTGTGAAGGCAAAGGTACATTGCTTTATACTTTTTGGGAATGTCCTATAGCTAAAAGATTGTGGGTTCCAGTCTATAATCGGATCTATTTATTATTAGGTCAGAGGATCAGAAGAAACCCATGGGAGGCATTATTATATAGAAAAATGTATGATCTTCTTCCACATGAATATAAATAAGTGAATTTCATCTTCATGGCTACAAAATAAACCATTGCCTGACTCAAACCAACTTTAGATAATAATGAGGTGCTACATAGGACTTTCGGGAGTATGATTCATAAAGAAAACTAACCTCGAAAGATGGATACATTATTTAGACATACCTGGTTAAAATTCCTACTAATCTATAGTTTTTAAAAGCCATGCAGAAATACAATATAATTTATTCCTTATTACTATTTTTTTCTCCTTTGCCACTTCTGAAGTTTTGTATTCATTTAACTTTTTAAAGTCATTCAGCAGCCAAAGTAAAACCCCAAAACTTGTCCAGTGCCAGCTGATGGACACTAGTCTGGAGATCAGCAACTCATCTGAATGCTGGATTCAAGCATGTGCTGTAGTGCTAACTTCCCACATGGCCACAGGCCTGAACTCTATTCACTGGCAATTCCGTGCTGGCTCCCGCCCCCAGCCATCAGTCACAGGGACGCGGCGACGCCTTCTCTATTCACTACAATGGAGGGGGCGTATGTCAGGCTTCGGCACACTACCTCTATTGCAATGAATGTAGATGGCGTGACAATGCACCCATGACTGATGGCGAGCCGCGAGCCTGGCACGCCATCGGTCCTGAACCCATGTTTGGGCCCCAGATGGCGTGGGCTTGGATCCAGCGATCAGGTGAGTTACTGATCGCCAGGATAGGTAAGTACCCTATGCACGAGCCGCAGCCACATCCCCGCTATCCCTCTAGCATTTGTGAATGGCCGAGCACGCTCTCTGTTACAGGGAAGCAGAGTATGTGACCGCCAGCGTGCTGATTGGACCAGCGGCCGTGCATCAGCCGTAGGACTGGGAAGAGGTAAGTTTGTTTGGGTGATCTGGGGGGGTTTCACACAGCAGGGAAAAGGCCAAAAATCCAGGATAGTCAAAATCCTGGGTTTTGGTCCACTTTAAATTGTGCACTTTGGTAGTATATACATCTTGAAAATGTGACTGCAAGCTTTCTAATACTGTTTAGTTGTACAATTTTAGCAATTATTTCCAGCAATATGTAACTTATAGTATTAGTTTTACTACAATGAGTGATCAGTATCAAGCTAGAGCAGCTTGGGCCCACCAGAGGAAAACAATCATGGGGCCTACATGATGATCCATTTTTGGGGCTCATCCGGGTAAAGCCTTCTTGGGCCCCATCCTTCTCCTGTATTGCCCTGATGGTGGCCCTGGGTCAGTGCCTGGGGCCAACCAGAGGATCCCCAGGTGCTCTGGTGAGAATGTAAAAAAACAGTCTGAAGTGTAATTTTATGTAACATTCTGTGTGGTATATTCCTATAAATCATATCTATCTATGCATTTATAATTACTGTCATATTCCTGCAGAATTGTAGTTCAATAATTGCACCAGCAAACTACTGTTTTCACACTGACCTCCTCCTGTTTCATAGAGGCTGTAATATAGACTTCAGCCACTAGGTGTCACCATTAACCTGCAATATGTTGGGCGCTGCTAAACCAGCAGCAAAGGAAATGATCATTTCATGGAACTATGCGGAATTGTGACAAATAAAACTTGCCTTTCAGTAATCAGTAAATTGTTAATTGAAAGTATTAACACAAAATAGCCTTGATTCTGTAAGCAAAATATGCACACTCTGAAGATTCTAGGATCACCTAAATACATAAGTGCTAAGTACTGATTGTGTGATAAAGTGGAGGCAAGTATTGTGTAAAATATAAAGACAATGTAACAGATTAGGTACCAGGTTTGGGCTTTGGTGGTCCCTTCCTGTGCTGAGCGCTGTGATTGCAGCCAAGGGCACCCATGGATGGCAGTGGGTACAAGTTCAGTATTAATCGGGTCCATTATGACGGGAAAAATAGTAGCCAGTACAGTTAGCAGTCCTGGATTGATGGGCTCACTTATGACAGGACCCATAAATAGCCGCTGTTACTGATAACCAGTGGTGGACTGGGGCCAAAAATCAGCTCTGGATTTTACTAGCCCCTGACCGGGCCAAGACATCCTTGCTGAGGCCCCCCAAACCATGATACTGGGGCTATAGCATTGGGGGCTGGGGTTCCTTGGTTTTTGGGTTGAGAGGAAGACTAAGGGGGCAGGGATTGAATTAGGTGGGCGTTAAAAGCAGCAGCCCAAGTGGCCCCAAAGCAGTGCGGCCGACCAGGCATTGTCTGGTCCACCCCTGCTGATAACAGTCCAAGATGGCAAAGCGGCTAAGCAGGCTGAAAATAGTATTGAGGGCAAGGTCAGACGTGGCCAGAGGTGATCATGAGTCTGGGACAGATGTGACAATGGTTGGCAACAGAGCAATGCAATTAAAAGGAAAGTCCACTTTCAATGGAATTTTTGAAAGGGTAATTTTTTTTTGCCAAGACGATGTGTTCAAGGTGCTGAGCTGATCTAGTATTTGTTAGCAAATGTTAGCAAAAGTGTGTTTTATGTAAGCAGTTTTCACTACCTGTAAACTGTTGCTATTGGCAACATTCACCAATTCTGTACATGATAGAAGTGAGTCCTGCACACACAGAACACTGACGCTAGGGCCACTCCTTAGGTGAGGGAGCTCACTTAAACTTACACATGCCCAGCAACAGTGTTCTGTACAACTATCTGCAATCTGTTGCTATTGGCAACCGACACCCTATGGCCAGTCCACCCCTGACTGTGGGTATGGGGTTCCTAAATTATAGCCAAAAAGTTAACCAAAACATAGCCGGGCTTGGATGTTTTTCTTTGTGAGAAAGGGCCTCTGTCTTCCTGCTCTACCTCAGACATATAAAGAATACGGGAGATTGTTCCCACATACAGTATATGTCCGGTCCTTTAATTTTGCTGTAGGCCTCGTTTCAGCCTCTCGGACTAATTTTCTTCTTGTCTTTTCATTTTATTTTTGAGCGACATCCTGCTCTTGGTAATGTCACAACCACATTGTATCCTTTTCTTGGTAACCGTTTTCACTGTGTTTCATGGTGTATCTTATGCCTTGAAAATGTTTTGTACCCTTCACCTGACTGATACCTTTCAACAATGAGGTCAATTTGTGCTGTTCTAAGCTGTTTACAGACCATAGCTTTTTTTTTTAAATGCAGCCAAGAAAATGTCAGAAAAATACTACTAGTACAGTTAAATTTATATGGGGGGGGGGTAATAAAAATTCTATTAAATGGTGGCAGCAGTGTACTGACTATTGAGATACAATGAAGAGGATAGTCACTTTTATGCAACCACTATATTTGGGTTTTAATATTTTTACCTTCTCCTCTAAATGATTTCAATACATTTTTCTATAATTGTGCAGATCACATTGAAGGCGGAAAGAGTTCTGAAATTATTCTTCTTCATTTTATTTTTTTTACATAACTAAAACCTGTCATTTTAGCGCAGTTGTGAAAACTTTATATACTTTTTTGTGTGGTTTGGGAGTATTGTAAACAAGTAAAAGGTCAGATGGGCCATTTGTGAAGAAAAGGGAAAGGCCAAACCTCCCTTTCAAAAGTGGGGGGAAAAAACGTAACAAAATGTAAACTTACATGAGCCTCACCTCCATGCTGCTGCCACCAAGCGGCCAGCCGATGGCTAAGCGGCGAAAGGGTTGGCAAGGTGAGGTCAGGGTAAATGAACCCTGCCTGCTGTCCCCACTTTGGCTGCCACAGCTGCCGCTGCTTCCATGTGCTGGGGAAATAAAAGTCAATTCACATAAGCCTTGCAACCGACGGAAGGGAAAAGGAACCCTGCCCACTGCCCCGCACCCCGCACTGACTGCTGCTTCCACGCCACTTCTCGGGCAGGCGTGTTCACATATCAGAGCCCCGCGCAGCTGGTGGGCATGGCCTGTTTCCTTGTCCATTGGGTTATGGATGTGGACGTAGCCCATGCCCACCAACTGCATGAGGCTCGAGTGTGCACACAGACCCGAGAAAGCAGCGGCAACAGTGGCGGCAGTCAGAGAGGGGACTATGGGCAGGCTTCCTCTATCCTGCCCGCTCGCCACTCCACTATCGGCTTGGGAGTGAGGCTTATGTGAGTTAACTTTTTATATCAGCATCCGGAGGGGGGTGACTCTGCCACACTGCCTATGGGATTTGATGGGGGGAATGACACATTGCCTATAGGAATAGGATGAGGTGGGATGCTACACTGCTTTTATAAAGTTGTAAGGGGAATGCCACACTGCATATAATGAGAATGGAATGAAGGGATACCACACCACCTATGGGAATGGGATGGGGGAAACGCCACACTGCCTATGGGAATGGGAGGAAGATGCAACACTACCTATGAAGAACGGGAGGGGAGAATGCCCCACTGCCTAAGGGGAATGCCACACTGCCTATGGGGATTGGGAGGGGGGCATGCCACACTGCCTATGGGAATGGGAGGGGGGCATGCCAAACTGCCTATGGGAATGGGAGGGGGGAGTGCTACACTGCTTATGGGAATGGGAAGGGGGATGCCACACTTCCTGTAAGTGGGGGAGAATGCACCTTGCCTATTATTTGCATATTTTGGGGGGACATTGTTTTAGCACAACAATTGGTTCAGAATATTTTTTTCTTACTTTCCTCCTCCAAATCCTAGGTGCCTCTTATATGGTGAAAGATACTGTATATTCTTTTCTCTGTTTTTTCTTTTAATTTTCTTTTTTTTTTTGTTCTCTCCCCTCTTAATAATTGGGTTCGATTGTTCCTTGTGTTATACGGTTGGACAGCAACCACCTGTATCTTTAATATTACATTATTCGACTTCTGTTCCGCATGCTATATTCTGTGGTTGCTTTATTTCATACCCATCACTGTGTGTGATCGATTGCCTGTTTTACAAGTTTTTTTTCTTCATAATAGCAATTTGAAGTAGAAAAAAAACATTATCCGTTTTTTTTAAATAGACATTTTACTGCTTTTTGCCAATTACATTTTCTCCAAAAATAGAAAATGGCTGTTGTGTTGAATTTGCAATATTATTATTGAGGCATAAGGGCAAAAGAGGAACCAATAAAAAAAATCAGTTTTTCTTTTAGCTTTTATAAAGTGCATGATTGTTCCGTAGGATTGTGTTGTATTCTGCATGTCCTTGTGTCGCCCCCCCACGTGTTTCATTACGGACACAAGAGCGTTCCCACAATATTGTGCCACATTTGGTAATGGGTTGTTGTTCCCTCTAGAAGAGAGGAGAAGAGGGAACAGCGCAGCCCTTGTTCCTGCTTATTCTCCCTGGCCCACACAGATCCTATTTATACTGCTTGCAGCTCCAGGGACCTCACAAATGATGCCATTCCTTTAATCATCTGTGAATAGAGGCCGACTACAGAAAATTCATCTTTCACATCCTAGCCACTACACAGGCAAAATATCACTGCAAATGCAGGTGTGTGCAAGATAAGAGGGGCATGATCTAAAGGACAAGGTTCTGAAAGAAGCTTATGAATGTAGAGGAGAGTCGTATAGGGCAGTATTGAGTTAGGCAGGAAACTCTTCTATACTATCGGTGATATAGAGCCTGGGCTGTTTTTGTTTGTTTGTTCAGCAGTTAATTGATTAAAGTAACACTACTGTGAGAAAATGGTTCAAAAATAAAAATTCATATAAATATGTTAAATAGCAAGAAGAGGGGTAACATATAGTGATGAGCTGGAGCCCTGGTTCTGAAGAAAAACAAAACATAAAAAAAGACTCACCTCTTGGTGTATTTCTCCTCCTGTCCTGTCTTGTGACATTCCCTCTTCAGGTCCACTGGGTTGGGGGTTTCCTCCTGATCTGGCAGGTGCTGTAATACTGATGCCGGAGAGATTCTTCTGGATATACCCCTCCATGTTCCTTCCTTCTAGAGACATCATTAGTCACATGGGGGATTCCACAAAGGCTTTTCCTTGTGGTATAAAAGCTTCCCTGCCCCGGAGGCCCAGCATTGGCGTGATGCCAAGGCAGGAGGCGTAGAATCTGTGTCCCTCGCGCTATAGTTGCTGACAGGGAGGCTGGAATATTGCTGACCTGGTGGACCTGAAGAAGGAGCACCTCCCATGAGGAAGAACTACATACAGCTCATTTAAGGAAAAGTGACATACTGCTGCTCGGTTATAATGTCCAAGTAGTGCTGGCGCTGTCGCTGACACGTGTTTCGGTTTAATAAAAAACCTTCTTCAGAGCGATAGGTAGTGTGCGGTGTCCAGATGCGGAGAAGTCGTGTCAGCGACAGCGCCAGCACTACTTGGACATTATAACCGAGCAGCAGTATCTGGACTTTTAAAGCTGAACTTCATTTCCTGCTAAGGACATTTGGAGCAATAATCCCTCGATTGGGATATTCCTCACACATGAAAGTGCCTCAAAATCTCCCTAAGGTATAGCTATCAATCATTTCTTCTCTTTGCAACCAATTTTCTGCTATAAAATCCTGGCACTCTCCATGCCATACTATGCTCTGTGCAACCAAACAAGTACGGATCCCAGGATATTTGATGCATTGTATATATTGTAAATATTGTGTTCATTAGTGTACCTGCCCATTATTCTAAAGTGTTACCTTTATGTGAAACCCCAATAACCCCATGTCAGATGTTTGAAGCATATAAATAAATGTATTCCCTCTTTTTGCAATTACACTTTTGTGTTTAGGTGTGCATTCATAATATTTTGTTTGGTGGTATCTCATAGGATAAGAAAAAAGAATAAGCAGCTCAAGAGAAATGTCTCCTTGCTACACAGTGATTAATTGGAGTACAGCCCTGATTGGTTAGTTTTCAGAGGGTATAGGAGGAACCCAAGGAAAGAGTGGAAGTTCCAAGCCCCAGGCCAAACCCCTGAGCACCAGGTAGGCCGGTGCCAGGGAAGGTCACAACCCCATGGAAAAGATGCTGGAGGGCGAGGGGCAGCGGCCCACACACACACACACACACACACACACATGCTTACCGGCACTTCCTGGCTGTTGCGTGCTGGTTGGTGGGCATCAATGGGCAGCATCCAATGAAAACAATGGCCGAAGCCCATTGATGCCCACCAACCAGCGCGCAACAGCCAGGAAGTGCCGGTAAGCATGTGTGTTTGTGTGTG
Source organism: Gastrophryne carolinensis (assembly GCA_027917425.1). Lineage (NCBI taxonomy): Eukaryota > Metazoa > Chordata > Amphibia > Anura > Microhylidae > Gastrophryne > Gastrophryne carolinensis. Next base: position 177,269,475 of record CM051240.1, on the reverse strand, counting down.
AGAACGGTGGCGGCGGCAGGAACAGAAGGGCCAGGCAGGCCGGCCCTCCGACTATCAGGAACCAGAGGTAAGCATGTGTGGGTGTGTGAGTGGCGTGGCACGGTGGGGGGAGAGGGCATGGATGCCCCCATGTGGCTGTGCAAAGGGATGCCCCATACATCTGTGCAAAGGGAGGCCCCCATGTAGCTGTGCAAAGGGATGCCCCATGTGGCTGTGCAAAGGGATGCCCCCATGTGGCTGTGCTGAGGGGTTGCCCCCATGTGGCTGTGTTGAGGGGATGCCCCCATGTGGCTGTGTTGAGGGGATGCCCCCATGTGGCTGTGCAAAGGGATGCCCCCATGTGGCTGTGCTGAGGGATGCCCCCATGTGGCTGTGCTGAGGGATGCCCCCATGTGGCTGCACTGAGGGATGGTTCCGCTGGCTGCACTGAGGGATGCCCCCACTGGCTGCACTGAGGGATGCCCCCACTGCCTTTAATGAGGGATGGCCCTCAATAACAGTAATGTAGGGATGCCACTCAATGGCTTTAATGGAAGATGCTGCAACCTGCCTCTGTGGGATGCCCCTCACTTGCTTTAATGAGGCATACCGATCACTGCCTGTAATGGAGGATTCTGCCTGTAATGGGGGGATTTAAGCACACCATTTGGTTCAGAATATTTTCTTTCTTATTTTTGTCCTTTAAACTGGGTGTGTCTTATGGAACAAAAATAAGGTGTATATATCTTGACATTAAGATACTATACCAGGCCAGTGTGCCCCAAAAAGTCCCGGGCCGCTTTTTAGCCCCAGTCCGCCTCTGCTGAGCACAATTTGGAGAACTGTAACTTCGTTCAGTGGGACATCCCCAAGCGCATGCATCCATCCCCCACATATTGTTAACACACATGCTTTTAGAATCTAAAATGGTCTCAGTGTAATTTTATCCAGTCAATTTGTTTAAAGTGGACCAACACCCAGGGGTGATCGGCCCGGAAATCTATAAGATTCCTGGGCCGATCACCTCCCACCCCGCGGGGCATCCGAGATCGGGATGTCCCGCGGGGTGAAACCCCCTAGAAACCCCAAAAAGACCTTACCTGATCCGCCGCCGCTTCCGCCGCCGCCGCCTCCACCGCCGCTCGCGCGCCCCTCGAGACGTGCGCGCGCCCGCGCCGGCCCTCTGTAAATGGCCGGCGCGGGCGCCGAGAGTGACGCGCGGGAGGCGGCGGCAGCGGAAGCGGCTTGTACGTTCCTGTCCCCCGCCTGGACGTTGGCGGGGATTGGCTGCGGCGTTCATGTGGGAGCGGGGAGAGGTGAGTTTTTTGGGGTTTCTGGGGGGTTTCACACAGCGGGGCACCCCCGATCGGGGTGCCCCACCGAAGTGGACCAAAACCCAGGATAGTCAAAATCCTGGGTGTTGGTCCACTTTAAGCAGGGGTATCTTGCCAATCTTTCTTCAGTTTCAGAATGATTTATTTTTGTATTCTATGTATTTTGTATTTTATGTATATATCAAGATTTCAAGTAATGTTTTTTCAAGCATTTATCCCCATACATCCAGGGTTAACTTAAAGTGGAACAAGACCCAGAACTTTGACTATCCCAGGTTTTGGTTCTTACCCCCGGGGCATCCCGATGCAGGATGCCCTACTGTGTGAGACCCCCATGTTGCCTACTCCAACTCACCTTTCCCCAGTTCTATGGTGCATGCATGGCCTCTGGTCCTATCAGCATGCTCGACTGCGCTGATGCAAACTCATCTATTAGACTCAGCTCTAGCCGAGTGCACCGGCAGCAGAGAGCATTCCTGAGTGGGTGCGTTCCCTGCTAAAGTGGCCGCTGCTCACACATGCGCCGTTGGAAAGGGGAGAAGGTGAGTCTATGGGGCGACCTGGGGTGTTTCACGTAGTGAGGCCATCAGGCTTGGGTTTTGGTCCACTTTCAGTAGAAAGTAATTTACAATTAGTCATGTTGTATTTCAGCTCTTTTAAAATTTAAAAAAAGGGCCAACAGGTGTTGGGTGCCTTTCTCATTGTTTTTAGATGTATTGCCTTTTTCTACTGTTGCAGACAAAGCATCTACCTAACCTGGGTGAATGTAAAGCATACTTTCAGCCTGCTGATAGGAACCTGACATTCTTGTTTGTCAAATCAAGAAAAGTCTGACTCACCCTAGGGAAATCGCAAATTCATTTACAATAAATGTTTGCAGAACAGATAGACCTTTGTGTCCTGGACTGGCCAATCTGGAATAGCTGAGACCTTACCCTAAAACAATCTTCCCCGATCCTCCCCTTGAGAGCCACAGCAGGTCATGTTTTGCAGCTCTCCACACAAATGTACAGGTGAAGCAATAACTGCAGCGCCATAGAGTCAGCTATACGGAATCCAGAAAACATGGCCTGTCGGTGGCTCTCGAGGGGAGGGTTTGGGAACACCGCCCTAAGATGCTATGAAATCTTTTCAAATGCTCAATTTTCTGGTTTGTATATCAACTATTTTCATGTAGACATTGAAGAACCATGTTCTCAGTGTTCAGCAAGAAAGGATGACAAATGTCGTAAATGTGTATGAGTACATCTAGCAGGTTGTGAAAGATGTAATCAATAAAATGCTGGAAGGTGGTTGGAACATTAAAGAGGACAAATGACACGACTAAATACTTACAGATTGTATGAGTAAATAGCCATAGCAGAAGGCCAATTTCCAACCATTGCCTTCCCATATTTGTAAGAGCTTATATGCCTCCTCGTATGTACTGTTTAGCAGGTATTCAAGCAGAGTGAAACCATGGGCACAGTTCTTATATAAAAGTTTTGTCTTTCCTCTCAACAAAGAATATACACCGGAGGTAAGCGGTTCACAGTGAAACCTTTCTCCAGACTTCTATCCAGTCTCTGACCACCAGAGGACCAGAAGATTGCTTTCTATGGTTTTTGCTGGGAATCTGGCGCGGTGATCCCTCCCCCAGTGACAGTACTCTAGTCCCTGTCTGTCATAGCTAATACAGCCATTGAGGGATGGGCCCAGCCTCGGGGGGCTGTTCCCCCCCATCCGTCCCTACTTACCTTGGATGTCGCCACTGCCTGCTGCGGCGACATCCGGTTGCTTCAGGGCCCGATGCTCACCCCCATTGTCGGCTTAGCCATCTGTAAATGACAGTATGGCTTTAGTCAGCCTCTTTAAATTCCCTCAAAATTTCGTACGACTCCATTGCATGCCAGCCATGGGCACTGCACAGGCACGAGATCAGGGGCCGTGCACAGTGCCTGATGGGATGCAAGATGGCACCACCCATCAGAGGGCCTCCGGAATCCAAGGGACCCAGAAGATGGTTCCCCCGGGGAGGTGAGTAGAAGCTACCCAAAGGTAAAACTGGAGGGGGGGCAGCAGATTATTTGAGATTTGGGGGTACTTTTAACCTCCACCAATGTTCCTCTTTAAAGAAATATTTTACTAATATTGTATAATTTATGTAACTTTCATAGGAAGTCTAGAAATGTTAATCATAACTAAATGTTATGTTCTATCACTCTAGGGCTATTATATATATAAAACAGTGAAAAGCAGCAGCAGGGTGTGGTAAGAGATAATGCATTCTCATTGTCCCTTATACTCGATAGCTTCTTATTTAAGGGCATTGGCTAGACATAAACAAAAAAAAAGTCTATAGTCATCTTTTGTACCCACAGATCATCTGTGCTGGTCCAGTGTTCCTCCACAACTTCTCTGTGCATGGCCGGCATCTTCAAACTTACCGTTGGCAGAGAGCTAGTGGTTCTATCTTCCAGCATCAGCAGCCTAGCCTCGGCAAGTCTGTAGAGCGTTGTTCCCCACACACCTACTCTATTCATTGCAATGGAGGCGCATTTGGCATGGCTCACCATGGCATGCCCCCTCTATTGCAAAAAATGTGGTATGACGATGCCGGCACTGCACACAGGAACTACAGTGGACAAAAGAAGAGTTTAGACTATTTATATTATTACCTGGACAGGAACTTCAAGTTACTTATTCAGAAACGTTATTCTAATAGCTGCTGCTGTCACATCGTGAGTAAAAGTTAAGGCTGGGCCTTGACCAGCAACCTATAGTTTTTCATTTCGAATAATGTCTTATATTGGCGTTTGGTGGTGCAGCTTCATCATACCTCTGCAGATATGTGCCAACCTGTTCTTAACCAGATTTAGAATAGATTATAGGATTGTTTGCTACCTAATAGGGTTGAGTACTAGATAAAAAGAGAGACTCTGGGAAGCTTTTTTTATTGTGGAAATTGGGGTGGGCAATGTATGTAGTGTGGGGCTCAGAAGCCCTATGTCTGGATGCATAAGCGTCTTTAGCAATTTACTATGATTTACGCCCATGTTCCATGTGACTCGCCCCCACCTTGCGCCTTCAGTGACTCACAGCGAATACAGTATGTGCCCTCCTGTGACTCCCCCTGTGTACTCCTCAGAGACTTCTCTTATGTGTTTTTTTTGTTGTCCACTCCTACTGACTGCCCCCATGTACCTATTAGTAATTTCCCCACCCAGTGACTTCACCCCTCCCTCGTGCCCTCCTGTGACCTCCCCAATGTACCTTGCATTCCTTGGACATGAAAGCATGATAAGTCAGGAGTGAAAAAGAGTGAAAAAGATAATCTTAGCCAAGCCCTTCATGGAACCTTAACGTTACCCAACATATTTTGCTTAAATTGCCTTAACATATTCCTAACTCTAGGATTTTCATGTCGGATTTTGCCTCCCAAACTCTACTCTGCCTGAAATATTTTCTTACTTTTTGCTTAAATTGTCTTAAAATAATCTTAGAAAATCTACCTTAATCAGTCTCATGCCAGCCTTTCCATCTTTGAAATACTATTCCATGTGGCACTCCAATAAAAAAGATCATTGATAAGCATGAAAACCATTAGGATACCTTACCTGGATGCTGGCTCCTGAACTCTGGGTTCCACCATCTTGCTGCACCCGGGAGGTGTATGTATCCCACAATCCTTCCACAATGCACAATGGTTGGGAGTCAGTCCGCTTCAAAATTTGCTTTAGCAAATTGAATACGTTGTCACGCCACTCTAGTAAAAGGTTTAGGTGCACATCATGCTCTAACGTCCTCACTACCCAATCACACCATTTTAAAATAAAGCAGAAAACTGTCCTTTTTCATTAGTTATTATAAGGCAGGTTTACGGACTCAAGACCCTTGTCACTAAAAATGTTGCTGGGCGGCAGTGACGGAGCGGTATCCCAATTGATGTTCATCCAAGTGAAAGTCCTTCTGAACTTTGATCTTACGGACTTCAATAAACTGGAAGTTTTATGGGAAACAAAAGCTGGATTTATTGCTACTGAAGATTGCCTTGCCCATGACCTCCATGCTTTAAAGATTTCCTGGTGAGTCCTTCTGTCCCAGACAGTAGCTGGTGTTTTGGAAGATACACCACTTATTTGCATGGTTCTGAAGGAATGAAACTGAAAGGCGGAAAAACTTTGGCGCCTTGCTACGAATTCACAGCTGCAGGAAATTAAGCAGAAGCACATGGGGCAGGCATTACGCAAGCTGCTTGCTTCATTATATTGCTGTTGGGATACAGTCCCTTTAATGTCCAAATGGAGTTTAGCACTGGGGCAGGTAGGGATGGCTTGGGACTTACAGAGTTGTGGACTTATTCTTTAATTCAGTGGTCCCCAACCTTTTTAGCACCAGGGACCTCTTTTCCAATTTTTCCAAGGCACACTGGGGGCTTGGGGATAGGGTTGGGACGGGACTGGGGAGGGTTTTAGGGTGGGATTGGGGACGGGGTCTTTCCTCGGGGCATCCCAACTTGGGATTCTATGCTGTGTGAAATGCCCCAGATCACCCTGTTAACGCGCCTCTTCCCAGTCCTATGGCACATGCGCGGGCTCCTGTCCTATCAGAGTCGTGCATATGTCATTCAGGAAATGGCTCTGACTAAACGAGAGCTCACAAATGCACCATAGGACTGGGAAGAGGTGAGTTAACAGGGTGATCTGAGGGGTTTACACAGTGGGGCATCCCAAATTGGGATGCATGGGGGCAAGGAACAAAACTCGGGATAGTCAAACCCATAGAGTGAATGCCAATGCAGTCACAGACTCACTGTGCTGCTTACCTTGTCACTGTCAGATCCTGGGGACCCCCATCTTCTTTGTGAGCCTACAACCCCCAATCTTTGCAGCCAGCTTCACCTTGAGCCAAGCCCTCGTTTGCCGGGAAGCTTTAAACATCTCGCCGGACACGGTTGCCCCAGGACTTATTGGCTCAAAGGATTTAAGCTCACAGGGGGTGAAGAAGGGTGAACCAAAGGTCAGACTGGGCGTAACAGGCAGTAGGTAAGTACTGAAAACAGCTTGGGTGCTCCAGCAAAGAATTCAAGCGAGGTCAAAGTCATGGCAAGGGTCAAACCAGGAGGTCAGAGAGCTTCGCGGCACCAAGGGACACACAAGTTCGTAGTGGTAATACAGGCTGAGGTCGGTACAGGCGGCGGTCAGAATAATCAAACAAGCAAGGTTGGCAACAGGAATCAACACAGAAAAGCTCAGTATAAACACACCCAGCTAAACGCAATCACAGGCAAGGACACTCTGAAGAGGTAATCCCTTTATAGGACTGAACCCGACAGGATTGGACAAGGGAGTGTGTTGGTGATTGGTGCACTTATCAAACTCTGGGCTAATTTCCCAATTTGAACTTTGAAGGGCGTTTCGCCCAGAACACAGTTTAAAGGCATTGGTCCCTTTAACTCTGCCTCCAGTGGCCGCAGTGTGTGCAGCACCGCCCGCAAGCACGTGCAAGGAAGCCGGGGATGCGGGAGTGAGCAGAGGAGGAGGTGGCAGCTGCGCATGGCGCCGCACGAGCCGACACCGGGCAGGAAGAGTCCCGGGCAGACACGAGGACACCACGGGACCGGAGCCCAGGTAAGGCAGAGAGGTGGCGGATAAGGGGAGGGGGAATTAGGAGAGGATGAGGCTGGGAGGAGGCAGGGATGAGGAAGGCAGTCGCTTGCCGCTGGACACGGGGCACATGCATCCAACAAGTAAAGGTGCAGTAGCAAAAAAAGTGCAGCAGCGGCAGGAGTCTAGGGCCCCGATGTCGGCTCCAGCGCCGTCTTGTACCGCACTACACTGCACTGCGCCTGGGGCACGAGACCCCGCTTTCCTCACTTCTCCCAGCTCTTGATGTTGCCTTTTGCGGTGTCGCTGCCCACCTAAAAGGGCGCTGTGGCCCGGTAGTGGGCCAGAGCCCGGGGGTTGGGGATCCCTGCTTTATTGCTATATTACCAGGTTAATATATTTGGTATAGATTTTGGCTGCCGGTAGGTTTATGCCAGCAGAACACACCAGAACAGATAGCCTTGTCTGGTCAATAAGAACAGAGTAAAGAGTTCTTTATGAAAGCAGATTCTTTAGAAAGAGAAAGTGTTTACCACATTTTTCCAAGATTGTTGTGCTAGTGTAACAGTCGCCTTCTCTCTATAATATTTAGAAAAAGAGATTATAGGACTCGAGATGTTTACAGCCTTGATATCAAGCTAGGAAATCCCACTGTCTGTCTTTTTTACTTCCTTTCTTTTTATGTTGGTTTATCTTCCCATTCCCAGTGACAATAATGTGCTCATACAGAAGCACTTACAATGCATAAAGAATTACAATGAACCATCAGGGGGCTGATTTATGAAAATGGGAGAAAAACCAGCTTACAGCTTTTAAGAAAAACTGCTAGGCAACAACTCTATGCGTATGTCAATATACACAGTTCTCTGGAGCTGTGTCACATCCTAATATACACATATATGTCATTCTCCATTGTGCACATATGCTGTACTATTTCTTAGTAGACAAATGAGGCTTATTTTGGATTCTTGCCTTTATTATCTTAAAGTGGACCAAACCCCATATTTTTAACTAGCATCCCCTGAATTGCTCCCCCTGTGAAGAGGACCTTTTGCCAATTCTCACTGCCCCTACTTCATTCTAATCCTAGATAATGGCGCCTGTTTTAGCTGTAAAGCTCCTCCTTCATTGCCAGTGTTGTGTGTGACAATGACATCATTGCCACACCGATGTAATGACTGATTGCCTGCCATCTTACACTGATGGACAGCAAAAAAACAGTGTTCCAGGACAATTTAAAAAGTCAAAATATCAATTTATATTTCTACACCTTAAGAGGGGAGCATTGGCAGGGGCGTTGGCCAAATGTATTTCACAAGTTCAGTGGATTTTGGTCCCATTATCTGGGATTAGAGTGAAGTAGGGGCAGTGAGAACTGGCAAAAGGTACTTTTCATGGGGGGAGCAATTCAGGGGATGCTAGTTAAAAATATGGGGTTTGGTCTGCTTTAACTCCATGCAGATGTTCTGGAATAACAGGCAGATTCTCTACTGCAGAACTGCATGGGAGCAGCCATCTTGTCACACACATAAGCATGAGGGGGAAGCTGAGGGGAGAACTGTACAAGCAGCAACCCACACCAAAATAGAGATAAATGCCTCAGAAATACGGGCAGTTTGCGTATTATGTTATTTAACCCTTTAAGTGGCAGCCTACCTAGAGTTTTTGTCACCCTCTGTTACCAGACCATTTTCACTAATTTGCGCTACACATGTTCAACTGGGATTTCCAGGGATTTCCCAGGAACATGATATACTGTTTTTTTCAGCAGAGTCTGGGCTTAAACATGAAATGTCTTGGTTGTAATTTTGTAAAGGAGCAATATTGCGATATTGTGTAATGTTAAAAATCCATATAAACATGTCAGCTAATGAGAGGAAGCTTGTGGTTTATTCTCACATGGTAGGAACAAATTCCAGGGGTAACAGGTTTAGTCTATGTGGGATGACAAAGTCTGTCACCCCTGATTTCCTCTTCTATCTATTAAAATAAAAGAAACAAGCCTGGCTGGATATTTCTTGATGTCGATGTATAAGTGACCCTTTCTCCTCCTGCCATCCAGCATATTTATATGGATTTTTATCATTGGGCCAATTTTTTGTGATAGTGCTCCTTTAAGTGTATTCTTAAATATTTTTAAAATCTATTTTTTACAATTTATAATTTTTTTGTAATATAAAATGTACGTTTGTGGATAAAATCTTCTTGCTGTGAAATTCCCATTTCTTCCAGTTACAACGGTACCACATATGTATTGGTATTCATCCTATCCTGCCCAGGAGACTCCCCCAAACTGAAACAGCGCTTCAGCGCTTAAGCTAAAATACAACTGCTATGCACACCTTGCAGTGTACATTTACAAAACAAAACTTTACATTTGAAATCCCGCACAAATGATATATATTCTCTGGAAGTACACACCATGCGCTTTCTAGGCATACCAGGCTTGTTGATGTGAGCACAGGTTTCCCTCAATTAATTCTTGAGTTTCCCTCAAAAAAGAATAAAAATGAATAAAAGAGCAGAATCAAAGCCATATTTTCCTACAAAAACTATATGCAAACAAGAAAAAACTAGTTAAAAAAAAGCAAGGTCCCCCGAACAGAGCAATACCCAACATGCATAGGTACTGTCAATGTAAGAGTTGCCAAATACCCCAAAGTAAAGCATGCACGTAAGGGTAATTTAACTTGAAAACAAAGTACCAAAACATTTACATTTTGAATACCCCCCACGAACCATTTTTGCCCTGAAAGTACACACATTTTCCAGGCGTACCCAGCTTGTTTTAGTGGGCTCATCTTTCTGGAAGTAATCCCTCGAAGAAGTCTGCACAGGTTTTCCCTAAAAAAAAATGTAGAAAAAAGCAGAATAAAAAACACATTTTTTATGTGGATCCCTTACCAGTTTACAAAGGGTTAACAGTAAAAAAAAAGATACAGATACAGAGAAAAAAATGGCCATTTATTAGTTTGCCGCTGATCGGTGGATGGGGGCTGAGGGGGCAAGGGATCACAGCCCTTCGTTCCTCCAACCCTCTCCCCGTGGATCACCCGGCGCTACTGAGCGTCTTCAGGCGGGTGTGGGATCACGTCATGGATGACGTTATAGATGACATAATCCCCCCCTGTCCACAAAAGGCAGGGCTAGCAGCGGGCGGAGGTGGTGCAGAGGGCCTAATTCAGACCTCTCCTCACCATGGAAAACCCCTGGGGGCCGATCGAAGGCCAGCTGGTGAAGAGGAGACCCGGTGGGAGGGATTGCAGTCCCTGGCATCTCTCTAGCAGGAGCAAGCACTCCTCACGGGAGCTGGGGATGCACAGTCTAAAACAAAGGCTTTATGCATTAGTATGCACTGCATAAGCCGCTGATTGGACAAGCGCCCATGCATGCACAGTGGGAGTGGCGGAAAGATGAGTGGAGTGGGCGTACTGAGGGGTTTCACACAGTGGGGCATCCTACATCAGGATGACCCCAGGGAACAGACCAATCACCAGAATAGTCAAAATCCTAGTGATTGGTCCACTTTAGCCTTCTTTGCTTTTTCTTATGTAAAAACAGAGCCCAACTCAGGCGCACACTTATATATATCGGATTTTTTTGGGGCATATATGGCGTGCACATTTTTTCCATCGCATTTAATCTGTGCAACTAGACAAACACAAGCAGAGAGTGCACACAAGTCGGGAGCCGTAGGCTTCCCTAATAATGGTGCCTGGGGAGCATTTGAGGTTGCTAGGTCAAGAGCACTTCCGTCATGCCCCAGCCGGGAATCAAACCTGCAAGCCCATTAAAGTGGACCAACACCCAGGATTTTGACTATCCTGGGTTTTGGTCCACTTCGGCGGGGCACCCCGATCGGGGGTGCCCCGCTGTGTGAAACCCCCCAGAAAGCCCCAAAATCTTACCTGTCCCCGCTCCCACGTGACTGGACGGTCCAATCCCCGCCAACGTCCAGGCGGGGATCAGGAACGTCCAAGCGGCTGCCGCCGCCGCCGCCTCCCTCGCGTCACTTTCGGCGCGCGCGCGCCCCCGCCGGCCATTCGCAGACGGCCGGCGCGGGCGCGCGCACGCCTACAGGGGCGCGAGGGAGGCGGCGGCGGCCGGCCGCCGCCGAAGATAAGGTAGGTGATTTGGGGTGTTTGGGGGGGTTTCACCCCGCGGGACATCCCGATCTCGGATGTCCCGCGGGGTGGGAGGTGATCGGCCCGGGAATCTTATAGATTTCCGGGCCGATCACCTCTCGGTGTTGGTCCACTTTAACCACTAAACCACAAATGCCGCCTCTAAACTCCTTTGGGTTTGGGTCTTATAGAAACTATAGTTATTCTATTCAAAAGCACTTTGCTCAGTGTGGTTAACTACACCAATAAAGAACATTGAAGTGGTCATAACCAATCTCCTTCTGCCTTAAGCAGACTGTTTTTAACTTTGACTTTGTCATTTGCCAGAGCTTGTGGATAAGTCAATGAAAGACAACTGCAACTCTAGCTCTGGGCTTAGTCTTATATTATAGTCTTAGTCTTATATTATAGTCGTTATATTGCAAGTATGTTTAATGGACTTGGAGTTTCCTGTGCTTTGTGATGCCTTTTATAATGCAGGTTCTCCAAGGTTATCACAGCCTGAGGTCAGCAGTTGTGGACAAGCTTGTATCTATTGTGGTTTAACATTTATCCATCAAACAACGTCCCAAAGTGACACTGCCAGTAATGGGATCTCCAATATTCGAAAGAACTTATATTAATGTTCTTGCCAAGTATAATTAGGGTTACCTAGCACCCTGATTCCATATCTAGGCCACCTGAGCTAAATCATTGTAGAGTTGTCCTCCTCAGTCCCTATTAGCTTCCCCTGGGTGTGAAATCCAAATGCACCCAAATAATTCTGAGGGTTGATCTAATAAATATGACAAAAATCTCTGTATCTCTGTATCTATATATTCTTCACTCAGTGGCGTAACTAAATATGACGGGGCCTTGGTGCGAATATTAAATGAGGCCCTTTCAAGGCTCATACAGTAAATTATTTTCTGTATTTTTTTGAGTGGATGCAGCTAGAAAACTAAAGAGAAACAGCAGAGACAAGTGGTGCTTGCTTTCTCTAAATGATGCCTAGGGAGTACAAACATGATAAATAGAGATGAGCGAACTTTTGAAAAATTCAATTCGACTGATTCGCCAAATTTTCCGACAAAAATCGCTTCGACCCGAATTCGACGAATCGCTATTAAAAACGGCTATTTCTGAGCCTCCTAGAGCCTCAATAGGGTTGTAAACCATTCTGCCTTTCTGTAACACGCATAGGATGCGTGCTGGGTTAGTGAAATAATACTGTAAATAATTATCACATGCAGATCAGAGGCATCGCTAAGTTGAGGTGGCATCACTATGAGGGGCCCCTATAGTGCCTGAAAAACACACCCTGGAGCTGGCAGCAGCAGGAGCCCAAGAATTAGCTGAATCACACCCTGGAGTTGCAAGCAGCAGCAGCAGCAGGAGCCCAAACATTGCTTTAAAGAGACACTGGATTTGGCTGCAGGAGCCCAAAAATTGGATGAATCACACCCTGGAGTTGCAAGCAGCAGCAGCAGGAGCAGGAGCCCAAACATTACTTTAAAGAGACACTGGAGTTGGCTGCAGGAGCCCAAAAATTGGATGAATCACACCCTGGAGTTGCAAGCAGCAGCAGCAGCAGGAGCAGCAGCAACAGGAGCCCAAACATTGCTTTAAAGAGACACTGGATTTGGCTGCAGGAACCCAAAAATTGGACGAATAACACCCTGGAGTTGCAAGCAGCAGCAGCAGCAGGAGCCCAAATATTGCTTTAAAGAGACACTGGAGTTGGCTGCAGGAGCCCAAAAATTGGATGAATCACACCCTGGAGTTGCAAGCAGCAGCAGCAGGAGCAGCAGCAGCAGGAGCAGGAGCCCAAACATTACTTTAAAGAGACACTGGATTTGGCTGCAGGAGCCCAACAATTGGATGAATCACACCCTGGAGTTGCAAGCAGGAGCAGCAGCAGAAGGAGCAGGAGCCCAGACATTGCTTTAAATAGACACTGGAGTTGGCTGCAGGAGCCCAAAAATAGGATGAATCACACCCTGGAGTTGCAAGCAGCAGCAGCAGGAGCAGGAGCCCAAACATTACTTTAAAGAGACACTGGATTTGGTTGCAGGAGCCCAAAAATTGGATAAATCACACCCTGGAGTTGCAAGCAGCAGCAGCACAAACATTGCTTGAAAGACACCCTGGAGTTGGCAGCAGCAGCAGGAGCCCAAAAATTGACTTACACACCCTGGAGTTGGCAGCAGCAGCAGGAACCCAGAAATTGGCTGTAAGGCACCCTGAAGTTGGCAGCAGCAGGAGCACAAACATGAGCTGGAAGGAACACCCTGGAGTTGGCAGCAGCATAAGCAGGAGCCCAAACATTGCTCGAAAGACACCCTGGAGTTGGCAGCAGCAGGAGGCCAAAAATTGGTCTAAAGACATAAATATGTTTTGCACTTTTGGGAAGTGTAAAGCGTGGCACCATGCTGAATCTAGTCGCATGCATCAGCCATTGGTGGGTGGAAATCCTGGCTGATCCATCCCTGATTCATTTTGACAAAGGTGAGTCTCTCCACATTTTTAGTTGACAGACGAGTTCTCCTCGCCGTAACTATGGCCCCCACTGCACTAAACACCCGCTCAGATGGCACGCTACTTGCCGGGCAGGACAGCTTTTCCAGGGCAAACTCTGCTAGTTGCGGCCACAAGCCAAGTTTGGCTGCCCAGAAGTCCAGCGGATCCTCAAGGTGTGTTGGCATGGTCATGTCAAGGTATGACATGACCTGCTGGTTGAGGTCCTGCTCCAGGTCTTCTTGCTGCTCATGAGTAGCCTCACTATGCGGGTGTAGAAAGCTACTCATTAGCGACTGAAGACTGAGGCTGCTGCTGATGGAGCTGCTGCTGCTGCTCCTGCCAACCCCCCCAGCAGGCATGGCAGTGGAAGGTGAGCCCCGAGTCAGACCTGCGAGAGTATGGACCATGGCGCAGATAGGCATCGGCCAACTGACTACGCAGAATGTCTTTGTAGTAGTTCAGTTTGTCCTCCCTCTCGGCGGGTTTATAAAATGCCCCCATTTTGTGCCGGAAGCGAGGGTCCAATAAGGTGGACAGCCAGAAGTCATCCCGCCGACAAATGGAAACAATTCTGGGGTCACTACGCAAGCACATGAGCATGCTTCCTGCCATTTGCGCAAGTGACTCGGAGGGACTACCCGTCTCCGTCTCCACTGCATACTGCCACGGTGTGTCCGGGTCCTCGGTCTCGCCTTCCTCAAAACCCTCTAGCTCCTCTGGCTGCTCCTCCTCTCCTGTCGGCTGACTAGATAAACCAGCCATTTCACCAAGCCTAAACTGTGCTTCACTGTGCCCCTCCTCCTCCTCCTCTTCCTCCTCCTCCTCCTCCAGTTCAGCTCCAAAGGGGTTCATGTGGCCGTAAGATGTAGACGCCATGTCTCCAGTGCCCTGACCAGCCATGGTTTCCAACATGTGCTGTAGTACATGAAGCAGTGGAATCACGTCGTTCATCCCGTAATCCTGCCGACTGACAAATAAAGTGGCTTCCTCAAAGGGCCTGAGCAAACGGCAGGTGTCACGTATGAGCTGCCACTGGTTGACATTGAAGTTACACAGGGGAGTCCCCCTATCCGCTTGGATCATCAGGAAATCAGTGATGGCTTTTCTCTGTTCATATAATCGGTCCAACATGTGAAGGGTGAAATTCCAAAGGGTGGAAACATCGCAAATCAGACTATGTTGGGGGCTACCGTTCTGAAGCTGTAGCTCAAGAAGGGTGTGTTTGGCGGTGTATGAGTGGCTGAAGTGCATGCAAAGTTTCCTTGAAGTTGTTAGGATGTCTTGCAAATGGGGGGAACACTTCAGAAACCGCTTGACAACCAGAATGAAAATGTGAGCCATGCAGGGGGCATGGGTCAGGCTTCCTTGGCGCAGCGCAGACAAAATGTTCTTTCCATTGTCGGTAACCATGATTCCCATTTTAAGTTTTCTTGGAGTAAGACATGTTTGGATTTCGTGATGAATAAATGTAAGCAGTTCCTCCCCTGTGTGACTCCGTTCACCAAGACAAACCATGTGAAGCACAGCGTGACACCTCCGTGCCCTGCACACATGGTAGACTGGAGGGGCACTGAGACTTGAGCTTACAGTGGAGGGTGAGGAGATGGCGGAGGATGAGGAGGCCGAGCCGCAAGGTGTCACAGGCCCAACGGGCAGGGAGCGCGGAGGCCGAATCGGCGTGACCTGTCCAAGTTGCTGCTGCTGCTGCAAAGGGACCACATTCACCCAGTGGGCCATAAACGACATGTACTGTCCCTGACCGTAGTTACAGCTCCAGACGTCAGTGCTGCCATGCACGTTGCTACACACCGACAGGCTCAAGGACTGGCCCACCTTCTGTTCAACAAAAGTGTGCAGCGCTGGTACTGCCTTCTTGGCAAAGAAATGACGGCTTGGGACTCTCCACCTCGGCTCGGCACAAGCCATCAGTTCTCTGAAAGGTGCAGAGTCCACCACCTGAAAAGGGAGCGACTGCAGCACCAGCAACTTGGACAGGAGCACATTTAGCTTCTGCGCCGTAGCATGAGTGAGCGCATACTGCTGTCTCTTGGACATGGCTTCGCTGATGGATTGCTGGCTGGATGCATGAATTGGAGGAGGAGGAGCAGGAGCGACAGAGGATGGGTATGATGCACAGCTGCCTTCGGCTGAGGTGCTGGAGCCTTGGCTGGCAGAAATTGGGAGCGGCGTGCCACTTGGTGAGGAAGCAGGCTGGACCACCTCTTCGGAGCCTCGGTTCTCCCAGGCCGCTTTATGGTGATGCATCATATGTTGACGCAGGGCCGTGGTGCCAACATTTGGGCCCTGGCCACGCTTCACCTTCTGCCTACATATCTTGCATGTGGCCGCACTGATTCACTGCTACTGCCGCCAACTCCAGGATCCCCTGCTCCACTACCTCCCGATAAGGTAGCCTGCCGTGCAGCAGGTGCTCTACCCCGGCCCCTGCCCCGTTTGGCTCCAGGCTTTACAATTGTGCCCCCATGCTGACTGCCAACCATGCTGCTAACACCTTGCTGCCTCAGCTGCTGACTCCGGGGCAACCTGCGCCCCTCTTCTCCTGATGATGACGATGAAGCCCCTTCATCACCCGGCTCCCAAGTGCGATCGGCTTCATCATCACCGAGTTGTGGCTGCACGTCACTGATGTTCTCGGTTTCCTCAACAGTGTCTGGCGCAGGAGCTGGAATGCTCGCATCACCCATGACACTGTCCACATCACTATTTGTCTGCCTAGCTAAAGAAGCCACCTCCATTACTTGGCTGGGCAGTAGCTGCTGACTGTCCCCTATCTGATCGTCCTCCTCACTAAAGAGTGGAGCTGAACCCAAAGCATAGGATACGTCGCTGGGGGAGGGAACGGCGTAGGACAGAGGCAATGGGAGGACAGGGACTGCTCTCGGGGCATGCCAACTCAGTGCTGTGTCAGAGGAACCTACCGACCCTAGACTGGGGGTCTCAGATGTAACTTGTGATGATGTTGATGAGCGCGTTAACCAATCTACCATGGCAGATGCGTTACTGGTGGAGACACCACCGCTAGCAGATACTGGCAGATCAGGTCTCTCACCGTGACTCCTGCTGCTACTCGCTCCTAGTCTGCTGTGACCTCTGCCTGCGGAATCTTGGCCTCTGTCACTCCTCTTTGAACATCCTTGCACTTGTCTGCCTGACATTTTTATGTATTTGAAATGCGCAATAGGTACCATAAAAAATGTGTTTACTTTAAAAAGAAGAAGCTAAATAAAATGAGGGACTGCTTCTCTGCACCAGATACTATGAAAATTGGCAATATGAGATACCCTGCGGCCTAGTGTTTTGGCAGCAGACCAAAAACCAATTCAAAATGCAATAGTTTGATTAAGCTGAGAAAGGATGAAAAAGCGTATTTAGTATAACAGATAGGCTGCTAAGTGCAGGTTTGGGATACCCTGCGGCCTAGTGTTTTGGCAGCAGGACAAAAAATACCGTTTAGTGAGTACTCACCTGTAAAACGGGTATTATGAGTGTGCCATACACTCCACTTCGCTCTTCATGACATGTGGGTAATCTCCAGTAGAGGGCGAACTTGTGCAGAGATGAATGTGCAAAAAAAGAAAGCCCCTCCCGGTCCATATATACCTGGGATCTCCCACCAATTTCCCAGTGTAAAAAAGCAGTAAGGGGACCAGGAAGAACCAGTTATAACCTTAACAATCAAAACCAATGGTTCACCATATAAAAGCTCCAGAATACCTGAAAAAAAGGGGTGGGGCAAAGTGGAGTGTATGGCACACTCATAATACCCATTTTACAGGTGAGTACTCACAAAACGGTATTATTCTAAGTGTGCCATACACTCCACTTCGATCTTCATGACATGTGGGACATCCAATAGCAGTGTCCTTCATGGGTGGGAACCAGAAACAGTAAAGAATGTACCAACTCAAACCACTGCAGCTTGCAGAACCTTGCGGCCAAAAACAGCATCCGCTGAAGCCCGCACATCAACCTTGTAAAACTTGGAAAAAGTATGAACGGAAGACCAAGTAGCAGCCTTACAAACTTGTTCAACAGAAGCCTGGTGCTGAAAAGCCCAGGATGCACCAACAGCACGAGTAGAGTGCGCAGTGACCCTAAAAGGGGGAGTCCTCCCCTTAGCAGAATAGGCCCCTCCTCCCCTTTCCTGGGCCCGCAGGGCACCATGAAAAAAGCGTCCGTCTTGTGGAAGGAAGAAGTAGTCACCAAATAGTACTTCACACAGCGAACAACATCTAAATTGTGCAGAACCCTCTCCTTGTCATTGTTAGGCTTAGGGCACAAGGAAGGGAGAACAATATCCTGATTGAGGTGGAAAGCAGACACCACCTTAGGAAGGAAATCTGGCTTAAAACGAAAAACCACCTTATCCTGGTGTCTCTCAAAGTAAGGGGCCTGAATCGACAGAGCCGCCAACAGAGGTAATAGCCACCAAGAAAGCAAACTTCTGAGTCAGAACCGAAAGAGCAATATCCTGTAGTGGCTCAAAAGGAGGACCCTGGAGAGCTGAAAGAACCAAATTCAAATCCCAAACAGGAACCACAGCCTTCCGAGGGGGCCACACATGTGCGACACCTTGGAAAAAGGTCTTAACCAGCGGATGTAAGGCAAAAGACCTCTGGAAGAAATCTGACAGAGCAGAAACCTGTCCATTCAAAGTCCTAAGCTGGAACCCACGATCCAGATTATGCTGAAGAAACTCCAAAATCCTAGGGATCGAAAACACCCTACAAGGCAAGGCCCTAGCCTCACACCAATCAATATAGGACCTCCAAGTCCTATAGTAAATGCCAGAAGAGGACCGCTTCCTAGCTCTAATCAAGGTCTGAACAACAGCCGCAGACAAACCTTCCTCCTTCAGAATGAAGGTTTCAGAAGCCAAGCCGTCAAAGCCAGCGTTTGTAAATTGGGTTAAAGTAGTAGACCCTGAGATAACAGATCCGGCAACATGGGAAGCCGGTACTGATCTACAGCCAGCCTTACAGCTTCTGCGTACCAAACCCTTCTTGGCCACCTTGGAGCCACAAGAATTGCTGCCGCCCCTTCTAGAACCAGTTTGCGAACTACCTTGCCCAGCATGGAGACGGGCGGAAACAGGTAAAGAAAACCCAGATCCTTCCAAGCAAGGGACAAGGCATCCACTGCCAGAGATAGAGGATCCTGAGAAAGAGACACAAAGGCCAGAAGTTTGTGATTGTGCCTCGAGGCAAAGAGATCCACCTCCGGACTTGTGGCAAAGATCCAGAAAAACCTCGGGGTTGAGAGACCACTCTCCTTGGCGAGAGGATCCCCTACTCAGGGAATCCGCCTCCGTGTTCTCCACTCCCGGAATGTAGACTGCCGAAATGCAAGGAACATTGCTCTCCGCCCAGTGCAGGATCAGAGAGATTTCCCTGAGGGCTCTCCTGCTGCGAGTCCCTCCTTGGTGATTGATGTGAGCTACCGCCGTTCGGTTGTCTGAACGAACCTGAACCGGTAAATGTGAGGTCAGCCGTGCCAGAACCAGTCGGATGGCTCTGAGCTCCAAGACATTGATGGGGGTGTGAGCCTCCTGAGGACCCCACACCCCGCTGAACTGATGACTTTTCCATATAACCTCCCCAGCCTGACAGGCTGGCATCCGTGGTAACCGTCTGCCAACAAGGGACCAGAAAGGATCTGCCCTTCAACAGGTTGCTCGACTCCAGCCACCACCAAAGGGACTGCCGAACCCTGGGAGACATCCTGAAAGGTTGATCCAATGACTGCGGACACCTGTCCCAATAGGTGAAGTTGAAGAGATCTCATGTGAAACTTTGCAAACGGTACCGCCTCGAAGGAGGACACCATCAAGCCCACCAGTTTCATCCCCTGTCGGATAGAGGGACAAGGATTGGCCAGAAGAAGGCGGATCAGACCCCAAATCCCCCGCACCTTGGTCTGGGGCAAAAACACTCTGGCCTGAATGGTATCCAGATTCATGCCCAGAAATGAAATCACTCGTGACGGAGAGAGAGAAGACTTGGGGCGGTTGATCACCCACCTGAACCTCTCCAGAGTCGACACCACCTGGTGGGTGTCCAGCTCCACCTGACGGAGGGAAGAAGCTCAGATCAACAGGTCGTCCAGATAAGGCACAATGCGAATACTGCTAACAGGAGCCCCTGTGCAGCCTGAGGGTCCGAGGGCACCCGAGACCTTAAGAATCTTGGAGGCGGCCAGTACTCGAACTCCAGTTTGTACCCGGAGGAAACCACTTCCAAAATCCAATTGTCTGTGACCTCCCGGGCCCAGACCTGGAAGAAGAGCCGCAGCCGTCCCCCCACCCGTGCGGGTGAGGGCGCCCCTTCATTGCTGAGCCGGTTTAACGGCGGGCTTGGACTTGGAACCCCAGGCAGCCGTGGGACGTGCCCGACCTCTGCCCCTGTTCCAGGACAAGCCCCTGCCACCCGAGAAGGCCAAACCTCTAGCCGCTCTGGCCCCTCGAAAGGAAGGAGTGAACGAGCCAGCCCCCCGAAAGGGACGGCGCTGTTTCTTCCGCTGAGGTAACTTACCTCCCTTAGCAACAGCATCCAATTTATCTCCAAACAGCCACGCACCCAGGAAGGGAAGAGCTGTAAGCGACTTCTTGGCAACATAATCCGCCGTCCACTGTTGGTGCCAGACCAATCTGCGCATAGCCACCAATAGGGCTTAAGTCCTGCTACACATGACAATAGAATCTTCCATAGCAGCCAAGACAAAACCCATGAACAATTCACATCTCTTAAGGGTAGCGAACTCATCGCTAGCCGGATCAAACTGAGCATCATTCAGCCAGTCCCTGATAAGAGACCCGGTAGCAAGCGACACTAGGGCAGATGCACTAACAGGCCGCAGGGCCGAGCCCACGCTGGCAAATGCGTGACACGCCATCTGATCAAGGCGCTTGCTCTCACCATCCTTAAGGGAAGTGGCGTCAGGGGTGTTCAGCACAGAAGAGTTAGTCAAACCCAAAATTGGCGCATCGACCTC
Source organism: Gastrophryne carolinensis (assembly GCA_027917425.1). NCBI lineage: Eukaryota > Metazoa > Chordata > Amphibia > Anura > Microhylidae > Gastrophryne > Gastrophryne carolinensis. The sequence goes on along the minus strand of CM051240.1, from coordinate 177,248,943 downwards.
GGGAGGAGAAGACCATCGCTTAACCGCCTCCACCGGGAAAGGATACTTCTTATCCCATCCCTGAGGAACACCAGGAAGCCGACTGGGCCTTTCCCATTCTTTCAAGATCAGCGCATCAAAATGACCCTGGGTAGGGAATTCCAGACGGGGCTTGTGGGCCCCAAAATATTCCCCCTTCTTGAGAGGAGGCGCCTCAGGCGGGTCAATATCCAACACCTCCAATAGATGTGACAAAACAGTGGCCGTATCAACGGCATCCCCCAGCGCCTGCCCGACATCAGCATCACCAGACTGTACATAGTCAGCCTCCGTTTCCTCATACAATTCCCCCTCCTGTAAAGGGGAATAATCCGACAAATCAATGGAATCATCGTCAACATCCCACAAGGGCTGGGCCGACGACAAATGTCTCGTTTTAGCCTGGGCCTTCTTGCCCACCATGCTAGCAATACATTTCTCGATGCTGACCAACCTAGCACAAACATCAGAGTGCGACTCCCCGCTGGCACCAAAGGCAGGGAGGGGAAGGCAATGAAGCGGGAGGAGCCGACCCAGAAGGCTGGGTACCGGACTGCCGCGTTATGGCCTTTTGTGCACATGGTATACAAATCAGCACATTCTCCCCCGTAAGGGATACCCCACACCCCACACATGGCCTGGATTGTCCCAGAGGGAGCCCGAGCCCAGCGGAGCCTCCATAAGGTGATTTTTATGGTCAGTCGCAAGACGCAGGGAATTATGCCTAAGCAACCCGGGATGCCCCTTAAAAGTCCCGGTGGGAGGATTTAAGGTGATCAATTTAACACTAGGGACCCCAGGACCAGGAGGATCCCCTTAATATGCACTATTATCAAGCAATCTGCAACACACAATAAGGCATATCAATTACTATACAGCGTAACAACATCATTCAAAATACACACACATATATATATATATATATATATATATATATATATATACCAAAATGACAAAAAAAGCATAAGCCTGTACCATAGGGGGCCCCCCCATCTGAGAGGGACCCCCAAATAACTAATGAAGTGGCCACCAGGCCCTTACCATCCCCCAGAAATGACAGCAACAGCAGCAAGATGGCCCCCGTCTCTGAAGTGATCAGGAAGAAGAAGGAAGAGAAGGGGGGCGGGCCAGCACCGAAGGCGCGTTTTTCCAGGCCCCACCCCCCTCCCAGCAGCGCGGATCTGGCCAGGGAGGCCCTTCAGAAAACGCGCCGAAAGAGGGGGCGGGGCTACCGCCTTATCTAAACACAGCCTGAGGGAGAGAAGCTCCCCAGGCTGACAGGAGAAACCACAGCAGGCTAGGCCAAGCAACAGCACCAATTCATCAAAGAATAACTTCCAGGTGATCCACACCAACTCACGCACACACACACACACAACTTACAGTGGTAACACCAACACACATACACATATATACATATATATATAAAGGGAGAGGCCGAGGATGACGGCCCGCCAGCCCCCCCCACCCAGACGGAAGTAAGGGACCCGGAAGGGGGGGGAACCCGGCCTGATTAGGGCCACAGGCATGTAGGGACGGGGCATCCCACACCAGGATCACCAAAACCTGGGTAACTGCCTACCCCATAATGAGGTCTCACGGTGGAGCAATGCTCCTTCCGCACCCATAGGGTGCTCCTACCCTCACCAGGACCCGCAGCCTAAGCTGGGAGGCTCAGATAGGGACAATTTAGAAAGGGTCCTGGCAGCAATAGGGACAATAAACGGCCGGGCGCGGGCCCTGGCTTACCTGCAAGTAAAAGAAGTCTTCATCTTCTGTCTTGTCGCCTTCCCTGCAGAGAAGGAACTGGGAAATTGGTGGGAGGTCCCAGGTATATATGGACCGGGAAGGGCTTTCTTTTTTTGCATATTCATCCAACAATATTCCATATTCATTCAACAAGTTCGCCCTCTACTGGAGATTACCCACATGTCATGAAGATCGAAGTGGACGCTTATTTAGTATAACAGATAGGGTGCCACGTGGTGGTTTGGGATACCCTGCGGCCTGGTGTATTGACAGCAGGACAAAAACCAATTCAAACTGCAATAGCTTAATAAAGCTGATGCTGAACAACGCTTATTTAGTATAACAGATAGGGTGCAACGTGGTGGTTTGGGATACCCTGCGGCCTGGTGTATTGACAGCAGGACAAAAGCCAATTCAAAATGCAATAGCTTAATAAAGCTGATGCTGAACAACGCTTATTTAGTATAACAGATAGGGTGAAACGTGCAGGTTTGGGATACCCTGCGGCCTGGTGTATTGACAGCAGGACAAAAACCAATTCAAAATGCAATAACTTAATAAAGCTGAGGCTGTAGACGCTTATTTAGTATAACAGATAGGGTGCCACGTGGTGGTTTGGGATACCCTGCGGCCTGGTGTATTGACAGCAGGACAAAAACCAAAGCAAAATGCAATAGCTTAATAAAGCTGATGCTGAACAACGCTTATTTAGTATAACAGATAGGGTGCAACGTGGTGGTTTGGGATACCCTGCGGCCTGGTGTATTTAAAGCAGACCAAAACCAATTCAAAATGCAATAACTTAATAAAGCTGAGGCTGTAGACGCTTATTTAGTATAACAGATAGGTTGCCATGTGGTGGTTTGGGATACCCTGCAGCCTGGTGTATTTAAAGCAGACAAAAACCAATGCAAAATGCAATAGCTTAATAAAGCTGATGCTGAACAACGCTTATTTAGTATAACAGATAGGGTGCCACGTGGTGGTTTGGGATACCCTGCAGCCTGGTGTATTGACAGCAGGACAAAAACCAATGCAAAATGCAATAGCTTAATAAAGCTGATGATGAACAACGCTTATTTAGTATAACAGATAGGGTGCAACGTGATGGTTTGGGATACCCTGTGGCCTGGTGTATTGACAGCAGGACAAAAACCAATTCAAAATGCAATAACTTAATAAAGCTGAGGCCGTAGACGCTTATTTAGTATAACAGATAGGGTGCAACGTGGTGGTTTGGGATACCCTGCGGCCTGTTGTATTGACAGCAGGACAAAAATCAATTCAAAATGCAATAGCTTAATAAAGCTGATGCTGAACAACGCTTATTTAGTATAACTGATATGGTGAAACGTGGTGGTTTTGGATACCCTGCGGCCTGGTGTATTGACAGCAGGACAAAAACCAATTCAAAATGCAATAACTTAATAAAGCTGATGCTGAACAACGCTTATTTAGTATAACAGATAGGGTGCAACTTGGTGGTTTGGGATAACCTGCGGCCTGGTGTATTGACAGCAGGACAAAAACCAATGCAAAATGCAATAACTTAATAAAGCTGATGCTGAACAACGCTTATTTAGTATAACAGATAGGGTGCAATGTGGTGGTTTGGGATACCCTGCGGCCTGGTGTATTGACAGCAGGACAAAAACCAATTCAAAATGCAATAGCTTAATAAAGCTGAGGCTGTAGACGCTTATTTAGTATAACAGATAGGGTGCAACGTGGTGGTTTGGGATACCCTGCGGCCTGGTGTATTGACAGCAGGACAAAAACCAATTCAAAATGCAATAGCTTAATAAAGCTGATGCTGAACAACGCTTATTTAGTATAACAGATAGGGTGTAACGTGGTGGTTTGGGATACCCTGCGGCCTGGTGTATTGACAGCAGGACAAAAGCCAATTCAAAATGCAATAGCTTAATATAGCTGATGCTGAACAACGCTTATTTAGTATAACAGATAGGGTACAACTTGCAGGTTTGGGATACCCTGCGGCCTGGTGTATTTAAAGCAGACCAAAACCAATTCAAAATGCAATAACTTAATAAAGCTGAGGCTGTAGACGCTAATTTAGTATAACAGATAGGGTGCCACGTGGTGGTTTGGGATACCCTGCGGCCTGGTGTATTGACAGTAGGACAAAAACCTATAAAAAATGCAATAGCTTAATAAAGCTGATGCTGAACAACGCTTATTTAGTATAACAGATAAGGTGCCACGTGGTGGTTTGGGATACCCTGCGGCCTGGTGTATTGACAGCAGGACAAAAACCAATGCAAAATGCAATAGCTTAATAAAGCTGATGCTGAACAACGCTTATTTAGTATAACAGATAGAGTGCAATGTGGTGGTTTGGGATACCCTGCGGCCTGGTGTATTGACAGCAAGACAAAAAACAATTCAAAATGCAAAAACTTAATAAAGCTGAGGCTGTAGACGCTTATTTAGTATAACAGATAGGGTGCAACGTGGTGGTTTGGGATACCCTGCGGCCTGGTGTATTGACAGCAGGACAAAAATCAATTCAAAATGCAAAAGCTTAATAAAGCTGATGCTGAACAACGCTTATTTAGTATAACAGATAGGGTGCAACGTGGTGGTTTGGGATACCCTGTGGCCTGGTGTATTGACAGCAGGACAAAAAACAATTCAAAATGCAATAACTTAATAAAGCTGAGGCTGTAGACGCTTATTTAGTATAACAGATAGGGTGCCACGTGGTGGTTTGGGATACCCTGCGGCCTGGTGTATTGACAGCAGGACAAAAACCAATGCAAAATGCAATAGCTTAATAAAGCTAATGCTGAACAACGCTTATTTAGTATAACAGATAGGGTGCCACGTGGTGGTTTGGGATACCCTGCGGCCTGGTGTATTTAAAGCAGACCAAAACCAATTCAAAATGCAATAACTTAATAAATCTGAGGCTGTAGACGCTTATTTAGTATAACAGATAGGGTGCCACGTGGTGGTTTGGGATACCCTGCGGCCTGGTGTATTTAAAGCAGACCAAAACCAATTCAAAATGCAATAACTTAATAAAGCTGAGGCTGTAGATGCTTATTTAGTATAACAGATAGGGTGCCACGTGGTGGTTTGGGATACTCTGCGGCCTGGTATATTTAAAGCAGACAAAAACCAATTCAAAATGCAATAACTTAATAAAGCTGAGGCTGAACAACGCTTATTTAGTATAACCGATAGGGTGCAACGTGCAGGTTTGGGATACCCTGCGGCCTGGTGTATTTAAAGCAGACCAAAACCAATTCAAAATGCAATAACTTAATAAAGCTGAGGCTGTAGACGCTAATTTAGTATAACAGATAGGGTGCCACGTGGTGGTTTGGGATACCCTGCGGCCTGGTGTATTTAAAGCAGACCAAAACCAATTCAAAATGCAATAACTTAATAAAGCTGAGGCTGTAGACACTTATTTAGTATAACAGATAGGGTGCCACGTGGTGGTTTGGGATACTCTGCGGCCTGGTGTATTTAAAGCAGACAAAAACCAATTCAAAATGCAATAACTTAATAAAGCTGAGGCTGAACAACGCTTATTTAGTATAACCGATAGGCTGCTAAGTGCAGGTTTGGGATGCCCATGTGGCCTGGTGTATTTAAAGCAGACCCAAAAATATTAACACTAATCCAGTTATTTAAATGCTTGTGTGTAACAGATAGGGTTACATAAGGCACTGCATAGATGGCAAGCACAGTGGCCTGGTGTATTCAAAGCAGACCCAAAAATATTAACACTAATCCAGTTATTTAAATGCTTGTGTGTAATAGATAGGGTTACATAAGGTACTGCATAGATGGCAAGCACAGTGGCCTGGTGGGTGTATTTAAAGCAGACCCAAACATATTAACACTAATCCAGTTATTTAAATGCTTGTGTGTAACAGATAGGGTTACATAAGGCACTGCATAGATGGCATGCACAGTGGCCTGGTGTATTACAAGCAGACCCAAAAATATTAACACTAATCCAGTTATTTAAATGCTTGTGTGTAACAGATAGGGTTACATAAGGCACTGCATAGATGGCATGCACAGTGGCCTGGTGTATTTAAAGCAGACCCAAAAATATTAACACTAATCCAGTTATTTAAATGCTTGTGTGTAACAGATAGGGTTACATAAGGCACTGCATAGATGGCAAGCACAGTGCCCTGGTGAATTTAAAGCAGACCCAAAAATATTAACACTTATCCAGTTATTTAAATGCTTGTGTGTAATAGATAGGGTTACATAAGGTACTGCATAGATGGCAAGCACAGTGGCCTGGTGGGTGTATTTAAAGCAGACCCAAAAATATTAACACTAATCCAGTTATTTAAATGCTTGTGTGTAACAGATAGGGTTACATAAGGCACTGCATAGGTGGCATGCACAGTGGCCTGGTGTATTTAAAGCAGACCCAAAAATATTAACACTAATCCAGTTATTTAAATGCTTGTGTGTAACAGATAGGGTTACATAAGGCACTGCATAGATGGCATGCACAGTGGCCTGGTGTATTTAAAGCAGACCCAAAAATATTAACACTAATCCAGTTATTTAAATGCTTGTGTGTAACAGATAGGGTTACATAAGGCACTGCATAGATGGCATGCACAGTGGCCTGGTGTATTTAAAGCAGACCCAAAAATATTAACACTAATCCAGTTATTTAAATGCTTGTGTGTAACAGATAGGGTTACATAAGGCACTGCATAGATGGCAAGCACAGTGGCCTGGTGTATTTAAAGCAGACCCAAAAATATTAACACTAATCCAGCTATTTAAATGCTTGTGTGTAATAGATAGGGTTACATAAGGCACTGCATAGATGGCATGCACAGTGGCCTGGTGTATTTAAAGCAGACCCAAAAATATTAACACTAATCCAGTTATTTAAATGCTTGTGTGTAACAGATAGGGTTACATAAGGCACTGCATAGATGGCATGCACAGTTGCCTGGTGTATTTAAAGCAGACCCAAAAATATTAACACTAATCCAGTTATTTAAATGCTTGTGTGTAACAGATAGGGTTACATAAGGCACTGCATAGATGGCATGCACAGTGGCAAGGCAGATTACGGTTTACAGCACAAAGAAATCAAATTGAATTGAAAACTGATCAGGCAAATCACCCTGTCACTGTCGCTTTTATGCTGTCCCTGGATTGTTCCGGTTTTCCACTATCTTTCCCTGGCTCTGTCTGCCTCTCTAAATCTCCCTACTTATCTGTAAATCTCCCTACCTATCTGTAACTCTCCCTACCTATCGCTAACTGTCTGTCCCTGTCTGCAGCAACCACCGCTGTCTCACGAATGCAAGTCTGAAATGCGCACAAGCAAGATGGCCGCCGCTTTATATAGCACGGTGACGTCACCGGGCTTCCTGGCTGCTGATAGGCTGCATGTGACTGTCCCATCATACCTTGCCCCAGGGTACATGTCTGGACATGTACGTCCACCATCTTAGAATGCCTGTCATTGAAATGAATGGAGTTTAAAGGAAAACTTCGATCGAATCGCGGGGAAATTCGGATTCGTTCAGAATCGAATTTTCCATGAAATTCGGAATGAATCCGGGTTTGTCCGGATCAATTTGCTCATCCCTAATGATAAATAAAGTAGAGGAGCAACAAAAATGGGCCCCCCTGACCTTCTGGTCCCTGGTACAGTCATACCCCCTCAAGTTAGGGCTTTGTCTTTAAGGTAACCTAGTCAGGAAGGAAACACACAAGCTTAACTTAGATTTGGATGTCGTCGTAAACGCAATAGTAATTTTCTATTACCTATAATATTATTACCTAGTGTGGCTAAAAGACAACTAAAGGTTGGTGCTTAATGGCGGTTTATTCCCATAATTGGAGACTAAAAGCATTTTTTTCCTGATATAAAGAAACCCTCTGACCTTCTATGGGGTTTTTGCCTTCTTCTGGATTAACTTTGCTGAATGGGACGGATTGAAGTTTTTTTGGAGTCTAACATGATATGTTCGTGTGATTGGCTGAAGGCTCTTTGGGGTTTATTTAAGATATGCTAACACCATGTCGTGACACGTAGTGGTAGATTTTTTTTTTGTGAGCTTCACCAGAAAGTCATAATTATGATGCAAAAAAAATGTAGTGTTTCTCCTAGCACCATGTAGCATTCCATGTATCAAAAGCGCCAGGTGCTTTTCTAGTGCTGGTGCTGCATTCCCTACAGCACCACATCACATCAGGCGCTCAGTGTCGTTCTCCCATTGACTTCAATTAGCCATTCCAGTTCTGTTTTTTGTATTGCACATGGTTCTGTATGCCTGAGTATCATGGTTTCACAGCACCCACGCTGGCGCGGTTCATTTACAGGTTAAATACATATGATTTCCATTGAAGAAAACAAACAAGAGTGCCACGGGTAACCCACAGCACCGAACACTAACAACGCCTGAGGTGCTAATATCATCTCTCTGCAGATCAGATGCTCAAGTGATGCTACGAGGCGCTAGTGATAAATTGGCCTCCACTTAAGGCATCCTTCAGCCAAGGTGGTACAAGCCTACTGGCCTGATGGCATCTCTAACCACGAAGTCTCAATAAAAGCATTATTCAGTAAGTTCTCACTGAGAAAACAGCCATTTTTAAGTAAGTAAATTCCCCCATGTTTTTACAAGCTGGTTATCTCTTCAAGAATATGATAGCATTCCAAAAAGTCGATGATAACGTTGACAGCTAATAATCGAACATTTTAAAAACTCTCAGCAGAGAAAGAGTTAGGTCTCCAAAGAAATTATGAAAATATCTTTGTTTTACTTGACTAACTTTATTGTTTTCTGCTCTCTTGTGCTGTTCGGCAAAAAGTTTTAAGGTTTTTTTTTTGTGCCATAAATTCCCCCATGTTTTTACAAGCTGGTTATCTCTTCAAGAATATGATAGCATTCCAAAAAGTCGATGATAACGTTGACAGCTAATAATCGAACATTTTAAAAACTCTCAGCAGACAAAGAGTTAGGTCTCCAAAGAAATTAAGAAAATATCTTTGTTTTACTTGACTAACTTTATTGTTTTCTGCTCTCTTGTGCTGTTCGGCAAAAAGTTTGAAGGTTTTTTTTTTTGTGCCATAAAACAACTAGAACTATAACATTAATAAAAGGCCTCGAAATAGAGGGAAGGAAAAAAAAGATTTATAGCAGAGCTAAACTGGAATCGGCATGTAATCATTTTCTACAATCTGTCAGCGCTGTAAAAGAGCTCTTTTTACTGTGCTTGAGATTGAACTGTTTATTAAGAATTTGGAGTTTTATTAAAAAAAAAGTGAAACAGGAGAAGAAAGGAAATGTGGACCCGTTTTTGAGAAAAAAAATATTGCCGCAATAAAAATTTAGATTATTCAGATTTATCATGTGTATTGGGAAAGACACCGTGTTATGCTGTGTCCTCCGTATTCTGACTCCTTGAATATTTGATTCTAGTTTCCAGATATAAACAATCAAGAGGATGAAAAGATGAAAAGGAAAGCTAAAGTAAAGGGGGGGGAGGAGTCGTAACAAATATATGAAATAAAATCAGAATTATAAATCAGAATAAAAGAAAAGCTGCCAGAGGTTATGGAAATGCAATGTTAGATATTTAACGGGCCAATCGGCACAGGGCTAATGTCATTTCCAAATCTCACACACGCCATTTCGGTCTTGAAGAATAGACTTTAAAAGGAGCCGTGAAAATGTACTTGTGTTTTACAGCCCTTTTCCATAAATGTGTAAATTGTACAATTCAGCAACAATCGCAGCCGCAGCAAAAAGAGGTCATTATTTTTAGTGCACCATTGTCACTGCAGTACGATTGTATTATTTGTTACATGGATACTGCTGTAAACCCTGGACACAGAATCACTTACCAATTGTAGCGTTATTGGGAACAGTCATTTGCAAAATAGTAAAGCTGAACACATTTTCGGTTTCTGGTGTTCTTTTACCTTTTCATCCTTGAGAAATGTTACATCGTTGCCTCCATGTTTTTGAGAAGAGGATAGGGAATTGTTTGTGATAAAATGAAGCTATTACTGGGACTTTTTTTGTCTGCTATGAATGCATGATCTTTCCCGATACGACAAGATCAAGGTCAAGGTTTGGGGTGGGGTGGGGGTAATTGCTTGTGTTTGTCTTGTCGGTATAAAGTGGATGCTTGCTGTGCAAACTTTTCTTTAAGGTAGCAAGATGAAAGGCTATACCGTTGGTAGCTATAGGTCCAATTCTTCTCTTTTTAGTAAAAAAACATACTGAGAGCAGAAGGCCACATTGTTATATTAAAGGGATTGCCCAGGCTAAAATGATAGAAGTCTATACTCACCTTTTGCCCACCTCATATCATCTGTGCGGGTCCAGTGTGCCTTTGCAGCTCCTCTGCCCAGTGCCAGCCTCAACATGCTTACAGCGGGTGGAGATACAGTAATTCCATCTCCCAGTGCACTGGCCTCATTTATTCACTGTAGAGGGGGTGTGGCAAGATAGGGTTTGTCATGCCCCACCTCAGCACACCCCCTCCATATGAAACCAGCCTGATGGACGCTGTCATTTCTGCCCGGCGCCAGAGGATGGAAATCACTCAATCTTCCCTATAACTCATTCCTTACCTAGTCCATGGTAGGCTGCACCTTAAAGCAGTCCCACAACCATTTTCTACTTAATAGGAGTGGGGCCACATTGTAACATTCTCGCGGGGACATTCAGATTGCTGGATGTCACATGGACCCCCGCAACCCCCTTAACTGAACCTCAATTTGCAAGTGAAATGTGGCCTCATGATTGGCCACTGCCAGTGACCAAACACCAGTCGTTGGTGGGTCAAGTTTCAGGTAAAGATTGCGGGGAGTTGCAGGGGTCTATGCATGGAGGGGCTCCATGCAAACTGGACGCCCCCCCCCCTCAGACTGTCACAATGCGGCCCCACACTTATTATAAATCAAAGTGGGTGTGGGACTGCTTTAATATAGCATTATACTTCCAAAAAAAGGTTCAAGCCTCCCCCAAACCTCACTGTTATGCTGCACCTTCCCTCCGGTTTTACCTTTGGGCAATGTTTACTCACCTCGCCGGGGGATCCATCTTCTGGGTCCCTCGGATTCTGGGCGATCTTCCAGTGGGCGGCGCCATCATGCATCCCAGCAGGTTCTGCACGTGGCCCCTGATTTCATGCCTGCGCAGTGCCCATGAATGGGATGCAATGGAGCCACCCGAAATCCCACAAAACTTCGCTGAGTGACACAGGACTTTGAAGAGCACGGGTAAGGTCGTACTGTCATTCACAGATTGGAGGGGACAGAGGATCAGGCCCTGGAGACACCAGATGTCTCTGCAGCAGGCAGCGTCGACATCCAAAAGGTAGGAAGGGGGCGAGGGGGGGAACAGCCCCTTTTTATTTTTGGTTCGATGTTCCTCTTTAAAGAAGAAGTGCAGTCAAGGGTAATCCCCCCCTCCCCCGCCACACTTCCCTGGCACTGGAGCAGGAGGGGGGGGGGGTTACAAGGAAAATAACCTCTTACCACTCCCTTGGTCCAATGCCGTTCTCCAGGTCCTGGGATCCACCATCTTGGAAGAAAACAGAGATAAAAAAGCACAGAGCTGGATGATGACACTTGATGATGACACTAACAGACCTGTTAGTGAAGTAAGGATGAAGCAAGGTTTTTATTTCTTTGTAACTCCCTGTGCCCCATCCTGCCTCAGTGCCACTGGAGGGTGGGAGGGCGGGGGGGGGGGGATAAGGTATGACTGCAATTCCTCCCTAATCCCTGGTTTTTAGTATGAATTGTTTGCACTTGAACTCTCCCATATAGGTTTTCCATATGTGGGCAAATTATTTTTTGTTTTTTTTTCAAAAATATATTTAGTTATTTGTGACCCTTGGTGGGAGGATTTGACCTCATCTCCAATTTGACCACCAATGATGGGGAAAAAAGCTATGGGTTTTAACCGTGCAGAAAAGTTTGAAAGAGCAGTGACACTAGCATTGGATACTCTGGACTTTTATAGTCAGTCATTTCTTTGCCTTATCCTAAATAGAGTTTTGTTTTTGGGAACTTTGTTACTAATCCCTTGTGGTGAATTAAACTTCTACCCTTTTCCCTAAATTCGACAAAAACCGCCATTAGATTGAGTTCTACTGGCTGATGCTAAGTATATATTAGGGTTGATTCAGAGAGACATAAAATGAATTTCGTTTTTGTGTCGATCTGTTTATTTTTTCGCTTTGGTTCTGCTTGCGTATGAGTGTACGCGTGATTCTAAGCATGCATCGCAAGCCTTCTGTACAGTGTTCGCCGCTTCGTACGCCATTTTTCCGCTTTCTTTTTTAGTTTACGTTACTTAGGAAACAATGCTGGCTTCCGTTTTTTTTTTTGCTTTTTCCAATGTCGCCTTAAATTATTTACGTTTCCCGTTAGATTCTGAATTCCGTTTTCTATAAATAAACATCCAGACGGAAAACTTTCCGACCTTACGCATGCGCACAACAAAATTAACTCATTCATGTACTCGTCTCAATTTTTTTCTTACTTCTGCTACAATGCTTACCTCAATTCCCTCGTGGTTTCATTCTTCTTCCCTTTGCGCCCTTAATGCTTACCTCAATTCCATCACGGTTTCATTCTTCTTCCCTTTGCACCCTTAATGCTTACCTCAATTCCATTGCGGTTTCTATATTCTTCCCTTTGCGCCCTTAATGCTTACCTCAATTCCATTGCGGTTTCTATATTCTTCCCTTTGCGCCCTTAATGCTTACCTCAATTCCATTGCAGTTTCATTCTTCTTCCCTTTGCACCCTTAATGCTTACCTCAATTCCATCGTGGTTTCATTCTTCTTCCCTTTGTGCCCTTAATGCTTACCGCAATTCCATCGCGGTTTCTATATTCTTCACTTTGCGCTCTTTTTTTTTTTAGTTCTTCCTACATTTTCCTGTAACCAACCCTTAAACCGGACCTTCAGCGTGATTTAATGAAAAGCCCAAACTCTTAAAAAACGGTTCCCCAGCATCTAAAATTAATATATTTTATGTTTTTAGTCACTAACTTATTATTCTTTCCCCCACTGGGCTGCAACTCTGTTCAGGAATTTAGGATACGGGCGCCGCCATCTTGACTCAGAAGCATCACACTTACTGAGGAGAGGAGAGTGGGATAAGGTACAGGGGGGCGGGTTATAGCAGTGCTTTGCTCAGACAGAGCAGAGCTGGGGTCAGGTAACGGTCAGAAGTCCCAGAATGCAGAGCAGCACAGTCAGGAGGCACTTCCTGTTTGCAGGCTGCCTGATAAGATGGCGGCTTCCTTAAGCCGCCATCTTGGATGTTTAAAGGCTCATAACATGCCGTAGATGCAGGTAGGATGATTTTTAATGTGGACAATCTGTATGTACAGGGTGTGGGAAACATATAAGATAGACTCTTATTCAGAGTGAAGGTCTGCTTTAATGAATTTTTCTTTTACATAAAATGACACAGAAACAAGTTTGAGATTTTATTTTTTAATTAACTGCCAAATTGTTTGGCCATTTTTTTTGTTTTTTTTTAATTATGTTTTTATCAACTTTTTTAAAAATAATAACATTTTGTATTTTATAAAAACTATATACAAAGCCATGGCAGGCCTCAGAGAGTTAATCTTCATCTGTGGTCCCCATCGAAGCTCTGAGCTCCTGTATATCACCCACCAGCCGAAACACTGTCGCAGTGAGTTGGGCTTATCTCGCCTGTGCGGTGTCTATAAAAAAAAGAGAAGAAAATTATTGTTCTGCTAATACATGTTTCACAGCGGTGGATGGAATGATTATTATGTTTTAATCTAACTCATGAGGCCATATGTCATTATGCTAAGGAATTCATTAAAGGAAGAGGCCATATGTCATTATGCTAAGGAATTTATTAAAGTAAAAGGCCATATGTCATTATGCTAATGCCACTGTCAATGGATTTAGGTTGATTGGTGATGATGTCTATTTCCACATACTCCAAATATTTACATTACAACTTACTTCGGTGGTGGGCGACCTCAGCTTCGGGGACCACCCTAGGCTCTGGGGCCTGCCACTGCTGGGAATGTGAGGCTGTAAAGACATTGAAAATAGACTCACTTCTAATGTCTGATTCAACAGTAACCAAATGACACTTAGAATGTGTGTATGACATCACCCACCTTCTCCATGTTCCTCCTGGGCTTGATCTGCTGCACTCTCAGCTCCAGATCTTTCACCCGCTACATATTCATCTAGAATACCGGAGTCACATACCGGAGGGTAACCCCTGAGTCGTTTCGTACGACTGCCTGCCCATGCAGTGAGGCCCCTCCTTTGTCGATAGGTCCAGGGGCTGGTCTGACGCAGCTACAGAGGAGGGGTAGAAAGTTGGCCCTGGAGATCCACCACCTTCACTTGGTGGTGCAGATTCATGCCGCACTGGCCGGACTGCGCGCCTCTGGGTGGGTTTTATGTGGTACTCCATTTCAGACACTAGAAATGAAAAGCATTTCTAATTAAAGGCCTACCTTCTGTGTTTGTTACATCTAGCATGCAAACAGTATGTACTTACATGGGAAATGGGTCGCAAAAAATCGCCACACCCGGGGCTTGTACAGTCACTTCAGGTCCGACCATTGCTGCATGATCTGCATAAAAGTGAAGGTGGTGTCCGTGTCCTGGTGAATCCTGGCCATGATTTCCAGAGCCAGATTCCTCTTCTCAAAGGCGTTGGGCAGGTAGTCGTACCTGCGCTCCATCATAGTCTAAAAGACACAAAAATCTAAATAGTTGTTAGATCAAACAGCATACAAATATCATTCACAATTAGATCAGTTGACTAAATGACATTCCCCATCACATTTCTAGCCTTAACCTATCCTTCTAGATGAAAGTGAGTTGGTTCACACATGTGCGCACTAACCTCTGTTTGGCACAGAGTTTTAATCACTTTTAAAAACTTCCTGCGCTTCCTTAAGGCCTATGCATACATTTAGATGTCAAATCAACGTCCTTACAATACACTTACAAGCACAATGATATCTTGTTGTTGGCGGGTGAAGATCGTGGGCGCCATCTTTCTTCTTGTCCGCAGCAGATAGGTAGTGCCCCAGCAGTTTCCGGGATGCGCATGGCCGGACGTACGCGAACGCGTAAGCGCCATACCCATTTTTTGTATTTAAAGGGTAATGGACACACAGCTCATTCTCTTTGTGATTGTCATCATGGCACCCAAAAAAAAATAGCGGCAACCAACCAACAGCCAAGGAGGCCAAGACAAAAAGGCCAGAGTGGCATGAGGACACATGGAAGTGTGGAAGCCTTCTCCATTTAAATCACGCCATCTACTTCCCTGCTGCCTAGGACACAGGACCAGATATATAGGGTAAGTGTACTTTGCTGAAAATGGGGATGCATGTGAATGCACATGACTAATTGTTCCCAAACATATTTAGCCAACAATCTGACACACTTTTTCACATGTCCCAACACTAATGGATGTAATCCAGAATAAGGAGGAGGAGGATGCCAACCAGATTGGACCTTCGCAAATTACCCCCCTGGAACCTAATCTGCCACTGCCCCAGCATCCTACTGCACCAAATCCTCTGCAGCAGAGTGAAGCTGGACGCATGCTGCCAGCCCATCGTGGGCAGCAGGCTGAGACTGAGCCTACAGTCCCCAGTGCTAGCTCTGCTGCAGAGGTTTTGCATAGTACTTCTGGTACTGTTGCTTGCCCTAGACCTCCAGCATCTGCAGGCACTCAAACCCGGGGAATTGGAAGACGCAGTCAACAACGTCAACCAGTTTCCCAGGGAAGGCGCGTGCCGATCCTGGAGTCAGCATGGCGCCATGACAGCCATTACTTTAGGCAGGTGACTCAAAGAACAACAGAGCAGATTACTGCACAATTAGAGAACTTCAATACTACATTCACCACCATGCTGACTGAATTTAGGACGAGCAACAGCCAGATGGCAGAACAAATGGCCACCTTAAACAGACAGATGGCAGAACAAATGGCCACCTTAAATACAAACTTCACTGCCATGCTAGATGCATTTAGAACTAGCAACAGACAGATGCTGGAGCAGTGGCAGATTATGAATGCCACGCATGCCCAGGTGTTGGGCCACCTCCAAGGCCCACCACAACCTTATTATGGGCAACATCAATATTAATAATTTAACCTGGATCTGCTAAACATCTTTCCTCTACATCCCAACACTATTTACCTGTGTGGTGAGCACAACCAACATTGGATGGTTTATGGCTTTGCTGGTTTGTTTTGGAATTTGCCCATATAGCTCATTATAGTGCTCACATACCCTACTAGCCAATGGCTGAGCTTAAGCCTCAGTGAAGCGGCCACTCAAGCTCCCACGCAGCAGCCTTGGGCCCAAGGAAATGATGGCTGCCTCATCCTGTTTGTTGGCAATATTGGGGGGACATTCTTGGCTGGAAAAAAACAACATTTGGCCATGGAACATGGAAAAGATTGGACTGGACTGGCATGGGGTCTGCCTGTCATAGGCTGGCAAAATTAAAAGCATGAGAGTGTGTGTATGTGGCCCTATGTATTCCTGGCCGACATTAATGAAGGCTTGTAATCACAAACATGAGAAAATAAACTGCATTATGCTCAAATCAGGTGTAAAATGTTTTGTAATTAAGGCATTACAAAATTGTTAAACCAAAAAAAAAAGGCCTTCACATAGGCAACAAATATAACAAACAGACAAAAACATAAACAAACTAACTAAACAAACCTTAAGAAAAATAAGAAGAAATAACATGGGCATGGACAGATTACCCAGAGGCACTCGGGGTGGCAGCATAGATCTCATCTGCGTCCTGTCTGGGTGGAGAGGGGGTCATATCGACGTAACGGGGGACACGCTGCATCAGGGCAAAATTATGGAGCACGCAGCACGGTAAGATTATTTGGATAACCTTGTTGGGGTCATACTGCAGTGCCCCCCCCCCCCCCGGTATGGTCCAAACAACGGAATCTGGACTTCAGCAGTCCAAAGGCCCTCTCCACTACGCCCGTGTCTTCCGGTGGGCCCGATTATAGGACTCCTGGGCCGCATTCTGCGGGTGAAGAATGGGCGCCAGGAGCCAGAGCATGAGTGGATATCCAGAATCCCCTGAAAGAATAACAAAATACTAACATAAATTACACATTCTAAGCCACATTAATGTTTAACATGTCATCAAGGGATAAAAACAGCCATAGGTTAAGACATGGGTCATCAACTATATTTCTAGCCATACAGTGAAAAGGGAATGATGGAAATAAGCCGGAACTCCTCAATATATACGCATCATGGGACGAGCCTGGATACCCTGCAAGTACACTAAGGAATCGCATGTCCGGGCCAACTTGGATGTTCAGCGAGTGGCCCATCTTGTGGTTCCTGAATGAAAAAAAAAAAAATTACACCAAGCCAAGGTAACCAACAAAAACACTAACTCCCAAAAAAATTAAAAAAAACAGTTCTACAATTCAAAAATACATAACAAAGGACATAAGTAGTTTAAAAAACTAAATATTATATGGATGTGTTAGAAAATAAAGGTGAACATGCTAAGGACTAATTCAGGTCAGCATTAAAATGCTTTTATAAAGCCTACATAAAAAGTATTGATGAAGGTATGCATTCTAAACTGGTTCAAAGGGACACTTGAGAAGGAGAGATTAAGGTATGCATTCTAAACTGGTTCAAAGGGACACTTGAGAAGGAGGGATGAAGGTATGCATTCTAAACTGGTTCAAAGGGATACTTGAGAAGGAGGGATTAAGGTATGCATTCTAAACTTGTTCAAAGGGACACTTGAGAAGGAGGGATTAAGGTATGCGTTCTAAACTGGTTCAAAGGGACACTTGAGAAGGAGGGATTAATAGATAGATCAAATTAAGTTTGGCTGAACAATATAACAAAATGACATAATTAACTTACCTATAGATGTACTCATAGGCTGCGGGAGGGACCAATGTAACGTGTGTGAAATCGATCGCACCCATGACGTTGGGCATGTTGGCGATATTATAAAATCCCAACTTAATTGCGTTCCAGGCTACCATGTCGTCCGGAAAGAAAATATATTTGGGACACAGGGTAGCCATGCTATCCAGAAACTTGTATAGCGCGTGGCTCAGCGTAGGCTGGAACATCCCCACAGAGAGGGCACCCAGCCTCTGGAATGGGCCGTTGGCCAAAAATGGCAGGCAGCCAAGCATCTTGGTCATACCTGAAATTGCTTGCCCCTTCCTCGAGGTGCGGGCTAACCATGGCCGCAGCTCGCTATACAATTTATGGAGGGAAACGCGATTGAGTCGGGTCAGCTCGAACAGCTCAACGTCATGCATGCGATCGATATTCATGCGTCTCCGGTGCAATCTGGCCTCGGCCATGCTGATACATGTAATGCCATTGAGCTAAAGGTGCTCATACTCCTCCACATAGCCGCAAAACATGATCAACACTAATTCCGAGTCAAAAATGGTCCCGTAAGTGGAGCAGAAATGAAACCGTTTTATAGGGCGGAGGACCATCGGCAATCAGGTCTCAGAATCATATGCAAGCCCATACCAATAACGTAACTTATCAGCACTAACGCAAATTATCTGTTTTCAAACCATAACTTATCAGAACTAATGCAAATTATCCGATTTCGATCCGTCAATCGAAAGCGCATATACGTGTTAACGTGAACGAACATATGCATGGAAAAAGTCAAGTAAAAAACAAAAAACAAGGCAAACATTAAAAAAAAATACACAGACACATGCGAAAGTGCAAGCAAATGTGTATCTGAATCAACCATATTATCCTACTGTGGGTAGAGTTTGTGAAAGCAGAAATATCTCTATAAAGCCCAGGACATGGTGGCAATAAAATATATAACTTAAGTTTTCCAGGAAAATATTCCCTTTGTTCTTTTGTTCTGTGGATGATGGGGTATATTTAGTTGTAGTTCATTCATCTGCTCCACAATAATCACTTCAATCATCTCAGTGAATGTGTCTTTAGTTTCTCTGGTTTATGTTTCTCCATGTAGGTGGGGGAAGCATTCAGCTCCAATTTCAAATAATCTGTATTCCTTCATCTTCATACACAGCAGAGAACAAAAAATTGTTGTTCACCCATCTCAGGCCAAAACAGATTATATTCACAAAGCAGAAAAAAAACACTATTTAAGTTAGTTGGGAGAAGCTTCTGACTGACACAGTTACCTGTTTTGTTTTGTTCCTTCCTGGTGGGGCAGTCCCGATATGGGATGTTCCGCTGTGTGTAACCCCCGGGATCGCCCAAAAATCTCACCTCCACCTGGTTCCTTTAACTTTAAAATTCAGATTTCCTTTGCCGCACTGATCACTGAACCAGTGGCCACATCCCTGCTCACCTCTAACTGTGGGCGTTGCTATATGCGATAGATGTCGCCACCTGCCACGCATGCAACATGGGTGTGTTGAGAAAGATAAGAACATCGGGCGACTGGCGGGGTTTCACATAGCAGGGCATTCCAAATCAGGATGCCCCATATGTAAATGTCTCACCAGGCCTAGCTTCTTATACACATTAGGGGCCTGATTTAATAAGCACTTCTGCCAGAATATGCCACATTGGTGCAAAATATAATTAAAATTGTCTTTTACACTGGCGCATGTTGCTGCACTGAAAAAAGCACATGAGCTAAAACATTAGCAGTGCAAAAACACGCTGAAAAAAATATGAATTATAATTTATACTACTGCAATTTTCACTGCTGAGGCTTAATCTGGCCAAAGCTCTTGATAAATCAGCCCTAGGTCCAGTTTTGGTCCCACTTTACAGTGCTTACAGACTTCTTTTCAAAGTAGCCATACAATCCATGGTTTTATCATTAAAACAAACCTAAAGTTACAAGGACGTCTAGAGCCATTTTATCTTTCACCTTCTGTTGTCCTCATATACTGTAGGATACCTAAGAACCTTAAAGAAAGCTTACAAATCGGGCAGATACTCACATAAAGTTCTTCTGGTAAACCCAGTTGGACAGCAATGGCTGTATGGAATGTGGGCTGGAGTGCAGATACAGTGATCGGGTTTTACAGTGCAGGAGGGCATCGGCAATCTTGAGTCCCCCCCCTCCCCCACAAGGAACAACTGTGAACTGTGATTTTCTTTACTTTTGTAACAGGGTGCTCAAGGGACTATTAAAGCAGCTCCTCGGGTGTAAGCAGTGAGACAAACAGGCTTCTTTTTCAAAGGTGAGATCTGTTTCTCCTGCATGGTTATAACACAGACCAAGCAGTAATGCTGGCTGATAAAGCAGTGTCCAACAGGATGGACGTTGTCCCCTGCACAGGAGGGCATCGGGGAGGCCGATTCATTAACAGCGGCAGGTAGCGACAGTTGAGCGACTGTAGCGGCATTTTCAGAGCGCCCGCTAGTAGTCGCTGTGCTTGGCCGTTGTTCGGTAGTTGATAGCAACTCAGTCGGTTTGCCGTAATGTTGAATATTGGGTGAGGAGTAGCTATTTGACAGGTTCCGCGCTGTATGGGAGCGCATGATAGCGACTGGTCAGAGCGACCGGCTTCCACCATATTCATTAACAAATCACGCTCAAAAAATTCTCGCGCTGTAAAATGCATGTTTAAACCCCAGAGCGCTGGCAGTGATGGGTTAAAAGTAGTTTTTTAACCCCCAAACAACCATATTTTTGGAAACCAAAAAAAACAAGTTTTTTAAATAATTTTGTAATATGAATACATTAATATCAGACCTGTAATATCAATTCTGTACATTTTTTTTTATTTTTTTTTTTTTACCTTAAAAAAAATTATTTAAAATGGCAGAAGTGGTCACAGAATTTTTCACATTTAAAAAAAAAAAAATAACAATTAATTATGAATATTTAAAGATTGTACCATTGAAATGCATTGGAGAGCCCCAGGTAGCGAGAGGTCATACCTGTCGCTCTTCAAGGTCGGACGCTGGCGCTGTGGGCTGAGGCTGGAATAATGATGAATGAGTGGCTATCTGGCGCTATCTCAGTCGCTAAGCAGGATTGCCTTGATAAATGTGTGATTGTGGTGGGGAGCCGGCGTTCTCGTGGCGGGGCCCGTCATTACCGGCCACTCACCAGTCGCTACCTGTCGCTATCCCTTGTTAAATAAGGGCCTAAATTGCTGATGCCCCCCCCCCCATGCACAAAAATGTACCCTTTAAAATTCTTCACTGGCCAAATCAATTCTGCGAATGGTCACTTCTGCCACGTGGTTTGCAGGTCTCCCTTTCAAAGTTATACTTTTTTTTACCACATTTTGACATCTCTTAAAAAAAATGTGTGTGCTTTCATAATATGTTGACATCTCCTGTGATTTGCCTTTGAAATGGACCAAAACCCATGGCCAACGTCCAGGGACGCTAGATTCCTTCCCCTAATCATCCAGAATCGCTCCAGGTCACCCGGTATACTCACCATCTCCCCTTGGTCCAGTGGCACATGTGTGAGCAGTGGTCGCATCCCTGCTATCCCTTTAGCAGGGTGCGTGTCTGAGACAGGCATTTGTGGCATTTGTGAATCGGTTGGGCTTGGTGCAGCTCAGCTAGACTCGGCTCCTTAGACAAGCCTAAACAAGCCTGCATCAGTGCATTGATTGGGTTGTGAAACAGGTTCTCTTTTCTGGGAGTAAACTCACTGGCCCTTCCTATCAGGTACACGTCTCTCCCTTAGGAGCATCGGGTCATCCTTGGCCGCACTGTTTTGGGGCCAGTTGGGCTGCTGCTTTTAACTCATTAAATCCCTGCCCCCTTAGTCTCCCTCTCATCCCCTCTACCCACTCCCACTCTACCCACAAGCCATGGAACCCCAGCCCCAAATGCTATAACCGTGGCATCATGGTTGGGGGGGGGGGCACAGCAAGGATGTCTCGTGCCTGCCAGGGGCTGTTAAAATCCAGGGCTGACTTTTGGCCTCAAAATGCTATAGCTAAGGCATCATGGTTGGGGGGGGGGGCACAGCAAGGATGTCTCAGACGGGGCAGCGGCTGGTAAAATCCAGGGATGATGTTTGGCCCCAAAATGCTATAGCCCCGGCATCACGGTTGGGGAGGCCCCAGCAAGGATGTCTCTGGCCAGGCAGTGGCTGGTAAAATCCAGGGCTGATTTTTGGCCCCAGTCCCCCTTGACATCTTGCCTTCTGCTATCACTTAGCACCAAGAGTATCATAGTCTCTTTCACCAGATTTTGGTCTGTCACTGGGTCTAGGTCTTGGTCTTTTCCACACACTGAAGACTAGTTGCCGCAGACCCTGTGAATATTTTGAACACACCGCTAGTTAAAGCAGTCTCTAGCTACACTCTCGACTTTAGTGCAACAAGCCATAGAGAAACTCCATCACCCAATAATAGCTAATCGTGAATATTATTTGAGGTGACAGTGATCAGTTTCCCATTTATTATACGTCTCAAGCTATTTACATGTGGTTCATAGAAATGTTACTGCCAGGCTACAGCTGTGCTCTGCACATTATTACTGTCGTTTCTATTAGCGCTGTAATGCTCGTCAGTTATTATTTTGCTTTCAAGTCAGACTTCCTGTCCTTTGCATCACCGGTAGATGTCACTGTAGCTCACTGTTGCTCAATGAGGCAGCAAGTCAGCTCGCACATAAGAAAATGTTTTGAGACATAAGATGTAAGGAAATACTAGCAGGACACACATGCCCACAGACTACTTAACTGCCTAGAAAATATAGTTTGGGGGGCGTCACTATGATCTAAGGGGCTCCATAGCAAAATGTTTCTGGGCCACCAAGACAGTAAAGAAATGAATAGTAGGCTATTGCATATGTATATACACTACACGGAAATCATCTCCCTTTCAGTAATAACCTGACCTGGTCAAGACTCTAGTTGAGTATAGGGTGGACCCAACCACATGTCACACTGTCATTTCCATGGGATTTTAAGCATATAAACCTCTCTATTTGGGGGGTGGGCACAGAAACACTGTAGAGTTCACGCAAACACTGAAAGGTGATAAGGGGATGTGGCTGTAGCTGCTTCGCTTGGTCCAGCTGTCTCACACTCATTCCCGTGCCATGCCTGTTAATTTTGTGGGCACTTGCAAATTGGTGGACAAGGTCCTGCTTCAACCTAACCTTCACCCAGAATAACAGCCTATCTTATATGTTTCCCCCAACCTGTACATACACACTGTCCACATTAAAAATCATCTTAGCGGCACCTAGTGCGTTTTCTGAGCCTTTAAACAACCAAGATGGCGGGCCATGGAGTCTCAGGCTGCCTACAGACAGGAAGTGTCTTCTGACTGTGCCACTCTGCATTGTGGGGTTGCTGTCCTTTTCCTGACCCCAGCTCTGCAGAGCAGAGCTATAAGCCACCCCCTGCACTTAACCCCACTCTCCTCTTCTCAGTATGTGATGCTTCTGAGGCAAGACAGCGGCACCCATATCCTGGAGTCCAAATAGCGTTGCAGCCCAGCAAGGAAAAGAATAATAAGTGTGCAACTAAAAACTCAAAATATATTAATTTTAGATGCTTGGTAATAGTTTTTTTAAGGGTTTGGCCTTTTCATTTAATGATGCTGAAGGTGCGGTTTCACCATCACAGTGCCTGGAGTGCCCCTTGGTCCTTTCAAAGCAACATAGGGTTTGTGTTAGGCACTGGCGCAGCACACACCCTGTATGTGAGGCAGCATGTCTAGACCTGTGTGACCCAGGATGAGGTGAAAATGGGATGTGATCCGAGGATGAGGTGAAAGTGGGAGACATGGACCTCATCAAACGGTAAATTGTACAGTAGATATATGAAGAAATTCAAAGAGATGTTTAGTCTTACCTCCAGGGGATCTAAGAAAATGGGTATAGCAAATCTGTCTTCTGTGGGATGCATATACAGTAAGTGATTAGGTACAGCTGGCCTCCAATAAATGTGAGATTTGTATGGGTAGCTACCCTCCTGGAAATGTGGAGTGGTGCCACCACTGAATTAAGAGTGAAGTCTGTCTGTAAGGGAATGCAGGGAGGTGGGTAGTGGTAGTTGTACTACAGGAGATGTAGTAAGATGGGTACTGTGGTATGACCAACACACAATGCAGAGCTGTAGGAGGTCTAACCTGTTGAGGATTCATGGAGATGGGTAAGGGAACTAGACCTTTCCTTCTTGGAGAATGCAGGGTGATGAGTATAGGAAGTTAGACTGTATCTTCAGGATGGATATATTTTTAAAATTGACCAAAACCTAGGTTACCCGGGACTAGCGTTTTACAGACACCTGCTTTGATGCTGAGGCAGGGTCAGATTGTCAGCTGGGGTGGATATGGCCATTCAGTGGGAACCTCTGGCAGCATCCTCGCTCTGCAGATTTGCGGGCTGTGCAGGTCAAAGAGAATTGGGATGCTGCAGAGTGCCATGAGATCGAGGATCAAGTATACACTGCAGGGGGGCCCCAAAACAGGATTCCCTATTGTAAACTTTCCATAAAAGCAGAAAACTTAACCTTAAAAACCCCATAGCTCCCTATGACACTATAGATTGGATTCAGAACATGGAGAAAATCCTGGTTCCTCGCAAGAGCATTCTTACATAAAAAAAATGACATCGAAAGCAAGAAAGCATGAGATAATTCTTCCTTTCATTTTTTCTGCTCGCATGACGGTTTTTCATTTGAGTCTTGCATCTTTGGAAGTTAAATAAAGCAGAGTTATCAAGTTGTGACTATATTCATTTAAAAAAGTAATTCTGCAAATACCAACACAGTTTTTTCAGTAAAAATGACACTGGGAGTGTCAAAACATAGAAAAGTTATACTCACCTTTTCTCCCATGCATCCCATCACTCCTAAGCCGCAGCTGCAGCTCTTACCTTATCACTCGATCCAGGTTCCTTGAAGCCTAGTCTTGCACTTGGTCAAGCATGCGTCTCTCTCCTTCTCTCCAGTGCAGAGATGCCCCCGGCCTCATCATTGTTAGCTGGCACGCCCCCTCCATTCACTGCAATGGAAATGGCCGTGTTAGGTCATCACACACCCCTTTTCATTGCAGTGAATGGAAGGAGGCGTGCCAGCTTGCTGTGACTGATAGTGGGGGGCATCGCCGCATCAACAAAACAGGAAGAAATGCGTGATTGACTGGGGCGGCGAGGGAGCTGGATAGAACGATCAGGTGAGTGCTGCAGCTGTGGCTTAGGAGTGATTGGCTGTGTAGGAGTATAGCTTTTTTTTTTTTAATTGCCTGAAATTGAACTTTAAGTTTAAACTAACACTAACCTTCAAAGCTCCATCCATCCCTACATTTTAGCTCTAATCCAGCGATATCAACCTAGGCGTAACCACTGCTCTGCCTCTAACATCTCCTGTCCTCCTCCTTGGTCACTTCTTCTCACTCACACCTTCAAGTCTTTTCCGTGCTCCTACTCAGTACTTCACTCTCCAAAACATCAAGCCTTAAATGCCATCATAATCCACCTTATCAGACATATAATCTGGTTTAGGCAACTCCTTTAACCTTCACAGGGCACATGCCGCCAAACTCAAACTCCATTACCACTTGCGTTCCCCCCCCCTTTTGTCTCCATTCCTATCCTTTAGAGCAGAGGTACTCAACCACTTCTTGTAAAGGTCCATTTAAAGGTCCAGGTTGAGGGCTGTCGCAGGGGGTTGATAGTTAGAAATTAGCATGCTGGGGGGGTTATAAATTCCCCAGGCAAAACTAAAAAAGGCTGCTTGCTCCCCCCCACCCCACTTCCAATAATCCTATTGTGCACTGGGAAAAAAACAAGCTATATTTGGGCCTCACAGAACCTACAGCTCTGACCCCCAGAACACTGCTTTAGCCTCTCACCCTGGCATTCTGTACAGGGGTGGACCAGGGCTCAAAATGTTACTGGCAATAAGGTGTGATAACAAGGATGGATAAATAGGGCTCGAGGGAGAGGGATGAAAGGGAGAGAAGCCATAAGGAAGAGGGATGGATAGACAAAACAGGAAGGGGTGGAGAGAGAGCAGTGAGAAGGGATAGATGGTCAGAAATAGAAGAGCAGGAATGAATGGCCAGAGCTGGAAGAGAGAGTAATGGATTGGCAAAGCTTGGAAGCCAGGGATTGGATGGGCAAAACAGGGAGGACAGGAATGGATGGGGCAGAGAGACTGGGCTGGATAGGGCAGAGCTGAGGGGACACAGATGAAGGGTGCAGAAATAGGTTGGGCAGAAATACTGGGATGGCTGGTCCAGACCTGGGGGAGACAGGGATTGGTGGTGGCAGAGCTTAGGCAGGGGGGGGGGGGGGGAGGATTGGATGGGGCAAAGAGACCTAGAAACAACGTTTGTGTGTATCTTGCAATGCCAACCTATGCAGTACTTCATATTGCAATGCTAGGTACCAGGTGCCATGACACTGGCAGGGAGACACTACATCGCCGATCAAGGGGGCAGCTCTGAGCACGCCAACACAGAAGCAACTGAGTGCAGGGCTGTCAGGGCAGGGGTCTGGAAATTTGGCACCAAGGTCAGCATTTGGACCCCGATCTTGTTTAGACTATAGGCTCACAAGTGCAGGGCTCTCTTTCCTATTGCCTCCTGTTCTCACAACATTTGTTCGGAACTTTGTAGCATCTAGTTTGTAATGGTCCCTGCACAGTATGTTTTACCTTGTCTGTAATTATACCTTGAACAGCACTACAGAAGAAGATGACGCTACATAAATTGACAATAATAATAAATAATGACTTTCTGGGTGATCCTGAACTTCTTTCTGCTAAACTCTTTCTGGCTAGACTCCCACTTCATGCATCTCCTGAACCGTGACAGCCTAATCCCTCTGAGATGTGTCCTGAGCTCCATGAACTTTGCAGCTCCCATGCACCCCTCCTGTTTCCTCTTCCCATTGCTGTTTCAATTGAGTGCTGCTATCACTTGTTACAGTAATTTCCTGTCTGCTCATTGCCACTAAGCATCCCCTAAAGCTATGCTATGCTCACAATGGTGCATTGCTCCACCAGGTCTAGGGGAAGCCAGACCCCTGAACCACCCTCTTTGGTAGAGTAGTAAGTATGGATATTCTGCAGTGTGTGAGCGAGCCACGTCAAAAAAAACTTTGAATGCTACTTTGACTGCTTTGCTTACTATAGTAAATCAGGGCCATATTTTATTCCAGAAAATCTGAAGCCAGTATAAGATTGACTTTTGACTTTTTTTTCATATTACTACATAATCATTCAAACTTAAGTTGTCCTGTATTGTGTGAGGCTATTAATTGCTGCTTTTGGCAGCTTTGGTTGCTTTTCAATGAGTTTTTTTTGTGCTGGTTCTGCGGGCTCTTCGGCTTTTGCTTAGCCTCTGATTGAGCTAATCTCTACAAGCCTGAGAAACTGAAGCTTTGTCATTAATTAGAGCACACAACATTAACTCTGTATGAGTGTTATATTATTGCAAATAACTTTCCATTGAATTCACTAAAAGGACACAGCAAGAAGCAATACAACACTCGTATTTCCATCAAAGTTTCCATTAACCCATCGAGATGAAATCTTGTGCAAATAAATGTGCTGAATAAAAGGCCAACTTTACAGAATGCCAACCTAGGCTGGCTTAAATGTTATTATGATATTTTATCAGATATAGAGTTGGTAGAACACGCAAACATTGTTATATTTATTAACCACAAAACAATAATTTCACTTCAAAAAATACCTGAAATGGGACCAAAGTGTCCAGCATGGAGGGCCCCGAGTGCATAGGTGATACATGTCCTTTCATTGTAATCAGTAAACTTCTTCAAACCAGTTAAAAAAGAGCAGTTACACCTACATAATATATGAAATAAAACACCACCTCCTCTGAACTGTGTTACCACTCTTATTTATGCAAGAAGACCCCTTTTGGATGGTCTTCCAACTTCATTGTGTAGTTGCCATTTTTGTTTTTGGAGCAATGGAGTAGTGCCTTTTACCAATCATTCCTGGGGCACCACAATTTGGAACACACTGTATTATATTACTATTGAGAGAGGTGTAGCCGCCTGTGTCTGTAGTTATTTCCTGTTGCCCTGTTAAATGGAGCACCAAAGGGAAAATTGAGTGCATCTCTAATGTAGGGTGTACTGATGCTGTGAAGGGATTGAGTAGGTTAGTTAAATTTTCCTGTGAACCTAGACCCTCCCTGGCACAAAGTTTCCAGGAAAGATTTAGTAGACCAAAACTTGCATCCCCCTCCCCCAGGCAATTCCCTTGTCCAATAGCTAATTTGGGATGCCCCACTGTGTAAATCCCCCCCTGGGTCCTGGTATACTATATCCAGAACCCTACAGTGCATGCAGTTCCCTTACTGAGATCCATCTGCCGGTGGAGGTTGGTGATGTCCAACTGCCCCATATTATCCTGGATTGAGGTCAGTATCCAAGGACCCCCTAGGACAGGGAATTACCTGATACTACAGTCAAGGTTCTAGCAGGTTCATTCTAGATCTGCTCTGATAGGGCATCTTTTCATCCACACCATGACATGCCAGTCCCAAAGGAGGGCAGGGGGCAGAAGTTCCGTAAAGAGGCCACTGATCAAGACGTTCTGGTAAGAATTTTGGGCCATTGTATAAAAGTGGGATGGTCTTTAAAGAGGAAGTAAAATCAAGTCAGCCAATGTTCATCCATTTCTCATTGTATTGTATTTATTGTATGGCTGCCAAACCACCTCACTTAACTGGGCTTAAACATCATACCTAAATGGCTGCCAGCAGGGCCGGATTATGAGGGGGGCACAAGGGAGGCATGCCCCGGGGGCCTCCACCACTTGCCCCGTAAAGGGGGTCTCCACCAATCTTTGGGTTATGGTCTGGTCCAGGAGGCTTTTAAATCTTTGGTCTGACCGGCCAGCAACAAAGCTATCAGTGGCAGTGGGGGGCCCCTGCTCCTGGGCATGGATTTTCTTTGTTTTTACAAACCTGCACCCAAAGCCCCCACAGGGCAGGAGTGAGAGTCTAGAGCAGCAAAGCTGCCGTCAGCAATGCTACAGTGATGGGTGCGTGCAGAGCTGTCAACCTATGGCCCCTCACATAAGCCACCAAGCACAGCCGCTGGCAGCTCAATGCTGGGAACTATTTTCTGCGGGACCTGCTGGGCGACCGACTACCCCCCACCCACCAGAATGGCAAAGCAGTAGTTCCCGAGCCGCACACACCCGTACAACGATGGCACAAGGGACTCGATCTGACGTTCCAGTAAGTAGGCGAGTGCCAGACAACCACAAATCAGTTGCTTGGCTAGACTATAATTTTAAAGGAAAAAAACAATACTGTATCTGGGACCTCCACCAGATTTTGTCTGGCTGCGACCATTTGAATTGACATTACTTCAAATTTTGAAGCAGACCTGCAGCCTAAGAACCCCATCCAGATTTGGTATGCCCTGCTCTTTGAAACCCGCTGCTATGCCATTCATACTCACCTCACTGGTGTTCCCTTGGCACATTTTTTGGCTGATGTGTGTACGTGCCTCGGGTATTTTTGAATGGCCGGCATGGGCACACATCAGCAGAACTGAACGCTCAGCAGGAGGCTCCCCAGCATTCAGAATAGATTACCAGGTGACGCCTTTACTTTACACCAAGGTGAGTCTCAGCTTTTATGCCTGGATTTTATAAAGTGTAACTGTAAGAGGTGAGATGCATTTAAAACAGCAAAGAGGACCTTATGTGTGGGTGGAAGAGTCTTCCTGGCATGTTTTATACAGTGTTCTGGGAACAATCAGCATTATTTGCTAAGGTAACATATTTATTTACTGCCATATGAGGATCCACCACCCACTTTCTTGGAAAGAGCACCTGGGCCAGAGGACAGAGCAGCTGCCTCACCCTGCTCCCACTCCTGTAGCTGGCGTTCGCTACACCTCTCTCTTCTAACTATAGAAAGGTATTTATCTTAGTGCTATAGCTGGGAGGAGAATGCATTGCCTTATTAACCCTTTCCTGACACATGACGTACTATTACTTCATGTTCAAATGGAGCTTCCCGAAATGTGTTAATGCCTGTGAAGCAACTTAGACCTATTAAAAAGGCCTACGAGGCCTTCTCCATCTGGTGTTAGTGCCCACTCTAGCAGGGCAGTCTCAACCTCGTGGGCAGCATATTCTGGTTCTTTTCTCAAGAACATCTGTAAGGCGGTGTCCTGGTAACACTTTTTTTAGACACTACCGGGTCGATCCAGATTTGCGACCCTTCAGTTTGGTCAAATAATTGTGTTACTGTTAACTGTATTATGCTACAGAATGATTAAAGGCGAGCAGCCCCCCCCCCCCCCCCCCCCCCGAATAAGCTTGCTATATCCTATAGTAAGAATCATACTCACCTCTAAGAGATTTTCCTTTCCTGGAGCACTCCATGGCGGCATTCGACCCACCCTGAGTATTTGTACTATATATTAGGAATGTGGGATAGGGACGGGGCCAAGCTTTTGTAAAGTAGGTCCTATTGAGGTTAAGGGTGAAGACTGTTAACCCATAGTATGCCGCCATAGAGCGCGCCAGGAAAGGAAAATCTCCTAAAGGCAAGTATGATTTTTCATTTTCTTGACACATTACATCAGTCTACTTCTCACTCACTTTTTCTCCTCCTTTCTCTTTTCTGCTTCCCTCCATCCTCTCTCTTTTCACCTTCTCTGAAATCTTGCAAATAGTGACACTGACAGCATATGTAGTCATTCTTGCTTCATCAATGCTTGATTGCCCAAAAATTGCAATACCTATACCCAAATTCTGACATAGATTTTTTTTCCTTATTCTAATATTTAGCCATTTGATTTTGTGAAGGAAACCAGTCTAAGGACTTAGAGGCTTTTGTGCATGTGGCAGATGATAAGTCCCAATGAAAATCAATAAGCTGATCTGATTTATTTTTATTTGTCTTAGAAAGTATATATACTGATTTTTCAGAGGATCTGTGCATCATTAAACCCCTTTCTTTTCCTAAAACCAGCACAATGTCCCCAAGTTTTCAAACAGCCAGTAAGGACATTTTTAATTCCCCTTTAGATTATAATGTAATTTCTGTTTGGTGGTGTCCTGAATCTAAACATCTTATATAACAGGTGCTAACCACTTACCCAACAGATATACTTTGCTTACCTCATTTTATTGTATGCATCCTGCCCCACTCCCAAAACCCAAAACATGAGAGCAGCCATACTATATCTGTTGATATGATGCCAGTGTAATTTGCTAAAGATTTTCTTTAATCTTTCTTGCATAAGAAGTTTTATACAGATGATGCCACCACAAACATACCAGCAGATATCCACTGTTTACTTTGGCCCTTGCATCTACCTACATAGGTCTTTAAAAGATATGTAACGTTCACTGACTCACATTTTTTAAATTCCTTTACATAAAAACAAAATCTTGTATTCCTCAGTATCATTTATATAAAGATGCAACACTCAAAAATGAATAGCAAATGAACAAAAAGCCCTTGTCATCAAGGCAAGACCCTACTGATAGCTTACCATCAGTATCATAGGCAGGAACACCCCATTACATAGCAAGAATCAACAAAATGTAGGAGACTTAGAAGAAGTTTATTCAATAAGAAAAGCCAGGTTCCATGCTGTTATACTCCGAGCAACATTTCAGCTGTCATTAGATTAGAGACATGTAAGTTATAGCTGAAGGATCCAATGGGGGGCCATTAACAAACCATACTTTGGAATTGTTGAGTTAGGAGAAACTGATTCAGTTCCTATAAAGATACTAAGACAGAATTGTATTTGAGGCAGATCATCATGATAACACATAAGTGTTGCCATTTGTGTTTTTTATGTGGTACTTCATAACATAAATTACAAGGTAGACAGTTCTGTATCCAGCTAGGCAGCCTGCCTTGTAGGCATGACAGAACTGGCACTCAATCCCAGGTAAAGCAGCCACCCTGCACTTCCTATGGTAGGGAGAAGGAGTCTGAAATCACACATGGTACAAAATAATTCATGAGATTCATGAGAATTCATGAGAATAGGGTGAACATGGTAATAATAATGAGCTGCAATCTGAATTTATTGAATGGCAGCTTTGTTTTTACTGATGTAGTACCACACAAACAGGGCTGCAGCATTATTTAAAGTGATCCAAAAGTCAAAATAAACTTTTTGTTGCTTACTGGTCTGTAAAGCATGTCAGCTGCATCAACAAAAAAGATTTACCTACTTCTGGGATGCAGTGTTCCTTCACTTTCTATGCCCATGACAGCCCACTATTTACCAATATGGGCATATCTGAAGGAACGCAGATGCCGGAGTCTCCCTGTGAATTCATGGAGTTGTGAGGCATCATATTAGGATGACCTAATGACATGCTTCATGTCATAGAAAGCAAAATGAAAGTCTATTGTGGGGTTGAATCACTATATCCCCTTTCCCTTTAGTTTTTTGTTGCTTTCCTTCCTTCATTGCTATATGTTTCCTTTTATGTTATTACCACTGCTTCTGCTGCTGCTGTTTTCCTCTCGTTAACGTTTTCTCTTTCTTCCTCTTACCCTACTATTTTTTCCCTCTCTTTTCCATGTTTCCCCTTCTTAATACTGTTTTTCAGCTCCAATTTTTCTTATTCTCGCCATCCAAGTTCCTATCTTTTTAAAGATCCCTACTTATTATTTTCATTTTTCAGCTTTTATTTTTTCTGGCTACCCACATTCCTCACGCTCCCAATATTTTGCAGGTTTGGTAGCAGTAGGTAATGCTAAGTGTTACAGCTTCACAACAGAGGGTCAAGGCTTATCCACTCCTGGGGGGGGGGGGCTTGTGCTTTGTTTCATGTAGTGTCAGTTACTGTAATAATGCTAAGTAAGTATTATGTATTTAAAGCAACTCTCTAACTCCCCCTAAACTCCCCCAATGCCCCCTACCCATTCCCCCCACCCCCACCCAGGTACCTGTGGCATTAAATCAGGCTTGGCATAAAAATGACCTTTTTTCGACGACCTAGTCATGAATATTTGAGATTGCAAGTTGGCTGATCTCAAATGTGCCGGCTGACATTGCAAGCCTGTTGGTCACATCCCCGATTCCCCTCTAGTTTGAAGTATGCTCCCACCTCCAGCCTATATGGATAGCTGGGAGCAGAAGTGCACCTTAGCTAAAGGGCAGCTGTGGATATAGCCAAATCGCTGTCAGAGCACATCTGAGATCGTAATGTCCTGGCAGTCAAGATTTGATCCACTTTAATACCTTTAACCCTTTAAGTGCCAGCCTTCCTAGAATTTTGTCACCCCCTGTTGCCAGACCACATTTCACTATTTTGCGCTACACATGTTCAACCTTGATTTTTTAAGGGATTTCCAGGGATTTTCCAGGAAAATTATATATAGTTTGTTTTTCAGCAGATTCTGGGCTTCAACAAGAAATGTCTTGCTTGGACTTTTTTTTAGTGTCTTCTCAATACTTTTGGGTGAAATATGTGCAAAATAATTTTAAAAAATCTATTTTTTGCAATTTGTAATGTTTTTTGTCAGAAAAATTGTAAGTTTGCCCATTGTTTCTCCCAGGGGTCATGCATGCTCACAGCTTCAGATGGTGGAAGGCCAATGGCATTGTGACTATACACGACCTCAGTACCCCAAAAGGAGTGCTATCTTTTGAGGATCTTAAAAGCGCCAAACAGATCCCCTCCTTGGAAATCTTCAGATATTTGCCGGTGGCATTCTGAAGAGGGGATCTCCACCATACAGGCTTACCCCACTGGAGCAAGCATCTCTTCGCCAGCCGTTTGCAAAGGGGATGATCACATATATCTATGGGGTTTTGGTGCAATGGGCTGACCCCCCGCGACATGGATACATGGACATGTGGAAGGCGGAGCAGGGGGCCCCAATTGAAGGGGAGGATTGGAGGAAAATTTGGAACAATGTGCGGAAAACGTCGCTAAATGTATTAGCGACTGAAAAACGCTTATAAAATAGTACTCCGTTGGTACTACACCCCGGCGAGACTCCATAAATGCTCCGCCTCACACTCCCCCAGATGCTACAGGGGATGTGGAGCAATTGGAGAGTACCTCCATGTTTGGTGGGGATGCCCAGTGGTACAGGGCTTATGGAATGAGGCGTACAAAGTGTTATCTCACATCTTGGGTAGATCTCTTTCCCCGACTCCGCTTGAAGCTTTATTATCATTGAAGCAGCAGCCCTATACGAGGGATGAGTGGAGTCTAGTAAAGCATCTACTGGTTGCCGTGCGACTAACAGTGGCAGCGAATTGGAAAGCCCCAAGACTATTATGACAGGAGGTAGAGGCGAGGATGGCGAACATAATGGTGAATGAGCAAATGACAGCCTCCATTATGTTTAATAAGGAAAAGGCTAACCAGGTGTGGGAACCATGGAGAGAGTTCCAACGGAAAAAAGTGTTAGGGGCTATTAGGTTTGATGGCCCTAGGGAATAGGGTTAATGAGCACCCAGCAGGAGGGGAGATGTTGCGTGCTCTGGGACGCCCCTCTTCCTTCCATCCACCTTTATAGAGGCCCTAACGTCGCCACCCTTCCTTTTTCCCCCCTTCCTCCACTTTTCCTCTCTTCTCTTTTCATTCTTTACACTTTCTTAACTTCTCTTCCTTCCCTCTTCCCTTCTTTCTGCTTGCTTTATTTTGTTCTGTTTAAACAGGTAGTCCATTGAGGACGCCTTAAATTGCTATGTGTGGCTTAATGTATAATGAGTTTATAAATTAGTTTGCATAACATCCTCTACCGCAGCTCCTCCCAAGAGGGTCTTCGGTAGAGCAAAAGCCCCCCCCCCCCCGGGGCGGGTTCTGGTCACGGTGGTGCAGCCAGGCTGTTTAGAGCTAACAGAGACTCACATAGGATTTATTAGAACTTGCACTTTAATAATGATAAAGACAGCA
This sequence comes from Gastrophryne carolinensis, assembly GCA_027917425.1. Lineage (NCBI taxonomy): Eukaryota > Metazoa > Chordata > Amphibia > Anura > Microhylidae > Gastrophryne > Gastrophryne carolinensis. The sequence goes on along the minus strand of CM051240.1, from coordinate 177,214,302 downwards.
ATTATCTGACATTTATACCCCTTAGATTAAATAACACCAGTATGCTGTATTATTATCTGTTTGACTGGAACATGCTGTGATTATATACCATGTTGTAAACTCTAAATTTGCTCAATAAAAATATTGTAAAAGAAAAAATGTACGTTTGTCAATAAAATCTTATTGCGCGTGAAACCCCAATTTCTCCCGGTTACAGCGGCACCACATATGTATTGGTAGACACCCTTTCCAGCCCAGGAGACTCCCCCAAACTGAAACAGAGCTTTAGGAGATTTTCAGATAAAATACAACTTTGCTAGGCACTATGTGCACCTTGCGGTTTTTCCAGGAAAACAACCATTTACATTTGAAATACCCCCCACAAACTATATATTCTCTGGAAGTACACACCTCAAGCTTTCTAGGCATACCAGACTTGTTTATGTGGGAGTAGTTTTCTGGAAGTAATCCCTTAATCAACTTTGGTTACACAGAGTTTCCCTAAAAAAGAATAAAAAAGAAGAATCAAAGCCACATTTTCCTAAAAAAAAAAACTATATGCAAACAAGAAAAAACAAGTAAAATCTGATAAAGCAACATCCCCCAAACAGAACAATATCCAACATGCATAGGTACTGTCAAGGGAAGAGTTGCCAAACACCCCAAAGTAAAGCATGTGCGTAACGGTAATTTTACTTGAAAATTTCAGCTCTGCAGCCAAAGTGTGCACTGTCTACAATTTAGAAAATACCTGTGTAACAAGCACACAAAAAAAAGTCCTTCCTATCGACTTGAAAGTTGGTTAGTTATGAAGCAGTAAGTCTATAAAACTGTGGAGTGGGCTGTGAAAACACACAGCGGGCCATTACTGGAGCAGCCAGTGGCTTTATGCGATCAGATTTGCAATGCAAACAGCTGTGATTAATATATTTGCATAGAAGGTTGTGCAAGATGTGTGACAGGTAAAGGTTAGATTTCCAGGCCCTACAGCAGTGTGCAAACCTGGAGAAGCATTGCCGTGTTATGTCTCCATGAGATTTATAAGTACTTTGGGGCCATAACTTCAAGCTTCTCCTGATTTTCATACTAATTCAAACGCCACACAAAGACAGACACACAGAGAATCCTGTCATGTCTCGCTGGGTTTTAGAGTTTTTAGAATTGTGTTGACAGGTGTTCATTTATTTTCTAAATAAATATTTCAGTGTGGAATAATGACACTAATATCTGTGAAGTAAACTGCCCCATTAAAAGAAACCTACAGTAAAATGTGTGTGTGCGTGTGTGTGTGGCGGGGGGGGGGGGGGGGTTACTTGACCTCCTGAAGGTTCAGTTCCACATCCTGAATGTCTTCCATCCTTATTAGCGCCGATGTTGATAGGGTGCAGCTTGTCCAACTGTGTGTGCCCCTGCCTTAGACGGGCAACTTTTTGGGGGGCCTCAAAGTGGGACACTGGCCAGTTTACAGGGTATGGGTGTGGTGCTCATTTGCAGGCTTTTGAGAAACAAAATCTATGCTATGTCTTTGTGTGTAAGCAGGATTAGCAACATGCTCAAGGCACTTCTCAGGGACCTAAGGTCTTAAACCCTTTAAGTGGTAGCCATGCAAAATTTATGTAGTTGCCTCTCCTACCGTTAAACACCAGCCACATATCTTTTATGTGTCTGACTTTCCCCCCTGCTACTCACCTGACCTCTCAATCGATCAATCCGGGTCTCCTCTTCACCTGGGGGGCCTCCGACCCTTCCCAGACTCCTCTGGCTTCAGGAGAGGGTCCAGAATAGCCCCCCCTTGCTTCTGCAGCCGCTGACAATAGCTGTAAAAAAAATAAAATAAAATTGGCATTTTCTCACCTCCATGTGCCAGTCGGTTCTCCTCTTCGTCAGGGGGGCCTCTGGTACCCCTCCCCCAGATAGGGGGGCTGGCAAGTCACATGAGGCTTGCAGTTGACTTGCCATTAAACCCCGGGCCCCCGAACACCTGCCACCCCAAAGCCTGGGGGGGCAGAAGAGCCCAGTGCCATTTAGGCTACGTGGGCTTGTAGCCTACAGGGTGGGGAGCTACTGAAACTGCCCCCCTCGCCATGTTCTACAAGTCCTGCATAGCTGGTCCTCGGGCTGGTTATGTTGAGTACGGGGGACCAAGGGTTTTTAAACCTTAAAAATCCCAAAAGAAAATGTCCCCATGGGAGGGGGACCACATGCCAATTTGTTTTTTTTTCAACCCTTTATAGTGTGGATAGTAGTTGTATTTTATTTCTAAAATGTATAAAGTGCTTTTACAGTTTGGGGGGTTTCCTGGGCAGGCTACATATGTTGTACCTTTGTAATCATGAGAAATCGGCTATCACATGAAATATATTTTACTTTAATAAATTAATTGAATCAATGTTTTATTTAAAATAAACAAGACAATATTTTTTTAACAAAATAATATTTAAAAAAACACTGGAAAAATTACAAACAAGACATTACATGTTAGAACCTAAACTCTGCCACAAAAATATATATATATATAATTTTCCTCTAAATTCCTGCAAAAATCACAGTTAAACATAGCACAAAATGGTGGCAGTTAGTCAAAAAACAAAAGTTTAGTAAATTGTCTCCCTAAAGCCCCCCTCTGGCAAACATTATTTGGCAGGGCTTAACTCCATGCAGATATTCTGGAATCACAGGCCAATTCTTTGCTGCAGAACTGCATGGGAGCGGCCATCTTGTCACACACATAAGCATAAGGGATGAGCTGTGCAAACAGAGAGGGGTACATTCCTCAAACACAGGCAGCTTGTGTATTATGTTACATAAACACAAATACACTGAAAAAACAGCTGCTAGATAGATTGTGTGTGTGAAGGGATAGATGCAATGATGTATCTTTATCACTCTTCACTGCATTTTGCCTGGATTTACCGCAGACCGGACAGACATTGTAAACATATGTATCTTGTATAATGATACAATTCTTTCAGCTGCAGCAGAGCAATACGTCATCACAGCTGATGGCTTTCTACTAGAAATAAAGGAGGATTGCACTGATATGTGAGGCCATTTTGACTGTGGCATTGGGTTTTAATATAAGCTGGGCCCATGTATGTGGCAAGATGGCCGCTGCCATGCAGTTATGTAGCATAGAATCTGCCTGCTATAACAGCTGCATGGAGTTAAGCCCTCTCAAATAGTTTATGTCACTGATTACCAGAGTGGGGCGTTAGGGGTGCAATTTACTGAGCTTGCTTTTTTTTACTTTTGGTCTGCTTTAAGAAAACGTATACCATCTAAAAATGTAGGGGGTGGCTTGCCACTTGCCAGACATGCAGCAGGTGGCTTGCTGATAACTTCTACCTAACTGCCTGCACACCCTCATAGTCCCCCCACATGGTGCGAAAGAGCCCCTGGTGTGTGGGGCTAGTTAAAACATTAATAATTTTAATTGTAAATGGGAAAAAGCAGACAATTTCTAGGCCATCTCCAGATAGCAGAACAACCACTTCAAGCTAAATGCCAGGTCCCAGCCACACTGTTGCTGGAACTACCGTTCAGCCAATCAGCATTGACTTGCAGGAGGATTGCAGGTCCAGGGCAGTTTCTAAGGGAGGGTGAGCAGGGTGATCGCTCTGAGCACAATAGCCATTGGGGCACCTTTAGCCCAGCCATCCTGTTTTTTTGCAAATAGGTTAGGGCCATTGTTAGTGGTACAGGCTATACACCAGGCCCAGCACCCCCCCCCCATTTTGCGCTCATTCATGTGGAGGGGGCAATGCCTGCTGCTAAAGTAGAGGCACAGCATGGCAATTACTGGTAGGTCTATGCTTTTTGGCTAAATGCCATGGGGGGCATCATTCCTATACTGGTGCTCCTGTGAAAGATTAGGGCTCATATGGTCACTCAAGGCAGCTAGTGGCATAATTAACCACCATGCAAACCATGCAAATGCATTGGGCCCCACTTGTCAGGCAGGGGGCAGGGTCAACCATTGGCAACTTTTTGTTTAAAAAAAAAAAGTACTAGGCGGACGGGCTGCAGCAAGTGATTGGTGCAGTTTAATACAATGTAGAGTGTGCCGCAGATAGGAAGCTACTGTACACTTACATGAGCCAGCTGCCACAGAATCAATGCGCTCAGCTCCATTCAGTTATGCATGATGCTGGAACATTACAGCAGCTGGTGAGCTGAATGTTGCAGAGCGGGTCACTGATTGCATCCTTACTTACCTCTAGCTGGGGGCGTGCCTGGGCCAGCAGAAATGGCTGCTTCTAGCTAAAGGTGTAGCAAGGCTACAACCTGTGCATGCGTCATTGGAACGACAGTAGCTGAGTGGATGCAGCAATTTAATGGGGTTTCACACAATGGGGCATCCTAGTTTGGAGTAGAAATTGGATGGCCATATGGGAAATTTCCAGACTATTCTATATGATATGGACAGACAATGCCAGGATGCCGCTCTGTGTGAAATACTCTGTGTGAAACCTTCTGGGTTCATCCACGCTCTCACACTACCTGAGCAGGCCATGACTACATCCCTGACAAGGTGCGTTAATATTGTATTTCGCTATACAAAATTTGTGTTTGATTAGGGCCCCCAAACACAACTTTGCATGGGCCCCAGAAATGATAAGATCACCGCTGAAGGCAAACACAGGACCTACCATGCAACAAAATATCTCACCCTCCTTCATGGGTAACAACTTTAGTAGACTCTGCACCTTGGGTGAGCCTGGGAGGCCGATTCATTAATAGCGGCAGGTAGCGACAGTTGAGCGACTGTAGCGGCATTTTCAGAGCGCCCACTAGTAGTCGCTGTGCTTGGCCGTTGTTCTGTAGTTGATAGCGACTCAGTCGGTTTGCCGTAATGTTGAATATTGGGTGAGGAGTCGCTATTTGACAGGTTCCGCGCTGTATGGGAGCGCATGATAGCGACTGGCCCTAGCGACCAGCTCCCACCATATTCATTAAAAAATCACGCTCTAAAAATTCCAGCGCTGTAAAATGCATGTTTAAACCCCAGAGCGCTGGCGGCGATGGGTTAAAAGTAGTTTTTTTAACCCCCAAACCACCATATTTTTGGAAACCAAAAAAAAAAAAAAAAAAATGTTAAATAATTTAGTAATATGAATACATTAATATCAGACCTGTAATATCAATTCTGTACAATTTTTTTTTTTTTTTCCCTTAAAAAAATTATCTAAAATGACAGAAGTGGTCACAGAATTTTTCACATTTAAAAAAAAAAAAAAATATATTAATAACAATTAATTATTAATATTTAAAGATTGTTCCATTGAAATGCATTGGAGCGCGCCAGGTAGCGAGAGGTCATACCTGTCGCTGTTCAAGGTCGGACGCTAGCGCTGTGGGCTGAGGCTGGAATAATGATGAATGAGTCGCTATCTGGCGCTATCTCAGTCGCTAAGCAGGATTGCCTTGATAAATGTGTGATTGTGGTGGGGAGCCGGCGTTCTCGTGGCGGGGCCCGTCATTACCGGCCGCTCACCAGTCGCTACCTGTCGCTATTCCTTCATAAATAAGGGCCTATGTCACATACCTGATCCTGATCTGGCCATGATTTATTGCGGACTCCACCCCTTGTCCCTCATTGTTGCAGGTGTGGAACTTCCATGAAGGACAGGACTGCAAAACTTTTTTTTTAACCCTTAAAAGCACCCCCCAACTAGACATCTTACCCGTGTACCGTATACAATTTATGCTAGATAATTAATGAATCACCCTTTCAGTTCCTTGTAGCTGCTAAAAAATCTCCTAGAGCAGTTTGTAGACCAGGCATTACCAGTTTTTCAACTCTTTGCAATCTGAAACAACTGGATGGCATAAACTTTATAGAGCGCTGCAGTGACATCATGGACAGAAACACAAAGATTCCTGGTCTGCAGACTAAACAAAGGACTTTGTTAGGTGATATGCTCATGACACCACCTTATGTCTGTTCATCAACAGAGTACAAAAAAAATCCTGGTCGTAGCTTTGGCTGGAAATACATTCCCTTATTTGAGAAGGGATAGCGTAAGGTAGTGGCTGGTTAATGAGAGGTAGCGACAGGTAGCGACTGGTGAACGCCGGACACGGCATGCAATTACACATTTATCAAGCAGAATCTGTTTAGCGACTGGGATAGCGCCATTTTGCGTCTGATTCATCATTTTTGCAGCCTCAGTGAACAGCGCCGGCGTTCAGCCTTGCACAGCGCCAGGTATGACCTCTCGCTACCTGTCGCTCTCCCATACATTTCAATGGACGAACCTTTTCCTCTCTTTAAACGGGGTCTTTAAAAAATTCTGTAACCTCTTCTGGCATTGAACAAGCAGTTTTTTCACAATTTTTTCATTTTTTATATATTTCTTCAGAAATGACATTACAGGTCTGGAATTAAAGTGTTCATGTTACAATGTTGCTACAATGTTTTCCATATGTTTTCGCTTTGTTACTAGTGGAAAGATGCTGAAGAACAGACTTTAAACACACCGCCTCCTGCGCTCTGGGCTTCAGAGAAGCATTTTTCTGCGCCAGAGGTGTATGAGGCGTTTTTTTTCTTGAATATGTTGTGAGTTGGTCGCTATGAGCAGTCGCTACCATGCGCTCCCATACAGCGCTGTACTGGTCAATAATCAACATTACTGCACAGTGACTGAGTCGCTATAAAGTAGCGACTCACGGCCGAGCACTGCGACTACTAGCGGGCGCTCTGAAAATGCCTGCTACAGACTCTCATCTGCGCTACCTGCCGTTAGTGATGAATCAGCCTGATATGTAAATTTGGGAATTATAATTATTCGAAATGTAATTTAAAATTATTTAAAATTTAACTTTCGAATAAAAATAAAAAAAAAATAACATAAAGCAAATATAACTTTTGTTTTCCTGCTCTTTTTTTAGTTACTTTATAGCAAACAACGAGGCACAATTCACGTATTTGTTTGTTAAAGGACATCTGTAGATTAAAATAAAAGAATATTCTCTTGACACCCTGCTGATCATTCCGGGTCTGTGGTGTAAAAAGGTTCTGCCGATCTTGGCCCAGTTCTTTGGCCATGTCCTCGACAAGTCTGGTAGTGTTCATTTCTGCCCGTGAATATTGAGTTCATACATTTTATTTGAATTTATTACCTTTTTATTAGAATAGTGTTCATTAAAGCGTAACAAAACCCATGAATTTGACTTAGGGGAGTAGTTTACAAAGCTTTAATTTTTTCGACGGGAGGTCCACTTTAAAGAAGCCCAATGATAAAAATCCCTAAAACTATGCTGGATTTCGAGAGGGCAGGTCACTTACACACCAAGCATCAAGAAATATCCAGCCAGACTTGTTTCTTTTATTTTAATGGAAGGAAGAGGAAATCATGTACTGTCACTCCTCATAGACGGGCAGGCTGATTCATCACTAACGCCAGGTAGCGACAGATGAGCATCTGTAGCAGGCATTTCGGAGCGCCCCCTAGTAATCGCTGTGCTTGGTCGTGGGTCGCTAGTTCATATGACCAGTACAGCACTGTATGGGAGCGCATGTTAGCGACTGGTCAGTGCGACCGACTCACAACATATTCATCAAAAAAACAGCCTCACACACCTCCGGCGCTCAAAAATGCTTCGCTGTAGCCCAGAGCGCCGGAGGCTGTGTGATTAAAGGTTGTTTTTTAACATGTATCCACCAGTAACAATTACATTGTAATAACATTGTAACATGAACACATTAATGCCAGACCTGTAATGTCAATTCTGCATAAATATATAAAACATATATTTTCAAAAATGGCTTTTTCTATGCCAGGAGAGGCATTCGAGATTTATAAAAAGAAAAATTAATAAAACCCCCTGTTTAAAGAGAAATAAAAGAACGTTCATTGAAATGTGTGGGACAGCGACAGGTAGCAAGAGGTAATACGTGGCGCTCTGCAAGGCTGAACGCCGGCGCTGTATGCTGAGGCTGGGATAATGATGAATCGGACTCTACATGGCGTTATCCCAGTCGCTCAACAGATTCTGCTTGATAAATGTGTAATTGCGTGCCGTGTCCGGCACTCACCTGCCGCTACTTGTCGCTGTCTGTCATTTACAAGGCACTACCTGACGCTATCTCTTCATGAATAAGGCCCTTATTCAGTCTGGGTGTATAAGTGACCCCTCCTCTCATTAGCCGACATGTTTACATGGATTTTTAACATTACACAATTTCGCGATAGTGCTCCGTTAAGCAGCTGGAGTAGGAGGAAACAAAATGTATTTTATTTTAGCTTTAGTGACCCTTTAACTCGGCTGTGAATATAAAAAACGTAGGGCTTGTCATAAACTAAATACGGTGCCTAGATTACCTCAGCCTGTAATCTCTTCATAAACACAAGTCTGGCAGCACTGGTCGAATGGCTGTGGAATGTGTGTGCCGGGTGTAAATTACTAGTCAGGTGTAGTGTACAGTGTACCCGTCACTACTGAGGGCAGAGTGCAATGCAGGTAGAGACATTCAGGTGGTATAATAACAACACATAAGGCTCGATCATGCGCCTGTGCATTTGCGCACGTTTTTTTGAGTGCCAAGTCACGCTCTAAACTTCCTCCTGATTCATGCTTATCGGGGAGGCTGATTTATTAATAGCGACATGTAGCGACAGTTGAGCGACTGTAGCGGTATTTTCCCAGCGTCCGCTAGTAGTCGCTGTGCTTGGCCGGTTGTTGACAGCGACTCAGTCGGTGTGGCGTAATGTTGAATACAAGGTTACGAGTCGCTATTTGACAGGTTCCGCGATATATGGGTGCACATGATAGCGACTGGTCAGAGCGACCGGCTTCCACCATATTCATCAAAAAATCACGCTCAAAAAATTCAAGCGCTGTGAAATGCATGTTTAAACCCCAGAGCGCTGGAGGCGATGTGTTAAAAGTAGTTTTTTAACCCCCAAACAACCATATTTTTGGAAACCAAAAAAAAAAAGTATTTTAAATAATTTAGTAATATGAATACATTAATATCAGACCTGTAATATCAATTCTGTACAATTTTTTTTTAATTTTTTTTCCCTTAAAAAAATTATCTAAAATGGCAGAAGTGGTCACAGAATTTTTCACATTTAAAAAAAAAAAAAAAAAAAAAAAAAAACATTAATAACAATTCATTATTAATATTTAAAGATTGTTCCATTGAAATGCATTGGAGAGCGCCAGGTAGCGAGAGGTCATACCTGTCGCTGCTCAAGGTCGGACGCTGGCGCTGTGGGCTGAGGCTGGAATAATGATGAATGAGTGGCTATCTGGCGCTATCTCAGTCGCTAAGCAGGATTGGCTTGATAAATGTGTGATTGTGGTGGGGAGCCGGCGTTCTCGTGGCGGGGCCCGTCATTACCGGCAGCTCACCAGTCGCTACCTGGCGCTATTCCTTCATAAATAAGGGCCTGAAGCACTTTTTTTAAGGGGCCAAAGTGGAAACTTGCACCTGTAATTTTCCGCAAGCGCAAATTGGCGACTGACTTATGAGGTGCTTAGAGGGCCTAAAAGCAGGCGCAAATATGTAAATTTCAAGAGCGATTCCCTCCAGAAAAAAGCTAAAGTAAAGTGCTGACTTCACTGACTAACAGGCTTATTTAATTCCTAAAACACATGCCACACATGCAGCATCAGGCATGTTTTTTAGCAATAAAGTATCAGACGCAAGGTTTATTTTTGTTTTTTGAGGAGAAAAAAAAATGTTCACAAATCTCAAAATGTTTAATGCTAAAAACATCAAAAAAGTGGACATTGGGCCAAAATTTTCGAAAAAAAAAAAAAAATAACCAATATTAGCTTTAACTATTACATTTACAATAACTATTAAGCTCTAACGCAAATCCTCTGGACAAAACATTTGGAAAAACAACATCAGAGATGACCTGGAATCAGGATATCCCCAATACAACACCACAACTAAAATAAATAAGCACCTATAAATAAATGGCAGCGAAATAATTCTACGCTTTCTTAGCTGTTTTGATATTGTGATTTTGTCTATCCAGCTTCTGTGTTTTATGCGTATGTCTATTCTTCATTTTGGAATGCATTCCCTGTCACCTGAGTCACCTGACAGGGAATACACTCCGATTTGGAGAACAGAGATTCCCCTAAAACACAGAAGCTGGAAAGACAAACTTTCAACATCAAAAAAGTAAAGAAAGGGGAGAAACATGGGGGCCATGGGGACCAGTTAAAGTGGACCAAAACCCAGCTGGATCGGCCGATCCATTCCCTCCCCATGGGGCATCCAAAACCCCCCAGGACGCCAGCTACACTTACCATAATCCCGGTCCAACGGCACATGCGCGGGCTGCAGCCACATCCCCGCTATCCCTCTAGCAGGGCATGGGCGCACTCCCTGTTAGAGGAAAGCGCGAGATGCGGCCGCCAGCGCGCTCGGAGCTGCTGAGCTAAGACATCGGGTTAGACGTGCATAGCTCAGCGGCTCTGAGCGTGCTGATTGGTCGAGTGGCCGCACATGCGCCATAGGACCACGGTGAGGTGAGTTTCCTCGGGAGATCTGGGGGGTTTCAAATAGTGGGGCAACCCCAATCGGGGTGCCCCGGGGGAGTGGCCCAAAACCCAGGATAGTCAAAATCCTGGGTTTTGGCCCACTTTAAGGGCTGTTTTGCGCTTCAAAACAGCAGAATTTCATGCGAATTTGGTGCAATACGCACGTGCCCCCGTCAACCACACAAATCCATGAATCAGGCACCTAGGCACATGCGGAATCGTTTGCACTTGGTTTGGGGGTATTTGACGCACAGCCATGAATCGACTCTATAGTGTCAAATAAAGGCAATTGTATAAATACAATGAACATGTTACTGCCGTAAGCTCCTTCACACTACACTTATCCCATATGATAAACTATCAGATTATGCTGCATCCCAATGAATTCATGTCCATGTTTATTTCTGTACCAGTCAGCTGAGCTTTCAGAAGACCGTCACCCTGAATAAACGCCTATCTTATATGTTTGTGGGGGAAAGAATAAAAAGTAAGTGACTAAAAACATAAAATATATTAATTTTAGATGCTGGAGAATAGTTTTTTTTAAGGGTTTGGGCTTTTCATGAAATGATGTTGAAGGTCCGGTTTAAGGTTACATTTTACCTCAGTTTTGGTGATTTGATTCTGTTCTATCAGAAGCTCAGAACCAATTTTAGGCTTAGGCCCTTATTTAAGAAGGGATAGCGTCAGGTAGTGGCTGGTTAATGAGAGGTAGTGACAGGTAGCGACTGGTGAACGCCGGACACGGCACGCAATTACACATTTATCAAGCAGAATCTGTTTAGCGACTGGGATAGCGCCATGTAGCGTCTGATTCATCATTTTCACAGCCTCAGCGAACAGCGCCAGCGATCAGCCTTGCACAGCGCCAGGTATGACCTCTCGCTACCTGTCGCTCCCCCATACATTTCAATGGACGATCCTTTTCTTCTCTTTAAACGGGGGAATTTTTTTTTTTTTCCAAAAATCACAAATAATTCTGTGACCTCTCCTGGCATTGAAAAAGCTGTTTTTTTAAATTTTTTTCATTTTTTATATATTTCTTCAGAAATGACATTACAGGTCTGGTATTAATGTGTTCATGTTACAATGTTGCTACAATGTAATTTCATATGTTTTCGCTTTGTTACTAGTGGATAGATGCTGAAAAACACACTTTAAACACACCGCCTCCTGCGCTCTGGGCTTCAAACAAGCATTTTTCAGCGCCAGAGATTTGTGAGGATGTTTTTTTGCTGAATATGGTGTGAGTCAGTCGCTATGAGCAGTCGCTAACATGCGCTCCCATACAGCGCTGTACTGGTCAAATAGCGACTCCTCACAATGTATTCAACATTACTGAACAGCGACTGAGTCGCTATAAAGTAGCGACCCACGGCTGAGCACAGCGACTACTAGCGGGCGCTCTGAAAATGCCTGCTACAGACGCTCATCTGTTGCTACCTGCCGCTAATGATGAATCAGCCTCCCCGTCTGCAACTTCCTCTACAACTTGAGTAAATATAATTGTAAATAATTCTGAAAATCCAATTTAAATGGAAACATTTAGAGGGAAAACAGAGTACCTCCTTACCTTAAAGCGGACCAACAGTCAAAAATGAATTAAATCAGACCAACAAAACAAACTGTGCTCATATGCATCCTTCCCCAAGACATATTAGATTGCTGCACATAAAAATGAATTTACCTTTTTCTAAGGCATGCTGGGGTAAATTAAAAAAATAAAAGATGGCCGCTCATGGGCTTGCAGGCCACCTGGAAACATGAAGTCGTGCTGGGCTTCCTGTTACTGTACATTTCAGTTATGTCAGTTGGGAGAGGAAGCTCCAAAATGGCCGTTACCTTCATTTTCCAACTGTGCCAGGCAGTTGGTCCGGTTTAATGAGGTGACCAATGAAAACCATTGACATTTGATGTGCAAGCCCACTGGGAAATCCAGATTGGCCACCAGCAGTCACGTGATTGCCAGCCACTCTTGAATGAGGCAGTGGTTAATATATGGGTATATTATTATCATATGGGTATATGATATAATACAGAGGACCTGAGGAGGGTATATGATATAATACAGAGGACCTGAGGAGGGTATATGATATAATACAGAGGACCTGAGGAGCGTATATGATATAATACAGAGGACCTGAGGAGGGTATATGATATAATACAGAGGACCTGAGGAGGGTATATGATATAATATAGAGGACCTGAGGAGCGTATATGATATAATACAGAGGACCTGAGGAGGGTATATGATATAATACAGAGGACCTGAGGAGGGTATATGATATAATACAGAGGACCTGAGGAGGGTATATGATATAATACAGAGGACCTGAGGAGGGTATATGATATAATACAGAGGACCTGAGGAGGGTATATGATATAATACAGAGGACCTGAGGAGGGTATATGATATAATATAGAGGACCTGAGGAGGGTATATGATATAATACAGAGGACCTGAGGAGGGTATATGATATAATACAGAGGACCTGAGGAGGAAGGTCAAGAGCCAGGTGTCATAACTAAGGTACCAGTGTGACTGTTACTTCTGGGAGTAAGACCGGGGCAGCCATGAGGGCTGCAGAGGCAAGTCTCCAGTATAGGGCCCAAGTCGTCCAGCTGTGCACAGGGTCCCCTGGCTAGGTGGCCCTAATGGCCACCCTGACCTGACACCCACAAACTGCCACACTATTTCTGCTAGCATTGATGATAAATGAGGGTGCTTGCCACTCCTCCTCCATGCTGATTTGCCTTGGAGCCCGTTTCAAGCCATCACCCATGGTCTAGAGAGGGAAGCAGACTCTATAGAGCGTATATTATGTCTGGGTCCCTCATAACCTACAATGTGAGGGCTGGGCCCCTTAGTCTAATTTTCAGTCTCTTTTATGTCCTGAATATAAGGTAAGCCTGGCTGCCTTGGGGACAGAGGTCCAGTTCAAACTAAGGTCCCAACCATCACATATAGATTATAGAGGGGCCCAGGCTCTTTACGGCCTATATCGTGCCTGGGCCCCCAATAACATATAATATGATGGCAGGGCCCCTAGAGTTTTTGTTTTCTACATGGTTTGGATTTTGAGGTAAGCCTTGCTGCTTTGGGGACAGAGGCTCAGCTTAAACTAAGGGCCAAGCCATCGCACATTGATTGTGAGGGGGGCTCAGACATTGTCACTTTATATAGCCAGATGGCGGCCCTGATTCAGACTGGACTGTGCCAGTTAGAGCTGCTGGGAGTTAGAATAATACTATTCTGGAACTGTTGATAGGGAGGGAAAGTGTAGAGCATTGTGAGGGAAAACTACCGTTGGGGTTGGCCTTGAATACAGTAACTGGAACTGACAAGAGACTGGTCTATAACTATATGGACACACGGGGAGGCCGATTCATCAATAGCGGCAGGTAGCGACAGTTGAGCGACTGTAGCGGCATTTTCAGAGCGCCCACTAGTAGTCGCTGTGCTTGGCCGTTGTTCGGTAGTTGATAGCGACTCAGTCGGTTTGCCGTAATGTTGAATATTGGCTGAGGAGTCGCTATTTGACAGGTTCCACGCTGTATGGGAGCGCATGATAGCGAATGGCCCTAGCGACCGGCTCCCACCATATTCATTAAAAAATCACGCTCAAAAAATTCTCGCGCTGTAAAATGCATGTTTAAACCCCAGAGCGCTGGAGGCGATGGGTTAAAAGTAGTTTTTTAACCCCCAAACAACCATATTTTTGGAAACCAAAAAAAAACAAGTTTTTTAAATAATTTTGTAATATGAATACATTAATATCAGACCTGTAATATCAATTCTGTACAATTTTTTTATTTATTTTTTTTTTCCCTTAAAAAAAAATCTAAAATGGCAGAAGTGGTCACAGAATTTTTCGCTGTGGGCTGAGGCTGGAATAATGATGAATGAGTGGCTATATGGCGCTATCTCAGTCGCTAAGCAGGATTGGCTTGATAAATGTGTGATTGTGGTGGGGAGCCGGCGTTCTCGTGGCGGGGCCCGTCATTACCGTTCGCTCACCAGTCGCTACCTGTCGCTATTCCTTCATAAATAAGGGCCATAGTTCCAGACCAGTCTCTTGGTAGTTCCAGTTCCTCACTACCCACAAGTGCCAAGCACAACATCTTGGAAGAAGGGCTTGGAAGAATCTACAACCTGTACCCGCTGTTATTATCCCTGGGGTAGTGCATACAACATTCTGCAACTTCTCACTATCTGTCACTATGATGATCAGCATGCCAAATAGTCCCCAATGTGTGCTGGATTACACAGCTGTTCCTGCATATGTGTCATGCACCCGTGTGAAGGATACATTCCACTTCATACTCCAGACTCTATACATGGTTCTAATAAAGACTGAAGACACCCAAGTGACACACTGACACATTTCAAAGACAAGGCTTACAGTACATATGTTTTTATTCTTTTTATTTTCCAAACAAATAATATGTTACACATGTGCTATACATACTCATGTGGTGGACCGGATTCCCATACATACCACAGACACTGGGGATGCTTTCATCAGGATCAACACATCTAAGATGATATCATTAATGTAAACACATACTTCACAGATAAGGATTGTGCGTTATATAGGATTTATTAAAACAGTGTCTAACATTTGATTCTTTTTTCTAATTCAAACATATATAGATATATGTTTTTTTCCTCATTTTTAAATGTTGTGGTTGTGTAGCAAGGTCATTTACAAAGGCAAGGAGAAATACCCTGGGACACAGCATTCATCTTAAAAGTGCCTGTGTACAGACCAGCAGAAATAAGAGAATTTTTATATATTATCTGGATTTAAACGCATACTGACAGGGTCGCATATTTGAAGCCACTCATATTTCATAGGGCCTTAAAGATAGTTGTGTTTTGCTATTTTAATAAAAAGGGGCTTTTAGGTTTGGTTGAGGCACTACTGACCCTTACTGCCCTCTTACACTGTGTGCCATGACCCCATGCATTGTGTGTCTGGGGCTACCTCCTTTCTGGAGGCTTTGAAAGTTTTTTTTTTCTCTTTCACTAGGACAGTTAGTTTGCTAAAGGTCCAGCTGGGTATAGGTTCAGGTTTATGGATTTAGAGTTGGGCAGGCTGATTCATCACTAACGCCAGGTAGCGACAGATGAGCGTCTGTAGCAGGCATTTTCAGAGCGCCCGCTAGTAGTCACTGTGCTCAGCCGTGGGTCACTACTTTATAGCGACTCAGTCACTGTTCAGTAATGTTGAATACATTGTGAGGATTCGCTATTTGACCAGTACAGCGCTGTATGGGAGCGCATGTTAGCGACTGCTCATAGCGACCGACTCACACCATATTCAGCAAGAAAAACAGCCTCACAAATCTCTGGCGCTGAAAAATGCTTGTTTGAAGCCCAGAGCGCAGGAGACGGTGTGTTTAAAGTCTGTTTTTCAGCATCTATCCACCAGTAACAAAGCGACAACATATGGAATTACATTGTAGCAACATTGTAACATGAACACTTTAATGGCAGACCTGTAATGTCATTTCTGAAGAAATATATAATTTATAATAAATAAAAATTGTGAAAAAACAGCCTTTTCAATGCCAGAATAGGTCACAGAATTATTTGTGAAAAAAAAAAAAAAAAACCCGTTTAAAGAGAAGAAAAGGATCGTCCATTGAAATGTATGGGAGAGCGTCAGGTAGCGAGAGGTCATACGTGGCGCTGTGCAAGGCTGAACGCCGGCGCTGTTCGCTGAGGCTGTGAAAATGATGAATCGGACGCTACATTGCGTTATCCCAGTCGCTAAACAGATTCTGCTTGATAAATGTGTAATTGCGTGCCGTGTCCGGCGTTCACCAGTCGCTACCTGTCGCTACCTCTCATTAACCAGCCACTACCTGACGCTATCCCTTCTTAAATAAGGCCCTATTTTAAAGCAGCCTATAGTCAAGTCAGCCAACTGACTGATGGTAACCAATTGAGTTAGCAGAGTGGGCTTGCCCATCAAACTTGAGAAACTGGCTT
Source organism: Gastrophryne carolinensis (assembly GCA_027917425.1). Classification (NCBI taxonomy): domain Eukaryota; kingdom Metazoa; phylum Chordata; class Amphibia; order Anura; family Microhylidae; genus Gastrophryne; species Gastrophryne carolinensis. The sequence continues at coordinate 177,197,819 of CM051240.1, read as the reverse complement.
CCTATGTGATTAGAGGGGATTATGTCTGCAGGACTGTAAGTGTCTTTTTTTCTCACCCTACCTAATTCAGGTTTAGCTCATTGGGAGGGACTGGTGACTTCTTAGATTGTCTTCAGCTTCTCATTAAAGGAAAATTCCACTTTCGGTGGCATTTTTGAAAGTGTATATTTTTTGTGTCAAAAGCTTGTCCTGAAGGTATTTTCTCGTGTTAGCATGTGTGTTTTATGGAAGCAATCTGTTGCTATTAGCAACTGTACACTAAGGGGGTTATTTAAGTAGTGCCAGGAAGTGCCTTATGAGTGTCAGGTGAGTGTAGGTCCCCAGTCAAAAAGGTGTTTGTATCAAGTCAAAAATCCACAGCGCCTGTGTTAGTGTCCTACAGTGCCAGATAGGACCAGGCACTCACCTAGCACTGTGTGGCCTTATCCCATACCTTTCCATGGGCTGGGATGGCTACAATTATTTAGGCATTTTAGTAGAATTTTTGGGGGGGGGGGGGCTGGTAGATGTGCCACAGGATCCCTGGGCTGGTTGGGATTATTTTTATATGCATTTTTTGCACTTTTATTGTGCTGAAAACTTGTGATTTGGGCCGTGCGAAAGCTATGTCATGTTTGTCTAATGTCCCTAATGCAATTCCCATTTTAATTTAAAAAGAAAAAAAAGGCTAAAAAATAAAACATTGGGAATCTGACATGCACTGTGTGCCTGAATTCCCTTTTTTTTGAGCGCATGGAATTTTTTTCATAAATTTAGCAGCTAGCGGCACTGTCGGCTGGCGCTATGTGTAGCTAGCGCAAAGACATATATTATAGACTTATATATTATATGGCTTATATAAGCCATGCGCTGCGATTGCTGCCTGACTGGGAGCTCTACAGCTAACAGCGCCGCCACTCGGAAGGCGACACTGTGATGCGGGCGCTGCTGAGCGCCTTGCAGGAGGCGCTCAATCAGCGCCGGCATCAATAAAAATGAATAAGCCTCTTAGGGCCTTATTCATGAAGGGATAGCGTCAGGTAGTGGCTGGTTAATGACAGGTAGCGTCAGGTAGTGGCTGGTTAATGAGAGGTAGCGACAGGTAGCGACTGGTGAACGCCGGACACGGCACGCAATTACACATTTATCAAGCAGAATCTGTTTAGCGACTGGGATAGCGCCATGTAGAGTCTGATTCATCATCTTCCCAGCCTCAGCGAACAGCGCCAGCGTTCAGCCTTGCACAGCGCCAGGTATGACCTCTCGCTACCTGACGCTCTGCCATACATTTCAATGGACGAACCTTTTCTTCTCTTTAAACTGTGTTTTTTTTTTTTGTTTTGTTTTTTAAATCTCAAATAATTCTGTGACCTCTTCTGGCATTGAATAAGCAGTTTTTTCACATTTTTTTATTTTTTATATATTTCTTTAGAAATGACATTACAGGTCTGCCATTAAAGTGTTCATGTTACAATGTTGTTACAATGTATTTCCACTTTTCACTTTGTTACTAGTGGAAAGATGCTGAAAAACAGACTTTAAACACACCGCCTCCTGCGCTCTGGGCTTCAAACAAGCATTTCTCAGCGCCAGAGATTTGTGAGGCAGTTTTTTTGCTGAATATGGTGTGAGTCGGTCGCTATGAGCAGTCGCTAACATGCGCTCCCAAACAGCGCTGTACTGGTCAAATAGCGACTCCTCACAATGTATTCAACATTACTGAACAGCGACTGAGTCGCTATAAACTAGCGACTCACGGCTGAGCACAGTGACTATTAGCGGGCGCTCTGAAAATGCCTGCTACAGACGCTCATCTGTCGCTACCTGGCGTTAGTGATGAATCAGCCTGCCAGTCTGAACACTAAGAAAAGAAAAGTGAACCATGTACACCCAGTGAATATTGCTGCTATGGCCGCTGCTGATGTAAGGGAACTTACTCAACCTTACACATGCCCAGCAGCAGTGTTCTGTGTGTTCAGAACTAATTTCTCTCTTATTGTTGTGCAGCAGATTTCTGGTAGTGAAAACTGCTTCTGGAAAAAATACAGTGAAGGTTACTGCATGGAATGTTACTTCCAGGGAGATTTATAGTAGTGAGTAGCAAGTAGTAAAGTGAGTAAGTATGGAGGTTATTTAAGAAGGGATAGCACCAGGTAGTGCCTCATAGCGCCAGGCAGCGTGTGGTGACTGCTGGGCGCTGTACGCAAAACCACATTTATGAAAGCGAATCTGGTGAGCAACTCTAACAGCGCCATGTAGTGTTCGATGTATTATTACAGGCAGCTCAGCATATAGCGCTGGCACTCTAGCTTCCAGAGCACCAGGTATTACCTTTCGCTCAGTGTCGCTCTCCCATACATTTCAGTGGCCGTTCATTAGTTGTGTATAAATAGCGTGTTTGCCTTTTTTTTTTTTTTTTTTTTTTGCTCAAATTATTGTGTGACCTCTCCTGGCTGTAAACAAACACTTTTAGAAAGGTTTTTGACTTTTTATTTTTTTATGCAGAATTATCATTACAGGTCTGGCACTAAAGTGTTAATGTCACAGTAATAAAACAATGTCATTCCATGTGTTTTTCTATTTGTTACTGGTGGATATGTGTTCAAAAACAGACTTTAATCACACAGCGTCTGGCGCTCAATGCTATAGCTACCAGATTTAGAGCGCCGATGCTGTGTGTGTGTCCTTTTTTGATAAGTATGGTGTGGAGCGCTGAGAGTCGGTCGCACTAAGCTGGCGCTACATTTCGCTCCCTGCAGCGCTGTACTGGTGTTAGAGCGCCCAACATACATCATATTCATCAATGCCGGCCAGGTTACTACAGTGACTGAGGCGCTCTGTTACAGCGCCCGATACCCACTTACAGCGTCTACTAGCGGTCGCTCTAAGCGCGCTATAAAGACGTTCATCTGCTGATACCTGGCGTTAGTAATGCATCAGCCTCAAAGCAAGTAAGTGAGTGTCATGGAGTATGTGTCTGATCCGAAGCACGAACATGCGCACTGGCCGTGTCTGCCCGAGCACGTCATGCACCAGCACGTAAGCCAATGCGTACATTCCAGCGCGTGCATCCGTCTGCACCACAGTGATAGAAGGATCCCGTATTTACACCCAGAACTCCCTTGTTACCTGTGGATTCTGAACTACCTAGTTCCTGTGTGCTGATTCAGATTTGTTAATCAAGCTCCCTCTTCGCTCCCCCCTTTTGAATACTCTGCTTGGATCTGCCTTCCTTGTTGCCAGCCCAGAACTGGACTTTGGTGAATTGGTGAATCCCATTTGATTTGGTGAATCCCAACCCTTATAGCTGCTGTCTTAGGGCCTTATTTATCACGGGCTAGCGCCAGGTAGTGTCTGACGAGCGCCATGTACCGCCAGCTAACGGCGGCTACCGACTCAAGTACGCCCGGCGTCGGCCACAATGACGCATTTATCAAGCTAAATGAGGCTAGCGCCGGCGAGAGCGACGGCTAGCGCGGGATTCATCATGTAGCCGACTGCAACGAACAGCGCCGCTGCTAATCCCATCACAGCGACAGGTATGACCTGGCGCTACCTGCCGCTCTCCCATACATTTCAATGGCAGACGCTGCAATGATTGTTTTAAGTGGTTTTTGTGTTCTTGTCTTTGGCACAAAATTCAACACATGTTTATTGGGATATGTTTTATTAATCTGGCTAGTTATTTTACTTTTTTTGAAGAAAGTTGTTATTTTTACACTGTAATGTTGTGAGTGACATCTAAAATGCATCTCCTCCCACAAAACTCATTGGGCTCAAAATCGCTTGTTTTCACCACACACGGGGCTTGTAAAGCTACTTTTTAGCCAGTCCTGTTTGGCGGTCACGTTCGCTCTTCGAAATTGTCAGCGCCCAAGCTATTCGGCAGCCCTGTCCTTGATGAATCTGTGGTGGTCAGAGTTTGTGCAGTCGCTGTTTTGATTCGCTATGTGGCGGCGCGAGCGTCGCTGTGCTGCGCTGTGCGGCGCTGTGCTGTTCATACATGTGCCCTTCTGCCATTTGCAAGGAATTCACTTCCCGCGACCCCAGTCGTTCTTAATGAATACACTGTAGTTGTGAGCGTGCATGTCCACATTATGCAGGATTTATTCAGGCGTACAAGCTCATAACAACCCGTTATGCATTCTCATGTGTGCCACATTCTCATGTAGTTGGATAGTTTTATTGTGTGATGATTTTATGAAGGAATAAGATTTGTCTTTTTCAGCACCAAGTTTTTTGGTTTTCAAGGACCTATGCATTACAGTATCTTGAACCCCCTGCTAAATCAAGCTAATAATTAATGGCGTCTTTGCCAATAGCTTGTTGTAATGCGTCAATTTACTTTTTCCGCCACTTAGCTTGCACATAGCTGATATTAGCTTGCTCCTGGTGCGTGGAACTTTTTTTTTGAAATTTATTTCACAGTTGCTTTGGTCATATCCGGTTCCGGTTTCCTCCTTTGCGTTTCAAAGCCACCTAAAGCTAAAAATGACTAGCGCTTAGGCCAATAGCTTGTTGTAATGCGTCAATTTACTTTTTCCGCCACTTAGCTTGCACATAGCTGATATTAGCTTGTTCCTGGTGCGCGGAGCTTTTTTTTTTTTTTTGTGTCCCTGTCGCTTTGGTCATATCCGGTTCCTGTTTCCTCCTTAGCGTTTCCACCATGCTGCCCAGGAGACGGATTCAGCGCCTCCCCAGTTCCTCCTCCGAATCTGACCCCACCACCCCTCCCCCACCTCCCCCACCTACCTCACCTCCCCCACCTAGCACCCCTCCCACCCCTTCCCCTCCTGGGCATGCAAAAAAAAACGGATGAGAGTGGATAGCCGCGTTAATGGCCAGGTGGTCAAAGTGAGTATGTTTTTCTTGCATTTTAGGTTTAAAGTGGACCAACACACAGGGGGGATTGGCCCTGAAATCTATTAGTTTTCAGGACCAATCTGATCACTCCCCGCGGGGCATCCCCAATCTGGATGTCCTGCGGGGATGAACCCCCCTGGAGGCCCATAAACCTTACCTCAGCCCCGTCCCATCTGTGCATGCGTGAGCTGCGGATGCGTCTTGCGCTTCCCTCTAGCAGGGTGGTCCCCTGCGCCAGACATTTGTTCATGGCCTGCGCAGGCGCCCTCCCTGTTAGAGTCAAACGCCACACGCGTCCTTCGGCGCTCAGAGGCATCTGAGCTGGTATGCACGTCCAAATGGCCTTGGATGCGCATACCACAGCGGCGCAGAGCGCTGTGCTAGCCTGGCGCAGTCACGTGGGAGCGTGGTCAGTGGTGTATTTCTGGCCTTCCAAGGGGGTTTCAGACAGCGGCCCACCCCCGATTTGTGTGCCCCACCAAAGTGGACCCAAATCCAGAATAGTGATAATCCGGGGTGTGGGTCCACTTTAATCTGGTCTCAGTATAACTGTTTATGCCATTGTTCTGATGTCATGTATTGATTTGTGTTTGTTTTTCATTTCTCATAGGATTTCTGCGTGATGCAGTATGACTATGCCCGTGGGGGGAAAAAAAAGAATAGTCATGGAGGTGAAGGCCACAGTGTCCCGGCGCTTCAACACCCAGCTCTTCATCCGAGCCATCCAACAAAAGTGGTCTGACTTCAAGCGCCGGGACCCTGAAGGCGTGTACCGCCTATATGATGCCTACGCATCAGGTAAGTTTAAGCTTATGCTATGTTTATACTTTAGTTTAAATCATCTGCTAAGCTGTGTCCATTTGTGGTCTTAATATTAATTATTTACTTTCACCCCCTCAACACAGATAAGCGTCCTCCCCTGGGGAAACGTGGGAAGGGATTCCTCCCCCGAACCAGGCAGGCGGACTCGGGGGAGTCATCGGGGGAGGGTCCCTCTTGCGGATCCTATTTGGAGGACCCAGGGGAGGAAGGGGATGACGCCCCAGAGGAGTGTGCTGCTGGGGGGCTGGCAGGATCAAGCCTCAGCTCCTCACACTCTGACTCTGAGGAGTCTCACCAGCCAAGGGGCCACTCTCAAGTGGGGAGTCCAAGTGGGGTGGAAGGAATGGACTCTCCCACACTCCCTGAAGGAGCAGGGAGTGAGAGGGAGGAGGGTGGCCCTTTGGCTGGGGGATCTTCCGAGCAGAGTGTGAGGAGCCGAGGCTCCCCGCCTCCTCCTCAGAGCCCTCCCTGGGCTTCAAGTGGCGGATCATCCCCTGGTGAGTGCACATTTTGTCATTGTTAGTCTGTAACAGGTTTCATCTGGCCATTTGTACTTAGCCCTTGCCATTCCTCTCTAATTTGCAGGGCATCATATAGGCGGCACCTCCATGGCCTTTTGGCAACGCCTTCTCCACGGGCATAGTCATGGTGTTTGTTGTTATCCATCACATTCCCTATGTTATGACATTCCTTAAAGTGGACCAACACCCATTGTTGATTGTGCTTGGAATCTCGAAGCTTCCCTGCCCAATCACCTCCCTCACCCAGGGCCCCCCCCCCAAAAAGCCCACAAACTCCTTACCTCATTGGGGGTGGCAGAAGCCACCGGCGCAGCCTCCTGCGTGCCCCTCTAGATGTGTGTGCGCCTGCGCTCTCTGTTTCCTAATGGGCTGCGCGTGCGCACACACTGGAGGAGTGATGTGCGGAAGGCAGCGGCGGCGGACGGTGTCTCACTCAAATTGTGGTGCTCTGCCAAAGTGGACCAAAACACAGAATAGTATCAATCCTGGGTCTTGGCCCACTTTTAAGAGACACATGTTTCCTGGTCCATAGTACAAGCTGGTTTGATAATGTACATTAACATCACAAACCCCACTACAGTGCTAGCCAACTGGCAACCACCCCTATGTTTCTGACCACACCATGATGGGGGCTAGCAAATGTGTTATTTGGTTAAGTTGTTCCGGCTAACACATGTTGCACACTAGTAACATTCGACAATCAACTGCAAATTAGTCCTTAACATTGCACTGTCAAGGTTATTGGCACATTATCTTTAGGGGTCCATGTTGCCACCATAAATAATTTACATGAACTCATGGACCAGGAAATATGCTAATGTTGGACAACATGTATGTAACCATGCAAGCATTTGATTTTTCAGACTCCCTAACCAGATGGATGTCAAATAGTCAGGTGTCATTGGCCCACTAATTTTGCTTTTCTCTTTTGCTTTCTCCTGACAGATGTTGCTACGCAGACGGAGCCAGTGACCATCCTCCCCACCCCAGCTCCAGGGGCGGCCAGCAGCATGGGCCCCCGCCACAGCTGCGATGGTGAGTACATCCCACTTCATATGCCTAAAGACTTGTGAACCCTATGTCTTCTAGTCAAATCTGCAGACATTTACAATGTACCTATGTGTTAATTTAACACACATCTAGGTTACATGTGTTTGGCCAACAATCCTACATGCCTGTCTGCATGCTTGATTGTTGCCTCACATTCTTGAGTTTGCCACATAGAGACAATTTGTGGTTTAGACACAACCAAATGGGCCTGCTTAGGTCGTGACCTCTAAGATTCTTGGCAAAACTAGTTTACTCGTTAGGACTTAGGCCCTGATGTTTGGCTGTGACTAAACACATAAATGTCCACACTGGGACTTATACCTTCTTTGATTCCCAAGAGTTAAGAGTAAATGTATGCTTGGGATGTGGTGGCCAAATTTAAGCCAGCCATTAGTACTCATATAATGTTAACAACTAAGGGCACTGTGGGCAACAATGTTAATGTGAGTGTCAGCTAATTTGACCCACTGACATTACATTGCTACATCTGTGTCTGTTGAGGTCACATTCCATTTATTAAATCTGTTTTTTTTCTACATCTCTACAGCTTGTGAAAACCAGCATCGCAGACTGTGGCGGTCGATCAGGCGTCTGAAACTTATGCTGCTGGCCAAGAGGCGGCGGCGGCGTTAGGGTGGGGGGATGACTGGCCCCTTGTTGGAGGCCCTTTGTGGGCCAATGTTGGGCCTGTTGCCCACCTTTTGAATAAATATTTTTATATTTTGCTAATTACAGTGTTGTGCCTTGTCAAGCATAGTTTAAGTGTCTACAAACCCATTTGTGTGTAAATTTTGCCATACCTTTGGAGCCATTTAATGTGTAAACCATAGTAAGCTATGGTCACAAATGTGTGGCATAAATTTGGAACTACATTTACATATGTAGATCAAGATACTCATCCCTGACTGTGTTCTTAGCTATGTCTTAGGAAAAACACAATTTAGAGGTGGGTTAATCAAATCTATTTACAGAAAAAAAATATAACCACAAACAAATGAATATTCTTGGCTGGGTGGCCGGGGAGGTTGGGAGTCATTGCTAGGGGCGGTGTTGGGGGACAACAGTGCAGTAAAAAATATAGACTGCTGTTGTATGAGCTGTTGTATCAACAACAAAGTTTGGTCCTGTCGCTGGAGAGATTGCTCCATTAGATTGCCGAGGCGACCAAGTTCCTGGTTCTGCTGTTGGTTTAGGAGCAACTGGTCGATCTGGCGCTGCTGGGCCTCATTTTGTTGCTGACACATCAGCACCTGATGTTCCAACGCCGCAATGCGCTCATTAGTTCCATCACGCGGCTGTTGGCGACTGTAGTCCTCCAGCATCCGGACCCCTAGCTCATAAAAATCCTGACTTGTTGGTGCCACACCTCCTCTTGCTGTGGTTTGAGGCTAACAAAATAGAAAACAACATTTTAGTCAAACCGAACCAATGCAGCTATGCCCCTCCAAATCATTTGCCAAAACTGTCACAATACAACTTACCCTTGTTTGAGCCTCGGAAGCTTGGCCGCATGGCACTTGGGAAGAGGTCCCAGCTTGGGGTTCTGGTTCCGCCTCCTGCAAATACGACCAAGAAAGGAAATGTGACATGTTGGTTCATCGACTACCCACGAACATGGCAATGTGGTTATTGGTCCTCTAAATCAGCCATGTTACCTCCGTGTCGTCCGGCACAGGTAGGAGCGGGGTATCGCTGCCAGAGAGGGGCAAATCCACATCCGAGATCTCCGGCAAGTTGGCATATGCTAAACAGGAAAGTCAGGTTAGTAGGTCAGTGGACAAAACTCAAATGTAACATGGATAGCCTATCGAGGCCATACCTCCACAAAGTGCCAGATTACACACTAGCCAAAAGGTATCTGTTAAACTCAGATTGCTAACATGTATGTTAGAGGAATATGAGGCAATAATTGGGCCAAATAAGATCAGAAACATTGCTAAAATTACACATACCCGCAATCTCCCAGATGTCTGGAGTGGGGCCCTCACTCGAGCTTTGACCTTGAAAATACATGTGGAAACACAAGTTGCCTGAAGAAAGTGCCACAAAAGTAGAGCCAAAATACATACTAGATCATCAAGTCAAAACAACTTACCCTCATCTCTGGCAGCCTGAACGTGAAGGGTCCTTTCCGGACAGCCACTTCCGATATTCTGGCCAACTAAAAAACACAATTAATGTCTCAAAATATTCCTCCAACTACTTGGGTGAATGTTTGTCTAAAAATATTTGTAACAAAATGCATTGCAATCACTCCAAAAACTATTAGACTGACCCTGGGGATGGAATAAGCACTCAAAATAGGCATCTTCAAGTTGACAGAGCAAACATGTAGATTATTAGACTAACCAAATAGAACCAGTGTAACATAAATAGCATAAAGGATACATTATGTATTGCTATACACACCAACAGGGTCCTGTTGACCTGCAACATCGGAAGTGGGGTCCAAAGATGAACCAGTCACTTGGCCTACACTATTAGACTGACCCTGGGGATGGAATAAGCACTCAAAATAGGCATCTTCAAGTTGACAGAGCAAACATGTAGATTATTAGACTAACCAAATAGAACCAGTGTAACATAAATAGCATAAAGGATACATTATGTATTGCTATACACACCAACAGGGTCCTGTTGACCTGCAACATCGGAAGTGGGGTCCAAAGATGAACCAGTCACTTGGCCTACAAATAAAAAAGAGGAATGAGACACATGCACTTGGGTTAAAGCGGATAAAGCAAGGTTGACACATGCACTTACCGACATCCAAAGAGTAGCTTGGCTCCTGAGGAGATGCTGGGGCCAATGGCGGGGCAGCTAGGCAAAAACCAAGCAAACATTGAGCCATTGGTAATGTGCGGTCAAAAATCAAACATGCATTAAGGTGTGTGTGAGCAGCTCATTCACTAATATTCACTAACCAAGCCCAGTGTGGCTTACACATGTATATGCAGATATATGGCCACACATCTCTGCCTTCCAACATAGCTACACATGTTAGGGCCTTGTTAGTTAGTTGCTGTGAGGGTTAAAGTGGGCGTGAAATTAGGCCGCAGGTCCATATTATTAATCCTCAACAGTGCCCCACTCTATTGTTTGAGCTGCACCCACACCCATTTGGTCCCCAAACAACCAGCACCTAAATTAGTGGTAAATACCTTCAATGGCAGACTGGGTTAGGCTTGAGGTTGGTTGAAGGGCAGGAGTTTGTGTGTCCTGAGCCAAATCCTGGACAGCACCATGTGCACCTATGCAGAAAGCAACAGACAGGGAAGTAAAACATTTATGAGGTATAATGTACTACTTCACAGGTCCTACTGTTAGTTGGCCAGAAAGAGAAAATGCAAATCACATACATTAACATTAGCTTGTAAAAAAAGGCAGAAAATATGTAACTTCAGTCCAACCTGTGGTGTCATCCCCAGGATCCACACCCTGCAGCCGAGCAAGTGGAATTTTGGCCTTCAGCATCTCCTCATACGGCCTGTAGGTACTCTTTGGAGCCTGGATGGTCCCACTGTCCACATCAAGATCGTGATTCATCTTTTTTATAAGGGTCCCTCTCAAAGTGTAGAAGCGTTTCCTGCAGGATGGGCCACTACGTGGGTGTTGAGCAGTGCTACTAAGCTCAACACCAATGGCATCCCACAGTTTGCTTCTTTCTTGTTTGCCTATTGACTTGCTTTGGGAGCCAAATATCAGCTCCCATTTAGCAAGGGTAAGGCGCACAAGATGATTATTCTCCGCCAAATTAAATTCAGGCTCCCTCTTGGCACCTGGGCGCTTAGCCTGGGGTGCTGCACCACCTTCAGGCTGTGCCCTTTTCCGTAAGGGAGGTCTGCGCACAGCACCCACCACACTCCTACTTGGGCCTGCTGTGGCCGGCAGATGTCCTGAATTTGGCTCCATCCTGTAGCTGCACACACACACCAATACACAACCAACAAGCACGCATGCAGACTACAGAATGGCATCGCACTCTCTTTGGGTTGGCCAGGTTTTATGTGCTCTAACAGCCAATCACAAACAGGTCCACTTAATAGATTCACACATACTGGCCAGGTGCTTGTAGCCACACCTCCACTGCACTGACTGAAGCATGTGTGTTCGGCAATTAACTAATTACAGACCTCATTAACCAAACAACACACAACCAAATACAACAATGTACTCATGTATATGAAACACTTGTGACATGTGGCTATCCTAACGGCTATTTAAATAAACAGCAGCTTACCTTTCATTGGCCCACCACTGAATTTTCTGCCATGTCCGTTAATGCACGCAAGTTTCGGCTCACGTACGCTAGTAGCGCTACTAGCGTGCGCGTGCGCACTCCGTTTCACGCACACCTGGGTCAGCTAATTGGCGCCCGGAAATAGCAGAGCAACGCAAAAGGCGGCAAAGCGGACCTGTCCTTTTTCAAAGTGAAGTATAAATGGAAGGATTTTGAAAGTTTCTGGTATTGTTACACTGTGGCAAAGGCTGTGGTGTGGTGCTTGTTTCCCTTAGCTCATTTGAGTGTCTGTCTGGGTTTGGTCCTCACTCTCTGTGGCTTGTTGGGTGATTTCTGACATCAGTGCTGTTTCTTTAGGAGATTGATTTTGTTGGCGTATGCAAATATTGTGGAGCATACAGCAAGTGAGGCTTGATTTTGGGGCCTTTTGTGGGCTGTGCAGCAACTCCCCTCTTGGTTGTGCCTAACTTAGAAAGCTGCTTTTCAGCAGGCTGGTGGTTTGGACCACTATACTTCTGGTTTTGTGGTGAGCTGCATTGTAGTGAGTGTGTGAGGAGTGTGATTGTTTGTGTGTGTGGTGTGTTTGTGGTTTTTGTTTTTGTTTGTTTGATTTTGTATATCTGTTGAGTGTGTGTGATGGATAAGAGGGTGATGTATGGTGTCTGGGTGGATGGATGTATGCGTATGCTGGAAGAGCAGGAGGACAGGGAGCGGGGTGTTGTGAGGCTTAGGGCACCCCGCTCCTTTGGAATCCGCCTTTCAGTATGGGACTTAAGTGACGAGCAGATCAGGAGCCGCTTCCGTCTGAATCGTGCTGCACTACAGTCCCTATATGATCAGATTAAGCACAAAATCGAGCCATCCACCAAACGCACTCAATCCATTCCAGGCATAGTACGCCTGTGTGCCACTCTGAATATTTTGGCATGAGGGACCTTCCAGGCAACCTCTGCCCTCCTCAGCGGGATAAGCCAGGCTACTATGAGCCGCATATTAATCCAGGTAGTTCTGGCGATTTGTGATTTAATCCCAATTTACATCAAGTTTCCTGAGGATGAGGAGGAGGTTGCCAAAATAAAACATGCTTTCTATCTAATGGGAGGGATCCCGAATGTGCTAGGGTACGTTGATGGTACACATATCCCTTTCCGCCCTCCCGGTGCACAGGAGCTGTATTACCGAAACAGAAAACAATTTCATTCCTTTAACATCATGGTGGTCTGTGACCATGAAATGAAGCTGCGGGCGGTGAGATCGGGGTTCCCCGGCTCATGCCACGATTCTTACGTCTTGCAGCGGACAGTCCTGTGCCGGAAGTTTGAGAACAACGAAATGCCAGCTGGCTGGCTACTGGGTAAATAATTAACCATGTCAAAGTATTTTGCCTCAAATATGTGGCCTAGTAAGCCAAATTATAAAAAATGAAAACCAAAACATGTACTAGTACTAATTGCTGTCTCTCTCCTTGTGTTTTTTCTACAGCGGACAAGGGATATGGGCAGAGAACGTGGGTGCTGACTCCGTTCAGGAGCCCACAGACCTCTGCCCATGAACGCTACAATGCAGCACACCGCAAGACCAGAAGCATTGTGGAAAGAACCATTGGCCTGCTGAAAGCACGCTTTCTATGTTTGGCACGCCCAGGAGGAGAGATGCTGTACAGTCCACAGAAGGTCTCCAAGATCATCCTCGCCTGCTGTGTGCTCCACAATATATGCATATGCCACAGAATTCAATCCCCTGAAGAGACAGCACTGGTGCCCGAAATCCCCAACTTGCCCGCAGAAAGAAGTGAGGACACCCAGACTGGCGATGAGCTAAGGGAAAGGATGATCACTTCCTTTTTTGCGGTAAGCTAACTACCCTTCACTCTAATCCAAGTACTGCACTACCGGGAAAATTTATTTGACCTCCCATCATAATTTGGCAAAAACCACTATAAGGGGGGTGTAAGATGACCAAAACCACTATAAGGGAGGTGTAAGATGACCCAAACCACTATAAGGGGGGTGTAAGATGACAAAAACCACTCTAAGGGGGGTGTAAGATGACAAAAACCACTCTAAGGGGGTGTGTAAGATGACCCAAACCACTCTAAGGGAGGTGTAAGATGACCAAAACCACTATATGGGGGGTGTAAGATGACCAAAACCACTCTAAGGGGGGTGTAAGATGACAAAAACCACTCTAAGGGGGTGTGTAAGATGACCCAAACCACTCTAAGGGAGGTGTAAGATGACCAAAACCACTCTAAGGGGGGTGTAAGATGACAAAAACCACTCTAAGGGGGGTGTAAGATGACCCAAACCACTCTAAGGGGGGTGTAAGATGACCAAAACCACTCTAAGGGGGGTGTAAGATGTCAAAAACCACTCTAAGGGGGTGTGTAAGATGACCCAAACCACTCTAAGGGAGGTGTAAGATGACCAAAACCACTATAAGGGGGGTGTAAGATGACCAAAACCACTCTAAGGGGGGTGTAAGATGACAAAAACCACTCTAAGGGGGTGTGTAAGATGACCCAAACCACTCTAAGGGAGGTGTAAGATGACCAAAACCACTCTAAGGGGGGTGTAAGATGACAAAAACCACTCTAAGGGGGGTGTAAGATGACCCAAACCACTCTAAGGGGGGTGTAAGATGACCAAAACCACTCTAAGGGGGGTGTAAGATGTCAAAAACCACTCTAAGGGGGTGTGTAAGATGACCCAAACCACTCTAAGGGAGGTGTAAGATGACAAAAACCACTCTAAGGGGGTGTGTAAGATGACCCAAACCACTCTAAGGGAGGTGTAAGATGACCAAAACCACTCTAAGGGGGGTGTAAGATGACCAAAACCACTCTAAGGGGGGTGTAAGATGACCCAAACCACTCTAAGGGGGGTGTAAGATGACCCAAACCACTATAAGGGGGGTGTAAGATGACAAAAACCACTCTAAGGGGGGTGTAAGATGACAAAAACCACTCTAAGGGGGGTGTAAGATGACCCAAACCACTCTAAGGGGGGTGTAAGATGACCAAAACCACTCTAAGGGGGGTGTAAGATGTCAAAAACCACTCTAAGGGGGGTGTAAGATGAACCACTATAAGGGGGGTGTAAGATGACCAAAACCACTATAAGGGGGGTGTAAGATGACCAAAACCACTCTAAGGGGGTGTGTAAGATGACCCAAACCACTCTAAGGGAGGTGTAAGATGACCAAAACCACTCTAAGGGGGGTGTAAGATGACAAAAACCACTCTAAGGGGGGTGTAAGATGACCAAAACCACTCTAAGGGGGTGTGTAAGATGACCCAAACCACTCTAAGGGAGGTGTAAGATGACAAAAACCACTCTAAGGGGGTGTGTAAGATGACCCAAACCACTCTAAGGGAGGTGTAAGATGACCCAAACCTCTCTAAGGGGGTGTAAGATGACCAAAACCACTCTAAGGGGGGTGTAAGATGACCCAAACCACTCTAAGGGGGGTGTAAGATGACCCAAACCACTATATGGGGGGTGTAAGATGACAAAAACCACTCTAAGGGGGGTGTAAGAAGACAAAAACCACTCTAAGGGGGTGTGTAAGATGACCCAAACCACTCTAAGGGAGGTGTAAGATGACCAAAACCACTATAAGGGGGTGTAAGATGACCAAAACAACTCTAAGGGGGGTGTAAGATGACCCAAACCACTCTAAGGGAGGTGTAAGATGACCAAAACCACTCTAAGGGGGGTGTAAGATGACAAAAACCACTCTAAGGGGGGTGTAAGAAGACAAAAACCACTCTAAGGGGGTGTGTAAGATGACCCAAACCACTCTAAGGGAGGTGTAAGATTACCAAAACCACTATAAGGGGGGTGTAAGATGACCAAAACAACTCTAAGGGGGGTGTAAGATGACAAAAACCACTCTAAGGGGGTGTGTAAGATGACCCAAACCACTCTAAGGGAGGTGTAAGATGACCAAAACCACTCTAAGGGGGGTGTAAGATGACAAAAAACACTCTAAGGGGGGTGTAAGATGACCCAAACCACTCTAAGGGGGGTGTAAGATGACCAAAACCACTCTAAGGGGGGTGTAAGATGACCCAAACCACTCTAAGGGGGGTGTAAGATGACCAAAACCACTCTAAGGGGGGGTGTAACATGACCCAAACCACTCTAAGGGGGGTGTAAGATGACCCAAACCACTCTAAGGGGGGTGTAAGATGACCAAAACCACTCTAAGGGGGGGGTGTAACATGACCCAAACCACTCTAAGGGGGGGGTGGAAGCTGAACAACATAACAATTAGGGTTGGTGTGCAAGTTTGACCCAAATGTTGGTTACCAATTAATGCAATATTTTTTTACAGCGAAAAAGCCAATTAAAATATATATACTAACTGCACTTTTTAATCTTTTTCAGGCACCCCGAGATGCACCATGACGGGCATTTTGATTTTCATGAACATTTAAGTTTCATTTATTTACTTTTCACAACAAAATAAAAAAAAACCAAAGAAACATGTTGCAATGTGTTTAATTCTGAAGGTACTTGATTTCAAGCCCACAGCAAAGCAAAGCGCAGGCGCTGTGTTGAATAGCGTGGTCAAACTGACTGACAGCGCCTACAAAGCTGAGCTCAAACATCATATTCAGCAATGTAGGCGTTGTTCCCAACAACGCCAGGTAGCGACTGAGGAGGCCTGCTATAGCGAATCGCTACCGCCCGCGGCGTACGCTAGCGGCGCTCATAGCGCCATACT
Organism: Gastrophryne carolinensis; assembly: GCA_027917425.1. Taxonomy (NCBI): domain Eukaryota; kingdom Metazoa; phylum Chordata; class Amphibia; order Anura; family Microhylidae; genus Gastrophryne; species Gastrophryne carolinensis. The sequence continues at coordinate 177,181,613 of CM051240.1, read as the reverse complement.
TCAGTCGCTCATCTGTCGCTACCTGGCGCTATTAATGAATCGGCCTCCCCGTTGCACATGACAGTTACTATGGATATTAGCTGGTGATCGTAGTGATCATAATAATGTGACTCAACTCTATATGCAAGGAGTGTTCAATAAGTTATCTATCTGAATATAAAACATTTTCTGAGAAATGTAACATTTTAATTTTCACTGTAATTCTTAAATTCTTTACATTCAGTGATCATATGTCCTCAGACTAGAAGGAGACTTCTTGCTGCTACACGAACCCTGTTACTGCCTCTTAGACAGCAACATCATCAGGAACCTGTTGCCCACACAGATATTTCTTTAGGTTGTGAAAGAGAAATTAATCACTGGGAGACAGGGCTGGACTGTAGGGTGGATAGTTAAGCTCCATAAGGACACCTTCCTTGAAATCAGCTTGTGATTTGCAAGATTTGTGAGTTGGTGTATTGTCACGAAGGAGCAACAAACCTGCTGACAACTTCCCACAGCACTTCTTTTTAATTGTCTATTGTAATGCCCCCATTGTTGTCTTGTGTGGCAGGAAATCTAGTAATAACACACCTTCTGTTTCCCCCCATGTCATGTTTTTCAGCTGACTGCTGTACACAAAATTTCTTTGTGGTTGTTGACACCTTGTGCTGCATATTGTCATAGGATCATGGTGGTAGACCCGTGTTTCATCACCTGTAACAATTTGAGAATAGAAGTCTCCTGGATTTTCTTGAAGCATGTTTAAATAGTTAGCAATATGTTTTTTGCTCAGACATCAACATTTGTGGCACCTACTCAGAACTGACCTATGATATCATCAAAACATCATGAATGATACTGGAAACTGTGCCAACTGAAAGGCCTGATTCATTTGCTAGAACTCTGACTTTAACCTGACAATACTTGTATATGTATCAAAAATAGGAGGATATTTGTTTTAAATGAGTAACCCATATAACAAATGTTTATATCTTAATGACTTATATGAATTATTAAGTTTTTACAAAGAATGCTTTGTTCCATTCAGACTGGCACATGGTCAGATTTGATTGGTTGCTATAAGAGCAGCAATGCACAGAGCTCTCTGTGGATTGCAGCCTTAGAAAATTCCTTCAATGAACTTCTTATGGAATGGTAGATGAGAGAAGCTTCTTTATTCTTCTTCTTTATGTCCTTCTTATGCTTGATATAGCACACAGGAATTGGTGCTACTTTGTCTATTTTGCCAGTTTTAATGTCTTTATTGCAGCCCTGCCACTGAAAATCTTGCAACAATGTAAGTTATAAAACTCAACCATAAAACCCTTCCCATTCTTTTGCTCCTTATTGACCCATATGGTTACCCTTGACCTTTTCTCCAGAATCAATCTTTTTTTTAGGGCCTGTGACCTTTGAGGATATCAATCTTGACTTCTGAATAACTGGTCTTAAACCGGACCTTCACCATGATTTATTGGAAAGCCCAAACCCTTAAAAAACGATTCCCCAGCATCTAAAGTTAATATATTTTAAGTTTTTAGTCACTTACTTTCTTTCCCCCACTGGGCTGCAACTCTGTTCAGGACTTTAGGATAAGGGCGCCGCCATCTTGACTCAGAAGCATCACATCTACTGAGGAGAGCGGGATAAATTACAGGGGGGTGGGTTATAGCTGTGCTTTGCTCAGACAGAGCAGAGCTGGGGTCAGGAAAAGGTCAGCAATCCCAGAATGCAGAGCAGCACAGTCAGAAGGCACTTCCTGTTTGCAGGCTGCCTGATGTTCCATGAGCCGCCATCTTGGATGTTTAAAGGCTCATAACATGCAGTAGATGCAGGTCGGATGATTTTTAATGTGAGCAATCTGTATGTACAGGGTGTGGGAAACATATAAGATATGCTCTTATTCAGGGTGAAGGTCCGCTTTAAGTATAGAGTAATTATTCATTTATTTACTTGCACTTGTAGTTGGGTTTTGTTTCCATGTGCTATAACATTCTTGCTTTTTACTTTTAAATTGCTGAAAGTTTGCTTCAGTTGATTAAAATACCAGCTTTGCCCTTTCCAAGCATTAAGATTTCATAAGAGCCTTCTCAGTAGAGGCTGAAAATAAAAACACAATAATAAGAGTAACACTACAAGTAGATAGTCAACTCAGTATTGCTTTAGTGTTCTTTGAATGGCAGTTAAGCTGTTAATTTAAGCAGCATTAACAGTCACAAAGATTTGGATTAGACAAAGGCAGATCTGGAAATTAATCATCCACGCTTTCCTTTTATAAGCAACTATGATAGATAAATAGGACTCACTTAATTAGACGCATCACAGATTTCAAGATGGCTAGCAAAGTTTACCTTTATTTTCTATGACTTTCAACAGTTGCATAATAATTGCGATTTGCATTTTTATGGCGCCTCCAATTCAAAGTGGATCACAGGCTGATGTGCAGATGAGGTGCACAAATCACCTAAAGTAGCATTTTATGAGATCTTATTCTTTTTTTCCTTTTTGTCCATCTGGTAATGAACGCAATGTTCTCATAGTGATAATATGCGGCAAACATTCGTATTAATGCCACCCTGATTAAGTGCTTTTCTATGCAATTATTTAGCACAGGGAAAGGAGAAATAAAACACTCCTTTTAATGCCAGCTATAGGTCCCTTCATTAAAACCCTGCTCCAGCCAAGCCTTTTAATTTACCCTTCAAAAGGAAGAACAGTTAGACACAATTTAATTTTATATTTTTCCAACAGAAAAATTATGGGTTCGCAGTGTAAATAGAAATGTCACTGTCATGGAGATCTTGTATTTCCTGTTTGGACCCATAAATTGTTTTCCTGTCTCTGGTGACAAAAATGTCTTTGACGGGGAGGCCGATTCATTAATAGCGGCAGGTAGCGACAGTTGAGCGACTGTAGCGGCATTTTCAGAGCGCCCGCTACTAGTCGCTGTGCTTGGCCGTGGTTTGGTAGTTGATAGCGACTCAGTCGGTTTGCCGTAATGTTGAATATTGGGTGAGGAGTCGCTATTTGACAGGTTCCGCGCTGTATGGGAGCGCATGATAGCGACTGGCCCTAGCGACCGGCTCCCACCATATTCATTAACAAATCACGCTCAAAAAATTCTCGTGCTGTAAAATGCATGTTTAAACCCCAGAGCGCTGGCGGAGATGGGTTAAAAGTAGTTTTTTAACCCCCAAACAACCATATTTTTGGAAACCAAAAAAAACACGTTTTTTAAATAATTTAGTAATATGAATACATTAATATCAGACCTGTAATATGAATTCTGTACAATTAATTTTTTTTATTTTTTTGCCTTTCAAAATTATCTAAAATGGCAGAAGTGGTCACAGCATTTTTCACAATTACACAATTATTAATATTTAAAGATTGTTCCATTGAAATGCATTGGAGCGCGCCAGGTAGCGAGAGGTCATACCTGTCGCTGTTCAAGGTCGGACGCTGGTGCTGTGGGCTGAGGCTGGAATAATGATGAATGAGTGGCTATATGGCGCTATCTCAGTCGCTAAGCAGGATCGGCTTGATAAATGTGTGATTGTGGTGAGGAGCCGGCGTTCTCTTGGCGGGGCCCGTCATTACTGGCCACTCACCAGTCGCTACCTGTCGCTATTCCTTCATAAATAAGGGCCTAGGTCTTCCCAATGGGTCACAGACAGCAGACTGACTGCAGTGGACTGCTTCAGTGCCTAATTCTGTTGGGGCACCTGTCTGCGACTGTGAGGATGTTTTTGAAGCTAGAATTAAGCTAGAATTTTGCTCATCAAAAGATTTAGTCCCTGCAGTTGCAGACAAATAACATGTGAAATCTAATTTTAATTGACTTTTACTTTGGAAAGCAATTTCAGCATTATGCCAATAGGCTAGTAAGGTTATTCTCCACAGTTTTTAGAGGCTGATATCTCAGCTGAGCTGGCCACAGTTAGAATACTGTGTACAATTACGGAGACCCCTACCTCCAAAAAGATATTATTCAAATGGAAAGGGTCCAAAGGCAGGCAACAAAAATGGTGGAAGGATTAAAACTTAAAGCAGATGGAAACCCAAAAATGGAGCTGCCCTCCCCACCTGAGCCGGGCCCTGCTGTTATCTCAGTTTTCCACCGCCGAAGCCATGTCCCGCAACACTTTTGAGAGAGCCCTTTGGCTCACTTAAAAGTGCCACTGTGATGAGCATGAGCCAGCTGGCCGCATCCATGGTTCGCTATTTAGGTGCTCACGCTCCCACGCCTAGCCATTCAGAAAGGCTGGGTGCGGAAACGTGCATGACCACAGGGGAGCTGGGGATATGGCCTTTGTGGGTAAGATCACCAGCGACCTGGGGGTTTTCACACATCTGGGTATCTAGTGTAGGATGCCCTAAGGGTAGGCTAGCGGTTGGGCCTGGAATCCTTTATATTCCAGGGCACGGCAGCGCAGGTTTTGACCCGCTCTAAAAATGATCAGAAGGGACTAAAAGAGCTTAATTTTTACAGCCTGGAAGAAAGTCGGGAAAGAGGGGAAATAATCGAGACCTTCAAATATGTAAAGTATTATAATAGGGTTTAGTAGGGAAGTGTTCTTAATCTGTCTCTGTCAATACCCTTTTGTATGAGATTGTAGTTTGATTCTAAATCTGTTTATTAGACTCTAATTTGGTGGATTCCTGAACTTATTTCTCCACTGTTAATGCTGTATAGCACAAACTCATTTGGCTTCTGAGGAACTTATGGCAGACAGATATAGCTGTATAGGCCATTTGAGGCTGTTGTGTGAATGGGAACCATTCCAACTTGCTATGGCAGCGAACTGGAACACTTGGCAGGGATTAGCACATCCCTGTTGTCACATGTTATGGCTCTGCTGAGAGCTTGACAGGGCTAGAGCATCTTAGCTATTTAGAGTATATTTAAAATGAAGATTTTATATAGTATAACCTGACCCAGGCACATGTGAACAAGACTGTGACTGTTTCCTGTGTGCCATAGGTTTTAATCCACTGAGGTCTACAATCCATTAAAAGAGGCATGTAAAGATAGAGATTCCTCCTGTAAACACCTTTTCATTCTATATATCTGTTTTGATTTGAGGCTAGAAATTAAATCATTCCTCTTAATGTAGCATATACCATGTGTATAGTACATATAACAGTAAGATGCAGCCCTTTTTAAAATGTTGATACTCTCTAACAGAATTCTCTGAACAATAGATCCAACATCATTATTGATATTACACATGCAATTTAAAATGGTGGGTTAATACAAAGAGCCAGATTGACAAGCTAGTTTGATGACCTTACCATGAAGGTGCTACCATAAGTACCATATATATATATATATATATGTAGTGTGCATGTACTCTATATTTTTAAAGTGGACCAAAACCCAGGATTTTGACTATCCTGGGTTTTGGTCCTTGCCCCTGTATGAAATCCCCCAGGTTGCCTGAACGAACTCACCTCTTCCCAATCCGCGGCCGCTCATTCAATCAGTGTGCTTGGATCTGCTCGAGCCCCTTCATCCAGAAGCTTTTCTAATGATCCGAGCACGCTGGCGGCCGCATCCTCCCCTACCCCTTAACAGGAAGCATGCCCATGTCGGCCATTCACAAATGCCTGGTACAGGCACGCGTCCTGCTAAAGGGATAGCGGGGATGCTGCCGCTGCTCGTGCATGCACCGTTGGACCGGGAACGAAGGTGAGTTTTTAAGCGACTGGGGTGCCCCAGGGGGAGCGAGTATGCCTGCCCTAAACTGGGGTTTGGGGTATTTGCTGACCAAATGCATCATACGGACTTGAGTAAAATCTCAGTTCCAAAGATTAGGTATTCACAGGTAATGTATCTCACTTACATCCATCTACAATTGATTAGTCTTGGGCAGAACTGCCCTAAAGAAGATATTTGAGCTAAGGTGTCAGGAAGTGTATCTTGGATGTATCTTGGATGGATGCTGAATTGTTGGTGGGTCCTCTTGGGTGGAACAAAAGCACCCAGGTAGCCAAAGTTCCAGGTTTAAGGCTGGCACTGAGACTTACCCGTTGTTGACTGGCTTGGGCACAGACAATGAGGGGAATAGCAGGATGGACCAAGACTGACCATAGGAGACAAGACAGAGCTTCAGGGGAAGACAAGGTGTCAGCTACAGGATGTTCTGGTCTGAAAAGCCAAGGTCAAGGAGCACATGCTATCACACAGCGCTGAAGATATGTCCTGCCCAGGCAGTAAAAAGATAAAAAGGAAACGGCCCTTTCTTGATCCCACAAAGTCCTATGGGTTCCTGTCCTCTCGTTTTATCGCTGCTGGCTTTGAGCAGTATCCCCTGTTGTGAGAGAGGTGTATCAGGAGACACCTCACAAGCATCCCACACTGATCTGAATTCTGCACGCCACAGAGCAAGGCCAGAGGAAATGGGTGCTGAACCTGGAGACCAGCCTTTAACTGAAACAAAACACAACCCGGCTGGCCGCTGGCCTTCCCTGGGACATCCCACATTGGGATGCCCCAATGTGTGAAACCCGCCGGGCCACCAGTAATTACTCACCTTTCCTGGGTCCAACTGTGCATGTGCGGGCTCAGATCCAATGAGAGACGTTCGCCTTGACTTTGTCATTCGGCAAACAGCCCTTATTGTTTTCAATGGGGAGAGAGAGCGACCTCATCCCCTGCATCCTCAGGCTGTGTGGGTGCTTCTGCCCCAGCCATGCGTCCTGGGGGGTTTCACACAGCAGGGCATCCAAATTCAGAATGGCCCTGGGAAATGGAACAAAACCCGGAAAAGCCACATTTCTGGGTTTGGTTCTGACTTAAAGTCAGCTCCTAGATGTTACATACATGTTACATACTTGTCTCAGAGGTAGGGTCCCATGGCATGCAGACAAATGGCAATGCTTCTGGAGGCCATTTTACTGGAAGCTTGCTTGGGATGCATGAATTTGCTATGGTACATCTTTACAGCCTCCCGACCAATTTCCATGTCCAGGTCACAGACACAGGCTTTATGTTTTTCCACTTGAAGACTAATTTATCAAAAACAGTCAGTGCCAATGTGTCTGCCAGCCTGTGTCTAATTTACCACTGGCACCATATAGTGCGTGTTTTTTTCTGCATCCCCTTCATCTCCCTTTCTTGCTTTTGTTCCTACATGCCATCCACCTCTCTATTTTCTGTGATCCTCCTGTGTCTCTCCTTTTCCTTTGTTCATGCTCTCTCTTTTCCTGCATTTTCTTTATCTTTCTTTTTTCCTTTTTACCCTCTCTTTTTCCTGCCTTCCCTTCATTTCCCTCTGTCTCTATCTTTTTGCTATTTTTTCACTCTCTTTTACTGCTTTCTCAAAATCTCTCTCTTTGTGGTGCATTCTCTTCATCTTTGTTCCTGCATTCCCTCCATCGCTCTCTCATTCTCTTGTGTTCCTTCCATCTCTCTTTTTCCATGCTCTCTCTTTCTCATTTTCATGCATTTCCACCATCTTTCTCTTAATGATGCTCTCTCTTTTTTCTTGTCTCCCTTTCTGTTGCAGAGTGTGAGTGCTCGGTGCAGCGGAGTCATAATCTCATATTCATGATAGACATTTGTGGTGAAGCAGAGACTGGCTTTACTGGAACATGAATGCAGTAAGAAACTGTCATCTTATTTGATTAAAAAAAGGAAGTACAATAGAGCAACTGTACACAGGAAATATAACACAGCAGTAAAATGCATAGATTCTACAGTTAAGCATTGGTCACAGCGCTATCTAGTGTCATAACTTGTCATAGCTGTAAACCCCAGTAAATCTAACAAAAGTCGCCAACACCCCTCCTCAACAGCTGAGGCCCTTATTTAACAAGGGATAGCGACAGGTAGCGACTGGTGAGCGGCCGGTAATGACGGGCTCCGCCACGAGAACGCCGGCTCCCCACCACAATCACACATTTATCAAGCCAATCCTGCTTAGCGACTGAGATAGCGCCAGATAGCCACTCATTCATCATTATTCCAGCCTCAGCCCACAGCGCCAGCGTCCGACCTTGAACAGCGACAGGTATGACCTCTCGCTACCTGGCGCTCTCCAATGCATTTCAATGGAACAATCTTTAAATATTAATAATTAATTGTTATTAATGTTTTTTTTTTAAATGTGAAAAATTCTGTGACCACTTCTGCCATTTAAAAAAAAAAATAAAAAAAATATACAGAATTGAAATTACAGGTCTGATATTAATGTACCGTATATACTCGAGTATAGGTCGACCCGAATATAAGCCGAGGCACCTAATTTTACCACAAAAAAACGGAAAAAGTTATTGACTCGAGTATAAGCCTAGGGTGGGTTTCACACAGCGAGGCATCCTGATTTTATAGATTCCAGGGCCGATTGATGCGGGATGATGGGGATGAGCTGCTGTCGGCGACATTGATTGGCTGACAGGCGGGAGGCGGGGGGCCTAGGTAAGGAGACAGGCCGGCCTGTGACAGCGCAGGGCCGGCCCTCTTCACTTGTTAAAGTGCCCGCACGGCGGCCGGCACTTTTCCTTTCACTGACTCGAGTATAAGCCGAGGCGGCTTTTTTCAGCCCAAAAAGTGGGCTGAAAAACTCGGCTTATACTCGAGTATATACGGTATTCATATTACAAAATTATTTTTTTTTTGGTTTCCAAAAATATGGTTGTTTGGGGGTTGAAAAACTACTTTTAACCCATCGCCGCCAGCGCTCTGGGGTTTAAACATGCATTTTACAGCGCGAGAATTTTTTGAGCGTGATTTGTTAATGAATATGGTGGAAGCCGGTCGCTCTGACCAGTCGCTATCATGCGCTCCCATACAGCACGGAACCTGTCAAATAGCGACTCCTCACCCAATATTCAACATTACGGCAAACCGACTGAGTCGCTATCAACTACCGAACAACGGCCAGGCACAGCGACTACTAGCGGGCGCTCTGAAAATGCCGCTACAGTCGCTCAACTGTCGCTACCTGCCGCTATTAATGAATCGGCCTCTTAGTCTATAAAACCCATCTTCTTTGTAAGCCTGGAGTGTCTTTCAGTAATCAGGGGATTAGTAAGGATATCTGCTGTCATATCCATAGTAGAGCAATAAGTTCCTGTTCTTGAAGATCCCTCAGAAAGTGAAACTTCACATCAATGTGCTTAGTTCTCGAGCTAACTCATTCCATTTTCGCAAGTGCAAGGCATCCTTGATTGTCCTCAAGATTCTTGTTGGTTCCAACTGTGGTTGACCCAAGTTTAACTTATTGGCTTGCCTGCGCTGCTGCAAAGTACTCTGTTTGGTAGATGAAAGTGTAACAGAGAGCTGCACCTCCTGATAGAAGAAACAAGTGACCACTGGTAGATTTTCTGTCACTGGTGTCTCCAGCCCAGTTGGCATCCACATATCCTGTCAGGATTCTACAACACTTCCTTTTCTCCTTTTTCCATGCTCCCACTTTCTCTTTTTCCTGCATCTCCACTATCTTAATAATGCATTCCATTCATCTCTTTTTTTTCTGCACTCCCTCCATCTTTCTCTTCTTTCTGTGTTCTATCCATTCATTTTCCTGCATTGCTACTATCTCTCTTTTCCCTGTTCCCTCTTGTGTCTCTCTTTGTGTTCTGTGTTACCTCCATCTCTTTCCCTGAGTAGGAAGGTTTGTTAGTGTTTGGGGGTCGCCAGCCTATAATCTTGCACAGCAACATTTAACCTATAGACAGCCCTGAGAAGGATGCCGGTGTGACTTCCTGCTCCATGCTGACAGAATGGTCTGTATGAAGTTTGGGCTTTCACACACAAGTGAGGGCAGAATACTGAGGTTGTAAGGGTTAATATGAGTGAAGATTGGAATCTCACAGCTATTTCATACACTATCACAGAAATATGCACATTATCTGCAATCAATCCTTTCAGATAAGATACTCATTTTAGTGCGGTTAAGCGTATAATAAGGAACGACTGGTATGTATGGACCTAAGATGATCAGTACAGGAATTCAGCTCAATGGCTGGTTTGTGAGGAGGGTGTGAAAAGGTAACAAAAGTAAAAGAGGTAGAGGGCTGCTTATACCACGCCATATTTTTTTACGTTATCACGCTTTGGCTTTTTGACTTTCGATTCAATAAAGGTAGAAAAAAATTCTCATGGTAGTAAAAAATTCAATTCATGAGAAAAAAGCCTGAGAATGTCACTGTTACTGAATCACTAGATAGGAAGACAATGAAATTCAATGGCACTTTTTTACTCCTAAGAAAAGTAGAGAACTGTTTCCTCCTTTCTACACTGTAGTAAAAGCTGCCATTGACTTTCATGTCTTTTTATCTAGTGATTCAATAACAGTGACATTCTCAGGCTTTTTTCTCATGAATTGAATCTTTTACTACCATGAGAATTTTTTTCTACCTTTATTGAATCGAGGCCTTTATCTCCATGGGAATAGGGAATAACTTAACATTACTGGTTTGCTAGAGATGTATGAAACTATGCAACTACTTGACAGGTCAATATATAGTCCTAAACTTCATCTAACAACATACATTTCTCATTGTATTTTCCACATGTGACAGAAGTACAAATTAAACAGGACCTTCACCCTGAATAATAGCCTATCCAGATTAAAAATCATCCTACTTGCACCTAGTGTATTTGCTGAGCCTTTAACCATCCAAGATGGTGGCCCATGGAGTCTCAGGCTGCCTACAGGCAGGAAGTGTCTTCTGACTCTGCTGCTCTGCATTCTGGGATTGCTGTCCTTTTCCTGACCCCAGCTCTGCTCTGTATGTGCAGAGCTATAACCCGCGCCCCCTGCACGTTTCCCCCCTCCTCAGAAATCTGTGATGATTTTGAGGCAGGATGGCGGCATTCATATCCTAGAGTCCTGAACAGAGTTGCAGTCCAATGGGGGAAAGTATAATAAGTAAACAACTAAAAACTTTAAATATATTTATATTAGATGTAGGGGAATAGTTTTTTAACTGTAAAAAGAGCAGTTGGTCAGATTTCCTATGTCATACTAATGGCCTATGGATTGCAGCTATAGTCAGAGCCTCAGGCTATTGTTCTACCTGAGTTTCGGTTGTGAAGAGCCAAGCCGGCTCCAGGTTTGTGGGGGCCCTTGGGCAAGAGAGTCCTAGTGGGCCCCGAAGTAGTGAGTCACATGATGTCACCTTTCAGCTCCACTGACACAAATGGGTCATCTCCTGCTGCTGATCACCCTCCAGTCCTTGTCAGCTGTCACCTGGTTCTCGCCACCTTCTGCACTTCCATTAATTGCCCTCCATTCCATGCCACCTTTTCCATAGTTGCTGATCATCCCCTTTAACTGAGGCCAGCCATGTCAGGTCTGCACACAGCACCCGGCATTCGATGGTTGGGTCCACTGTAAAATAATACCATGGCCAAGAGGGAGCCTGAGTGGACCCCTGAAGATGCCAGGGGCCCTGGCAATTGCCCAGGTTTGCCCTGTGCTGGCGCCAGCCCTGGTGAAGAGACTAGTCGGCCTGTTTCTAGTCCAGGGGAATGATGCTGGCTTCAGATAAGCATACACAAACAAACTAGCAGAAAATAAAAATGTGTGCGGAATCTTTGGAGAGCAGAAAATGTACAGTATATACAGTGTGCATTAAAGGGACAGTCCAGGTAATGGCAAATGATTACAGGGCTTACCTGAGGGAAAAGGATGACTTTTTATGGAACTGTTATTATCATCAAGCTCATAAGTGTAGTGAAACACTCCAAAAATATAAAGAGATTCTCAAAATGTAGAGGATAAAGGGTCAGGGGCGGGCAAATAGAACTTTGTATGGAACTTTTTATAATAATGAATATGCTAGTGCTGTACATCTACCCATTATGGTGTAAAAATACTGTACAATATATCTGGTACAATATATTTGAAATATACACCCACCCTTGCATCTCTCTACCCCCCTCCTGAAGCCAAAGGCCACAAGAACTGGGTCTATAAGCCCCAGGTAACAGCTATGGGACTCTATTGGTGCCAGTGTTGACAGGAGGCCCTGGGGCAGCAAAAGAAGAGGTGAGTTGGGAAGGCCAAGGACTGATTCCCACAGCCCCCCAACTTGATGCTGGGTGTGCCCTGCAGTTCCTTCCCAAGCCTTACCAAATCCCTTTTAAAGCATCCTGCAGCTCCCAAAGTCATACCTCCCTCACAAAGTGCTCCTTGTGCCCCCATAGTGCTCCATAGTGCTCCTTGACCCCCCAAAGTCTTACCCACCCTGAAGTGGGTAAAGCTAATGGTCACACCTCTGCCTCTCATGTTTGCCATTACAGAAATCCCTTTTCCAAGGATCTAAAAAAGCCTGCTGGAATTACCCTGGTATTACTTTGTACATTAAATTGGCAGTCAAGTGACCCTAAACAGATCTGTTTAACTATTACTATTATAAGGCTGGATAAACACATTTATGTTCAGATACATTTAAATGGGTTTTTTATTAACAATATTAATTTGTATGAATTCCTTGGGCTATAGGTATTGCCAAACTTCTATAATGAAATATCTAACTCAAAATAATCTGCCCCTCATCTGTAGACATGCCCCATCGCATGGGCTTTTTATTTGTGTGCTGAGTAAGAGATGTCCCAAAAGTGACCCTCTCCAAATATTCTAGAGATTCCCAAAATCAATTGGATAACCCCAATCTATCTCCCAGGCAGCACATTGCTCCACGCATGGTATCAAAAAAGTGTATAAGCTCCTGTGGAAATTTACACTGATACTCAACTTATAGTGGTCAGAATGGTCTAAGGAGGTGACTCCAAGCTTTTCTAGTTCATAGAAAACACTTGTGATCCAGTAACCAAAATCGAATATAAAAATTGCTTCGTTTATTGTATTGTTTATCATGTTAAATATCTACAAGCAAATAACACAGTAAGATCATGTAGGTAAAAAGCAGAGATCAGCCATTCAAGCTGTTCCTAGCCCTTAGTCATGATGATAATCTTGGTGTGGACCAAAACCTCAGTGCGATGCCCCACTGTGTGAAATCCCCCAGGTCGCCCCATACACTTACCTTGCTTCCTGGTGCAACAGTGCATGCGTGAGCCACGGCTGCATCCTCGCTATCCTTCTTGCAGGGTGCAAGCCCCGGGGGAAAGGATCAAAACCCAGGATAGTTAAAATGCTGGGTTTTGGTCCATTTTAAAGTCCCTGTCCAGCCACACACTAACTTTCTCCCACAGTATCCCCATTGGGAAAATGCAAAATGAGCCATTTTAAAGCACCTAAAAAACCTCTGAATCATTCAATAACTCACCTCGTCATGGCTGCACTCTCTCTTCCTAGAACTAGCAACAAGTCAAAGAGAAGTGCCATAGACTACCTATGATATGTCCTGCCTGGTGGTCTGTAGCTCCACCCACCTAGACGACCCTGATTAGCATATGCATTGTAGTCTAATTAGATTTTAAATCTCAATGACACCTAATTAGCACTTGAATCACCTGTGGCTGTCTGTGTCTAGTGTAATTTGGAGTAAGACAATGCCTGCACCGTTGGACTGGTGTGTATAAACTGATTCTAACCAATGCATTAGAACACTTGTAGTAGTTTATAATTGAACATAATAAAATATTGCCACATTTTTTGTCTATTGTTTGCCTTACATTAAAACAAATGTGCTTATAGTGTACAGTATAAATTCTTTTATATTACAATATATATATATATATATATATATATATATATATATATATATATATATCAGGCTTTTACAGACCCCGACCATTATGCTGATTATTATGCAGCATCACAGAGCCCAGAGATCAACACCCCCACTCTTACTTAAAAAGATAAATTATAATGTGAAATGTAAAACCTCAATATTTTAACAATTTATCTTCAATGGAAAAACAGAAAACAGTTAAAGACAGTACCAAATGTAGTGCAACACAATGGTCTAACAATTGCCTTTGCCTGCCCTTTAAGTTTAGTTGGGCATTTTATAGAAGCTGAGAAAATAATTGGGTGCAGTAAGGGAAGAGGACACTAAATGCCACCCTTACTACAGTAGAGAAAATGGTTGGACCCAGAACAGGAGAATCTAGTGCAGAGCAGATGGTTGGCTCCAGTCCTTTATAAGGAAGACTGAACATGCCTGGGGAAGTTAGAGAAAAGTAAGAGAACAATAAAAGAGCATACCTCCCAACTTCTGAAGATATGAAAGAGGGACAAGCCACGCCCCCGGCCACACCCCTTGACAAGCCCCGGCCACACCCCCTGGGCACGCCCCTACCACGCCATATTTCCCAACCATTGACACAAATGCACATCTGAACCTGAGGAGCTCCTTTCCTTAGAAAAAAATTATAAAAATAAATAAAAAAATAAAGTATTTACTAGACATTTCTAAACGTATATTTCACTTTAATTGACAGACTGTACACTTTTAAAAAGGAGCCACCCCCAGTTATTTTACTATCCTGTTGATGGTTCCTCTCCAGTATGGTATCCTGATTTGGGATGCCCCGCTGTGTGAAACCCCCATGGAATGACAATAATTCTTACTTCACCTGGAAATCCCACAGCATATGTGCGGGCTCTCCTCCCAATCAGCAGCTCAAACGCCATTGATCTTATTTTAAAGTGGACCAAAACCCAGGATTTTGACTATCTTGGGTTTTGGTTCTTTCCCCTAGAGCACCGCACAGCAGTGCCAAACTTATTGTTAGAGATGTGGTATCTGCAAGTGTGCAGCCAGTGCCAGGGCACCTTTATGTATCATAAAAGTGGTTAGCAGAGGAGAGAGGCCAGTGGATGGCACTCAGCCATCTGTTCATTAAGAATAGATTGCCAGCTAATATGTACTGCACTCTCTTCTGAATGGATGAGAGATTATGCGCTGTGGTAGTGGGGATCAAGGTGGGTAATCAGCTTATCTGGGGGTTTCACAGACAGGGGCATCCAAAATTGGGATACCTCTGTAATGCAGACTAATGCAACCAAGGTAAGTTATATTCCTGGGATTTGGTCTGCTATAAGGTCAGAAGTCAGTCAGACCGGGAGGCATGACCACCTGTTAATAGCCTCTTCTGGCATAAATGTCAAAGGACTTGGAGCTAACTGTAAAAGGAGAGACTAGGTGGTGGAAAGAGAATAGAAAGCCACCAGACTGCAATCTAAACTTTTGCAGGCAACCATTCTCTGGTCTCAGTTCCCTGCAATGCCGTGCTGTATCTAGCCCCGCCCCTCCCTCTCAGGGGAGAGCTCTGAGGCTGCTAAAGAGACCAGATCAATGCGCCCGAAACACAAGAAAAAGTCCCTGGCTGGCATCTAGCTAGAAATGCTCTTTGCTAATGCCTGTCTTCCACAAATAATGCCTCTGTGCAAGTTGACATCCTGCTGACTGATCTTCATCTCACTCCTGGCAGGGATATTCAGAGGAATGCCACAACCCAAGATTAGTCTCAACCCGGCTGCTTCCGCTGTGATGCGCGGGTCGAGCTATGATGTGACAGGAGGCGGGCAGGCTGACTAAGTGACTGGCCACAGCACAGGGCGTCCCGGGAAGGTAATGAACTTTCCGTGACCGCGGGATCACTGGGGAAAATCGGGGCAATCCCTGAGGAATTGGGACAGTTGGGAGGCATGAAAGAGAGTGTGAAGGTTCTCCTAGAAGCAGATAGAATCTCCTCCGTTATTAGGACTGAGAGAAGGGCCAGTGTGTGCGCTCCTGGTCATCTTCAAGTTTGGATACAAGCTGAGGGACAAGAGGATCATGCTATACTAAATTCCTGGAGATGTTTTGGATTTGCTGGCCGGAGTAGTATCCCCACCATGAAAGGTGGGCTGGAGTTGTACTCCTTCTGAAAGGAGACAAAATAAGGGCCATGACGTGCGTTCCTTGGGTGTCTTAAAGGTAGAATACTGTGCCACTATGCATGTGCTAACTAGGCTTGGAGTAACTGATAAAAGAAAGACTGTGCCAGATGTGTCTGTTGTGAGTTGCTATGTAAATATGTGAATAAAGATCTTTTGTTGTGCTTGAACCTGCTGTCATCAGGGGGCGTTCGATTAGCTTTGCTTTTCCAAGGAAATGAGTGCTTTGCTACCACAGCCAGAGGAGTAACTAGGCTTTCTGGAACCTGGGGCAAACATTCGAAATGGCACCCCATCACCTGTGCTCAGGCCCCCTTTTGCCACCCCCCTGACCTGCTGCATCCAGAGCACGTGCCCACCCAGCTCCCCCCTAGTTACATCCCTGTCACAGCCCTACTCCCTGGCCCTGGAGAAACCCGGTCATCGCTGGCACTCTGCAAGGAGATGTGGGCACCAACTTTGCCGGGTGCTGACGCTGGCCCTGGATTCATGTTTTTTTTTTTTTAGCTTAGCACCAAAAGCATACATAAAAACTACATGAGTAACATTCACTATGTTATACAAACAATGTGAACTGTGTTTTCTCTCCACATTCATTAATGTATGGCATAAAATCCATTGCAAGGTGATGTTGAAATTCAATTCCCACCTCAGAATGATGTTTGGGGGCCCAGTGGACAAAGGCGGGAGGAATTGTCAGGTCACTAAGCCAGCCATGCGACACTATATACTGAAGCCTAGGCAGACAAGCTGCTGCTCCAATTTAGCTTCATGACCACAGTGTGAAGATATGTACAGCACATCGGAGTTACAGTCAGCAGCCCAGACTAGCTACTGTGCAGGAGCGAAAACCCAACCATATAAGATATATATTATTCTAAAAACCTTCCCTCTGTGCCTGCTCCAAATTGCCAGCTCTGGAGAAAGGCTGTATTGTCCTGTCATTTATTAGCATGAGCACGAGTCTCCCAAATGTAAAACTTCTATATTGTAAAACTTCAATATTTATTCAATGTCCTGGAATATTTAATGCATATCTGGTAAGATAAAAACTCACACAAACAAAGTAATATAGTAATATATAAAGTAATAAAGGAATATTCTTAAACCGGACCAATACCCTTACAAGAAACTCATAAAAATATATTTATTTTTTTGCGGAACTCCTGCCGTGGTAAATTTTCTCCCCTCAATGGCGTCCTATGCATCTGCCAGTTAGACGCCATTGAGGTCACTGGGTTTCTTGCCTCTTTGCATTGTGAGTTATGTCGGTTTAGGCCAGACAGCACCACGACTGTAATGCTGGAAATGGAAACATAAATGCTGATAATGATTAAGTATCATGCCTTCAAATGAGGCAAGTGAGTTTTAAGGAGTTTTTTTCTCAACTATAAAAGGTTGTTGGTCCACATTATACGCCAAGCGCATGAAATTCACATGGTTGCCTTTCTAGCTGTTAAATGACAGCCATGTGAAATTTACAGGCTTGGTTTTCCCCCTGCTTGCAGTGAAAAAAAAAATCTGCACACCTTGAGCCACGGTCCAGTGATGCAGGTCTCCTCTTCCCCCAGGGGGCCTCCGATCCTTCCTCTGGTTCTTCGGCGGGCCTGGGTCTTCGGCGGGCGCCGATGGTCCGTTATGGTGCCTTCTCCTCCCCGCTTCTGGCAGCTCAGCCAGCCTCCAGCAGAAGAGGCTTTTATATAAGGAGCAAGATGACGTCTGCTTCCGGATCACCAGCAAGCTGTCAGAAGCAGCCATGATCGGTAGCGGCCGGGTGAGGGGGCAGGGGTCTCTGATCCCCTGCCTCCAGTATCTGGCTTCTGCCAATCCCCGACTGCCTGTCAGTGATTGCCGCAGCATGGTACACAGTGGTGTGGGATCAGGGGTGAATAAAGAAGAAAAAAGTGTTCTAATAAATGACATTTCATTCTGATGTCTCTGTGTGGTTATTTTTACATTTATTGGTGAACTGGTAAGGGATCCATGAGGCCCCTATACTAGTTCACAAGGCTTGAGGGGCTTTCAAGTCACCTGTGGCTAGCGGGTGACTTGCCATTAACCCTGGGGGGGCAGAAGAGCCCACAGCCCACGAAGGCTATGTGGGCTTCTAGCCCACAGAGGCTGGCCCGGCAATTATGTCATTGCCACACCTATGCCTTGACTGTTCGCCTGCCATCTCACATCAAGGGACAGCAAAAAAAAATCAGTGTTCCAGGACAATTCGAAAAGTGAAATCATCCATTTTTATTTCTAATATCCAGTTCTAAACCCTAAGAAGGGAGTATCGGTAGGAGCTTTGGCCAAATGTATTTCACAAGTTCATTGGGTTCCAGTCCGCTTTAAGGGACCCCGTGAGGAGTCTACAAACTCCATCCATCAATAACTAGGACTTGACTAAGTAATAGGAAGAAAAGAAAGAAAACGAAAAAGAGAAGGGACTATCTCCAGCACTCTCAGCGCCTTATCCTGTTTGCATAGGATATCCATGGCTCCCAAATTCTCTGGAATTGATCTTGACGGTCTAGCAATATACTGCCTAGTTTCTCAGTGTCTGTGATCCAATTCACCAATTTTGATTTGAGGCCGCCAGAATTCCCCATATTAATTTCCCCTGACATCTAGAAACTCCCTCTGGCATCAAACCCAGAAGAACTTTTATGTCCCATTGGAAATCTAGGTATGATATCGTCTTATAAAGCTTGTGGCCCAGAAATTCCTAGCCCTGGGGCATGTCCACCAGATGTGGAACATGTTCTCTTCCATGTCACATCCTCTAAAACAATTTGAAGAGCTACCGGCATGGACTGAAGGTAGGAACTAGATACCACCTTGTTTTTACTTTTAGATTGACCTTCACCAGAGATGTATTAATTGCACTTTGCATAGCCACTATTGCTCTGCATAGTGCTAACGGAAGGGTCTCTCCCATATCTCTCTCCCATTGTTTCATAAATTTGTGTTTTGTGTTTAGGTTTCTCCCTAGAGAGGGAGTTGTATCAGGGTGATGCCCCCTGGTTTCACTGGGGATTTTAAACAATATTTCTCATATCCTGTCCATCCCCTTTTTCTAAGCATATATGGGTATTGGAATTTAAAAAATGTAAGATTTGGATAGCTCTGAATGCCTTGCTTCCAGGCAAAGCATAAAGCTCTCTCAAGTCCTTTATATTTAGTCAGCTCTTTGGAAAAAAATGAGCAACTCATATTAATCCCTTCTCTTGCCACCATCCTTTGTACTTACATTTTGTAATAAGTGAGTCTTCTAAAATTCAGTTTCAATCTTATTCAGACAAATTAGTTATAGGTATCCATTAAGCATTCCTTCAGATAAGACTGGCGGGGGAGTGTGCACCAGCTGAAGTGGGGTCGGGAATGCTGCCTTGATCTGTGCATGTACTATGGGATCATAGTACATGCACAATATGTCACAGAGTGGGGGCATCCCCCTGATTTGTGTAATCCCTGATTTGCAAAGTATTCTCACTTCGCCAGGTATCCCATGACACATTCGTGCAGGCTCTTGTCCAGTCAGCGGCCTATGACATGCATTTGAATAAACAGCATAGAACTCTGTTTGGATAGAGTGCAGGGAGCACTTTCTATGTCTTTGGTGGCTCCCCTCTGACTGCCTGTGCCAGGCATTTAGATAGAGCGTGCACATGTGTTTGCAGTGAGATTTGTATACACAGCGAACCAGAGGATTACAGAGAGTGGGGCATCCCAAATTGGAGACAGGGAATAAGCTGGCCTTGAAGGAAGGACTAGTCCATTTTAAACCTCATGTTTGTGGTGTCCAAGGACTGTGTCCTGGGACAGACTGGTCATGGGGAAAGTAGGGAGAATTCCTAGAGGGCTTGGCGTAGCCCCTCATTTGGAGGGACTGTCCCTCTTTTCAGTCCATTTCCTGCTGTTCCTCGTTGTTCTTATGCGTCTCTCTTTGGAGTTCAACATGCACCTCTGCATCAAAATCATAACAGATTCATTTGCGTATTCTAAGTGTTGTAACTGTTGTAACCTCTGTTACAAATCCCCTATCCATCCCTCAATGAGGGGGTGCGGCTTTATTTAAAAATTGTCCCACTTTCCCACCCTGAAAAGTTGATATGTATGCCTAAACCCACTACAGATGGAAAACCAAATTAGCCGATTTCCCTGCCGATAGTCCCTTTCCTGGCAATAGAAAAATGAATCTCTTATTTTGACGTAGGGGGTAATTTACTAAATGATTCACCGGTATATGCCGCACCTCTGCCTGGTATCCGTTGGGTTTATGCATTTACCAAGCATGTTCCGATGGCGATGTGCATGTTTTTTGTATTTACTTCTACTTCAGTTTGGATTGGCGAATGCTGGCGAATACTTTTGCATTCACCACCCTTTAGTGGCGAACCCCATAGGAATCAATTTACCGTACTTTAAGTTTTTTTAGCATCTTTAACTTTTTTTTCAAGAGTGAACATTAGAAAGTTACCCAGTATTTGAAACTATTAATCATGTTTATACATGACTTTTATATTTTCAAATAAACTTATTCTTAAACTTTTATTCTTAAGCAACCCAGACACTCCCAAGATACCCCACATATATTCTGAGATCCCTTAAAATGTGTTTTCAGCAAGATTTCATGTTTTCAGCGAAAGATTTCTGCCACAGCAGGTATTTCGCCGGTATACTTCACTTTTCAATGTAAATACCTGTGACTTCCAACAGCTAATTGCGGCGCAAACACAGCAAAATGCATGGCAAAAGTCTGTGTTCACTGGTGTTCGCAACAGTAAGTTTTACTTACTAGCTGCTCTGTTATGCGCGGGTCACGCATCTGGCGAACATACTTTAATGTCAAGTAGCAAACGGTAGGGAACATAGTAAATCATCATAATGTAAATCTTGTTTTTAGCATTCTATTCATCAGATTGCACCTCCGAGCAGGCCCAGCATTGAATCCTGGGAGGCTCAACATTTCCTTCTCCTTCTCCTCATCCATGTCTTTCTATCTTCAAAGCCCTGGTTCTGGATCAAGAAGTCATCCAGCAATAGCTGATCCTGTGACTTAAACTCCTGACAATCGGGGACATTTCCAGATCTGTTAATGGGAAAGGAGAGGAGAAAGGATGATAAACAAAAAGGCACTGCCAGTAAAAGAGACGTGGGGAATATTATTTAAAAAGATGAGTTTTGTTCCACTTTTAAGCACAGGTTTATTCTCCTCTTAATATTCTCAAAAGTGGCACAAGTTCTGGCTGGCTGTCATTGTCTTGCAGGCGAAGTCATATGGTCACGCCCCTTAGACAAAGGTTCCATGTGTCATGAGATGGGTCATAGACGTGTCTGTGTATATATATGTATATATAAATATATATATATATATATATATATATATATATATATATATATATGTATAAGAATAACCATGACCTGCCTGGTTGGTGTAAACCACTCATTTCTTGCCCCCCCTCCCACATGGGTTTCACCTTCATCTCACCCTCACAGACCTACATGCATCAATGGTGACTTCCAGAGTTGTTGGAAAGCAAAATAAACAAATCGCATCAACAGATCCTAAATCCAGAGAGCAAGGTTCCTCTCCTCCTCAAGTTTCCCCCTCCTACCTGCCTGACATATAACCTCCTGCATGCACACAGGGTCAGCTGGAATGCCCCCTTCATAAAACTCCCCAGCGTGAACAAAGTTAGGGTTATCAGAACAAATCACCTGACAATGGAAAGCAAAGACAGGGCCCATCTCCTGCCCCTGCCCCCTTTCATGGAATGTTCTCCTAATCCCTCCTCCCTTTGGAATCCCAGGACAGATGGGGGATATCATATGAACCAACCTTCAGGTGCCCAAAGATGGAGAATCCCATATGAACCTATCCTACAGTGGGTGACTCCAATCACTCTGCCCAAGAGGAGGGGTCAGAAGCTGACCCCTGTTTGGAGGTGAGCGTCAGAATAGCTTTGGGAGTACACTCAAATCTTACCATCAAGGGTGACACATTTTAACATCTAAACAGGAGGAGACCAGGAATCATTGGTCATTGGGAAAAGACTGACAGACAATTGATTCGACTGAACCACAGCCCAGACATACTCTTAAGTATTTTCCAATTTTTTCTCCTTTTTATTTGTATTGCTATCTACTTACCTACTACTTATCTACTTGTACTACGTTTAATAGTTAATCCTGTTTGCCTTGCACTGTTTTTCTCGTTTTCGTGTTTTTCTGCTTTTTTAAAATAAATTCAGAAAATACAGCAGAGGGTCACTAATGCTCTGAATTAAGGATCTAAAAAAGCTCACGCTAGTTCTGAAGAGCCTGGCTACAGTACTTGCCTAAGGTGCTTGATTGCCCCTGCCTGGAAGTGGTCGTGGGCCGATCGATTTGTTTGATCTGATTATGTTGTGTGTGGCTTAGATAGCGGGGAACACACCACTATTTCGTGTTCTTGTATAGCCACGTGTGTTGCCAATTGAACGACATCTAAGATTGCGGTGACACACGTGGAGTGCGATTGGCCGGTTTCATCAGATGAACCGTCAAGAGGTCTGATCAACCTGTGCAATCATCACACCATGACCTTAGTAAACTACACCCTTCTGAGAGAGCAGATCAGGAGGGATTAGCTCTGTATAAAGTAAGGTAAGTATGTTTTGATTTTAACTATCCTCTAGATGTATTTGAATTCCAGAGTTTCCCTTTAAATATGATTCTATGGAGCTCTTTGTATGCTTTTAGTACAATTTTATGGTTAGTTTTAATGCGCAAAAGCACAGAGGTTTGAACAGGGCTTTATAGCCGGTGATGCCAGCCAGACATGGAGGATTTTTACAAGGAAATAATGAATATCAGCCCTTACAGTTCTCTTATGACTAACTTGCTAAATGTTATATTCATTGATACATTCCTGCTTTTTATGTGCTTGGTGTGTGCATATAATTCCTTCCATTTAACCTCCTCCCTTCCATGTGCTCTTAGGCTAAATACATTTATATTGTAAAATAAAAAAAACTTTATGATTTTAAGCTGTTTTCTGTGAAATCCATTTCCTTACCTTTTTATGCCCTGTCAGTTTGTTCCTTGGCAGAGCTCCTGGTCTGTCTTGGACTCTGGAGACTCATGGCAGGTCAGCAGCCAATGGTAAAGCGGCATGTTCAATATACCAGTCTTACCCGGTTTATGATGTCAGTGGAAGTTAATAAATCATAGTGGAATAATGGTGCCCTTAATATGCAGCAGACCAGATGCCAATTTGGATTTGGTACAGCTATAGCTGTGTGTCTGGAACATACTGGAGTTTTGGATGTATAGAAGTGCTGCAGTCTTTTTAGCCTTGTGTATATCTAAACAGCGGGGGACATGTATGGACTTCGGTGTGATGCTCCATGTCATGATATAGGGAGGAGAATCAGAGAAATATTTTATTCCTTTTTATGCACACTTCAAAGTCAGGGCCCTGTTTTATGTTCATTCTGAGCTAGACACTTAAAGTGCTCGCCCCCTTTTTGTTAGGTTAGATATGGTCCACAAGTATAAACTCCCCAACGTGTGTGTGTGTGTGTGTGTGTGTGGGGGGGGGGGGGGGGGTGGAGAGAGAGTGTGTGTGTGTGTAAGGGAGGGAGAGGGTGCAAGGGGCTAAATGCAAAGGAGCAGGTAAGCATGTTAGCCTTTTAGATGTTACAGGGGTCACATGACCACCACAATAGAAGAGCCCTGAATGGAGACTGCTTTTAAAGGGCCAGTCCAGCCAGACTACCTGTTTTGAAAGTCCCCTCCACCCTGCCACCCTTCCCTAGCTCTGAGTCAGGGTAGAGGGGTTAAATAAAAAAAAACACTTATAGGGGAGAAAGCTGAGCCTTATTATATCAGCGGTGCATGCAACTGTATTTTACAACAATAGATAAGTGCACAACCTCCTTCCCTGGCTTCTTAGAAAAGCTTTAATTCCTTTTTCGTAGGGAGTGGCTAGAAGCAATGCTACAAAAAGAGTGCAAAGTGGAAAAATTATTTGGTTTGTGGGAAAGCTATGTCCACATTCTCCCTTTGGAGCTTAAAAGACAGTTGGAACGAGCCTCGGCCACACAACATGGTATTCTATGCGTTTGGCAACAGGGGAGGCAGCCATTGTTTATATGGGGAATGGGGGAATAGCGGGATGGTTGGGGTGGGGGGATTCTTCGGGCTGACTCTTTAGGGGAACTTATTGTCCATTACAGTTCATTGCAACTACTCTTTTTTTTTCTTGTTTATGAAGTTAATTTTGCACCACAGGGCAGAATACATATAAAGGGCTGCGAATAGTGCGGTGAACTCGCTCTATGTTAGGCATGAACGGCTGGAGGAATGATGGCAGCGCTCAGTGCTGGCGTCACCTGATCATTGGCGCTGGATTGCGGGCGGGCGTGGTAAGTTCTGCCCTGCCTCAGCACTAGTGAGGGGTGGCATAGCGGGAGGGAATTTAAAAGTGAGTAGTCTGACTGGACTGGCCCTTTAACTCCTTGCACCCTCTTTACACACATACACATTGTCCACTCCCTTTCTGTGTCTGGGAGGGAAGTGCGTGTGCATTAAAGTGCCAGCAACATGCTATAGCAGTAACCCCAATCCCCCCCTCTATGCAGGTGGCCAACCTAGGCACAGGCCTAGGGTTGCCTAATGGGAAAATGCCCCTGTTTATAGTTCATTTCGCTGTCTGTGACCTCTGTTTCTGAGATCTAGACTTATGTTCTGTTTGGTCACCAAAAACATGAAGGCATAACCAATCCTTGGTGTATACAAGCTGTGTAGTCGCCTAAGGCACCATTCCAATCTCTCTGCAAGAGCCCATGGAGACACCATTCACACACTCCTTTCAAGAGAAGTAGCAGCCAGCTCAGCAGGACTTTTCTTGCTTTTTCTGGTCCACATCTTTCCCTTTTTTACATGCCCTCCATTTTCTCATTTCCTCGTCCCCCATGTTATCTTCCTTTCTTATATTATTTTCATTTCCACATTTCCATTTCCTTTTATTTTCCAAATGTGCTCCTTCTTATTTTTTCAAATCCCCTCCTTCTTTTTCTTCCCTTTTATATCTTCATATAGCCTTTCGCATATCGTCCATTGCTCTCTCGCATTTTATCCCACTTTATTATAGAGGAACATTGGGTTTATCTAAAAACCATAGGGAGGGTGATTTCTCTGTTGCTGAGGCATGCTGATTTGGGATCCATGGACTGCCTACTATACGCACCCCGGGTGGTGATACCACAGTGCATGCAGTTACAACACCATTATAAATGTAAGCAACCTCTTGTAACCTGTAAGTCTTTGTGTAAAATATATAAGCAGTCTCTTCCAACTGTGAGAACAGAATTTTGATACAATACAGTTCATAAACTGCTTCTTTTAACCCATGATCAAACATTCATGTGTAACATGTAAGCAGTCTCTCTATGAGCACAGTGTTCTGGGATAGCATGTAAGCCTTTTGAAGAGTGTGGGCCACGTAAACCGGACCTTCACCCTGAATAAGAGCCTATCTTATGTTTCCCCCACCCTGTACATACAGATTGCACACATTAAAAATCATCCTACCTGCATCTACTGCATTTTCAAAGCCTTTTAACATCCAAGACGGCGGCCCGTGGAGTCTGAGCCTGCCTGCAGACAGGAAGTGTCTTCTGACTATGCAGCTCTGCATTCTGGGATTGCTGTCTCTTTCCTGGCCCCAGCTCTGCTCTGTATGAGCAAAGTAAAGCTATAACCTGCCCCCTGCACCCCCCTCTCCTCTCTTCAGTATGTGATGCTTCTGAGGCAAGATGGTGGCACCCGTATCCTAGAATCCCAAACAGAATTAAAGCCCAGCGAGGGAAAGAATCATAAGTAAGCAACTAAAAACTTAAAATATATTAATTTTAGATGTTGGGGAATAGTTTTTTAAAGTGGACCAAAACCCAGGATTTTGACTATCCTGGGTTTTGGTTTCTTGCCCCCGGGGCACCGCAATCAAGGGGTGCGACGCTGTGTGAAACCCCCCAGGTCACCGAAACCAACTCACCTCGCGGCGCATGTGCGGTTGCTTGTCCGGACAGCGCATAACGTGGTCTCAGCCTTTGTCTAAGGCAAGCAGCTCTGATGGAGCGTGCCCGCGCCGGCCATTCACAAATGCCTGGCATGGTTATGCTTCCTGCTAGAGGGACAGTGGGGTTGCGCCTGTGACCCGCGCATGTGCTGTTGGATCGGGAAACAAGGTAAGTGTATGGGCGACCTGGGGAGTTTCACACATATGTGGTCACATATTTATAGACCATCCCCCATCAGTCCCAAATCATAACTGTATTCTCAATACTCAACCCATCTAAACGCCTCCCAATGCTATAGAAGGGGCCACATCAGGAAGCTCCAGGTTCCATATGTGGCCCCCAGGTCACAGGTTGAGCATATGTGATGTACCATCCAAGATGGGAAGTAGGCCTCTCGTGAACCTGTTGACCCAAGAACCTAAAAGTACAAACATTTTATTTTATTTATGTTATAAAATACATTTCATATGTGATGTCATTTCATATGTGATGTAAGCATTTTAATGTTCTGAGCACAGCATGTAAGTGGACTATTCTTGTTGTGTTATGGCATTCTGGTGTAACTTGTAAGCAATCTCTTCTAATCTGTGAGTGACATTTTATTGTCATTATTTTGTTACCATAATGGAAGGAATAAGATAACCATTAGGACTACAGCACACACTTTTTTTTTTTTTTTTTGCTTTCACACTTTGAATAAAGAAACACAAGCATGAGACAGGTGACCCTCCCCCAAATTAGGCAACCCTCTATGCTGTAGTCATTATGTCATTTGCCATTGTGTTGTGACAGAAGAGCCTTCCCGTAAATTACCTGTGACATGAATGAGAACTTTGATTGATGGCTTACACGCCAACAGCAATTTTTCTGCTTTATGCCAACTACACATAAATAACACAAAATACACGATGGACTCTTTGTGAATAGTGCTGATAACAAACATTCCTCAGCCGCCTCTTCCTGTGTTCATAGATGTGTTTGTTTTTAATTGAAAACCTTTCATTCGTTGGTCTGTCCCAATATTGAATGCAGGCAAGGCAAGTCTTGGCTATTCTTTTTTGAAAAATGGGTGTTGTTTCGACCACAGGGGCCATCCCAATTGCGAATGCCCTTGCATACATACCTCTCTTATCTTACTCCTCGGTCCCCCAGAGAAATGGCTGGTCACGTGGTTGCCAGCACTCATCCAGAAGCTTGTCGGGCCGACAGCCATGTGGCGTCCCCATCGGCCATTAAGGACACTGGGTTTCTCCGGGGTACCGAAGAGTAAGGTAAGAGATCTCCCGTTCTGTGTCAGTAACACATGTGGGAGCATCTGCAATTGGGATGCCCCCTGCGGTTGGAACAAACTTCACTACCACTGGAAAATAGTTTGGCTGGCATCTCTTATATGGTATTAAATCATATGTTTGTTACCTTACCCAGGGAGCAAGAAGTGCGGCTCATGTGAATTTACTTTTTTTTCTCTCCAGTGTCGTGGGGAATTGTGATATAGGAGGTGGAATGCCACACTGCCTATGGGAATGGGATGGGGGGTGCCACATGTCCTATGGGAATGGGAGGAGGAATGCCACACTGCCTATGGGAATGGGATGAGGGAATGCCACATGTCCTATGGGAATGGGAGGAGGAATGCCACACTGCCTATGGGAATAGGAATGGGGAATGCCACACTGCCTATGGGAATGGGATGGGGGGAATGCCACACACCCTATAGGAATAGGAATGAGGAATGCCACACTGCCTATGGGAATGGGATGGGGGGAATGCCACACACCCTATAGGAATAGGAATGAGGAATGCCACACTGCCTATGGGAATGGGATGGGGGGAATGCCACACACCCTATAGGAATAGGAATGAGGAATGCCACACTGCCTATGGGAATGGGAGGGTAAAATGCCACACTGCCTATGGGAATGGGAGGAGGAGTGCCACACTGCCTATGGGAATGAGATGAGGGAATGCCACACTGCCTATGGGAATGAGATGAGGGAATGCCACACTGCCTATGGGAATGGGATGGGGGGAATGCCACACTCCCTATGGGAATAGGAATGAGGAATGCCACACTGCCTATGGGAATAGGAATGAGGAATGCCACACTGCCTATGGGAATGGGAGGGTAAAATGCCACACTGCCTATGGGAATGGGAGGAGGAGTGCCACACTGCCTATGGGAATGAGAGGAGGGAATGCCACACTGCCTATGGGAATGGGAGGGGGGGTGCCACACTGCCTATGGGAATGGGAGGAGGGAATCCCACCTTGCCTATGGGAATGGGAGGGGGAATGCCACATTGCTTATGGGAAATGGGAGGGGGGAATGCCGCATTGCCTGGGGAGTTTTAGCACATCAATTGGTTTAGAATATTTGTTTTCCTATTTTCCTCCTCCAAATCCTAGGTACGTCATATAGGGCAAAAAATATAGTATTTGTCTGGATTTTTTTTCAGTGAACCCTCCTCTCGCCATCTAGCATGAATACACACTTTTTAAATCCTTTAAACACATTTAAAATATCTTATGGGGTTGATTCAGAGCCAGTTAAGAATTCTCACTACTTTTTTAGGAGAGAAAACTGTCATTCCTTTCATTGTCTACCTGGTGTAAATTTTCACCTAACTCTGAATCAGCCCCAAGGTAGGCTATAGGGTTGATTCATCACCGTGAGTAGAAAAATGACGGTGAATCAACCTTATTAGCACCATGTTTAGCTGTGGAATTTTTTAAAGAAATTGAAAACCTAAATATTTTTTCTCACCAGGAAAAGGACAGCATTCCCAGAATGCTGAGCGACACTGTCAGACACTACCTGTTTGCAGGCAGCCTGAGATTCCATGGGCACCCATCTTGGATGTTTAAAGGCACAAAAAATGCACTAGGTGCAGGTAGGATGATTATTGATGTGTGCAATCTGTAGGTACAGGTCAGGGGAAACATTTAAGATATGCTCTTATTTAGGTTGAAGGTCTGGTTTAAGACACAAGTATAGAGCAAGCAATAGCCCAAAGCTGGGGGCTGATGTACAAAGCTAAAAGGTCGTCTAGTCTATATTTAGGCCGGGGGTGCCTTCAGAAAACAGTAAGTATTTACAGGGTGCATATACCAAAGGATAATAGAATTCTTTGTAGTAGGTGGAACCATGCAGTGACATTTTATTTTCACCTCTTGGCTATGTCCAAAGCTCATGACAAAGCCAACCAGGATGGGCAATGCCTTTATATAGATAAATCCTACACAGCTAACTTGTAGACCATTGGGAACTCAACAGCACAAGGATGGGGATAGATAGCTCTATGGGGGGTGAGGTTTGAGACTGCTATATTTCTACTTTCTGCTAGTTGTCACGTGTGCCCCCCACCACCTAAACTTTTTCTTTAGCAAATGTTCCGGTAAGATTAATAAAAACATTTTAAAGAGGACCAATCGCTAGGATTTTCACTATCCTGGTGATTGGTCCTAGCCCTGGGTGAATCCTGATTTAGGATGCCCTGCTGTTTGAAATCCCCCAAATCGCCCACTCAACCAACCTTACCTCCGCTCTCATGGCGCATGCGCGGGCAATCATCCAATCAGCACTGTAAACTGTGTGTACTTATGCACAGAATAAAGCCATTGTTTGGACCCACCGGTGCCATGGCGAGTGGCCGCTGCCGCATTCACGGTTCTCCTGCAAAGTGTGTGATCCCGCTCGTCTGGCCTATCTGAATGGCTGAGTGTGGGAGCGTTCACAGCTACAGGAATGCTGGGGATGCGGACACAGTTTGCAATTGCGGTGAGGGACCGGAGGAAAGGTAAGAGGTTTGCAGGTGATCTAAGGGGGTTCACACAGTGGGACATCCCAAATTTGGATGCCCCAGGGGCACCTAGTTGGCTGGTCGTGGTGGTGATATGTCCACTTCACCCATAGTTGTTTTCCAGTTGCATCTTACCGCTCTGGGCATTGGCCCTCAGGTGCTTAATAGAAAAATACAGCCCAGTATGTTATATATAAAATGGTGAATAATAATGTTTGTAATGGGGGCTGAGATTGTTATCGGTAAGAAACTGCCCCTCTTCCTGGAAACTTAGATTCGAAAGATCTTATTTTTCCGTTTGTTGCCATGTTTTCCAAAATTAAGAAGGGGCCTTATATTCATTTTGATTTTGTACTAGGTCTTATTTTCAGGAGATGTCTTCTTTTTTTCATAAACAAGCTACATTTGCTCTTTATTTTCATTTAAAATTTGAGAGAGCTAGTGTAATATGTCAGCCCAACCCCTACCCCATGTTCCTAGTGGGCGCCTTGGTGAGGGCGCGCACCACTGCAGCATGTGGCGTGCTGTATACTTACAAGTCCTGGCTCCTGCATGTGGCTCCCAGACACCTGTGTGGCTCCACAATATGACAAGGGGCGCTCGTGTCATATATGTGTGGCAGGTGGCTAGTGCACAAGGGGTACCTGACGCCCCAGGCAAAATATGATCCTGACTGTGATGGGGGTCCTCTGGTCCTGGTGCCCCAAGCCTTATTTGCCCACTGTAACTGGAACTAGGGGACATTTTTGGAGTAGAGCTTATATTTAAAACATTCTCAAAAATCCTGAAAAATCATGCTAGGGCTTATTTTTGGGAAAACATGGTATTTGTGATGCCACTGTAAAGACTTAGGCCCTTATTTAACAAGGGATAGCGACAGGTAGCGTCTGGTGAGCGGCCGGTAATGATGGGCTCCGCCACGAGAACGCCGGCTCCCCACCACAATCACACATTTATCAAGCCGATCCTGCTTAGCGACTGAGATAGCGCCATATAGCGACTCATTCATCATTATTCCAGCCTCAGCCCACAGCGCCAGCGTCCGATCTTGAACAGCGACAGGTATGACCTCTCGCTACCTGGCGCTCTCCAATGCATTTCAATGGAACAATCTTTAAATATTCATAATTAATTCATATTAATGTTTTTTTTTTTTTTTTTTTTTTTAAATGTGAAAAATTCTGTGATCACTTCTGCCATTTTAGATAATTTTTTTAAGGTAAAAAAAAAAAATTGTACAGAATTGATATTACAGGTGTGATATTAATGTATTAACCCTTTAAGTGCCAGCCTACCTTGAGATTTTGTCACCCTTTGTTGCCAGACCATTTTGCACTATTTTGCGCTCCCCATGTTCAACTGTGGTTTTTGAAGGGATTTCCAGGGATTTCCCAGGAAAGTGATATATTGTTTTTTTCCGCAGAGTCTGGGCTTTAACATGAAATGTCTTGTTTGTCATTTTTTAGGTGTATTCTCAATATTTTTGGATGAAATATGTGCAAAAAAAAACCCAAAAAACTATTTTTTACAATTTGTAGTGTTTTTTTGTAATAAAAAATGTAAGTTTCTCACTAAAATCTTATTGCGCGTGAAACCCCAATTTCTCCCGGTTACAGCGATACCACATATGTATAGGTAGACACCCTTTCCTGCCCAGGCGACTCCCCCAAACTGAAACAACGCTTTAGGAGATTTTCAGATAAAATACAACTATGCTACGCGCTAAGCGCACCTTGCAGTTTTTCAAGAAAAACAACCCTTTACATTTGAAATACCCCCGACAAACTATATATTCTCTGGAAGTACACACCTCAAGCTTTCTAGATGTACCAGGTTTGTTGACATGGGTGCAGTTTTCTGGAGTTAACCCCTCAATATATTCTTTGGTTGCACAGGGTTTCCCTAAAAAGGAATAAAAATGCAGAATCAAAACCACATTTTCCTAAAAAAAACTATATGGAAACAAGAAAAAAACTGAAAATCTGAAAAAGCAACATGCCCCGAACAGAACAATACCCAGCATGCATAGGTCCTGTCAAGGGAAGAGTTGCCAAACACACCAAAGTAAAGCATGTGCGTAACAGCAATTTTACTTCAAAATTTCAGCTCTGCAGACAATGTGCGCACCTTGTGCTTTTTCTACCAAAACAAGCCTTTACATTTGGAATATCCCCCATAAACCATATATTCCCGGAAAGTACACATTTTAAGCTTTCTAAGCGTACCCAGCTTGTTGTCGTGGGCTCATCTTTCTGGAAGTAATCCCTTGAAGAATTCTTAGGTTGCACAGGGTTTCACAAGAAAATGTATAAAAAAGCCGAATAAAAAACACCTTTTCCTAAAATATCAATATGCAAATAAGAAAAAACAAGCTAAATCTGAAAGCGCAAGGTCCCCCGAGCAGAACAATACCCAACATGCATAGGTACTATTAACCCTTTTAATTGCCAGCCTACTTGAACTTTTGTCACCCTCTGTTGGTCATTTTTCCCCATTTTGCGCCATGTTTAACCGTGATTTTTGCCGGAATTTCTGGAAAATATATATTTTTTTTTTTTGCAGCAGAGTTTAGGCTTTAACATTAAATGTCTTGTTTGTAATTTTTCTGCTGTTTTTTAAATATTTTTGCGTAAAAAAAACAAAAAAATAAATAAAATAATATTTTTTAAAAAATTGTCTCCTTTATTTTAAATAAAACATTTGTTTTAGTAATGAAAACCATATTGCATGTGATAGCCCCATTTCTCCCGATTACAACGGTACCACATATGTATCGATAGCCCCCCATTCTTGCTGTGGTATGCACGGACAAGGGACGGACAACCACAGCAGCTCCGAGCACGCTGGCAGCCGCATCTCGCGCTTCCCTCTAACAGGGAGCGTGCCCGCGCCGGCCATTCACAAACGGCGCCCTGCTAGACAGAAGCGTGAGAGGCCGCGGAGGCCCGCGCATGCATCGTTGGAACGGGGATAAGGTAAGGCGAATGGGGCGTCCTGGGGGGTTTCACACAGCGGGGCATCCCGATTTCGGATGCCCTGCGGTGAGGGATCTGATCGGCCCTGGAATCTTATAGATTCCCGTGCTGATCAGCCTGGGTGTTGGTCCACTTAAAAAAAAAAAAAAAAAAGACGTAGCATCCCCCCTCCCGGGAAGGGGGGGGGGAACCCATTTTTTGGCAGAATTTTAAGGGTTAGGCTAACCCTAACCCTTACATTTTTTTAAAAAAAATGAAGTAGGGTGCCCCCCCCCCCCCGGGAGGGGGGACCCTACGTCATTAAAAAAAAAAAATTAAGGGTTAGGCTAACCCTAACCCTTAAAATTAAAAAAAAAAATGACGTAGGGTCCCCCCTCCCAGGGGGGGGGGAACCTCATTTTTTTTTTGAATTTTAAGGGTTAGGGTTAGGGTTAGGCTAACCCTAACCCTAACCCTTAAAATTTAAAAAAAAAATGACGTAGGGTCCCCCCTACCCGTCATAACCAGCCCGGGACCAGCTATGGGGGCTTGTAGGCACAGAGTGGGGGGGCCAGCTTTTGTGGCCCCCCCCACCCTGCAGCCTACGAGCCCACATACCCTATGTGGGCCCGGGCTCTTCTGCCCCCCCCCTGGCCTTTGGGGAGGCAGGTAATAGGGGGTGCCTCGTGAACTGGTATAAGGGGTCTCATGGACCCCTTACCAGTTCACAAGGGGTTAACAGTAAAAATAAACACACTGACACTTTAATAAAAAATTTTATTAAAAAATAAAAATTTTTTTTTTACTTTACTTACCTCCGATCGTCAGCTCCTTTGTCCCTCGATGTGTTGACAGATGTGATCATGCTGGCTGCAGTAGCAGAGGGGCAGGTGATGATCTGATCACCTGCCCCTCTGCTCCTGTGGCCAGCATGATCGCATCTGAATGAACAACAGCCGGGAGCCAGGACGACACCCGGTGAGTGACGTCACAAAGGGGGCGGGGCTTCGAGCCGGGATCGCGATAAGCCCCGCCCCCAAAGAGGCGGAGCTTGAGCGAGGGACGCTGAAGCTGAAGAGCCAGGGGGGGGGGGGGGGCGATCGGAGGCCCCCCCAGTGAAGAAGAGACCTGTCGGGAGGCAGCGCGACCTAAGGTAAGTGAATGTCATTTTTTTTTTTTTCACAGATAGCAGCTGCTGCTGCCGAAGCGGGGGGGGGGGGGGCACTATTCCGGGGGCTCTCCTGGAGCCATCCGAGACCCCACGGGGGATCGGATGGCACCAAATTAAAGAGGAGACCCGGCCGGATCTAACGAGGGGTCAGGTGAGTATTTTTATTTATTTTTTTGCCCACTAGCAGGGGTAGATGCCAGGCACGTGAATTTTACGTGGCTGGCACTTAAGTCCAGGAGAAGCAACCACGTAAAATTTACGTGGCTGGCATTTAAAGGGTTAATATTACAAAATGTTATTAAAAACTTGTTTTTTTTTGGTTTCCAAAAATATGGTTGTTTGGGGGTTAAAAAACTACTTTTAACCCATCGCCGCCAGCGCTCTGGGGTTTAAACATGCATTTTACAGCAGCGTGATTTGTTAATGAATATGGTGGGAGCTGGTCGCTCTGACCAGTCGCTATCATGCGCTCCCATACAGCGCGGAACCTGTCAAATAGCGACTCCTCACCCAATATTCAACATTACGGCAAACCGACTGAGTCGCTGTCAACTACCAAACAACGGCCAAGCACAGCGACTACTAGCGGGCGCTCTGAAAATGCCTCTACAGTCGTTCAACTGTCGCTACCTGCCGCTGTTAATGAATCGGCCTCCCAGGCCTCGATTTAGGCCTCGATTCAATAAAGGTTGAAAAAAATTCTCATGGTAGTAAAAGATTCAATTCATGAGAAAAAAGCCTGAGAATTTCACTGTTATTGAATCACTAGATAAAAAGACAATGAAAGTCAATGGCAGCTTTTAATACAGTGTACAAAGGAGTAAACAGTTCTCTACTTTTCTTAGGAGTAAAAAAGTGCCATTGACTTTCATTGTCTTTTTATCTAGTGATTCAGTAACAGTGACATTCTCAGGCTTTTTTCTCATGAATTGAATCTTTTACTACCATGAGAATTATTTTCAACCTTTATTGAATCGAGGCCTAAGCCTTCAGGCATATGGAGACTAAATAGGAAGTTCTTACAGAAGAATCTGGCAGTTACAGAGCCTAGACAGGCAGCTTTGTGGGTGTCAGTCTTATGAATGACATTAGTATCTCTCTGATGCATTGACCTTATAATCCAACATAATCTCTGCTCAGCTGTTGTCCGCAGGCCCACACAGAGGATGAAACCACATGGGCCTGCAGTGATATCAAATGGTCCTTCTGAGGGTGACCACATTCATTCATAGCAAGTCACTTCCCCTCCATAATGATCCTAGTGGGTGATGAGGTGGGTGTCAGGCTGGCACAGCATTAAAAATAATCTATATATCCCCCTCCCACTGTAAATCGAACCAACAGACTGGCACAGTTGGAAAAGAAAGGTAGCCGACAATTTGGAGCTTCCTCTCCCAGTATCTCAGCCATGCTGCTACCTGGATTCAACTGACAATGCACAGTAACAGGAAGCCCAGCAGCACTTCCTGTTTGCAGGTGGCCTGCAAATGCAATGTGTCATTTTGTTTCTAAAATGTACTACAGCAGGAGTTAGAAAAAGATAAATGAATTTTTATGTGCAGCAATCTAAATTGCCCTGGGGGAGGTATGCATATGAGCACTATTTGTTGTGTTGGTCTGGTCATTTTTGACTGTTGGTCCTCTTTAATGTGACCTGTAGTGGTTACTTGTGGTAAATAATAACACTGTCACACACATAATACCAGATCATGGACCCAGCAAGAGGTGCTAATGACTGCTTGTCATATTATAGTCATGAACATATGCCCAGCCTGCTCTCCCCCTTACCTCCACTTATCCCTCCTCGTCCAAGAAAAACACATAAGACTGAATTATTTATTACAAAATCATCCGCTTGGATTTTTTTTGCCCATTGTATGATTGCACACACATAGGACATTTCCCCCCACATGTATTCAATCCATAAAGTGAGACAAACACAAGCAGTGAGTGCACAAATGCCAAGAGGGTGGGCTGTCATAGCAACAGCACCCAGGAAGCAGTGAGGTGCCTTGCTTAAAGTGGACCAACAGTCAAAATGAATTCAATTAGACAAACACAACAAACAGTGCTCATATGCATCCCTCTCCAGATTAGATTGCTGCACATAAAAAATAATTTACCTATTTCTAACACCTGCTGAGGTAAATTTCAAAAATAAGATGGCAGCGAGGGGCTTGCAGGCCACCTGCAAACAGGAAGTCCTTTTAGGGTTCCTGTAACTGTGCATTTCAGTTATGTCAGTTGGCAGAGAAAGCTCCAAAATGTCCGCTGCCTTTCTTTTTCAGCTGTGCCAGGCTGTTGGTCCGGTTTAAGAGCGCTTCAGTCATGTCCTGGCCATAAATCGAACCTGCAACCCTCCAGTCACAGGCCGCTTCCTTGATCACAAAGCCATGACTGCCAAAGTAATTAGTTATCTAACAACCACAGGCCTTTTAGCATTCTTTTTGAGGGGCGGAAATTGGCTTAGTTTTCAAAGTGATTCAGCATCTTAGTAAAAAAACAAAAGGGTACTTATGGTCTAAGCTGACTAATTTTTTCAGAAGGACACATTTGAGATGCTTAAATTGTGTCAGACCAAAAGCCAAAAAAGCAAGTTCAGTAAATTGCACTCCCACTCAGGCAATCAGTGCCATAAACAATTTGAGAGGGCTCAACAAAAATATGCAGATGTTATGGAATAGCAGGCAGATTCTATGCTGCATAACTGCATGGGAGCAGCCATCTTGCCACATACACGAGTCCAGCTTCTGAAAAACCCAATCCCACCGTCAAAACTGCCTCACATATCAGTGCAATCCTCCTTTATTTCTAGTAGAAAGCCATCAGCTGTGATGACTCATTGCTCTGCTGCACAGCTGACAAAATTGTATAATTTTATAAGATACATATGTTTACACTGACTGGCAGTGAACAGGGATAAAGAAACATTGTTGCAGCTTTCCCCTCGCACACACAATCCTGCTAGCAGCTGGTTATACAGTGTGTGTGTGTGTGTGTGTGTGTGTGTGTGTGTGTGTGTGTGTGTGTGTTTATATAACATAATACACAAGCTGCCCATGTTTCTGAGGCATTTATCTTTTTGGTGTGAGCTGCTGCTGGCACAAATCTCCCCTCATATGTGTTAGACAAGATGGCAGCTCTCATGAAGTTCTGCAGCAGAGAACTGGACTGTTATTCCAGAACATGTGCATTGAGTTAAAGTGGACCAACACCCAGGATTTTGACTATCCTGGGTTTTGGTCCACTTCGGTGGGGCACCCCGATCGGGGGTGCCCCGCTGTGTGAAACCCCCCAGAAAGCCCCGAAAACTCACCTCTCCCCACTCCCACGTGACCGCTGCAGCCAATCCCCGCCGGCGGACAAGCGAGAGGCAGCGCCGGACAAGCAGAGCGTGTCCGCCGCCACCTCCCACGCGTCCCTCTTACAGGGAGCGCACCCCATTCACAAACGGCCGGCACGGGAGCACGCCCTGCTAGAGGGATGCGCGGGAGGCGGACGCGCATGCGCCGCTGGAACGTAGAAAAGGTAGGATTGTGGGCTTCCTGGGAGGTTTCACCCCACGGGACATCCCGATTTCGCGGGGGGGGGATCTGATCCCCCCTGGGTGTTGGTCCACTTTAAGCCCTGTCAAATAGTTTTGGCAGATGGGAGCTTTAAGAGAGCAATTTACTAAACTTTCTTTTGACTTTTAGCTCTCTTTAACAAATCGCTAGGTGTATTTTCAATAGAGACAACACTGGTCATGCATCATACAATGTTGTCACTATCAAAAATGAACCTAGGGATGTGATAAAGCGGCATGCCAATTAAAGAGAAAAATAAATAACCATTGATAGTGCACATAGTAGTCTTATTTTATTTGAAAATGTCATAAAACGCTCTTTACAGTATGGTACCTTTGTAATCAGGAGAAATGGGGCTTTTATACGCAATAATTTTTTCTTGAAAAAATTACACTTTTTATTATAAAAAATAAAAAAAAATGTTAGGAATTCACTGAAGGAAATAAAGAAAACAAACAAGACATTTCATGCAGAAGCCGAAGAAAAACTATCATTTTTCTGGAAATCCTTGCAAAAATCACAGTTAAACATATAGCGCGTGGCAAAATCTCAATTAAGCTGACAGTCATATAGTTAAATGTACTGATTTTTGGGTATTTTGTTCTGTTCAGGGGACCTTGCGGTTTCAGGCTTGTTTTTTCCTGTTTGAATATTGATTTACAAAAATGTGGTTTTGATTCTGCTTTTTTATTGTTTTAGGGAAAACATGTGCAACCAGTGAATTCCTTGAGAATTTGCGTTCAGAAAACTGCGCAAACAACAAGCCTGGTGTGCCTAGAAAGATTTAGGTGTGTACTTATATAGAATATATGGTTTGTGGGGGGTATTTTAAGTGCAAAGGGTTGTTTTTCTTGCACATTAGTTGCAATTTCTTGCGTCTACCGACACATATCTGATACAATTGTAACCGGGAGAAACTGGACTTTTAAAGCCAATATGGTTTTCTTAAAGCACTGAAAAAACTACAAAAAAGACATTTCATGTTATATTCCAAACTGCTGAAAAAACAATATGAGGCCGATTCATTAATAGCGCCAGGTAGCGACAGATGAGCGACTGAAGTATGGCGCTATGAGCGCCGCTAGCGTACGCCGCGGGCGGTAGCGATTCGCTATAGCAGGCCTCCTCAGTCGCTACCTGGCGTTGTTGGGAACAACGCCTACATTGCTGAATATGATGTTGGAGCTCAGCTTTGTAGGCGCTGTCAGTCAGTTTGACCACGCTATTCAACACAGCGCCTGCGCTTTGCTTTGCTGTGGGCTTGAAATCAAGTACCTTCAGAATTAAACACATTGCAACATGTTTCTTTAGTTTTTTTTTATTTTGTGGTGAAAAGGAAATAAATTAAACAGAAATTTGAAGGAAAATGAAAATGGCCGACATGGTGCATCTCGGGGTGCCTGAAAAAGATTAAAAAGTGCAGTTAGTATATATATTTAAATTGGCTTTTTCGCTGTAAAAAAATATTGCATTAATTGGTAACCAACATTTGTGTCAAACTTGCACACCAACCCTAATTGTTATGTTGTTCAGCTTCCACCCCCCCTTAGAGTGGTTTTGGTCATCTTACACCCCCCTTAGAGTGGTTTGGGTCATCTTACACCCCCCTTAGAGTGGTTTGTGTCATGTTACACCCCCCTTAGAGTGGTTTTGGTCATCTTACACACCCCCTTAGAGTGGTTTGGGTCATCTTACACCCCCCTTAGAGTGGTTTGTGTCATGTTACACCCCCCTTAGAGTGGTTTGGGTCATCTTACACACCCCCTTAGAGTGGTTTGGGTCATCTTACACCCCCCTTAGAGTGGTTTGGGTCATCTTACACACCCCCTTAGAGTGGTTTGGGTCATCTTACACCCACCTTAGAGTGGTTTTGGTCATCTTACACCCCCCTTAGAGTGGTTTTGGTCATCTTACACCCCCCTTAGAGTGGTTTGGGTCATCTTACACCCCCCTTAGAGTGGTTTGTGTCATGTTACACCCCCCTTAGAGTGGTTTGTGTCATGTTACACCCCCCTTAGAGTGGTTTTGGTCATCTTACACCCCCCCTTAGAGTGGTTTTGGTCATCTTACACCCCCCTTAGAGTGGTTTTGGTCATCTTACACACCCCCTTAGAGTGGTTTTGGTCATCTTACACACCCCCTTAGAGTGGTTTGGGTCATCTTACACACCCCTTAGAGTGGTTTTGGTCACCTTACACCCCCCTTAGAGTGGTTTGGGTCATCTTACACCCCCCTTAGAGTGGTTTGGGTCATCTTACACACCCCCTTAGAGTGGTTTGTGTCATCTTACACCCCCCTTAGAGTGGTTTGTGTCATCTTACACCCCCCTTAGAGTGTTTTTGGTCATCTTACACCCCCCTTAGAGTGGTTTGGGTCATCTTACACCCCCCTTAGAGTGGTTTTGGTCATCTTACACCCCCCCTTAGAGTGGTTTTGGTCATCTTACACCCCCCCTTAGAGTGGTTTGGGTCATCTTACACACCCCTTAGAGTGGTTTTGGTCATCTTACACCCCCCTTAGAGTGGTTTTTGCAAAATTATGATGGGAGGTCAAATAAATTTACCCGGTAGTGCAGTACTTGGATTAGAGTGAAGGGTAGTTAGCTTACCGCAAAAAAGGAAGTGATCATCCTTTCCCTTAGCTCATCGCCAGTCTGGGTGTCCTCACTTCTTTCTGCGGGCAAGTTGGGGATTTCGGGCACCAGTGCTGTCTCCTCAGGGGATTGAATTCGGTGGCATATACAGATATTGTGGAGCACACAGCAGGCGAGGATGATCTTGGAGACCTTCTGTGGGCTGTACAGCATCTCTCCTCCTGGGCGTGCCAAACATAGAAAGCGTGCTTTCAGCAGGCCGATGGTTCTTTCCACAATGCTTCTGGTCTTGCGGGGTGCTGCATTGTAGCGTTCATGGGCAGAGGTCTGTGGGCTCCTGACCGGAGTCAGCACCCACGTTCTCTGCCCATATCCCTTATCCGCTGTTGAAAAAACACAAGGAGAGAGACAGCAATTAGTACTAGTACATGTTTTGGTTTTCATTTTTTAGAATTTGGCTTACTAGGCCACATATTTGATTCCAAATACTTTGACATGGTTAATTATTTACCCAGTAGCCAGCCAGCTGGCATTTCGTTGTTCTCAAACTTCCGGCACAGGACTGTCCGCTGCAAGACGTAAGAATCGTGGCATGAGCCGGGGAACCCCGATCTCACCGCCCGCAGCTTCATCTCATGGTCACAGACCACCATAACGTTAAAAGAATGAAATTGTTTTCGGTTTCTGTAATACAGCTCCTGTGCACGGGGAGGGCGGAAAGGGATATGTGTACCATCAACGCACCCTAGCACATTCGGGATCCCTCCCATTAGATAGAAAGCATGTTTTATTTTGGCAACCTCCTCCTCATCCTCAGGAAACTTGATGTAAATTGGGATTAAATCACAAATCGCCAGAACTACCTGGATTAATATGCGGCTCATAGTAGCCTGGCTTATCCCGCTGAGGAGGGCAGAGGTTACCTGGAAGGTCCCTCGTGCCAAAATATTAAGAGTGGCACACAGGCGTACTATGCCTGGAATGGATTGAGTGCGTTTGGTGGATGGCTCGATTTTGTGCTTAATCTGATCATATAGAGACTGTAGTGCAGCACGATTCAGACGGAAGCGGCTCCTGATCTGCTCGTCACTTAAGTCCCATACTGAAAGGTGGATTCCAAAGGAGCGGGGTGCCCTAAGCCTCACAACACCCCGCTCCCTGGCCTCCTGCTCTTCCAGCATACGCATACATCCATCCACCCAGACACCATACATCACCCTCTTATCCATCACACACACTCAACGGATATACAAAATCAAACAAACAAAAACCACAAACACACCACACACACAAACAATCACACTCCTCACACACTCACTACAATGCAGCTCACCACAAAACCAGAAGTATAGTGGTCCAAACCACCAGCCTGCTGAAAAGCAGCTTTCTAAGTTAGGCACAACCAAGAGGGGAGTTGCTGCACAGCCCACAAAAGGCCCCAAAATCAAGCCTCACTTGCTGTATGCTCCACAATATTTGCATATGCCACCAAAATCAATCTCCTAAAGAGCTAAGGGAAACAAGCACCACACCACAGCCTTTGCCACAGTGTAACAATACCAGAAGCTTTCAAATTCCTTCCATTTATACTTCACTTTGAAAAAGGACAGGTCCGCTTTGCCGCCTTTTGCGTTGCTCTGCTATTTCCGGGCGCCAATTAGCTGACCCAGGTGTGCGTGAAACGGAGTGCGCACGCGCACGCTAGTAGCGCTACTAGCGTACGTGAGCCGAAACTTGCGTGCATTAACGGACATGGCAGAAAATTCAGTGCTGGGCCAATGAAAGGTAAGCTGCTGTTTATTTAAATAGCCATTAGGATAGCCACATGTCACAAGTGTTTCATATACATGAGTCCATTGTTGTATTTGGTTGTGTGTTGTTTGGTTAATGAGGTCTGTAATTAGTTAATTGGCTAACACACATGCTTCAGTCAGTGCAGTGGAGGTGTGGCTACAAGGACCTGGGCAGTATGTGTGAATCTATTAAGTGGCCTGGTTTGTGATTGGCTGTTAGAGCACATAAAACCTGGCCAACCCAAAGAGAGTGCGATGCCATTCTGTAGTCTGCATGCGTGCTTGTTGGTTGTGTATTGGTGTGTGTGTGCAGCTACAGGATGGAGCCAAATTCAGGACATCTGCCGGCCACAGCAGGCCCAAGTAGGAGTGTGGTGGGTGCTGTGCGCAGACCTCCCTTGCGGAAAAGGGCCCAGCCTGAAGGTGGTGCAGCACCCCAGGCTAAGCGCCCAGGTGCCAAGAGGGAGCCTGAATTTAATTTGGCGGAGAATAATCATCTTGTGCGCCTTACCCTTGCTAAATGGGAGCTGATCTTTGGCTCCCAAAGCAAGTCAATAGGCAAACAAGAAAGAAGCAAACTGTGGGATGCCATTGGTGTTGAGCTTAGTAGCACTGCTCAACACCCACGTAGTGGCCCATCCTGCAGGAAACGCTTCTACACTTTGAGAGGGGCCCTTATCAAAAAGATGAATCACGATCTTGATGTGGACAGTGGGACCATCCAGGCTCCAAAGAGTACCTACAGGCCGTATGAGGAGATGCTGAAGGCCAAAATTCCACTGGCTCGGCTGCAGGGTGTGGATCCTGGGGATGACACCACAGGTTGGACTGAAGGTACATATTTTCTGCATTTTTTTAAAAGCTAATGTTAATGTATGTGATTTGCATTTTCTCTTTCTGCCCAACTAACAGTAGGACCTGTGAAGTAGTACATTATACCTCATACATTTTTTACTTTCCTGTCTGTTGCTTTCTGCATAGGTGCACATGGTGCTGTCCAGGATTTGCCTCAGGACACACAAACTCCTGCCCTTCAACCAACCTCAAGCCTAACCCAGTCTGCCATTGAAGGTATTTACCACTAATTTAGGTGCTGGTTGTTTGGGGACCAAATGGGTGTGGGAGCAGCTCCAACAATCGAGTGGGGCACTGTTGAGGATTAATAATATGGACCTGCGGCCTAATTTCACGCCCACTTTAACCCTCACAGCAACTAACTAACAAGGCCCTAACATGTGTAGCTATGTTGGAAGGCAGAGATGTGTGGCCATATATCTGCATATACATGTGTAAGCCACACTGGGCTTGATTAGTGAATATTAGTGAATGAGCTGCTCACACACACCTTAATGCATGTTTGATTTTTGACCGCACATTACCAATGGCTCAATGTTTGCTTGGTTTTTGCCTAGCTGCCCCGCCATTGGCCCCAGCATCTCCTCAGGAGCCAAGCTACTCTTTGGATGTCGGTAAGTGCATGTGTCAACCTTGCTTTATCCGCTTTAACCCAAGTGCATGTGTCTCATTCCTCTTTTTTATTTGTAGGCCAAGTGACTGGTTCATCTTTGGACCCCACTTCCGATGTTGCAGGTCAACAGGACCCTGTTGGTGTGTATAGCAATACATAATG
The DNA here is from genome assembly GCA_027917425.1 of Gastrophryne carolinensis. Classification (NCBI taxonomy): domain Eukaryota; kingdom Metazoa; phylum Chordata; class Amphibia; order Anura; family Microhylidae; genus Gastrophryne; species Gastrophryne carolinensis. The sequence goes on along the minus strand of CM051240.1, from coordinate 177,138,260 downwards.
TATCCTTTATGCTGTTTATGTTACACTGGTTCTATTTGGTTAGTCTAATAATCTACATGTTTGCTCTGTCAACTTGAAGTTGCCTCTTTTGAGTGCTTATTCCCTCCCCAGGGTCAGTCTAATAGTTTTTGGAGTGATTGCAATGCATTTTGTTTGAAATATTTTTAGACAAACATTCACCCTAGTAGTTTGAGGAATATTTTGAGCCATTAATTGTGTTTTTTAGTTGGCCAGAATATCGGAAGTGGCTGTCCGGAAAGGGCCCTTCACGTTCAGGCTGCCAGAGATGAGGGTAAGTTGTTTTGGCTTGATCTAGTATGTATTTTGGCTCTACTTTTGTGGCACTTTCTTCAGGCAACTTGTGTTTCCACATGTATTTTCAAGGTCCAAGCTCGAGTGAGGGCCCCACTCCAGACATCTGGGAGATTGCGGGTATGTGTAATTTTAGCAATGTGTCTGATCTTATTTGGCCCAATTATTGCCTCTTATTCCTCTAACATACATGTTATCAATCTGAGTTTAACAGATACCTTTTGGCTAGTGTGTAATTTGGCACTTTGTGGAGGTATGGCCTCGATAGGCTATCCATGTTACATTTGAGTTACATACCATGTTACATACCCCGCTCCTACCTGTGCCGGACGACACGGAGGTAACATGGCTGATTTAGAGGACCAATAACCACATTGCCATGTTCGTGGGTAGTGGATGAAGCAACATGTCACATTTCCTTTCTTGGTCGTTTTTGCAGGAGGCGGAACCAGAACCCCAAGCTGGGACCTCTTCCCAAGTCCCATGTGGCCAAGCTTCCGAGGCTCAAACAAGGGTAAGTTGTATTGTGACAGTTTTGGCAAATGATTGGGAGGGGCATACCTGCATTGGTTCGGTTTGACTAAAATGTTGTTTTCTATTTTGTTAGCCTCAAACCACAGCAAGAGGAGGTGTGGCACCAACCAGTGCGGATTTTTATGAGCTAGGGGTCCGGATGCTGGAGGACTACAGTCGCCAACAGCCGCGTGATGGAACTAATGAGCGCATTGCGGCGTTGGAACATCAGGTGCTGATGTGTCAGCAACAAAATGAGGCCCAGCAGCGCCAGATCGACCAGTTGCTCCTAAACCAGCAGCAGAACCAGGAACTTGGTCGCCTGGGCAATCTAATGGAGCAATCTCTCCAGCGCCAGGAACAATCTCTACAGCGCCAGGAAGAATGTCTCCAGCGGCAGGACCAAACTTTGTTGTTGATACAACAGCTCATACAACAGCAGTCTATATTTTTTACTGCACTGTTGTCCCCCAACACCGCCCCTAGCAATGACTCCCAACCTCCCCGGCCACCCAGCCAAGAATATTAATTTGTTTGTGGTTTTTTTTTTTTCTGTAAATATATTTGATTAACCCACCTCTAAATTGTGTTTTTCCTAAGACATAGCTAATAACACAGTCAGGGATGAGTATCTTGATCTACATATGTAAATGTATTTCTAAATTTATGCCACACATTTGTGACCATAGCTTACTATGGTTTACACATTAAATGGCTCCAAAGGTATGGCAAAATTTACACACAAATGGGTTTGGAGACAGTTAAACTATGCTTGACAAGGCACAACACTGTAGTTATGAAAATATAAAATGTTTTATTCTAAAGGTGGCCAACAGGGCCAACATTGCCCCACAAAGGGCCTCAAACAAGGGGCCAGTCATCCCCCCACCCTAACGCCGCCGCCGCCTCTTCTTGGCCAGCAGCATAAGCTTCAGACGCCTGATCTCCCGCCACAGTCTGCGATGCTGGTTTTCACAAGCTGTAGAGATGTAGAAAAAAAACAGATTTAATAAATGGAATGTGACCTCAACAGACACAGATGTAGCAATGTAATGTCAGTGTGTCCAATTAGCTGACACTCACATTAACATTGTTGCCCACTGTGCCCTTAGTTGTTAACATTATATGAGTACTATTGGCTGGCTGAAATTTGGCCACCACATCCAAAGCATACATTTACTCTTAACTCTTGGGAATCAAAGAAGGTATAAGTCCCAGTGTGGACATTTATGTGTTTAGTCACAGCCAAACATCAGGACCTAAGTCCTAACGAGTAAACTAGTTTTGACAAGAATCTTAGAGGTCACGACCTAAGCAGCCCCATTTGGTTGTATCGAAACCACAAATTGTCTCTATGTGGCAAACTCAAGAATGTGAGGCAACAATCAAGCATGCAGACAGGCATGTAGGATTGTTGACCAAACACATGTAACCTAGATGTGTGTTAAATTAACACATAGGTACATTGTAAATGTCTGCAGATTTGACTAGAAGACATAGGGTTCACAAGTGCATATGAAGTGGGATGTACTCACCATCGCAGCTGTGGCGGGGGCCCATGCTGCTGGCCGTCCCTGGAGCTGGGGTGGGGAGGATGGTCACTGGCTCCGTCTGCGTAGCAACATCTGTCAGGAGAAAGCAAAAGAGAAAAGCAAAATTAGTGGGCCAATGACACCTGACTATTTGACATCCATCTGGTTAGGGAGTCTGAAAAATCAAATGCTTGCATGGTTACATACATGTTGTCCAACATTTGCATATTTCCTGGACCATGAGTTCATGTAAATTATTTATGGTTGCAACATGGACCCCTAAAGATAATGTGCCAATAACCTTGACAGTGCAATGTTAAGGACTAATTTACAGTTGATTGTCGAATGTTACTAGTGTGCAACATGTGTTAGCTGGAACAACTTAACCAAATAACACATTTGCTAGCCCCCATCATGGTGTGGGCAGAAACATAGGGATGGTTGCCAGTTGGCTAGCACTGTAGTGGGGTTTGTGATGTTAATGTACATTATCAAACCACCTTGTACTATGGACCAGGAAACATGTGTCTCTTAAAAGTGGGCCAAGACCCAGGCTTGATACTATTCTGTGTTTTGGTCCACTTTGGCAGAGCACCACCATTTGAGTGAGACACCGTCCGCCGCCGCTGCCTTCCGCACATCACTCCTCCAGTGTGTGCGCACGCGCAGGCCATTAGGAAACAGAGAGCGCAGGCTCACACACATCTAGAGGGGCACGCAGGAGGCTGCGGCGGTGGCTTCTGCCACCCCCAATGAGGTAAGAAGTTTGTGGGGTTTTTTTTGGGGGGGGCCCTGGGTGAGGGAGGTGATTGGGCAGGGAAGCTTCGAGATTCCAAGCACAATCAACAATGGGTGTTGGTCCACTTTAAGGAATGTCATAACATAGGGAATGTGATGGATAACAACAAACACTTACCATGACTATGCCCGTGGAGAAGGCGTTGCCAAAAGGCCATGGAGGTGCCGCCTATATGATGCCCTGCAAATTAGAGAGGAATGGCAAGGGCTAAGTACAAATGGGCAGATGAAACCTGTCACAGACTAACAATGACAAAATGTGCACTCACCAGGGGATGATCCGCCACTTGAAGCCCAGGGAGGGCTCGGAGGAGGAGGCGGGGAGCCTCGGCTCCTCACACTCTGCTCGGAAGATCCACCAGCCAAAGGGCCACCCTCCTCCCTCCCTGCTCCTTCAGGGAGTGTGGGAGAGTCCATTCCTTCCACCCCACTTGGACTCCCCACTTGAGAGTGGCCCCTTGGCTGGTGAGACTCCTCAGAGTCAGAGTGTGAGGAGCTGAGGCTTGATCCTGCCAGCCCCCCAGCAGCACACTCCTCTGGGGCGTCATCCCCTTCCTCCCCTGGGTCCTCCAAATAGGATCCGCGAGAGGGACCCTCCCCCGATGACTCCCCCGAGTCCGCCTGCCTGGTTCGGGGGAGGAATCCCTTCCCACGTTTACCCAGGGGAGGACGCTTATCTGTGTTGAGGGGGTGAAAGAAAATAATTAATATTACGACCACAAATGGACACAGCTTAGCAGATGATTTAAACTAAAGTATAAACATAGCATAAGCTTAAACTTACCTGATGCATAGGCATCATATAGGCGGTACACGCCTTCAGGGTCCCGGCGCTTGAAGTCAGACCATTTCTGTTGTATTGCTCGGATGGAGAGCTGGGTGTTGAAGCGCCGGGACACTGTGGCCTTCACCTCCATGGCTATTCGTTTTTTGCCCCCACGGGCATAGTCATATTGCATCACGCAGAAGTCCTATGAGAAATGAAAAACAAACACAAATCAATACATGACATCAGAACAATGGCATAAACAGTTATACTGAGACCAGAGTAAAGTGGACCCACACCCCGGATTATCACTATTCTGGGTTTGGGTCCACTTTGGTGGGGCACACCAATCGGGGGTGGGCCGCTGTCTGAAACCCCCTTGGAAGGCCAGAAAAACACCACTGACCACACTCCCACGTGACTGCGCCAGGCTAGCACAGCGCTCTGCGCCGCTGTGGTATGCGCATCCAAGGCCATTTGGACGTGCATACCAGCTCAGCTGCCTCTGAGCGCCAAAGGACGCGTGTGGCGTTTGACTCTAACAGGGAGTGCGCCTGCGCAGGCCATGAACAAATGTCTGGCGCAGGGGACCACCCTGCTAGAGGGAAGCGCAAGACGCATCCGCAGCTCACGCATGCACAGATGGGACGGGGCTGAGGTAAGGTTTATGGTCCTCCAGGGGGGTTCATCCCCGCAGGACATCCAGATTGGGGATGCCCCGCGGGGAGTGATCAGATTGGTCCTGAAAACTAATAGATTTCAGGGCCAATCCCCCCTGGGTGTTGGTCCACTTTAAACATAAAATGCAAGAAAAACATACTCACTTTGACCACCTGGCCATTAACGCGGCTATCCACTCTAAATCTTTTTTTTTTTGCATGCCCAGGAGGGGAAGGGGTGGGAGGGGTGCTAGGTGGGGGAGGTGAGGTAGGTGGGGGAGGCGGGGGAGGGGTGGTGGGGTCTGATTCGGAGGAGGAGCTGGGGAGGCGCTGGATCCGTCTCCTGGGCAGCATGGTGGAAACGCTAAGGAGGAAACAGGAACCGGATATGACCCAAGGGACAGGGACACCAAAAAAAAAATTTTAAAAAAATAAAACGCTCCGCGCACCAGGAACAAGCTAATATCAGCTATGTGCAAGCTAAGTGGCGGAAAAAGTAAATTGACGCATTACAACAAGCTATTGGCCTAAGCGCTAGTAATTTTTTTGCTTTAGGTGGCTTTGAAACGCAAAGGAGGGAACCGGAACCGGATATGACCAAAGCAACTGTGAAATAAATTTAAAAAAAAAAAACGCTCCGCGCACCAGGCACAAGCTAATATCAGCTATGTGCAAGCTAAGTGGCGGAAAAAGTAAATTGACGCATTACAACAAGCTATTGGCCTAAGCGCTAGACATTTTTTTGCTTTAGGTGGCTTTGAAACGCAAAGGAGGAAACCGGAACCGGATATGACCAAAGCAACTGTGAAATAAATTAAAAAAAAAAAAACGCTCCGCGCACCAGGCACAAGCTAATATCAGCTATGTGCAAGCTAAGTGGCGGAAACAGTTAATTGACGCATTACAACAAGCTATTGGCAAAGACGCCATTATTTATTAGCTTGATTTAGCTGGGGGTTCAAGATACTGTAATGCATAGGTCCTTGAAAACCAAGACAAATCTTATTCCTTCATAAAATCATCACACAATAAAACTATCCAACTACATGATAATGTGGCACACATGAGAATGCATAACGGGTTGTTATGAGCTTGTACGCCTGAATAAATCCTGCATAATGTGGACATGCACGCTCACAACTACAGTGTATTCATTAAGAACGACTGGGGTCGCGGGAAGTGAATTCCTTGCAAATGGCAGAAGGGCACATGTATGAACAGCACAGCGCCGCACAACGCAGCACAGCAAAGCACAGCGACGCTCGCGCCGCCACATAGCGAATCAAAACAGCGACTGCACAAACTCTGACCACCACAGATTCATCAAGGACAGGGCTGCCGAATAGCTTGGGCGCTGACAATTTCGCAGAGCGAACGTGACCGCCAAACAGGACTGGCTAAAAAGTAGCTTTACAAGCCCCGTGTGTGGTGAAAACAAGCGATTTAGAGCCCAATGAGTTTGGTGGGAGGAGATGCATTTTAGATGTCACTCACAACATTACAGTGTAAAAATTACTACTTTCTCCAAAAAAAGAAAAATAACAAGCCAGATTAATAAAACATATCCCAATAAACATGTGTTGAATTTTGTGCCAAAGACAAGAACACAAAAACCACTTAAAACAATCATTGCAGCGTCTGCCATTGAAATGTATGGGAGAGCGGCAGGTAGCGCCAGGTCATACCTGTCGCTGTGATGGGATTAGCAGCGGCGCTGTTCGTTGCAGTCGGCTACATGATGAATCCCGCGCTAGCCGTCGCTCTCGCCGGCGCTAGCCTCATTTAGCTTGATAAATGCGTCATTGTGGCCGACGCCGGGCGTACTTGAGTCGGTAGCCGCCGTTAGCTGGCAGTACATGGCGCTCGTCAGACACTACCTGGCGCTAGCCCGTGATAAATAAGGCCCTATGTCATTTTCCTGTGAAACTGTGAGAGGGGAGTCCACTTTCTGACTTCATATTCTTGGGGGCTGGGGAAATCTGCTCACTATCTGCCCACTAATATTTGTCTTCTGTCTATTCTTTTGTTTTTATTTTTTAAAGCTCTGGGGGTTGGGCTATGTTCACAGCCTGGCAACGTTGGCGGGTTTTGTTCTGCGTATATACATTTTGGTTCTGGAGGTTTGTTTAATGTATAGGTTGCAGCAGACTGGCATGACATGAGTGCACATAATGAAGTAGTAGGCCCTTGCATTGTCGTCTTATGAGCAAAATGCAAGTTTCCCAGGACCTCCATGGGGTTTTGTGCCCCCCAGCCATTTCCTTGACCTTTTGGCTGAGGCATGCTCCAGCTCCCATAACGCTCAATATAATCGCTCTCAAACTAGGGGGATACCGGGATGTGGCATGAGATCAGCCAATCATTTTTTTGGAAGACCCAGCTGCTACAAAGCCTGCAGCATCACCCTGTCAGGTTCCACTTACCCGTTCCCCGATCCAGCGGCGTTCCCGCTGCGCGGCCTCCCGCCCGGCGCCCGAGCCTTCTCTCCCTCCAGCCGGCAGCCCCGGCTTCCTCACACGTGCTTGCGCGCGCGCGCACGTTCCGTTTATGCCCTCCGGCAGCCGCGCTGGGAGGAAACTTAATTAAAGGGCCAGATGGGGTTGGGGGGAGTGCTCTGCTGCAACAGGGCCAATGAGCCCTTGACTTTGGGGCTGAACGCCCCTGGGGTTGTATGTGGGCCAATGAGCCCAGGGTAGGGAGGTTGTGCCTTCATCCCTCGTCCTGGCCAATCCCTAACCAGTTCCTATGTGCACCAATCACACACCCATTCCCCTCATCCCCAATCTTGTCTGTGCCTATATTAGGTTCACTCCGTCAGTCACCCAGGGCCTGTGATAGCGCCTTGTACCTAGTATTGATCTCTGTGTATTTGTTATTGATCCTGCTGCCGACCTCCGCCTGAACCGACCATTCTTGATCTGAACCCCCGTTGCCGACCACCGCCTGAACCGACCATTCTTGATCTGAAACCCTGTTGCCGACCACCGCCTGAACCGACCATTCTTGATCTGAAACCCCCGTTGCCGACCACCGCCTGAACCGACCATTCTTGATCTGAACTCCTGTTGCCGACCTCTGCTTAGAAACTTGACCACGAATTGCCTAATCCTTCTGTACCGCCACGATCTCTGTCTTCCCGTTGTCGACCTCTGGACTGTCTCAGGACTTCCGCTACTAACGCTCTAGCCATTTGGTTCTCCAGATCTCCTATTAATAAGCTCTCATCCTTTGAGCCATTGAAGTCCTGGGGGCAACCGATCCCGGGCAGGCGTATTCTGCGTCCCGGCAAGCGGGGGCTCCTACAGGTGAAGCTGGCTGCGGAGATTGGGGGTTGAGGGCTTATCTGGAGGGCTGGAGTTACCCCGAGCGTGACACACCCAAAGTGGGGGGTAAACGTTAGATGGTTTCTGCAGCCTCGCGCTTTCTCTGCCTGAGTACTTACCTTTAGCACCTTTAGTGTAACACTCCTATTTTTTTCCTGTAATCATTGCATGGTGTATAGTCACCGAGATCCTGTCTAACCGGCGACACCCCTCATAACCTGTCCCCCAATCAGCTCAGCACAGCGGGCTAGAATTGCTGGTCCCCAGGCGGGAATACATATGGGAAACCCTTCGCATTATGCTGATTATTATGCAGCATTACAGAGCCAAGGGCCATGTACACTTGCTTCAGAAGAGGAATCCTGGGGTAAAATTGTAAACCTTGATATCCTTGCCATTTCTCCTTCAATTTTAAAATAGAAAAGCTGTGGTCAGGATTGGTGCAATATATAGACCCCCTGGACAATCTGTGGATTTAGATAACCTGTTAATACAGGTGCATTGTAAAAAATTAGAATATCATCAACATTTGTAAATTTTTAGTAATTCAGTTGAAAAACTGAAACTCATATATTATATTGAGTCAATACAGACAGAGTGAACCTTTTTTGACAGTAAGCCATAATCATCAACATTAACATAAAAAAACACTTGAAAAGGTTCACTCTGTATTGACTCAATATAATATACGAGTTTCAGTTTTTTAACTGAATTACTAAAAATTCAAATTTTCTGCAATGCATCTATGGATGAAATCAGTGGAGTAGCAATAAAGTAGGACATTGTAATTATGGGTGACTTAAACATGCCTGATGTGGACTGGAATATCCCAAGTGAATTGATGCACAAGGGCAGGAATGTATTAGAGGCATCTCTAAAACAACTTCTGACATCACCAACTAGAGGAGATAACAAACTGACCAATGGGGACCTGGTGTCTAATAGCAGGAAATCTGGGGTCCAGTGACCATCAATGCTTATGGTTCAGCATAAAAACAGACATTGTGCAATCCCACACTAGTACCAAAGTGCTAGACTTTAAGGAAATGGTGGAGTATTTAGAAATGGAATTAGGTGAGTTGAACAGAGTAGCAGAAGTGAGAGCCCAGTGGTCACTATTAAAAATGGCCATCTTAAAAGCAACTAAGCAATATTTTAAACAAACTAGCAAGAATAAAAAGAAGAAACTGCTATGGTTTACTAGGCAAATCAGCACTATAGTAAAAGAAAAGAAGTTTGCCTATAAGAAGTATAAAGAAAGTGGAAGTGTAGCTGACAGAGAGGCGTATACAATTAAACAGCAAATCAAATTAGAAATTCTGCTAAAGAAATGGCCAAATCTGTGAAGAGGGGAGAGAAAACATTTTTCCGATATATTGGAAAAAAACAGTGTAGTCTCAAAAATTAGAAATAGGGAAAATTATTATATTGTTGGAGATAAAGCTGTGGCTGACCATCTGAACAGTTACTTTTGTTCAGTATTTTCAGATGGTGGCTTTCAAACCAATGGCATGTATAGCGTATAGTGAGTTTTTAGAGGCTGATGTCTTGGCTGAGCTGGCACATCTAACAGTAAGTAAGGCAATGGGCCAAGATAGCATCCGATCGGGGGTGCCCCACCGAAGTGGACCAAGACCCAGGATAGTCAAAATCCTGGGTGTTGGTCCACTTTAACGGCCATGCAATCTGAACAAAGGCGAGTTACAAGTGGTGTACCCCAGGGCTCTGTCCTAGGCCCCATTCTTTTTAATATGCTTGCAAGTGATGTAAGAGACAAGTCCTGGTAGGAAAAGTTTGCCAGTTTGCTGATAATACAAAGGTGAGTAATAGGGTGGATATCCCTGGAGGTGTCTGCAACATGAAAAACAATTTATTTTTACTGGATTAATGGTAGAAGGGATCCCTGCTCTGAGTACCGTATGGGCAGCACTGTGTTAGCCAGGACCTCGGAAGAGAGAGATTTATGGGTACTGATTACTGATAGCTGCAAGATGAGTGGACAGTGTAGCCAGGCAGTGGGAAAAGCAAGCAGGATGCTCGGCTGCATAGCTCGAGGCATCACCAGTAGGAAGAGGGAGGTTGTGATGCCGCTGTATAGCGCCCTGGTGAGGCCACAGCTAGAATACTGTGTGCAGTTCTGGAAACCTTACCTGCAAAAAGACACTATTCATCAGGAGAAAACTAAAGGGCTACAGAAGGCAAAGGCAATTGTTAAACCATTGTATCTGACTACATTTGCCACTGTCCTAAACTGTTTTCCATTTTTAAATTGAAGAATGACCTAGATATGAAGGTTTGCAGTTTTACCTTGATTTATCTTTTAAAATATTTGGGCATGGCCCTTGGCTCTGTGATGCCACATAATAATTAACATAATGGGTGGGGTCTTTAAGCATTCTCATCACCCTGACTGTTTGCCTTCTCTCCCACTGTGCACAGTCTGATGATGCAGAGCTTTAGACCACCAGCTTATCTCTCTTATTGGTGGTCTATGGCAAATGAATTCAGGGGATGTGCCACTACTCTCTGCTTTGTTTCTACTTTAAGAAGCAGCTGTGTTCTGACAGGAAGGGGGAGGCAGCCAAGATGAGGTGAGCTGCTGAAAGACAGTTTATGCACTTTGCCTACAGTGTCCCTTTAAAGAACTTAATTTGTACAGTCTGGAGGAAAGAATGGACATAATTAAAACTTTTAAATATGTGAAATGATTGAATAAGGTTCAGGAGGGAAGTGTTTTTAAGAAACTTAATGATAGAACAAGGGGGCCCAACCTGAAGCTAGTCGAAAGAAAAATCAGGAGCAACGTTAAAAAATATTATTTTTACAGAAAGACGAGTAGATGCTTGGAATAAACTTAGGGGCACCCTATGTCATTTTTTTTCTCGATTTAACCCTTTGTAGTGTGGATGGTAGTTGTATTTTATTTGTAAATGTTATAAAGTACTTGTTTCAGTTAGGGGGGGTCTCCTGGGCAGGAACAGGGGGCTACCGATAAATATGTGGTACCATTCTAATGGGTAGAAATGGGGCTTTCACATGCAATATGGTTTTCCTTAATAAAATACATTTTTTATTTAAAATAAAGGAGTCAATTTTCTAAAAAAAATTGTATTTATTTATTTTTTAACTTAATAATATTGTAAAAAACAAAATAAAATTTACAAACAAGACATTTCATGTTAAAGCCTAAACTCTGCTGCATATATATATTTATATAATGTTCCTGAAAATTCCAGCAACAATGGCGCAAAACATGGTGCAAAATGGGGAAAAATGACCTGTCAACAGAGGGTGACAAAATCTCAAGTAGGCTGGCAATTAAAAGGGTTAAAAGTAACTATGAATGTTGGGTATTGTTCTGTTCGGGGGACCTTGCGCTTTTAGACTTAGCTTGTTTTTTCTGGTTTGCATATTTATATTTTAGGAAAAGGTGTTTTTTATTCAGCTTTTTTATACATTTTTAGGGAAACCCTGTGCAACCAAAGAATTCTTTGAGGGATTAATTCCAGAAAGATGAGCCCACTACTACAAGTTGGGTACGCTTAGAAAGCTTAACATGTGTACTTTCAGGTAAATATGGTTTATGGGGGATATTCCAAATGTAAAGGGTTGTTTTGGTTGAAAAATCGCAAGGTGCGCACTTTGTCTGCAGAGCTGAAATTTTCAAGTAAAATCACTGTTACGCACATGCTTTACTTTGGGATGTTTGACAACTCTTCCCTTGACAGTAGCTATGCATGTCGGGTATCGTTCTGTTCGGGGGATGTTGCTTTTTCAGATTAAACTTGTTTTTCTTGTTTGCACATAGTTTTTTTTAGGAAAATGGGGCTTTGATTCTGCTTTTTTATCCTTTTTTTAGGGAAACTCTTTGCAACCAAAGAATACATTGAGGGATTACTTCCAGAAAACTATGAGCACATCAACAAGCCTGGTACGCCTAGAAAGCTTGAGATGTGTACTTCCAGAGAATATATAGTTTGTTGGGGGTATTTCAAATGTAAAGGGTTGTTTTTCTGGAAAAACTGCAAGGTGAGCATATTGCATAGCATAGTTGTATTTTGTCTGAAAATCCCCTAAAGCGCTATTTCAGTTTGGGGGAGTCTCCTGGGCAGGAAAGGGTGTCTACCTATACATATGTGGTATCGCTGTAACTGGGAGAAATTGGGATTTCACACGCAATAAGATTTTATTGACAAACTTACATTTTTTATTACAAAAAAACACTACAAATTATAAAAAATTATTTATTTTTATTTTTTTTTCCACATATTTCACCCAAAATATTGAGAATACACCTAAAAAATTACAAACAAGACATTTCATGTTAAAGCCCAAACTCTGGGCAATATATAATTTTCCTGGGAAATCCCTGGAAATCCCTTCAAAAATCACATTTGAACATGGGGAGCGCAAGATAGTGCAAAATGGTCTGGCACAAAGGGTGACGAAAACTCCAGGTAGGCTGGCAGCGAAAGGGTTAAGGAGGTGCGATCATTGTTGCTCCAATACCTTATTTATACTTGTGCTCACTTGCCATCATTTAGAGAAAGAAAGCACCAATGGTATAACAAATGTAACAGGGGGCCCTGGTGCAAACATCAAATGAGTTCCTTTGAAGGCTCATATAGTATTTTTTTCTGTCTTTTACCTCAATTAGATGCTGCTAATCAACTAAAGAAACAGAAATGAATAGTGCTTCCTTTCTCTAAATGATGCCAAGTGAGCAAAAATATGATACATGGTCGAGGAGCAACAGTGATGGACCCCCCTGACCTTTTGGGCCTTTGTGCGGTTTACTCCTGGGAAGCATCATTTGTCTCTACTGTTTCTTAGCTGCATCCAACTGAGTTATAAGACAACAAATTTTAGTGGATAAGCTGTGAAAGGGCCCCTATTTAATGTTCACACCAGGACCCTGTCACATTGTTACATCACTGGGTACAGGTCTGCAACCTTCCCAAGAACATGCTAATAGCATCCTGTTGCAAACCACTGCCCGTTGCCACTCAGCAGACCCTCATTGCTGCCAGACACCCCCCATATACAGCCATGTAAGCCACTTGTCCCATTGCACCCTAACACTCCACAGTACAGACATCCACCCCAGCCATCAGTTACAACCCCATCCCATTCAGGCTCACACTTGGTCATTTTACAGTGGACACGAACCACCAAATCCCAGGTGTTGTGTGCAGACCTACTAATGGCTGGCCTCAGCAACAGGAACATCAGCAACACTGGAAAAGGTGGCATGGAATGGAGGGCAGCTGATGGAAGCTCAGAAGGTGGCGAGACCCAGGTGACAACTGACAGCAATGATGGAGTCTTTAGTGGCAGCGGAGCAAGCAGTAAGGGCTGATGGGTGCTTGGTGGCAGTAGAGAATGCAACAAGGACTAGAGGACGATTGATGGCTATAGGGAAGGCAATAAGGAATGGAGGGTGATTGGTGGCTATAGGGAATGCAATAAGGAATAGAGGACGATTGGTGGCTATAAGGAAGGCAATAAGAACTGGAGGGCTATTGGTGGCTATAGGGAAGGCAATAAGGAATAGAGGACGATTGGTGGCTATAAGGAAGGCAATAAGAACTGGAGGGTGATTGGTGGCTATAGGGAAGGCAATAAGAACTGGAGGGCAATTGCTGGCTATAGGGAATGCAATAAGAACTGGAGGGCGATTGGTGGCTATAGGGAAGGCAATAAGAACTGGAGGGCGATTGGTGGCTATAGGGAATGCAATAAGAACTGGAGGGCGATTGGTGGCTATAGGGAATGCAATAAGAACTGGAGGGTGATTGGTGGCTATAGGGAAGGCAATAAGAACTGGAGGGCGATTGGTGGCTATAGGGAATGCAATAAGAACTGGAGGGTGATTGGTGGCTATAGGGAAGGCAATAAGGAATAGAGGACGATTGGTGGCTATAAGGAATGCAATAAGGAATAGAGGACGATTGATGGCTATAAGGAAGGCAATAAGAACTGGAGGACTATTAGTGGCTATAGGGAAGGCAATAAGGAATAGAGAACGATTGGTGGCTATAAGGAAGGCAATAAGAACTGGAGGGCTATTGGTGGCTATAGGGAAGGCAATAAGGAATAGAACACGATTGGTGGCTATAAGGAAGGCAATAAGAACTGGAGGGCGATTGGTGGCTATAGGGAAGGCAATAATAGAGGACGATTGGTGGCTATAAGGAAGGCAATAAGAACTGGAGGGTGACTGGTGGCTATAGGGAAGGCAATAAGAACTGGAGGGCGATTGGTGGTTATAAGGAAGGCAATAAGAACTGGAGGGCGATTGGTGGCTACAGGGAAGGCAATAAGGAATAGAGGACAATTGGTGGCTATAAGGAAGGCAATAAGAACTGGAGGGCGATTGGTGGTTATAAGGAAGGCAATAAGAACTGGAGGGCGATTGGTGGTTATAAGGAAGGCAATAAGAACTGGAGGGCGATTGGTGGTTATAAGGAAGGCAATAAGAACTGGAGGGCGATTGGTGGTTATAAGCAAGGCAATAAGAACTGGAGGGCTATTGGTGGCTATAGGGAAGGCAATAAGGAATAGAGGACGATTGGTGGCTATAAGGAAGGCAATAAGAACTGGAGGGCGATTGGTGACTATAGGGAAGGCAATAAGAACTGGAGGGCGATTGGTGGTTATAAGGAAGGCAATAAGAACTGGAAGGCAATTGCTGGCTATAGGGAAGGCAATAAGAACTGGAGGGCGATTGGTGGCTATAGGGAAGGCAATAAGAACTGGAGGGCGATTGGTGGCTATAGGGAATGCAATAAGAACTGGAGGGTGATTGGTGGCTATAGGGAAGGCAATAAGGAATAGAGGACGATTGGTGGCTATAAGGAATGCAATAAGGAATAGAGAACGATTGGTGGCTATAAGGAAGGCAATAAGAACTGGAGGGCGATTGGTGGCTATAGGGAAGGCAATAAGGAATAGAGGATGATTGGTGGCTATAAGGAAGGCAATAAGAACTGGAGGGCTATTGGTGGCTATAGGGAAGGCAATAAGGAATAGAGGATGATTGGTGGCTATAGGGAAGGCAATAAGGAATAGAGGATGATTGGTGGCTATAGGGAAGGCAATAAGGACTGGAGGATGATTGGTGGCTATAGGGAAGGCAATAAGGAATAGAGGATGATTGGTGGCTATAGGGAAGGCAATAAGGAATAGAGGATGATTGGTGGCTATAGGGAAGGCAATAAGGACTGGAGGGCGATCAGCAGCCAGAAGCAGAGCTGAAAGGTGACATCATGTGACTCACTACTAAGGGGATCACTAAGACTCCCCCACAAACCTAGAGTCCCTATAACCAAACTACCTGTATAAAGCTCCTTCAGATAAAAAGTTGATCCAACAAAGAAAACAATACGCCATAGTAAATAGACGTGGCTTGATGTGGGTCCCATTCATGGCAGATTGCAGTTGGTGGGATTGGCCAGGTTCGGTGTTATTCTCCATTAGCCGCATGTCTGATGGTCTCCTATCGATCCCCGGGAAGTTGCACGGAGTGATTGCAGCGCGCTGTGATAGATGATAAGAGGAGGAATGGCTGCCTGTCCCGTCCTATGTGTGCTCTATGTGGGGTGAGCGGGGGTCAGGCCGGGCGAGCAGTATAACCGCAGCTTCGCCTCCAGCATGTGCTGCGGGATGAGGAGCGACTGACAGGTGCAGGTTCAGCGCGAGCTCACCAGCCAATCAGCTGCGACCCTTCAGTGTTAGTGGGCGTGGTCACCGACTGGAGTGGGCGTGGCGTGTGTGGCAGCGCTGCGCTGACAGTCCAGCTCGCCATATGATTGTATGGAAGGCGGCAGCCGGCAGTGGGCGCGATCAGGGCACACACCAGCCGCACACATCGCCGGGACCCGAGTCACACACGCCGGACAGGATAGTAACTAGGAGCACGTAGCCCGGAGGATCGCCCGAAGCTCGGAACTAACTTTGCTGTCAGTGGTGGTGGGGGGAGCCGGCAGCTCCGGGTGACATTGGGCTGGGCTATGCCCCTGGGGCATCATGGCATTGTGGATCTGGCCATCTGAGATGAGCATGTGTGGAGCTAGGAGGCAGCAGCCCGGATTGGCATGGATGGGCATCCTGTGGGCATTCGGCACACTTCAAGCAGTTGCCAGTCAGAACGGTAAGTGTGACTTACCCTGTGTGCCTTGTATGAATGCCCCGGTGCCCCCTGTGTGCCTGGTATGAATGCCCCATACCCTCTACCCACCCCCCAGCATCATGCCACAACTTTGTTTATGATGCCCCCCCCCCCCCACCTCTCTGCATCAGCTGCCAAGAGGGGCAGCAGAGCTCCACTACCCACCTGTCACTGAGAGCTGCCTGGGAACTCACCAGCACTGGACCCCCCCTATAAGGGGCACATTGTGCAGCATGGAGTGGCAAGTGCAAGAAGGCTCTGAGGAGTCCGTGTGGCCAGCTTGTCTGATGTGCCCGCAGCCCTGTCTATAGGCTGCCACTGATCACACAGTGATAAGTCACTTACACAGTGCCCAGCATCCCTATCAGGGCATGTGCCATTTACAGTGCCCAGCATCCCTATCAGGACATGTGCCATTTACACTGTGCCCAGCATCCCTATCAGGGCATGTGCCATTTACACAGTGCCCAGCATCCCTATCAGGGCATGTGCCATTTACACAGTGCCCAGCATCCCTATCAGGGCATGTGCCATTTACACAGTGCCCAGCATCCCTATCAGGACATGTGCCATTTACACAGTGCCCAGCATCCCTATCAGGACATGTGCCATTTACACAGTGCCCAACATCCCTATCAGGACATGCGCCATTTACACAGTGCCCAGCATCCCTATCAGGACATGCGCCATTTACACAGTGCCCAGCATCCCTATCAGGGCATGTGCCATTTACACAGTGCCCAGCATCCCTATCAGGACATGCGCCATTTACACAGTGCCCAACATCCCTAACTGCACAATGCCCAGCATCCATCCCAGAGTATATGGGTTTTACACAGTACTCAGCATTCATTCCAGAGCAGGTGCCATTTACACAGCGCCCAGCATCCTTAACTACTCAGTGCCCAGCATTTGTTCCAGGCCAAATGCCATTTATTCATTGTCCAGCGTTCCCACCAGGGCATGTGCCATCTAAACCGTGCCCAGTATCCCTACCAGGACATAAGTCAGTGACACGGTGCCCAACATACCTACAGGCCATTTACACAGTGTTTAGAATCCCTACCTGCACAGGTTCCAGAATCCCTACCAGGGCATATTCTTTGTACACTGAGTCCTTATGATGACATATTTACACAGTGCTTAGTACCCCTACTAGAGCATAGGCTCCTTGCACTGTGTTAAGCATCCCTACCCAGACATATGCTATTTACACTGTGCCCAGTATCCCTACCCGGGCATATACCATTTACAAGGTGCCCAACATCCCTTTTGGGCTCAGACAATGCACCCTGAACCCAGTTTAACACACAGGGCAAATGCAGTTTCCAGACTCCCATACTTGTATGCAGTTCTTAAAAGCAAAGCTTCTCTGGTTAGACCCAACATCCTAGACACATGTGAAGGACCCCTTGTAGGCATGACATCCCTCTTCACTGGATGTTTAATGAGATTTTGTCCTAGACCATATCGTCAGCACTGATGATATATCCCAAGTTCCCAGTGTCAGTGGAACAGTTGAATCTAGACACAGAAACATTTATTCATTCTAATTCTATTTTAACAGACAATATTGATCCTTTACACCCAGCGTCATAAGAGGACCCATGCCCACACATGAAATGCCCATTAATGCCAGTGGATGTGACTTTTTTGTCAGCACCCTAAGTTGTACCTGTTCACTTAGTGGCAGGTGCCACATACAGGGCTTAGCCTATTCACTAACAAGTTGGCAACACCTAGTGCCCAGGATTTAAGACAGGGCTCACCCTACACTTGCTGTGCCCAGTGTTTGACAGGACTGATCTTATTTAGTCAATGCCTTGTCTAGACACAGATGATTTTATACATCAAACACCCAGGGTTCCTGGCAGATTTGTACTTGTACTAACAGTGCCCAGAATAACAGACTGGACAGATCCCTTTCACTCAGAGATATATTTTTACACCCAGTGACAACAATCTGTCTTATTCACTTGATCACCAAAACAACTCTACTTAACAGACAGGAAAGGGTGATCCATCTACCCGTTGGATCTTGGAGGCATTACTGTTGTACCTGTGGACACTGTGACATGCAGTCCTGAACATATACACTTAGTGCCCACTGTCACTGTACCTGGAAAGCCCTGTTCCATGCAGATGTCTCAGGCGGTGTATGCTCAGTGTCTAGTGTCACAGAACTCTATCAGTGCACACAATGCACAGGATCCCAAGCAGACACATAACTATGTACACTGTGCCTAGGATCTCAAGCACAGCAGTTCCTTTATACTATACACTGGACCCTGCATCATATGTGCCCATACATTCAGCACCTAGCATCACAGGCAGACCAATACTCAGCGAGAGCAGAACCTATGCAGCTCGTGCCCAGGATTACAGGCAGACCTCTAGACCTAGTGACCAGTGTCACATCAAGCCCATACCCATACATCTACAATGCCCAGTGACACAGGCTGACTAGTACGTTTGTGCCTAGTGTCGCAGCTAGACAAGTGCTTATACCCAGTGTGCCCCGGCAAACCTGTATCTATACACACAGTGCTCAGGCAGTCCTGTTCTAAGGCACCCACTCTTAAAGGCAGAGCAGTAACCTTAGATACAGTGCCCCATGTCACAGGTAGGCCAGTACCCATACTAACAGTGCCCAGTGTCACAGACAGACCAGTACCCATACTAACAGTGCCCAGTGTCACAGACAGACCAGTACCTATACACACAGTGCCCAGTGTCACAGACAGACCAGTACCTATACACACAGTGCCCAGTGTCACAGACAGACCAGTAGCCATACACACAGTGCCCAGTGTCACAGACAGACCAGTACCCATACTAACAGTGCCCAGTGTCACAGGCAGACCAGTACCTATACACACAGTGCCCAGTGTCACAGACAGACCAGTGCCTATACACACAGTGCCCAGTGTCACAGACAGACCAGTACCTATACACACAGTGCCCAGTGTCACAGACAGACCAGTACCCATACACATAGCGCCCAGTGTCACAGACAGACCAGTAGCCATACACACAGTGCCCAGTGTCACAGACAGACCAGTACCTATACACACAGTGCCCAGTGTCACAGGCAGACCAATACCCATACATACAGTGCCCAGTGTCACAGACAGACCAGTACCCATACACATAGTGCCCAGTGTCACAGACAGACCAGTACCCATACATACAGTGCCCAGTGTCACAGACAGACCAGTACCTATACACACAGTGCCCAGTGTCACAGACAGACCAGTACCCATACATACAGTGCCCAGTGTCACAGACAGACCAGTATCTATACACACAGTGACCAGTATCACAGACAGACCAGTACCTATACACACAGTGCCCAGTGTCACAGACAGACCAGTACCCATACACATAGTGCCCAGTGTCACAGACAGATCAGTACCTATACACACAGTGCCCAGTGTCACAGACAGACCAGTACCCATACACACAGTGCCCAGTGTCACAGACAGACCAGTACCTATACACACAGTGCCCAGTGTCACAGACAGACCAGTACCTATACACACAGTGCCCAGTGTCCCAGACAGACCAGTGCCTATACACACAGTGCCCAGTGTCACAGGCAGTCCAGTACCTATACACACAGTGCCCAGTGTCACAGACAGACCAGTACCTATACACACAGTGCCCAGTGTCACAGGCAGACCAGTACCTATACACACAGTGCCCAGTGTCACAGACAGACCAGTGCCTATACACACAGTGCCCAGTGTCACAGGCAGTCCAGTATCTATACACACAGCGCCCAGTATCACAGACAGACCAGTACCCATACACACAGTGCCCAGTGTCACAGACAGACCAGTATCTATACACACAGTGACCAGTATCACAGACAGACCAGTACCTATACACACAGTGCCCAGTGTCACAGACAGACCAGTACCTATACACACAGTGCCCAGTGTCACAGACAGACCAGTACCTATACACACAGTGCCCAGTGTCACAGGCAGTCCAGTATCTATACACACAGCGCCCAGTATCACAGACAGACCAGTACCCATACACACAGTGCCCAGTGTCACAGACAGACCAGTACCTATACACACAGTGCCCAGCGTCACAGACAGACCAGTACCTATACACACAGTGCCCAGTGTCCCCGGTGAGCCAGTACCTATACACACAGTGCCCAGTGTCACAGACAGACCAGTACCTATACACACAGTGCCCAGTGTCCCAGGTGAGCCAGTAGCTATACACACAGTGCCCAGTATCACAGACAGACCAGTACCTATACACACAGTGCCCAGTGTCCCCGGTGAGCCAGTACCTATACACACAGTGCCCAGTGTCCCAGGTGATCCAGTAGCTATACACACAGTGCCCAGTATCACAGACAGACCAGTACCCATACACACAGTGCCCAGTGTCCCCGGTGAGCCAGTAGCTATACACACAGTGCCCAGTATCACAGACAGACCAGTACCCATACACACAGTGCCCAGTGTCCCCGGTGAGCCAGTACCTATACACACAGTGCCCAGTGTCCCAGGTGAGCCAGTAGCTATACACACAGTGCCCAGTATCACAGACAGACCAGTACCCATACACACAGTGCCCAGTGTCCCCGGTGAGCCAGTAGCTATACACACAGTGCCCAGTATCACAGACAGACCAGTACCCATACACACAGTGCCCAGTGTCCCCGGTGAGCCAGTACCTATACACACAGTGCCCAGTGTCCCAGGTGAGCCAGTAGCTATACACACAGTGCCCAGTATCACAGACAGACCAGTACCCATACACACAGTGCCCAGTGTCCCCGGTGAGCCAGTAGCTATACACACAGTGCCCAGTGTCACATGCAGACAGCTGGTGATGCCGGGATCATCCTGGAGGCACAGTAGGCATTTTTGATCATGGTGTGGTTTAAACACGTTTACTGCACTGTAGAAAATCTATTTATTTAGGAGAGCCAAAGTGATCATAAACTCCTCACAAACCTGTAGCAGTGTATGGGGCACCCATCATCAACCAGCACAATGCACATGTTTAAGTTTTATGTATAAAACTGGATTGTGGCTTTAGGGTAGTGCGAGCATAAAGAAGTGGGCAGCAGTTCATGGTTTGGGGCTGCTTTTCATTCCCCGTCATTGTCACAGTGTGTGTGTGTGTGTGTGTGTGTGTGTGTGTGTGTGTGTGTGTTGATCATTTCCTTCAATTCTGGTCATGCCTGTTTGACTGGCTCATAGGCCCGTCACTTTTGTCTGTGTGATCTCGTGCTGCAGCAGGTGCAGGCCAAAGCAAGGGGTCACTGGCTTCTTGTGGGCATCTTGGCTTTCTGAAATTCCTTGGATCATATAATGTCTATAGAAATTGTGTACCCATTCCCATGTGTTAACACTTGATGTATCAGTAAGTGATTATATAAAAGTTGGTCTTGCGCTGGCAAGAATTGTTTGTACATTTTGCAGTTTTAAATACAGATTTACAAATAGGAACTTCTACATTGTTGAAGTTACAGTAGTTCTATTCTAACATCCTGTTCATGGATAATAATATGCTCTGCCTTATCCTATGGATCCTATGGTAATCCTGCAATGGACTTTAGATTTGTTGTATACAGGTATTATCAATACTATGTGAACGTTTTTATTATATTTTTATTAGATCTCATTATATATCTTGATGACGTCTAAAGTGCAATTTCATTTTTCAAACTTTATTTTTGTGCAATTTCCTAACTGTTGTGCTTGCATTTGGAATCAAATTCTGATCTACATGTACCCAGATTCTTAGTTCCTTATAATAAAATCTATGTTGATGAAATCTATGTTGTTGGCTAAGGTTGCGATAAATACCATGCTATAGATCACGATTATATTATGTGCGCACATTGTTGGGTGACTTGCAGTCAAACAGAGAGCCATTTAAATAACATGTCAAAGAGCTGAATAAGGTGAAGGCATATGGGTAGCTCAGCTCCTAGCTTCATAGTCAAGCCAAGTTCGTCTCCTGCCAGCAGCCCAAATGTAACTGCCATTGGCCTCCTTCCCTTCTACCTCCTCTGTTTATTTGCACAGGGGCTGGCCAGAAAATTCTTACTAGTTTATTTTCCTTTAATGAGATGTGTAATATGTACACTCAGTATTACACATGCCATGCTTTCACCGAGCTGTTGGTCCACAAATCACTGCTTGAAACGTGCTACCTAGAGCTTATTTTCCATTACTACATTTACTCCTCTTTATCCATCTGAGGACGGTGTCTATATTTAAATATTTCTCTCTAATATTGCATGTCCTTATACTATGTAGAAGTCACTCTGGCATATCCAAACCCCCCTTTTCAGTAAACCACATAATTCAGTAATTATTCATCATCTTGTCCTTGAATTATTCGAAAAATATAAATTGGGCACATATTTGGTCACAAATAATTTAAGTATTCTTTTATAATAATTTTATAGACCTATGACCCATCAGTCTTCTACCTAGTCCCTAATTTGAAACAGAATGTTGGCAATCCTCTTGACAACCCTGCAGCCCTTTGACTGCTCTCTGGAAATGTTAACCCTTTAACCAGGCTGGACCATTAGCCCTTTAACTCTGCAATCTCCAGGGCATAGCCCAGCATAGTATTGCGGACGCTGCCTCGTTGCTCTGGTTGCATTACCTCGGAGGTCTATCATCGCATTGTGACATAGAATGCTTCCTCTTGACACATGACCTCATAGATTCTCCATTTGTAATCTCAAGAGCCCTTTTCTATTGTGAGGCTTTTTTTGTCTTGTTAAGGCCATGGCGTAGAAAGAAATTTCCCAGCTGCCCTTGTGTCTATCCATCACCTACGGCATCCTCAACAACTACTTCCTACGCTAAACTCTTTTTTTTTCTAATTATGCTTTACTTTTATCTGTAAATGCAACAGATCATTTTAATAGATGGCATACGCTTGCCTCTTTTTTTGTAGCTGACAAAGTTGATCTATCGTGAAACAATGCCAACTCAACTGAAATCATTTTGTTTCTTGGAAGGAAAGTACAAGCTTGACACGTCTAGGAGCCAATCTATCTTCCAATCTAGCGTAGAAATATGTTATACAGTATGCGCTTTTACAAATACCGTCTTATCATTCTTTGTTTTGCAAATATTGTGTGCGATTAGTCACTGGCACAGCTTGCGTTACGACAAAAGATTCCAAAATAAAGGGTTAGACATTTCAGCCAGACTCCCTATCTTGCACCACGCTTGCTCTCCAAAGCTCGGATCTAGAGAGGGCAGCAGCCAAGGGGTTAATACATGTAATTAAGTCAGAAAGCAAAATTTATTCTTGTTCACTCTCTGACAGTCGAATTTTGACATGGCCGTACGGCTGGTACTATGAGGCCTGCCCTGTAGAGACGTGTTTGTTCTCTATAATTCTGCTGTGTTTACGCAGATTTTTTTTCTACAGCTGCATCATCGACTTTGTGTGCGGCACACACTGTGTCCAAATATCATTTTGCCACATCTTTTTCAATATATAGACTTTTAATATGTACTCTAATACAAGAAAAGATCTCCCGGAGACACTTAACTGACACTAGGATCAAGATGCTTAGATGTAATTGCAACGATAATGATATGATGATAACGCTTTATCTGCCTCGAGTTTTTATTTTATTCTTCTTTAATTCTAGCTAGTTAGATATAACTATATTCAATTTTAGCCCGAAGCTAGGAAATTACATCTTGCATTAGTACTCTACTGTACACAACTATATATATAGAGAGTGAGAGAGTGGGAGAGAGAGGGTGTAAATGGCGTAATGTGAGTACTGTACACAACTATATATATATATATATATATATATATATATATGAGAGTGTAAATAGTGTAATGTAAGTACACCACAGAGAGAGAGGAAGTAGTATAATGCAAGTACTGAACAAAAGTAAAGTAAAAATCTGTTCTGTAGATTTTTCTATTCCATTTTAGAGCTCCCTCTATTTAATCTTTTTTCATTCTGTTTCATAACCTTCTATCTTTTTACTGTCAGCTTTTTCAATTTCTATACCCTTCTCCATATATACATCAAAAAAACAATATATGTTTCTTTTAGCTCTCTTGTGCTGTTAATTGCTGTCACAATGTTGTATATTGAATTATTTATTTCCACATCTCCTTTTCTTTCTTTCTCTGTGTATATACATATCTTATTTGTAAAATCGAATGATTTTGAGCGCATCTGGAATTTTTGAGTGGTCCAATATTAACAGCTTTTCTTTACCGAGCAGACAATAAAGTTGGAAAAAAATTGTGTTCTTCTATTTAAAAAAATGCTGAGTAAGCAAAGCTTTCAATAGAAGACCTCTTCAAGAATTCCAAAGGCTCTCACAACCATTTTAAAAATCATCCTCATCTCATTCTCTCTTCTTTCTCCCTCTGTCTCTCTTCTCCTCTCTCAAGTATATGAGTGAATATGTTAATTTTAAAACATTCTACTTTGTACTTTGCCTCTTTTCCTCTCTGTCCCTCCCTGTCCTTATTCCCAATCTCTCTTTATATATTTTATGCATTTTCATAAACCTGTGTTTCTGTCTCCCTGTCTGTCATCCCCATTCTGCCTCTTTCTAATGTCCTCTTTCTTTCTATTTTTTTCTTCCTCTCCTTCCGTCTCTCATACAGTCTATATATAAATGGGTATATACATATTTTAAATATTCTCTCTTATATTCTGGCTCTCTTCCTTCCTCTCCTTCTGCTTATCTATTTATCTCTATATATACATATATTCTCTATATATTATAGATTCTCTCTCTCTATATATTTTTTTTTCAATGTTTCTGTCTCTCTGTCCCTTGTTCTCTTCCGGTCTATCACTCTACCTTTTCTTCTTTCTATCATTCTTTAATTCTTCCTTTCTTCTTTCTCTCACTATCTATAAAATGTATTTCAACATTTTTCTCCATCACGCTTTCTCCATCTCTGTCTCTTTGTGGTTGATTCAGAACCAGGTGCAAAAATTGCACTTTGGAGTAAAAAGTTCCTTTTAGGTGAAAAATAAATTGTGCAGTGTTGCTGAAATACCCAGAGATAGACATCTGAAGTGAATGGTAGTTTCTACCTTAAAAATGGAAGTGCACATTTTGCACCTGATGCTGAATCACTCATCTGATTCAGCACCAGTGACAAAAAGTGAACTTTTTTTCTGGAATATAAAGGGCCATTCGCTTTGATTGTCTACCTAGGTGGTGATTGGGTAACACTGCACTTCTATTGTATTTTTACTCCAAAGTGTTATGTTAGCACCTGGTGCTGACTCAAACACTTATATGTGAACAAACAATCTGTATTCTCTGCTGCGTTTCTTTTAATCCTCAGCCTTTGTGAATATGATGCACATAGTATCATGATGTATTGATGTAAATGAGTTCTCTTTATGGCATGTTCTGAAATGTGGTTATAACTCAGCTCCTTATTCCTATATGCTATATAACACACACACCTGTCTGCCTGCAATCACAGTATAAGCCTTATTTAGCATAGCTGTTGGCATACTATATGATGCCAATTCATTTTTACAGCAACAAAAATTATATGACCAACACTAAAGAATTCTTGAACATTTGCTGCAAAAAATACCCCAAGATTTGACATGGCCTTCTTATGGCCCAGTAACAGGTAACACAACTTGTGAATAATGCACCACACAAGAGAGCCTTTTGTGACTATTGTGACTATTGTGCACCAAAATGGGAACACTTAGGAGACAGCTTTCTGGAAAAGTACAATCACTCAGTACTAAGAACATATGGTAAATGGGTGAGCAAGTCATCATTTCCTTCTCACCTGCAATTGTTCAGCCATGATGCAGTCTGAAAAAAATGTAACATAAGGTGATCTTTTTTTATTTTATTTTATTGTTATAATATTAATATCATTTCTGACTGGACATGAAAGCACCAGCAACATATATAGGTACCAATACGTTTTTAATTTAAAACAAAATTGGTTGGCAGTTGATCTAGAAAAACATACAATGTATGATTGCTTATTCTGGGAAATATATTTTATGGGCCATCATCATTTTCCTGTGTATATTGGTATTAACACTTTATTAGCTAGGCAGAAAGGAATTCATAGCCATTTGTCTTGGTATTGCCCTGGCTTCCACAATGGCTTCCCCTCCCTTCCAGTTATCAGACTGCTATAAAGAGTTTGTTTTGGTCCAAATGAGAAATTAAGTGCAGATAAGCAAACCATGCTGCCAGAGGGCGACAAGATGTTGAGTGAATTGCTTTTAGATTAAACAAATTAAGGAACGAGGGAAGACAATCTGCTTCTTGCATTAATAGACACGCGTGCGTTCAAAGGGAAACTGACACATGCTCTGTGATGCTGTTTTTTTTCTTTAAGAGGTGGAATCATGTGTAATCCCTCCTTTCTTCTTATGGAGAAATCAGGAGAACAGCAATTATGAAATAATTCCTAATCTCCAGATTTCTTTAGATTCCACTCAATCCAACATGTTGCCTGATATGCATCACTCATCTTTCATTTGGAAAAAACAAGGCTTTTATTAATAAAATTTGACTTAGTATTGGTTTTGATTATTGGACATTTTTTAAATCTGGAGGATTGTAAAATTATCTATAAAAGAAACAAACGTAATCGTTGTGTAGAGCAGATTATTGTGAATTTGTTCTTATAATAATCACAAAGGATTAATATTTCATTGGTGGTACAATAGAAAACAGTGATCTTCTAAATTCCAAATTAATTGTAAAGATTATTATAGTCTAGAGAGGTGATTAAACACAGACTGCATGTGTAGCATGACTTTATTATTGACCAATACTTGGAAAAACAAGCAAATAAAAATTATCTATGTTGCATAGTTCTTAAAATGTAGCTACGTTTATATCTTGTACAGCGCTACAGAAGAAGATAGCGCTATATAAATAAATAATAATAATAATTGTATTGCCTGACTTTCCTTAGCGTCATTCCTGTATTCTTGATGACTGCAACACAGGCTTTTATATCTACAGTACTCTAGCTGAATTGTTATTAGCATTGATTTACAATTGGATCAAATATATTGCTTCCAATATGATCTTTGGCCACCTCAACTGATGGCTGTCAGGATGGACAATGACCATGCCAGACGCATGGGTAAGGAACGTATCTTTATACTTGGTGGCTGGTACATGGTCTCCCAGTGTGACCATCCTCTACTCTTGCAGCCACTAACAATATTTTAAAGCAGCAGCTTTGTAAGTGGTTGCTGTAACTGATGGTTGCCAGGCTGGCCAGGAAACCCAAATTATTGCATCTACTTTGGTACCATATCATCCTGTACCCTCCTCATAACATTAACATACTTCTAAATGTAGTTGAGTGAACCACTAACTTTTAACAACTATACAACTAACTGAATATTTATCTCTTCCCTACCAATATAACCAGTGGTCACTGTGACCGATAATTGGAAAGCTGGCCAATAAGCTAAAATGATGGCATCTAGTTTGATTATTGTACCATCCTTTACCCTCCACCTAACATTAACATACTTCTAAATGTAGTTGAGTGAACCACTGACTTTTAACAACTATACAACTAACTGAATATTTATCTCTTCCCTACCAATATAACCAATGGTCACTGTGACCGATAATTGGAAAGCTGGCCAATAAGCTAAAATGATGGCATCTAGTTTGATTATTGTACCATCCTTTACCCTCCACCTAACATTAACATACTTCTAAATGTAGTTGAGTGAACCACTAACTTTTAACAACTATACAACTAACTGAATATTTATCTCTTCCCTACCAATATAACCAGTGGTCACTGTGACCGATAATTGGAAAGCTGGCCAATAAGCTAAAATGATGGCATCTAGTTTGATTATTGTACCATCCTTTACCCTCCACCTAACATTAACATATTTCTAAATGTAGTTGAGTGAACCACTGACTTTTAACAACTATACAAATAACTGAATATTTATCTTTTCCCTAACCTTAGGTAGGGACAAGATATGTATGTGTATCAGGGTAGTGGTACATATTCTGGTCAGTGGGCTACTTAGCAGAACAACATGAAGGCCCATAGCTCAACCTGCTACATGGTGTGATGAGATACAGGTACCTGCTTGTATCTGTGTTTTCCTGCTATTTGCTGCTCGACTTGTCAGGTTGTCAGCAGATACGTTACATAAGGTATGGTTGATAGATGTCGGCACTGATGGCTGCAAATTTTGTAAATGAGAAGCAGTGTAGAAGTTTTTGAATCAATAGGTGAAATACTTGCCTGTAATCAAAGGTTGTCGGACCACTAGAAACTAATGGCTTTCAATGAACTACTTGATTAAGGGTCAGTTTCTTTTGCAGTGTTGTGGCATGTGCACCCATTTCAGCTGAGGACCATAATAAAATAAGTACAGTAAGATATAAACTTTAATTAAAATGTTATTAAAGTATTGAGTGGGCCCTGGTGAAGTGACGTGTGTCGTCACGCAATGCGTCGGCGGGAGTGGGGGGTGTGTATGCTGACTGGCCCAATGTGACATGTAAGCATCATTATTGTTAACTGGTCTGTTTTTTTGCTCCCTGGCTGTCCTCTTATCAAGTGTATTAGGATTATATAGTGGTGTATTTATAAGATATGAGTTTGTGAATTTTTTGCATTAGCACATAGCACTTTAATTGGCACATTGCACAGATTTTTGTATTTCTGCACAGTAGAGAACAGTAGTTTAGCATATTGTTTGCACGCAGCTTTATGTAGAAACAGTCAGGGCTATTAAACAGCCATTATATTTTATCATTATTTCCAATTACGGCCTAAAGCTACTACCATCTTCAGGGGGTGGTGTGTGGTTTTCTTCCCCCCCCCCCTTTTTTCCTTCACTGGTGTATATATATGTATTTTAATTATTTTTTAACAAAAGATTGTAATTGTGTATATAGTTGTTTGCCCATTAAAAAGAAGAAGTATTATATTCATATATATATCTGAGTGGTGCCATGATTTGGAGAGGATAGATTGGGGAGTGGTGGGACTCCTTAGGTTTTGGTGGGTTTCATAGTGCACTTTTTGTGCCTCTATCCTCCTGTGTGCACACTCTATTGATTGTAGCTGGTGCGGTCTCTTCCATTTCCCCTTTTTTTCAATACTTAAATTAAGTATTGAATAAAACCTTTAGAATTATGGCAAAAATACTCTGAAAGAGGCATTAAGTCAAAACTTTAGTGTGTAGCTAAAAAACAATGGGAAATGTAGCATGACACCAGTTCTACAAATAGGTCCCAGTACCTGCTCTTGCAAATATTCTGTCCTCCCAGTCTCTTATTCCCAAGCCTCCGACCTACTGTACTAGACTTTAATCTTCTTTAGCCCAGCTTAAGCACTTTACCCCTATTCTTTGTGTCCTGTTGGAGTATCCTGCTACCTTACTCAATGTACTGGGGCCTTCGCCACTATCATTTCTTTAGATGTACTTATAAAAATATGTATGTACCTGGTGAAAATAAACCTGATTCATAATCCCAGAAGATTTACAGGTAACCATACAAAAATATTTTATGGAGTAAAATATTATTGAAGTATGCTAGGATACATTTACAAGACATTTTTTTCGTACATGCCTTTTAAGGATATATATATAAATGATACTGATGTTAAGTTGTCTTGTAATTAGCCAGAAAAGCTGAAAGAGAGATTAGTCACAGCCTTTCAGCGATTACTCAAATAACATTATGTTGGAGAATTTTTGTGAATGAGATAAAGATGTACCCGGCAAGATGTTGCTGAATATGTTGAATGAGTAATTTTGAGTTTCCAACTGATTACTCAAAATGACTATACATACAGTAAGCAGATCTTGCATTCATTTCCTAAAAAGAGACATCTGCTTTTTGTTAGTATAACATAAGTAGGCAAACCAACTTTTTCATTTGGGGTTGAGGTTATGAGATAGGAGGAGGGTAGGAGCGTTGGAAGGGGGTAGCTCCGGTTTAACATTACTGTATTTAAAAGCCACGTTTTTTTTCTATTCTATTTCCTCTTTTCATTATACTGAGTCACATTATTTATTGTGTTGATTTAATTTTAGCCAGTTGGGCAAATGAAGGTGTGGTATATGCTACAGTACTGCTAGCATATAAAGAACAGGATTATCATATAGTATCTCTTGAATAACTGTGGCGTAAAGACTAATAAATTGCAGAAGTCTAATAAAAAAATGTGGTTTCGGTTTTGGAGAATTGACCTCTCCCCAACATTTTTGGTGGTTCTGACTAAATATCAGCAAATAGCAACTTTTTGTCTTGTCACCTCATCTCCACTTTAGCTAATATGTTCAGGTCCACCACATTTGTATTTATCATTGCAATAGATCCTGGATTATATCTGCAGGTGTTGTCCCTGCAGAGGGAGCACAACAAGGCCTTGCCAGCTGGGCAAATGAGGGTGGGGTATATGCTATAGCACTGCTAGCATGTAAATAAAAGCATTAGCATACATTAGCTCTTGAATAACTATGAGGTATGAGATAGTATAGCACAGAGCAGTCTTAGACTCTAGAAGAAGTTGCCAACGGCAACGAAACGCGTTACGGTGGACGGCGGCAGCGATATTACATCATCATAACCCCAGGATTCCACTGGCAAGCAGAGCTTCTCTCCCTCCTCCCACCATCGGCCGAGGTTTGAAGAGGTTGGGTGAGAACTGCTCTTGCATAAATTATGCTTGTATAGTTGTTTTTATTGTAAGTGCGCAATTGGCACCTTTTACACAGAAACTTTTTTATTAAAAACGTATTATGCTAGATTCTCCTTTTCACTTTTTGTTTTCATGCTAAATCTGCAATTGAGCTGCTTTGAAGGCGCAGGTTCTCTGTGCTATCTATGATTTAAAGGAGAAGTACAATCTAGATCTATAAGAAGACCCTTCTGGAGATATAATTAAGGCTATTAACCAAACATCTTTTTGGTAAGCATTTATTTCACAAGGTGACGGGCACTTGGCATTTTGAGTTGGACTAATTACATCCACTGTAAAATTGTGCATGTGCTTGTGGGACAACGCTGGATTCCTCTAAGAGTTTGGACTTGTTGTTGAAATATTGCTAAGACTGCTCTGTGCTATACTATCTTATGCTCTATATGACCCTGCTGGATATTCAGGTTTTTGTACGTTGAGCAGTTGCACATTGTAAAGTATTTTGGAATTGAACTTTTAAGTTTAGCGCGGTGACCTAACTAAATCTTTTAGTCTTTAACTATGAGGTATGGACCACATAGATAACAGAAGTTTTGGTTCTGTTTTCAGAAATTGAGCCTTTCCAAAGTTACACCTTATTTTTGGTTCTTTTGTCTAAATATCAGTAAATCGCAGCTGGTCTTGTCGTTTCATCTCCCTTTTAGCTGATTTGTCCAGGTTCACTTAATTTGTATCTACTGTGCCATTGCAGTAGATTCTGGCTCACATCTGCAGGTGTTGCCCCTGTTGTGACAGCAGAGAGAGCACACCAAGGCCATGCCCCCCCCCCTCCTTGCACATAGAGCTGGAACCCACTCTCATATCAATGTGCTATAGCCTGTAGCCCAGTGCATCTGATATGCAGCTCAAGCAACATCCAGATTATTAAACTTGACCAATCAGGAACTGATACAACATTATAGATTCTCACCGATCAATTATGATATGGATCAAACGCTATAAACTGTGACTATAGTCTTAAAGCTCAATAATAGACTGTTTCTATTAAAATGTTCCTTAGTTGATATTTACAATGCTGTTTCTATATTAACGAGATTACTTATCATTATGTAAATTGTGCTGCATACCTGACCTGTGCTTTTTACACCAAACTATTCAGACGATATCAGATAAAAAGCTCATCTAATTTGATGAATCAACATTCTGAAAGTGCTGTACACATTTTTGGAGCTAAGAATATCTGAGGCTAAACATAGACAGCAGATATCTCATTTGTTTTCATAGCATTTTTGACTATAAAAGGCCAAAAATATTGAAACACTTATTCATTTTTAAACTACATAGCATCAATCAGAAATGATGTACTTTATGTAAGTAATGTGGGTTTAAAATAATAACTTAGGCTCATGTGAATGATTTGCACCTTGTGTACTCATTTGAGTCCTCAGACCTCAGTCACATGACTGTCACATGTATAAAGGGAGGTGTTCAGTGTGTCTCCATGGAGTAGGAGCTTGAGAAGTGGATTACTTTACTGCATGAAATGCTTTTAGTGACTGTGATTAGTTTTCGGCAGGCTTTCTTGTGATGGTGTGTATATATTAAGATTACGATTGGTCATAAAGTCATTGATTCTCAAAAGATTGAACATCCAAGCAAGATCACTAATGGTGGGTTTACACAGAGTAATTAAACGAGTATTCGTGATTTGCGTTCAGACGCTTTAGCGATCGTTTTCAGTGGTCTCAGCAGTCGCGGGGTATGTGTAATAGGCAGCAGCCAGAACAGCGGAAGCTAATCCAGACCACAAGACTGCTGGCGGCCAACTGTAGGGATGGATTTTGCCAGTGGATTGCAGTGGAGGCAATTGAAAGTGGGGTTCGTGGGGTCTATGCCCAGGGGCTTCACGTTCTATCATAGATCTGATTTTGCCATCTGAAATTGCCATCTGTTTATGACTGATTAATTGATTGATGACAGGTCCACAAACTATTGTAGTCAGATTTTGGGGTAACTGAAAGTGTCAGCAAGGCATCATCAGAATCCAGTGTCAAACTGCCCCCCCCACCCCCCCCCCCCCCCAGAGGAACAGAGGATCGTCTGGTTGGCCCTAGAAAATGTCCACCATCAGGGCAGTACAATGGATTCAAGACTAATAATGTGTTTTTGGTTTGTCTGGTATGTTACTTATTCAGTAAGTTACTTTTGTTAATTAATTAATTAATTAATCAATCGACATAACATTTTATATTGGTCAACAACACGATTTAGTGTAATATTGATGATTTGTATAAAAATATTAGCCAGCAATTTAGCCATGAATATTCCCCCAAGATCAGAATCCTGCATCTTCTCACCAAAGCCATCTCTTTGAACTCCAAATAGCTACTCCGTTGTACCTCTCCTATATCATCACAAATAGAAAGAGACAGGCACTGTGTTAGTGTGGGTTGTCAGCCCATAAGGAAGTTTTGGGACAGCTGACTGGACCTTTTGAGCCCTTTTGTAAAAGATATCCTGTCTGAAACACACCCATACGGGGCTAGGACTCATTAATTAAATCTACTACGCTGAAGGTTACAATGTACAACCCCTGATTTACCTGGATTTACAGACTTTCGGCTATAATTGTTGTTCCTACATCATTGGTATATGCGCCGTGCACTTGCACAGTTCTGAAAGAGGCTACTTTTTTCACTTACAAGGACACTTGGTCCAACAATATAACAGAGAAGGCTTGTTAATTATTTTCTTCGATTCATGGCAGAATCATATTTATCCTCATATGACCATAGGGGTGACCTCTACAAAGGGACCTCTAGCTTGTTTCTCTGCATTCCTCTGCAATCCTCTTAACATTCCCTATGAGAATACCAAATCCATTTCTAGGCTGCACTCCATGGAATGTCTTCTCCAGCTTTTCTGCAGGGTCTGATAACACTTTCTGGTTGAACGTTTAAATAAATTGTGGTAGCGTTTTTCAGACATACATACAAATACCAAGTGTATCAAATAATGTTCCAGCCATTATTTTATTTTATAGACAGATAACTTTGCATTTCTTTGCTTAAGTTATAACATCTTGGGTGTGTCTCATTGCTAACAAGGCTGGCCCTGGAGACTACTAACTAGATGCAAGACTTCAGCAGCTTTGTATATAGAGCCCCTCAGAAGGGGAGGATAGGTTGAGCTGCATGGGTAGCACCAAGTTATGCTATTGGAGAAATGATGGTCAAGGTAGGCAATCAGTTACCTACTGCTTCCAATGGACTTGCAGGAAATGGAGGGCAGGAGCAAGGTCAGACATGAATTAAGGTCATAGGCAGGCAGCAGGCAAATCCATAGCAAGATGTTAGGGGCTGGCAGCAAGAATCATAATTGGAAGTCCATACGAAGGCTCTGGGCAGGCAGTTAAAGATGTTATCCAAAACCCAAACAAATGTCATGGTCAGGCAGCAAGGGCATAGTCCATAATTCAGATGAAGATCAGCAACAAGTAAGCAGAATCAGGAACAAGGTTCTCTCTAAACAGGGAAATATGCTCGGCTGGAAAGAGTCCTATACGGATCTTTTGGCACCGCCAGCTCCCTATTCAAAGCCTATGTGCTTGTGCTCATGCCCACGATTTGTGTGAGAAAGTTTGGGCATGTACAATAGAACCAAAGCCTGAAATGTATGTTGCAAAAATGTATGTGAATGCAAACTTATCTGAACATGTGTGCTTAGCCGTGCATGCCCATTGCGCTCTTTCCTTCATGTGAGCAGATTGATGTTTCTAACAGGCCTTGAGGTCCAAATAATGTAGTACTGTGAAAAGGTCCTGAGCTTGAAAGTAAAACTAATGCATGTACTGTATACAGCAACTTAATGCAATGAAAGTTTTTTTCATTATCAATCTTTTTTAATCATCCTTTCTTAGTGGAGGTTGTACCTATGTAACATAAATAGTGCATTTATTTTTACAAATGTATGCATCAGACCTGAGAGGAACAAGAGGCAAGGGAATATAGAGGTATATGACCTAAGAATGAGGGGCAATTCACAAAGTTTATCAAAATTAGCATAGAATTAACTTTCTTTGTCTTTTCAGACTGTGATAGATCACAGGTGGATGGTGCATTTATGATGCTGAGTTTGCTGCGAGCCGCCATAAGAGGGCCTACCTGGGACACCTAGCTGTTATCGCCTGATTGTCAGCAGCTCCGACATAGCAGAGCTGCACTGATTTCCTTTAGTTCGGGGATTCCTGGCCTCCTATTCAGATGAAGCACATTCTGTTGACAGGTGTTAAAATACAATTTCGCATTCAAACTGGCAAAGCGTTATCATTTGTTTTATGGGGAAGCGTCGGTTTAAATTGAAGGCCAAGCCCGGGCACAGTCTCTGCAGGAGTTAAAGGTGCATTGTGTTTCTATTACTGAAATTTATGAAGTGTGTGTCCTCTAACAGGAGGGTGACATATATTATGCTTCCCGCACAAACTGTTTTGATTGCTGCCTAAATTAGCATGCTGTGAGCAGAGGAAGCTAATCCACACTGCGAGACGCGCATCTCATTTTGTAGTGCCAGCTCAGACCTTGATACCTGCTATTTCATAGGCCGTCTCTGGGCTGATTCAGCAGCGGCCATACTTTCTGATTACAAATGGTGAAAATAGTTTAGATTCAGCTGAAGAATATGTATTTCTTTTTTACATTAGGGTCACACAGTCCCCAGCGTAGCATGGCATGGGTAGTGATTGCGGTCCACAAAATGCAATCAATGCTCCTGATTTGAGTGTATGTGCAGTGTAGTAGGTGATAACAGTCGCCTCAGGCCATTGCCAGGGGATCGATCTCCCTGTCTTCTATGGAGAACAGAAGAGAATAAATTATGTTGTGTGCTGCACAAAACTTCATGTGAGGATTATATATGCAGTGCCGTATGGTAAAGCTATCCCCCCAATCTTTGTTTTTTGAAGTAGGTATCGACTCTATGCCAAGCGTTATTGGAGTTGTTAATGTGTGGATAACACCTCAAGATGGAGAGCTCTGTTCTCAAAGATAATTCACTGAAATGTGGCGAGCTTTCCCCTTCACTTGGGAGAGCTCTTACCTTAAGGATAATTCACTAAAATGTGGTAAAATTGTCTTGCCACCTCATGTGGGAGAACGCTTACCTCAGGGATAATTTACTAAAAGATTTCTCCTCCTGCTGGGGCCTTCTCATGGATGACTCCATAAAATGGGGTGAGCTTTCCACTTCATGTGGGAGAAATCTCAACCCGAGGCTAATTCACTAGAAGTTCCGACCTTATGTGACAGAGCTCTTACCTCAAGGATAATTCACTGAAATGTGGCAAACTTTTCTACCTCATGTGGGAGAGCTCTTAGCCCGAGAATAATTCACTAAAGTGTGGTGAGCCTTTCTACCTTGTAAGAGAGATCTTATAGTACCTTGAGGATAATTCACTAAAATAAGGTGAGCATTTCTAACTCATGTAGAAGAGATCTTACCTCAAGAAAAATTTACTAAAGCATGGCAAGCATTTCTAACTCATGTAGGAGAGATCTTACCTCAAGAAAAAATTACTAAAATATGGCAAGCATTTCTAACTCATGTAGAAGAGATCTTACCTCAAGAAAAATTTACTAAAATGTGGCAAGCATTTCTAACTCGTAGAAGAGATCTTACCTCAAGAAAAATTTACTAAAATATGGCAAGTATTTCTAACTCATGTAGGAGAGATCTTACCTCAATAAAAATTTACTAAGATATGGCAAGTATTTCTAACTCATGTAGGCGAGATCTTACCTCAAGAAAAATGTACTAAAATAAGGTGAGCATTTCTAACTCATGTGGGAGGGATCTTACCTCAAGAAAAATTTACTAAAATATGGTGAGCATTTCTAACTCATGTAGAAGAGATCTTACCTCAAGAAAAATTTACTAAGATATGGCAAGTATTTCTAACTCATGTAGGAGAGATCTTACCTCAAGAAAAATTTACTAAAATGTGGCAAGCATTTCTAACTCATGTAGAAGAGATCTTACCTCAAGAAAAATTTGCTAAGATATGGCAAGTATTTCTAACTCATGTAGGAGAGATCTTACCTCAAGAAAAATTTACAAAAATATGGTGAGCATTTCTAACTCATGTAGAAGAGATCTTACCTCAAGAAAAATTTACTAAAATGTGACAAGCATTTCTAACTCATGTAGAAGAGATCTTACCTCAAGAAAAATGTGCTAAGATATGGCAAGTATTTCTAACTCATGTAGAAGAGATCTTACCTCAAGAAAAATTTACTAAAATATGGTGAGCATTTCTAACTCATGTAGAAGAGATCTTACCTCAAGAAAAATTTACTAAAATGTGACAAGCATTTCTAACTCATGTAGAAGAGATCTTACCTCAAGAAAAATTTACTAAAATATGGCAAGTATTTCTAACTCATGTGGGATAGATATTACTTCAAGAATAATTCACTAAAATATGGCGAGCATTTCTACCTTATGACGGAGAGATCTTACATGGAGAATAATTCACTAAAGTGTGGCTTTCTACCTTGTAGGAGAGAACGTACAGTACCTTGAGGATAATTCACTAAAATATGGCAAGCTTTTCTATCTCATGTGAAAGGAGACTTACCTCGAGGATAATTCTCTAAAATATGGCAAGCATATTTAACTCATGTGGGAGAGATCTTACTTCAAGGATAATTTACTAAAATATGGCGAGCTTTTCTAACTCATGTGGGAGAGATTTTACCTCAAGGATAATTCGCAATAGTATGGCAAGCTTTTCTATCTCATGTAGAAGAGATCTTTCCTCAAGGATTATTCATTAAAATATGGCGAGCTTTTCTACCTCATGAGGGAGAGCTGTTACAGTTCACTAGAATGTGGCTGGCTTTTCTACCTCATGTGGGAGAGAGCTTACCTTGATGAGTATTTACTGAAATATAGCGAGCTCTTCTACTCATGTGGGCAAGCCCAAACCTGAGGATCATTCCTAAACATGCGACAAGCTTTTCTACCTCATGTGAGAGAGAGCTTACATTGAGGATAATTCAGTAAAATGTTTTCTTTCTCATGCTGGAGAGCTGGCACCCCAAGGATTACTTTTCTACCTCAGGTGGGAGAGCTATTACTTTGTGTACAACTCACTACTGTGTGTAGAGCTTTATATCTCCTGCTTCTTCCCCCAAAGATAACTCAATATTTTTTGAGAACTTTTTTAGCTCATATTAGAGAGCCTCATTATCACAGTTAGACAGTATGTAGGATGCCCTGCTGTGTAAAATCTTCCAGATTGCCCTTTGTATGCACCTCACCGGCGATTCCCCAATGCATGTGCAGGACGCCAGCCATTCACAGACATGCCAAGTCACCCAGTTTTCCAGGGAGTCACCCAGTTTTGACCCCCTAATTCGGTCACCCTGTGAGCAGCTCATTTTACCCTGCAGCGGGTGCTAGCTGCCTCCTAGTCCCAGTGCCCTGCGAGAAACATGTCGTTGCTCTGGCAGAACGAAGGGTGGCTTTACACAAACTCAAGAAATTTTCTTGGGTGTTGTTCCTCTTTAAGTCATCTTGATTTGGGATGCACATTGTCTGAATACCCCTCACAAAGCAGCTATACTTACCAATCTAAGTAAGCCACATGTCATAGCACAGTCTCCACTAATCTTGAGGTGTGTGTCATGTTGCTGTGTTCCCTGACAGCCTGTACATGTGAATCAGTAACTATAGCTATAGGGGGAGGAAATATTATCTCACATATGGGGCCATGCTGCAGCAGGGTGGATATAGCCCAGATATCTGCTTTAATTGCTAGGCACATTTTAAGCTCAAATTTGGAATTTTCGTTAAAAATATTTGTTGCACAAAAGCCCATGAGTAAGCCCTACCACTAAACCACATCCCTGCTGCGCCCATCATTCTGTAAGCTGGTCTCCAAGGTTGGCATCCCTGAATTCAGGTTTTCGAGCCTTATATAGAAATGAAATGGCAGTGTAGTAGCTCGCCACTCCCCAATCAGAAATGCCAGGCATGGTTACACGTATCAGCTAGAGGGAAGCTGGGGATGCTGCAGCAGCCCCTGCATGCGGCATGGGATCACAGCGGATCACAGCGATTTGGGATGCCCTAGGGACAGGGAATAGGCTTGCCCTAGAGTCTTTTAGACTCCAAGAGGCATTTGCTCATCTTTGGAGAGCTCTCCAACTCACCAAACATTACAGTACCAAAAATGTTTCCATTTTTTATTACTGTTCACGTGACGTGGGGTGATGTGCAGATGTTTTTCCATGAGATAGAGACATTTTCCATATGTTAGAAAATAACTAGGTCCACTTAAGGTGCGGCGTGACAATCCCTTTGTGAAAAAATGGCTCTAACTTATTGGCAGCTGGGGTTCTACCTCAAGATCCAATAATTGCAAAGGAATGAAAAAAATACTTTTTGAACTAAGTTAGGTGTTAGGTGGGGAAGTTTTCAAAACTTTAAAGTGGACTAAAACCCATTTAATTCTTGAAATACATTTAGCCCCAGCCCCTGTCGATACCCCCTTGTTACCGCATTTTTCGCCCTATAAGATGCACATAGTTTTCCTCAAAAGTGGGGGGAAAATGTCAGTGCGTCTTATAGGGGCGAATGTGGGAAAAAATAAATAAAAAGGAAAAAGTTAAATCACCTCTCCATCGCTCCCACTCGCACTGTCCTGGAAGCGGCTGAGGCAGCTGGTATCTGCCGCCTGCTCCGCGGTGCCAGCACACACAGACACTCAGCCTGTTACAGTGGTGGGCGTTGCGGATGCTCGAGCATCGGGCTATACCGTTATACCAAGCCGGATGTTCACTCTGTGTGCTGGAGCCGCAGAGAGGAAGCGGCGGAGGGAGATACAGCTGCCTCCATCGCTTCCTCTCTGCGGCACCAGCACACAGCGTGAACACCTGGACTTATACAGCGGTGGGTGTCTTATGGGCAGGTGCGTCTTATAGGGCGAAAAATGCGGTTATTGTCAGCACTAGCTGTTATGCGCTCTAAGCTGTGGTGTGGCAATTCTGCCTTCTTCTGCAGCTCAGATGTTTTTTTAGCATCAGTTCTTCAAAGAAGATCAGCAGTCGTATATCTTTGCACTATAGGTTCACTTTAACACATCCTGGACAGGACATGTGGGAGATGCATGAGCCCAGATGAAGAATATGAGAGAGGTGGTTGAGCATTTCTGGCTGTCTGCATAAACCAAATACAGATATCATTTAGGAGCAATCCGAATGTGCGATCAGCTGCTCTGTGCTCGGGAAAACTCTGCCGCTTATTGTCTGCTAACATAATGAAGACGCATTTATTGAAGAAGATTGCGAAGGAAAAGTAATATGAAAGAAATGAAAGGAGCTTAATCTTCACAATTGCTGCTGCCGGAGTGCCCGAGAAGAGATCTCTTGTTTTATTTACAAAGTTCTCATATCTTTAGGCAAAAATAGGGCAGTAAGTGTTACACAACAGTTTTCTAAAGCCCCAACTTCAGGAATACTTTTAAAAACTTTCCTCTACCCCAGGTTTAGCACCAAAGAGAGGGATCCAGCCTTTTCTCAATCCCCTGCCCCCCCCCCCTTCCCCCACTTACCTTTATTGGGGCAATTCAACTCACCGATTTGTCGACTGCAGTGACTCTCTTCCAATCCCGGTGGAGCAGGGGGTGCGGGGGGGGGGGGGGAACTTTACGTAGAATCAATTTTCTGAGCTGGGGCCTTGACTGATAGGCCAATCTCTGGACCAGTCTGCTTTGTACTGTGCCCCCAACGAACAATCAATTGAGTTTAATTTTTTTTTCTGAGGGGGGGTGTTTAGAAACTCCTGGACATCCTATTTATTTCCACTTTCAGTGGAATTTTTGAAAGTATATATTTTTTTTTGTGTCAAGGTGCTAAGTTGGTGTACGTTGCCAATAGCAACGCATTGCAAATTTCTTCCATAAAACATTTGCTATTATTAGAAAACATTAAAAAGTGCTAGATCAGCTCAGCGCCATTAAAGTGGACCACAACCCAGCATTTTGACTTTCCCCCGAGGCTGTGTGAGACCCCCTATGTCACCTAATCTCATTTACACCTAATCTCTCCTAAACAGCCCCCTCGTCCAATCAGCACGCTCGAATCTGCTCGAGCCCCTTCGTCCAGAAGCTAGTCTAATGCGAGCGGATCCGAGCATGCTGGCGGCCGCATCCAGCTCTACCCTTTAACATTCACAAATGCCTGGCGCGGTCATGTGCCCTGCTAAAGCAATAGCAAGGACACGGCCGCTGCTCGCGCGTGCGCCGTTGGACTGGGAAAGAAGGTGAGTTTTGGGCGACCTGGGGGATTTCACACAGTGGGGCACCCCCAACCTCTCGGGGGGAGTGAGAATGCCTGCCCTGGAGTCTCAATAGACTCCAGGGTGAATTTTATTTTACTTTAAGACATCATTTTTCCACACAAAAATATACACTTTAAAATGAAATTGAAAGTGGAATTACCATTTAAAGAGGACCTCCAGTCAAAATGACTGAAGGCCTGCTTACTTGCCCACCTTCAGATTTGGGATGTTCCACTGGTTAAAAAACAGCAGTAAGCCTAATAACTGAGCTGGAATCTTACAGGATCCACAAAATGTTGTATTTCCTAGAAGTCTTAAACCAATAATCATATAATAATAATTCAAAATCGACATGCTCCAGGAGTGTACTTTAAACATACTTTACTTCTACTTTAAAAAAATGTAATGGAAAAATAGCAGGTGAATAAGTTGTGTGTATCTGACATAGTGTGATGAGGAAGTTTGTTCACTTTCTGAACCAACAGGAAAGAACCTACTTGTCTTCCTTGTTGAGCTTTGCATTGCTGGGGGTGTTGCTAAAGCAGCTCTTCCACTTAATCTTCCTGCAGCTGCTCTACCTGGTTCCTTGTCCGGAACACGCTCCAGGATGCTCTGCACTTCTTTCCTCAGATGACAGGACGGCTTCGCTAGGTAAACCTTGTTTCTGATTTGCAAAGTAAATTGGTAGCCACAACCTGTCTATTTTACATTTGGAGATTTTTGACCTGAAAAGAAAAGTGTGACGGTGTAGGGGTAATTAACTGTTC
Source organism: Gastrophryne carolinensis (assembly GCA_027917425.1). Taxonomy (NCBI): domain Eukaryota; kingdom Metazoa; phylum Chordata; class Amphibia; order Anura; family Microhylidae; genus Gastrophryne; species Gastrophryne carolinensis. The sequence goes on along the minus strand of CM051240.1, from coordinate 177,096,388 downwards.
CCTGTGTGAGGGATTCATTACCGCCCATCCCGGCAAGGATAAACGGGAGGAGAAGGAAATTGTTCTGCACTCTGGCATTGCTACCTTCCATAAAAATGGAGAAGGATTGGGCTGCACTGCGCAGGAAATTGATTTATTGTCAGCTCATTGCTCAGTTCTGGAAGTTGTACTGCGTCATAAAGGAGGTGCGGTCTATAAAACGTCTTCATGCGTAGCGTGGACATTAATTGGGACAGAAAACATAGCGAGCTAGAGGAAATGGAGACTTCCACTACACTGTGAACCAGATTTATTAAAGTTAAGGGCCTACTGCTGGTGTTGCTCTACTTCCTTCACTAGCAAATTAGGGCTTATTTGCCTATGCCTCCCTACAGTGATCGTAAGATTGGCAGTCACAGTTTATTGCTATCTATACACATGGCAATCTGTGGTCAATTTGTTTGTAGTCCTCTCATATATTCAAGCAATCGTGCACTGAGGAACCCACCACTGGGGGGAGGGGAAATCCGGAATGGGCAAAGTCCTCGCATGACCGCTGCTATATAATCACATTCCTTGGATTGGATAGCTCATCAATGTCCAGTCAGGTCACCCCCTCAGTCACAATGTTTGGGTCCATTTTACAATAATTAGCTCAATCCCCCTTACTATCACAATGTAAACGGCTTGTTTCTTTATAGAAAAACTTCCCTGTTTTATTAAAGGCTTATATTTTTCTCCTCCATTTTGAATTCTGGGTGGTGGATGAGTCTGTGGCTCAAAAATGTAATGGAAATCAGGGGAAAATTTTGAAGACCTGCTACAGCACAGTGAAGTAAGATACATGGGACTGGCTTTAAGTGAGCCCCTTCATTATTAGTGACATTACATGGATTGTCCCTATAACGTTTTAATAAAACAGCGAAAATCTAGTGCAAAAACTGAAACAAACAACTAAGGATGGATTCAGGACTTCAATACTTCAATACTTCAATACTTTATTGGGCCGCCAAGTAAGTACAGGGTACAAACAAGGAATGCTTTTTTTTTTGGAGAGAGCTAAAACATGGACCCAAACATGGAGCTATAAGATCTTTTGGGTAGAAAGTGTTATCTTTGTAGGGAGTTTAACATGAATGTCTGTTAGGTGTGAAATCAGAAATGATTCTATTTAGAGCTAACTAATCTATACTCCTTACACCTATCCTCTCCTGTAGCTCCTCAGTCTAGCTTCATGTTTTAAACATTTCTTAGAACAGAGAACGAGCAGCATGTCATCGTGTGCTGGTCACAATTCTCTGTCTCCTCCAAGACATAATTAAGAGGGAGCTGCACAGGCCTGACACTCCCCCTCCATTGCAATGAATGGAGTGGGCAGGCCGAGGAGCGGAATGAGGGAGGCAGCCATGTCTGATGAGTGCTTGATGTCAGAGTGCTTGCTTTCAGAATTCGGTTGTTGTCTGATGGAAGGACAAGAACTTTAACTTTAGGTCAAAAGGAAGATAAAAATACAAAAATGTTGAAGTTAAAAGTAACTTAAATCCTATCTGCTATAAATAAATGGCACTCTAGCCCCCCAGTAGTATGTGCTAACCAGGGAATGAGTGGACTGCGGTTTCCCCATCAAAGGATCCCAAAAGGATGATTATTGAAGTTCATTTCATGGCTCACTAGAGCTCATCCAAGATGTACCCCACATCTCCACCCTGGAGGTCAGCTCATCCTATCAGATTCACAAATAATTAGCTAATAAATCACACTTTTACCTAATGATGTTTATTAAGATACGCCAGCCATACATTGAACCCCTGGACAATATGGTGTCGTGTTGAGCAAGGTGCTAATTCTGGTAAGATGCTAAAAGGATTTTGAATTTCCGAATTGTGATTCCCCACTGTGTGAAACCTCCCCAGTTTGCCTAGTAAAACTCACCTATCCTCGGTCCAGTGGCGCATGCGCAGGCTATCATTCAATCAGAGCCCTTTGCCGTGTTTACATCCTTCGGCTCTCATTGCTTTTAATGGGTAGAGCGAGCAGCCCGTGCGCACGCTCCCATCCCAACCTCAATCTCAATGGCTAGGATGGGAATGCAAAAGGCAAACGGCTGTGAATGGACAATAGCCTGCGCATGCGCTGTTGGGCCAGGGAAAGGTGAGTGATTACCAGCACCCAAAGGGGTTTCACACATTTAAAAGATTTCAGGGCTGGGCGCTAGCCCTGGGGGTTTCACACATCCATACCGGGCTTTTTTTCACTTTAAGACTCTATACCCTGCTTTAGAGATAAAAATTCCCCTCTCTGTCCAGCGAGACTGAAAGACTAAAACTAAGATTTACATTCGATTGCAATGTTGGTAATAGAGATATTGAATATGTGAAACAATAAAGCTTGTCCTGAAGTAACACGCCATGTCTGGCCCTTGTTCAGGGCACCAGTTTTGCTGTGTTTACAATACTCAGCAGACCAGCCCATTTATATGAGCTATTGGCCACATTGAACTTTAGCACAGTGCAGCTATTTGTATATGCTGTTCCTCTCACTTCAAGTGGTAATCCTTTAACCTGGGCTTCTGTGGAAGGGCTAAGAATAAAAACTGCTACGTCTACAAATCATAATTTAACATATGCATAAATGCTGGTTGTTTGGATTTATATTATGTTTTTTCCCCATAATTATTATTACTAGTGATCACTAAAAAATGATAAACATGGGCTGTTGTGCCTGGATCTGGACTTTTGCTAGAGTTATCCCACTGCTGCTAAAAAACGAATCTGTATCTCTTACTGCTGGCCTGTGCAACCATCAACAGCTTCTCTGTGTCTATGATAAACCTGTAGTGCGGTGTTTAACACATTGTTTTTAATTTAGCTTCTCTGTATGTACAGTATTTGGAATTTTCAAACTCCATGTTTCTGACTTGATTCACAATTTGCATTTATTTTTATATACTTTATATTTTCCTTATGCAGTTTCCTTTCCCTCAGCTATAAGGGTATAAGAGCTTGCCTTGGATGTCTGATAGAACCTGGAACTTTCCTGTTCATCCTTGTTGGCTTTTTTTTCTGTAAACTACTTTGAGTTTCCATTTATATTCAGTGTACTTAGTGTGCAAAATACCACCCAGACTATGATATAATATAATGCTTTTTAACATGATCCAACCCATTTTGTTTATAAATGCTGATGACCCTCTGAGCATACATCCTCCCTTGCAAGGCTGGTTTTAACTTACTTGCACCCCCTGATTTCCTGTTGGCAGTTACACGGTTAGGAGTCTTTTTCTGGATTTCCGATAGCTGGCACCCTAATATGGTGCATGGTATAACTGATGCAGCAAAAAATTGGGAAAAAGTCAAGTTGGAGCAGTCAGGTGGTTTTATACTGTCACTGATGTCCATGTTCTAGTTTATATAAAGGTAGATAAAATCTCTCTTAGGACTCCTAGTCATGGGTACCTAGGCTGCACTGTATCTTTAATCATACTTAAGTACACTTGTCCAGGATTTCCATTTGGAAAAACTCAGGATTTTGCCCCTTCTGGGTTTTGGTCCACTCTGTAGTGAATGATGCCGGAAGCCATTTATAACTGTTCGGTGGTAGCAAGGAGCAAAGAAAAAATATGGCAATTCTGGGGGTTTCACACACCAGATCGGGACTGGGATTAAAGAGTTTGGTCCAATTTAAATACGAAAAAAATTGTAAATGCCCTATATAGTTGTACATTTCCTATAGAGAATCAGATCTGGTCAGATCTAAGTACACATTTGAGAACCTCTGGACACTTTGAGTTTGTTATATAAGAGCAAAAAATGAAATATTAATAAAGCAAAATAGTGACATAAATGTCTAACATAAGAATGTTTAGTCATTTTCCCTGAAAAATGTTTGCCTTTTCTTTTGAACAAAGTGTTTTGAGTTTATCTTCAGTCTCCCCTTACCCAATGTTCTGCCTCTCTATTTATAGAAAATATTCATGCAGTATCATTGAGCCCTTCTTGCAAGTACATCGCATATCATTACAAAACAAACCTAAGATGACCCTTGGAGGCCACAACTACAGAAACCTCTTTCTGTGCCCTAGCTTCCCCTAATGATGCAAATTTAATGTGAATGCCGGCAATGCCCTAATTGAGTCTGGGAGTTTGGTGTTGATAATTTTCTAAACGCTGTATTGGGTCCAATAATAACAGTGCCTTAAGTCCTCTGTCCTAAACCTTTTTCATGTTAAACAAAACAGTTCAGAAGCTGCAGTAGGGCTCTCCTGAACCCTTTAATTATGTGGAAGGATTGAATAAGGTTCAGGAGGGGAGAAACTTTATTGTAGAACAAGGGGAGCACAGCCTGAAGCTAGTCGGAGAGAAGATCAAGAGGAACATTAGAAAATATTATTTTACTGAAAGAGTATTAGATGCTTCAAACTAACTTCCAGCAGAGGTAGTGTGAGTAGATAAAAATGCCTGGAATTAGAATACATGTATCCTAAGAAAAAGTAAACATACACACATAAAAGGATGCTAGGTGGACCATATGCCCCCCCCCCCCTCTCCCGTCAACCTTCTATGTTTCTATATAACTCACAACCTGATGTGTCTGTACAATTACTAGAACGGAAGCAGTTTCACCAGACCCTTCCCCACCTTAATTTCACACACACACACACACACACACACACACACACATTTTTGAAAAATCCATAAATTCTGAATCTTTAGTGAGACTGGAGATGGCATTTTCCTGTATTTCGAAACAGTCATCATCTGTATCTAGATCAAAGGACTGTGTCATTTCCCACCATCTGGATAGAGCAAATATAGATATAAACACTATTTGTCTTGTGAACACTATATAAAACACTATTAATGACATGAGCGCTAATGAAATCAAAGCCATGTGTTTTCTTGAGGTTTCCTAATGATGTCATTCACTGTAGCAAACCTGTATGTTCTTTCTACCAGCTTAGGATTGGCACAGAGCTGGGCCGAGACACTTGCTGTAGCTATGATTAGCATACAAATTAACCTATTAACATATACATAAAATATCTGTCTTTTAGGATTACCCTTGGGGATCGAGATGGGGTTCATATTAGAGATAACATTATAATATTGTTTTATTAGATTACTTGTCTACCCTGGATATAGTAGATGTATTTTCAGGGGGCCCTGCATAATGTGGTCTGATTTTTCTTCAGTTTAGATTTTATGTATTACATTTGAGAAAAAAAAAATCAATTAAATGAGAATGTAATCATTCATTGTAACAGTAATAAAATCAAATTAGAAATGTTGCCACACTTCTTTCATCTTTTATTTTCAATTAGAAAAGATCTAAACAAGCTTGTGGGCCAATAAAGAAACGGATCCAGATATAATTCCAGATATAATACTTTAAGTCAGATTGTATTGAAGAAAAACGTGATGAATATGCAGCTAACCTTGCTGTGTAATCAGAAAGCACTTGCGCTGAAGATTTAGTTGTAAGTAAATAGTTTCTGTTCATTTGTTCCCGTCTCTTACAGCTGCTGCCTGGCACCGAGCCCCAGTGTCTGGCAGTGCCTAGTCATAGATAGGAATATGACAATCATACGCTATCACACGTACTTGGCATCAGGTTACTCGTCAAGAGTTAGAGCAAGGATATTTTTAGAAAACGTTTTAGACTACAGTTGTTGTTGCTGACCACACTTTACGTAGTGGTTTCTGTTCGAGGCATTTGAAAGGTTCATTACACTCATGATTAAATGTTTCTAGGCTATAAAATCTTCACAGCTCTAAGGTTTCTAGAACTACAGTGTGCAGGATTTCACCAAGAGTTCCAAAGCAAAGCTACAAATGTAGGTAAAGAGTCTCACGAAGAGGCCCAGAGCAAAGCTTAAAACAAATACAGTGTGTAAGGTATAGAAGATAGAAATATGTCCAAATTAAAGTTTACAGAAATATTATTTAAACACCCCACTGAATTCTTATTTAAAATCACATTTAAATTTACATTTTTGGTTGGATAAAAGATTATTTTGTGAGCAGTGCTGTAATTGATGTGATGGGGCCCTGGTGCGAATATCTAAATGGGGACCTGTCACGGCTCAAAAGTTTTTCTGTCTTTTAACTCAATTGGATGCAGCTAGACAAATAAAGTCTGACACAGCCAACATAAATGGTGCTTCTTTCTCTAAATTATGGCAAGTGCAAACAAATATATTAAAGGTGGAGTAACAATAATGGCCCCACCGGGCCTCGCTGTGGTTGCATCCTCTGCACCCACTATAGTTACTTCCCTGTTTGTTAGTTATCCTAAAAGTTGCAGATGATCTTTTTAATAATCGAGAAACAGGAGACACATTCTATTTCCATAGTTGTCCCGAGAGGCAAAGCTGTGCTGGAAACATACTCTCCTTCTGTCGAGCACTATCAGAAGATACCTATAGGGGGCGCACATGTACAAAATGGAATCACTAGTGATTGAAGTCAGGAAAGAGGAGACCTACATAAATAAAGAGTAACTGTTGGCCTGGGAAGGTGGGGGGAGGGGGCATTCCAATTAATTGAAGCCCAGTTCTGGGTAGCCCATATCTATTGCTCACTGGTTTTGATTTTGTTCCAATATGAGATGCCCCAAGTGCTGCTGCACGGAATGGGCTAACAATCAGCTTTAAAGCGGTCCTTCACCCTGAATAAGAGCATATCTTATATGATTCCCACACCCTGTACACACAGATTGCTCACATTAAAAATCATCCTACCTGCATCTACTGCATGTTATGAGTCTTTAAACATCCAAGATGGCGGCTCATGGAACATCAGACAGCCTTCAAACAGGAAGTGCCTTCTGACTGACTGTGATGCTCTGCATTCTGGGATTGCTGACCTTTTCCTGACCCCAGTTCCCAGTTCTGCTCTGACGGAGCAAAGCACAGTTATAACCCACCCCCCTGTACTTTATCCCACTCTCCTCTCTCCTCAGTATGTGTGATGCTTCTGGGTCAAGATGGTGGCACCCGTATCCTAAAGTCCTGAACAGAGTTGCAGCCCAGTGGGGGAAAGAATAATAAGTGACTAAAAACTTGATTAATTATTAATTTTAGATACTTGGGAATCATTTTATAAGGGTTTGGGCTTTTCAATAAATCATGGTGAAGGTCCGGTTTAACACCCCATGTGGTATTAATTGGTCTACTGAACTGAGCCAAGTACATTTGCTCAGTAGTTTTCTTTGACTACTGGAGCTGGAGAGACCATTGAGTAAGGAACATTTGGTCTTGAGCTTTTTAGTTGGGAGAGAGATGAAGCCCCATGAGCCCAGAACTGAAATGGAGGATATTTGGATATGCAGGCTGCTATGATTTTAGCTGCACCACCAGTGGTAGTGGTAGTTTGGATTTGGTGGTATGTATAGCATTTCCAAACATTTCAGTGTGTGCACCAATTAGACCAGGATCACGGTTCCTGTGTAGCCCTTAACGTTATTAGACTTGTATTTAGCATACACATGGCTCTTCATTCTATGCTTCTAGTAGCCTTCTAGGACTTCAGTTTCCTGCATTCTCCCCATCCTCCCTCCCTCTTTGCTAAGCCCAGTTTGGGCAATAAAAGTCGGACTACGCAAATCACCTAATTTCCTTTATTCCTGATAGTGGAATAAGGGGGTAGTGGTGGACCTACATGCTGCCTTGCAACTCAGAGCCCTGACTTAACTGGGGAAATAAACTCACCTATCCTACCCCATCATGCCATCAGTAAGCCCTGGATAACAGAGATGCTCACATCCTGTGAGGAACAGGAAATGGTAGCACACACATGCAGAATCCGCACCTCTACCGATGCATGCTTCACTTTAGTGCATATTTACTTCCTGGCCTCTCGCCAACAGACTTCGTCTGATTTTGGCTTCCTGTTGATTAGAAATCCTCTAGTTAATTTTAGCTTCATTAGTTAAAATGAAGCTTAAATTATCCTTATTCAGATAATGAGACAGATAAATGTGCCAGATACAGACCAATATCGCTTATTAACAGTGATGTAAAAATCTACGCCAAATTATTGGCTGCATGGCTGGAACTGTCCATGCCATTTCTAATTTCCACCTTTTAAGTGGCTGTATGTCCGGCAGAGGTATGTCACAAAACATCGCCATCCCGGCTAGTGTAGTTAACCATTTAAACAAGAGTAAGAAGGAAGGCGTCCTGGTCACATTGGATGCCGAGAAAGCCTTTGACAAGGTGTCTTGGAGATTCCTTAAGGGCACCCTGTTAAAGTTTGGATATACCGGAAATACCTTTACATAAATGGACTGGCATTATAACAGTCCACCGGCATTGTCATAAACAAATTAATAACTAACAGGATGAACATACACAACGGCACCAGGCAGGTCTGTCCTCTTTCTCCTCTGCCCTTCAATCTTTACCTGGTCCTTCTCTGCCAAATTCTTGACTACACAGAAATCAGGTATAAACATCAATAATTGCTCAATTAAAACCTTAGCCTATGCAGACCACATCCTTTTGTGTCTTACCTTATCTCTTAAACAACCTGTTTCAATCTTATTCACCAATTTGGAAATATCAAAATCAATAGAGCTAATTCCTGTATCATGCCCTTTGGTCTTTCCAATAACACTGAACACACATTACAAGCATATTCATTTCCTTGCATATGAGACGATAAGACCATTGCCTATTTCAGGGTTAGATTAGATTAGATTCCCTCTAATTTGGACCTTTCATATAAATACATTTCCTTTCGTTTCTGGAGGAGGCCATAAGGAGGCTCACGGACTGGGAATCTTCTAAACTAAACCTGTACAGCAGTATATCTTAACCAAGGATCAAAAACTCAACTTTGTGTCACCTGTTAAGCTTAGGCGGTGTTTGGGCGCTACTAACTTCTACTATTAATATGGCAGTTCTGGCAGTTGCCAGAATACTAAAATGGAGACAAGAGTCAGACAAGACATGGGTTATGGCAGAGGCAGGTCAGGCACTTGCTACATTGACCTATTCTTGGGATATTATATACATCAATAATGCAGCTAAAGAAATAACAAACCCAATAACATGAAACATTAGGAGATTAGTTAAAGACAAAAGCTTTTTACCAAATTTTAATAGGATGATCTCCATGAAAACTTTCGAGCAACACTACAGAAAACCAATAACCAACTGCAGCAGGTACCCTACCTAAAATAACATACCTATCCCAATGATGAGATCTGCAAACTACATGGATGCCCCTTTCCCGAAGGACTTTAACTGTCTGAAGGTAGGAATTGGGCGGAGTTACACAGAGGGGTAAAAAAAAGTCATCTGGAGACCTTTTTGTCCATCCAGCAACCCCCAACTGGATGTCACGGGAAACTTGGGTTTAGTTTACCTTATCTATTGTTCCAGTGTAACAGCAACCCTTCAAATTATTTTCAATATGTCTATGATATCATTTTAGTGCCCCCCCTTAAGTCACTCCTTACCACACATACCAAAATACATCCTATAGCAGTAGTCTCCCATTCATTTTTGGCAACAGGGCCCCATTCCAGCTGTTACCTCCTCCATGACCTTCCGAGATACATTTGTGCTCAGTGTGGAAAGTGCAGGGCATCTACAAGCCATCAACATTGGTGCCAGTGGTGGGTGGGTGCTGTGAGCCCCCTGGCTGCATTTTAAGTGGCACATAAGTATTATGTTTGTCTTTTATGAACTTTAAATCGCAGTTTTAGGTGACTGGCAACCCATGGCTACCACCCAGGCGGTACTTGATATCATCTGAAAATGGACAATGCTACTTGACTGAAAAGAGGTTGATAACCCCCGGGGCCAGTGTTTCCTAGCCAGTGCTCAAGATGCTGTTGGTGAAACACATTAATTGACTGTCCAAGTCATAAGAGTGATAGCATGCCAAGTTATCATGGGATGCTAGCATTGCAGGGTCATAAAGCCTAGGCCCTCTTTAAAGCAGACTAACATCCTTCCATGGATGCCTGTGTTTAAGACAATTGACATAATTAGTGAGTAGCAACTGGAACTTCATGAAAAAGGTTTGTGAAACCCTGGTCTAGGCTTTAAATAATTCTGATGGTTCTCCCTGGACCAACCAAATATCAGGTTACAATTTAGCATAAAGAAAAGCTGTCTGATTTTCAAATAAAACTTTTGAGAAATTAAATAGTTAATAGTTAGGGAGTCTATAGTGATATTTACCTTAATACTTTTGTTCTTTGCTGATGATACATTTATGCAAAATATCCCCGAAAAGGTGCCAAAATGAAAACTTCTCAGCTCCCTCTTCATTTCTTCTATTAGAAAATAATGGATTTTGTGCATAGTCTATTCTAATAAAGAAAATAAAACTCACAAATTGGACATTTAAAAGAGCACTTTGATTTCCTTCGCTGGCCCATCAATATATGGTGTGACCAGAAGGCAGCGAGGTAGAATAAATGGCTATTTATTCACGTTGATCGATCTCTTCAATATTATCCATTCTTTCCAAACTTGCCTTTTTCTGTTTTATGATGGCAGACCTGGGATTAGCAACTTTCCTATCATAGGAGGATTTATGAAACATGCAGTAAAAATGTTTGATGCAATATTCTGTGGGTGAACGCTTTCACTACATTATGGCTGCAGTATACTTTTCTAAGTGGGCTTTCTGATTTTACGAGAGAAAGCTCAACCCCCGTCTGGAGACCAGAAATTCGGAAAGTGCTGTGACATTTAGAAGAAAAGAATTAACTTCTTTTTTTTTCGGACGGAATTACCAGTGGGTTTTTATTTCTGCAGTAATGCCCGTCCGAGCAGAAAATACAGTCGCAGTGATGATTTCAAATTGGCTGCAGCTTAAACTAATTGGTCAAGGTGCCTTTGAGCTTCTAAAATGAAAAGACATTTGATTGTGTTTCCACTGAGTCTTTACCTGTCAACATCCGTGTTCGGTTTAGAACAGTTTTAGGTTATATAACTGGTAAACTTGTATATATATATGTGTGTGTGTGTGTGTGTGTGTGTGTGTGTGTGTGTGTGTAGCAGTCTTTAACCCGCAGTGCAATAATGTGATCCACAAGTGAAACACATAGAGGCCGATTCATCAATAGCGCCAGGTAGCGACAGATGAGCGACTGTAGCGTGATTTTTTCAGCGCCAGCCAGTATTCGCTGTGCTTGGCCGGCATTAGCTTGATGACAGCGACTCAGTCGGTGTGCGGTAATGTTGAATACGGGCTGGGGGGTCGCTGTTTCACAGGTCCAGCGTTGTATGTGAGCGCCTTACAACGAATGGCCAGAGCGAACGGCTAGCTTCATATTCATCAAAAAATCACGCTCCGAATGTGCTGTCGCTGTCCATTCCTTGTTTAAACCCCAGAGCGCTGGCGGCGATCTGTATTAACTAGTTTTTAACCCCTAAACAACCATATTTTTTGAATGTAACATTATACATGTTTTTAGAATCATTTTGTTATATGAATACATTAATCTCAGACCTGTTAGATCAATTCTGCACATTTTTTTTTTTTTTTTTACTTAAAAATAAATCCTAACATTGCAGAAGTGTTCTCCGATTTTTTGACATTAAAAAAATTAAAAAAAAAATATTACCAATTAATCATGAATTATTTTAGATTGCTCCATTGAAATGCATTGGACATCGCCAGGGAGCGACAGCTCATACCTGGCGCTGTGAGGGAATTTGCAGCTGCGCTGTTCGGTCCAGGCGGCTTCATGATGAATGCCGCACTAGCCGTCGCTCTCGCCGGCGCTAGCCTCATTTTGCTTGATAAATGCGTCATTGTGACCGCCGCCGGGTGTACTTGAGTCGGTAGTCGCCGTTAGCTGCCGCTACCTGGCGCTCGTCGGACACTACCTGGCGCTATCGCTTGATGAATAAGGGCCATAGTCTACAGCAGGGGCCCCCACCCTGTCCTCAAGGCCCACCAACAGGCCAGGTTTTGCAGATCTCCACACAGATGCACAAGTGGGGTAATTGGTGCAGCAGTAGAGCTATAGAGCTGGCTATGAGCTGTTGGTAGGCTTTGAGGACAAGGTTGGGGACCACTGGCCTACAAAGTATATTACAGCAAAAGAATTACATCATGTTTCCACCAAAAGATACAGGTATTCCTTGACCAATCTATGCCCCTCCTCCAAAGTGATGTACAGTAACATGGAGGGGGGTCACCAGAGGGCCTTGCCTCTGGTTTATAAGAAGCCTCCCCCTGGAAGGTGGCCCCTATTTGCCAAAAGCATTCACTTGGAACGCTACTGCATGCAGAGGAGCACGGGAGCTGCTGGACACCAAGAGAAGTATACACGTATAAATGCCAATCCCCAGCCAAACTGTTTTGAGATACTCAACATTTGCCTACTGGTTGATCTCTGATGGGGGGCTTGCAAACTGCAGCACACACAGCCTTTTGGAGGAGGGGCCTTTTTTAGCCTCCTCTTGCCTACAGCATCAGCCTTGTCAACCTGCCTGTGCAGGGCCGCCATTAGACATTTTGGGGCCCGATACACCCATAATGTCTGCCTCCCCGTTCCGGTCCTACACAAATGTATAAATAGATTTTTTTTTGTTTTAAATAAAAAAAAAAAACATTGCCGAAAAGATTTTAAAGTAGACCAAACCCAGGATTTCACTATCCCAGGTTTTTGTCTGTCCCCCAGGATAACCCAAGTTTGGGATGACCCACTGTGTGAAACCCCCTGGGTGACTTATGTAAACTTTCCTCGAGCCCACAATGCATGCGCGGCAGGCGGCGGGATCACTCGCATCCTTCAGGTGTGCTCGACCACGTCAGCCATTCACTCTGTGAGTGTGATCAAGGACAACCAATAAAGGATGCGAGTGATGCCGCTGAACATGCACCGTGGGCTTTTTGGAGAGGCCGAGGTAAGGTGGGGGGTTTCAGACAGTGGGGCATTTCACATCAGGATGCCCTGTCAGAGAGGGAATCGGGACATTCTTTTGACCCACTTTAAAGTGGAACAAAACCCAATTGTGGCCGCTCTGGAATCTAAAAGATTTATCTATTAGATCTATTAGATAAGAGCCCTCACATGCACCAGTGGATCAGGAAAGGGTAAGTGATTACATACTTTCCTGGGGAGTTTCACAGGGAGAGTTTTTTCCAATTTAAACTAGGAAACAGCAAAACAAATAGTGCTTCCTTTTGCTAAATGATGCCAAGTAAGACAGAATGTGGTTGCTCCGCAGAGCACTGTGTGCATTGTTGGAGACTGGGCCCCCTCCTGTGCCATTTAGGCCCCAGGTTCGGGCTTACTGATCGGCTGAAGATCTTAGCAGAATCATTTTGAAACAGTTGACCTGGAGGGCTCAGCTTCATGGTAGCTAAAGGGAAAATGGCTTGATTTTTCAGTATATATATGCTCTTTGATAAAACAATTAAAATATAATTTGCCCATTTCTTATCAGGCATGCCACAGAAGCATGAGGCTCCCCATGTAACTTGTCGCACTCCAAGGGCTTCCATTGTCTGACGCAGGCCACCGCAGTTCTGGCTTCCGGCTCGCAGGGGGTGTAGGTGACTCATGGACAATAATGGGTTCCTTGGTCTGGCCTCAAACACTACACGTGCTCCCTTGAGGCTGGAATCCAGAAGGACAGTACCCGACAGGGGAGTCCCAAGGTGTGATCTAAGCCATGGTTGGTAGGTAACATGGGGAGACCCTAGTCTCTATAAAATGCCCATCCCGAGGTCTGAATGCAGAAAAAGTGAACTTTCCTTTTTAAGCCCTAAAAAAAATGGTGCTACTCACTTTTTGTACAGAGCAGATCCACCGAAGCGAAGATCGAGCACCCCAACGGTCCTCTCCAGTTCAAGATGGTGGCCATAAATATGTCAAATTATGTATCATGCCCCCTAATTCATTTAGTCATGAGTCAAAATCTTGAACCATAGAGGGCCGGCAGGGTGCCTGATCTCCGATTTGGGTAAGTGGTATACCAGCAGGTCCTGCCTGTGGAGCTGCACAGGACAAAAGGTGAGTAGCGCTGGTTGGCTGCTTCTTTAGTGATTTTTTGATCAGTGATTCACACAGTTCTCATGTAACAGCCATATATGCCCTAATGGTAAGGGTTTGATAAGTTCATCCTTGCTGCAGTGAGTCCGTCCCATGTACTGTCCATCCTCTGTCCATCCTCTGTCCCACAAAATGTTTTCTGATAATTAGGGGACAAAGCTTCAGGTTCTCCACACAGGCAGATCATGCTGAGATGTAGACGATGCTCTATTGTCAGTAGCCGAGTTGTTCCCAGCGTGGTTCGTTTTGCTGGGAGTCCTTGTGTTACCCAAAATTTACATAAAGTGACAGAAGAGAGAATGTAGCATTGTGTAGCTGTCAGTTTAGCTGTCATGACTTCTAAAGTGATGGAATGCCACGAGTCCTGCTGACACCTCCCTCCTCTGGAGGCCCGACGCTGAACTGTTCAAAGCGCTGCCTGCCACGCTGCTATAGATCCTTTCACCTTCCACAAAGCCTGAATTCTGCATAGAAAATGGGCGCACTTCTTTGAGATGGGTGCACCTTTGTTTCTCTAGACATGTCAGGGGAAAAAACAAATGCTTTTATATGTTGCATATATACATATATATAGATATATATGCACAATGTGAAATTACAAACCGGGTAAAACCATTAACTTACAATACATGACGGCCCTGCCTTTGTGGGCTTACAATCTAAAGGATAAGGGTGGAGACAAAAGGTAGGTCACAAGTAGTATAAACTTAATATGATGATATATACATATATATATATACGGTACTATGTAAGCATCTCGGAGATACAGGCATAACACAGGAATTAAATATAACTCTTTAACTTTATTTTCTTCACAAATTCATCAGAATTTTTTTTAAGCATACAGAATAACAAAGTCTATAGCCTTGGCTTACTGAGTTTTAGCTAAGACTGGGCTCTAATACAAAATTGACTTCCCAGGCTTCCTTCTAAATTGTACTACTTGGTCCAGGTAGCTGGCTGCTTCCTTTGATTGCTTCTGACCCGGCAATCAGGGTTGGCTGTAGGCCTTTCCATGGTGCAGCCTCGGCATAAGTTGTTCACACAATGAGGGTTGGCTGTAGGCCTTTCCGTGGCCCAGCCCCGGCATAAGTTGTACACACAATCAGGGTTGGCTGTAGGCCTTTCCGTGGCCCAGCCCTGGCATAAGTTGTGCACACAACCAGGGTTGGCTGTAGACCTTTCCTAGACCCAGCCCCGGGATGAGTTGTGCACACAATCAGGGTTGGCTGTAGGCCTTTCTGTGGCTCAGCCCCGGCATAAGTTGTGCATGCAATCAGGGTTGGCTGTAGACCTTTCCGTGGTGCAGCTCCAGCATAAGTTGTGCTCACAATAAGAGTTGGCTGTAGGCCTTTCCGTGGCCCAGCCCCAGCATAAATTGTGCACACAATGAGGGTTGGCTGTAGGCCTTTCCATGGCCCAGCCTCTGCATAAGTTGTGCACACAATCAGGGTTGGCTGTAGGCCTTTCCGCGGCCCAGCCCCAGCATAAGTTGTGCACACAATCAGGGTTGGCTGTAGGCCTTTCCGAGACCCAGTCCCGGGATGAGTTGTGCACACAGTCAGGATTGGCTGTAAGCCTTTCTGTGGCCCAGCCCTGGTATAAGTTGTGCACACAATCAGGGTTGGCTGTAGGCCTTTCCGTGGCTCAGCCCCTGGTACCTCCTGCACCTAGTTAAATTCACAAGGCAGCTTGGCCTCTCCAAGGCCAATGCAATGCCAGCAGCAGCAATCTGAGGACTGTAACCCCCTTTATATCATTATCAGCCTAGCTTTGGAATGGGCTACTTGGCCATCAGGACCCACCCAGCTTCCCATTGTGGCCATACTCCAGGACTCTACCAGCAGCCTGGGGCTGGTAACACAAAACCTGGCACGCTCTTCTGGAGTATTTTTAAGTTATTAGTATATATATATATTATAATACATATAAAAATATGCTATACAGTATACTGTATATAATATATATATATATAATATACTACACTTATAATAACAATATGCTAAATTAGTATATGATTCACAACACATCCTAGAATGTGAAGGAAACAAAAATAAGTCACTAAAACAAATTTGCCTGGAAACTGCCCTCTATATAATGTATATAATATTATAAAATATATATTATCTATATATAAAAAATAATCAAATATAAAATTAAACTGAATAAAATAAATCAACCATTGGTGTGACCACCCTTTGACAGCAGTTCTTTTAGGTACTGTATACATATATTTATCGAGGTTATGCAGTTCAGGGAAGCCATTAGGAATTTATGGGTCTCAATGCCCTCCAGCACCCTCTCTCCAGCTCTACACACATATATTTCCAGGGCCCTGCATCTGCATAAATCACCTCTCACCACTTACTCTCCTCTCAGCAACTTTCTACTTTTCTCTAAAATCCATCAGAAATGAAATAATGCCGCTATGATACAGAGGGTGTAGCTGTGTAATTCTAAAGTTGGGTCCTGGTACAATGGAGGGGATTTGATTTCACTAGTTTTCTGCATTTACTAATAAAAAAGTGGCCTATTGGCCTTGTTCCCTGTATTTTGACCAGCTTTTCAGTGTGCCAGCATTTAGCAGTAAATGCCATAGGAATCAATGTTATTTTGGGTGAAAATGTCTCTTTATGTTATTTTTACATCTTTCACTGATATATTGAGCGTGAAGCTAGTATTGGAGAGACAAGTAATAAAACAGTTTTGTTCAACTATTTTGTTAAGACTTTCCAAATAACCCAGGCACTCCAGAGACAGCACACACATTCTGAGACCAACCCTATGCTGCCATAAGCTGTAAAAATGGGTTTTCAGCAAGATTGCTTGTTTTTTCAAAGCAAAATCTGCTGCCGCAGTTCGCCCCATGGTCCAGCAACCATTTTAAAAAGTAAATCCAACAAAATGGGGACAGAGAGCCAGTTTTTCCCCTCGTTTGCTGCAACTAATTTAAAGCAGTGCACCACACTATTCCCAACTTGCTGCACACACTGCGCACCCGCTCAGTGCTATACTGGCGAACAGCCACAAGTGTATTAAATCAGACCTAATATGAAAAGAAACACGTAATCCACACTATATCAAGGTGGTCCTAACTCCATGCCAGGGAGGGTTTTCAGGGACAAACCTCACCCGACCAGTCCTACCGCCTGTGAGCCGTACATTGAAATGGATGTCCCGCCCAAGTGTAACTGTCCCGAGCTGACCTCTTCCAGGTAATACAAACTTTACAGGAAAGGTCTGCTTTTCCGTTGCTCCCCCGATCACCTCATCATCAGGGGATGAGGCTCAGAGCTCCTGCTGCTGATGACAAAGCGGTGTGTGCCCTCAGATCTGATATTAGGATGCCCCTTAGTTGCCGGTAAACTCACCTTTATTGGCAGCTCCCACCTGCAGCTGTGGCATGCTTCCGCACCCAGCCATTCAGATAGGACCCACACTACAGGAAAGCTGGCCATCGGGCTGGGTCACGTCAGCCAGCATGGGTGGAAGGTAAGTAGGGGAGCCATATGTCCTTTATCAACCCTTGATCTGAGGTCTGTGGGCTTTCTTCTTAAAGTGGCTGCAAAGCCGTGCGGCACATTCCTGGATTCTAAAAGCTTCCCGGGGCCTGCAGCTAGCCGTTATACTCACCTTTGCCCATGGCTCCGCGGTTCTGCCTTTTCCAGGGGCTGCATCCCCAGTTTAACTGTAGCTGAGATGTACTCCCACGCCCAGTGATTTAGATTGCCTGGGAGGGGGTCGCTTCCCAGTTAAACCGGACCTTCAGCATGATTGATTTAATGAAAAGCCAAAACCTTTAAAAAACTATTCACCATCATCTATTAATATATTTTAAGTTTTTAGTCTCTTATTATTCTTTCCCCCACTGGGCTGCAACTCTGCTCAGGCTTAGGATACGGGCGCCGCCATCTTGACTCAGAAGCATCACACATACTGAGGAGAGGAGAGCGGGATAATGTACAGGGGGCGGGTTATAGCTGTGCTTTGCACAGACAGAGCAGAGCTGGGGTCAGGGAAAGGACAACAATCCCAGAATACAGAGCGACACAGTCAGAAGTCAGTCACTTCCTGTTTGCAGGCTGCCTGATGCTCCATGAGCCGCCATCTTGGATGTTTAAAGGCTCATAACATTCAGTAGATGCAGGTAGGGTGATTTTTAATGTGCACAATCTGTATGTA
Organism: Gastrophryne carolinensis; assembly: GCA_027917425.1. Lineage (NCBI taxonomy): Eukaryota > Metazoa > Chordata > Amphibia > Anura > Microhylidae > Gastrophryne > Gastrophryne carolinensis. The sequence continues at coordinate 177,078,199 of CM051240.1, read as the reverse complement.
CAGGTTGTGGGAAACATAAGATATGCTTTTATTCAGGGTTTGTTTCTATGTTGCTATGTTTCTATGAAGGTCCGCTTTAAGATCAGCCATTCAGCAATCTCAGTAATGCCAGGTAGGTGTGGCCTTGGGGCTTTTTTTTAATTGTGCCATTTTAAACATGGCTCTCGCCCTAAGGCTGGCTTACTCCTCTGTGCTGATAGGGTGATTCTAGTGCACTGAGTTTATAACAAGCAGCAAATGACTCAATTTACTTGACACTTTTTGGACACTTTTTCCTCCACATTTTTTATGGAGTGTCAGTGTGTAATTTGCCACCTTCAGAGTATTTAATGTAACCTCACAGCTGTCTTATTTCACAACATTGTAACATCAGCAATTAGAGCAATTAGCGTTTACAACAGCGAGACATCACAGTCTCTCTCGCTCTCTCCGATTCAACCTTTTCTTTTTTTCCCTTAAATTAATTGTTTTGATGAACAGCTTCACAACAAAGCAGAAACTAACATAGAAGAGTGCTGTGCTAAAGCAGCCCTAAAATTTCAATGGCATCTTTGCTCCAGGAAGTGTTTGGGTCTGCAGACACCCCAAGAAAGCTCACCACCCCCCCCTCATGCCACTGGATAGCCCTACATAAGGAGACACTTGCCTTTTACTCCCCAAACTCTCTGCCAATAGCTGCATTCAAGTACAGAAGCCAAACTGTTGCTGCAGACAGCACATGTTTCTAGGTCCACCCAAGGCTTGTCAATTAGTCCGCCCAATGCCAGTACCAGGGGATGGCAAACCAGGTGACTGCACAGGGCCTCATCGCCAGAAGTTTGCTGTCACTGGGGTGTTGAGGGTCAGTTTAAAGCTAATAAGCAACTGCAGACTGCTTTTTTATGGGCATCAGTACTCAAAAAGCCCACAAAACAGTTTCTTCGAGTGGAAAACGTCCTGTTTATAGTTACTCAACTAGCCAATAGTAAAGTACACATCGGTAAAGCTTCCTCTGTCTTCAGGCAGTGCAGAGATTTGTTGTGCTTTCTTTTTTCTCTAGTTCCCTCAGTTCGCCTCTGTTATTAAAGAAGACCAAATCCCACCCTGGAGTCTATGAGACTCCAGGACAGGCATACTTGCTCCCCACGGGGCACCCCGATCGGAGTGTACTAGTATCTAGCATCCCTCTAGGTCTCCACCAGTTAGCTTTGTTGCTAAAAGTATCCTGTCTATGCTTCGCCTACCTGCTATGGTGTTAACCTGTAACATTAAATCGGACCAACGCCCATTTTTTCTTTAACGGGTGTTGGTCCCGCAGACAGCTAATGAAAACAAGATCGGGGGCATCCGGAGTGCTGAAGCCCCCCCCCCCCCAGAATGCCCGTAATCCTCAACTTCACTAAGAGCCAGGAATCCTGGATCTGCCGATGGGCGGTTACGGGGCAGGTCGCTCTGGTGGCTGGCGCGGAGGATGCGACCATGGCCTACATTGCGCCCCGGCCATGGTCGAGGGTTGCAGGGGTGCAGCGCGCTCTGATCTGCTCGCATTAGACAAGCTCCTGGATGATGAGGCTCGAGCAGATCCGAGCATGCTTGAACAAGCGGCCGTGGATGTGTCGTAAGACCAAGAAGAGGTGAGTTAGTTCGGGCAACATGAGGGGTTATTTATGATGTGCGCCTTTTAGCATTATATTTGTGGCTTCTTGTACGCCAGCTTTGGAGCACTAGCATTCCCCTCTTACCTGACGCTGTGCTGTGCACTACATTGGCGCTAGCAGTCGCTGCATCAAACACTACTAATTAGTTTGATTATTGCACTTAGGTGTTGGCCGGCTCATGTCAGCGTCTGTTGGACCCGCTGGCTGATTATACCAGCGCCAGTGAGCACCACTTCGTACTGCCGTTTTTCTGGCGCTCCCCGGCACATTTAGAATTTTTGAAAAATCGTCGGCGTTGTATTTTTCCGTCGCTGGTCAATGTTTCATCATTACAGTTACAAGAAATCACTGCTGGGGACAAACGTACAGTGCATTTAGTTTGCGTTTTTGTTGGTGTCCAAATTACACATTGTTAAGCAAAAGAAACCATTAAAATCAATTGTAATAACCCAAAAAAACATTTTGGTCCATCTAGGTTCTATGTTTCCATATTGACTAGTCAGAATGCAAGTTCTGTACAAATAAATGTGTGTTAATATTAATTATATGCATTAAACACTACAATCCAGTTCTGCCCATTGTGCTCTATCGGATCATCTGGCACTGCTTCAACCTCAGTGTTAAATAAGACGCTAGCTGTCGGCCACATCAACGCTGGCATTTTTTTCTTTCTTAAAGTGGACCAAAACCCACGAAGATCGGCCCAGGAATCTATGATTACCGGGCTGATTGATTGCCTCCCCCCAGGGCATCCAGAATCGGATGCTCCGAGGTGTGAACTACTACTACTATTCGTGAAACCCCCCAGGTCACCCATAAACTCACCTTCTTTCCCGGTCCAACGGCGCATGAGCGAGCAGCAGCCGCATCCCCACTATCCCTTTAGCGGGGCGCGTGCATGCGCCAGGCATTTGTGAGTGGCCGGCGCATGCACACTACCTTTTAGAGGTAGCAGGAGATGCGGCCGCCAGTGCACTCAGATTAGACGAACTTCTGTTCGCAGGGGCTCAAGCGGATCCAAGTGTGCTGATTGGATGAGAGGCTGTGCGTGAATCGTAGGATTGGGAAGAGGTGAGTTTGTTTTCGGCACCCTGGGGGTTTCACACAGCGGGACACGGACTAAATCCCTATTTAGTAAAATTCCTGGGATTTGGTCCACTTTAAAGTGGATGTCCAGTCAATAATTGACTCCAGCCCTAATGAAAATCCCCCCTAAAACATTTTGCACAATATGTTGGAAATGAATGTGAAATGCACGCTCCCCTGCTAGTGCCCTACACTGCTATTGTCAGGCTCCAGCATTGACTAACAGAGCCATGCTGCTGAGTGAAAGGGGAGCCGCCAGATCCCAGGTCCCCCTGCTTCTGCAGTGCGATCTAAACGGCTGGGCACCGGAGTCTATGAGACTGCAGAGCCAGCTGATTTCCTCTCCTCTCGGAGTTCGGGGTATCTGTGTGAAATTCTCCCGGAGTTATCTGTCCAATGAGAACACGGCGCATCACTCTTTCGGCTGTGCAGGCCAAGCCTGCCGCAAATGAATGGCCACGCACATCTTAAGAATGCGAATGATGTCATGCTCCAGCCACATATTAATATGCGTGGGCAGAAAAGCGGATTGAACGAGAGACACACATGTGCCAAGGAGAGGTGAGTTTTACTGGGTGAATGGCAGGTTTCACACAGAGGGGCATCCCAAACCGGGGTTCCCCAGCGGGGCAGGCTAAAAAAGATAAAGACAAATCCCCGGATAGTGGAAATCCTGGGTTTTGGATGATTGACAATTAGCCTGTAGGGAGGGGGGATTAATTAATTGAGCAAAGAGACCCAGTACTCCAAGTCTATGGCTGCAGGAGCCACAGAGAGCGTACCCCTGTGGTCAGATAACATTTATGGCAGGAAGAGATAAGACTTTATATTATCTAAAGTGTGACCGTTGATTGGACTTTCCCTTTAAATGTGGCCCAATCACAGTTCATAATGTAACCTATTTATTTTATGGCATGTGAGCATAAATATGAAGGAAGAGCAGCAATGACGACGGCCACTAACCCTATGGGACCCGATGCAGTCGCTACCCCTGTAGTTACATCCCTGGGCATAGCATGGCTTCTAAAGCCTGGCTATGTGCACCTGTAGCGGTAAAGCTGGAACACCTTGCATTGGAGGAAATCTGTATTTCAGGCTGATTATTTGTTGTAATATTAACTCACATTGTTTTATTTTATTACTCGACTTGCTATTTTATTTATTTTATCCATTCTCCACGCTATACATTGTATCCCATCCTGTTTGAAAGCAGCCCTGATATGGTCTTTCAGTAACCATTTGCATTTATATAGGGTGCATTCAGCACGCAAACGCTTATGGTTTTCTTTGCATTTTTTGAAAGGCCGCTCCACCTGATTAATAGGTGACAGCGATGGGAAGAGAAATGATATCTGTTGGCGTGACCACGCCAGAAATAGGGAGACTGGGAGTAAGGACAGGGGGAGGTCACAGCAGAGTGAGCCTTATAATAATCATCATTCTTTCTCATATAGTGCTGGCTTCAGAGATCCTTGTCACGGCCTCCTAGACAGTGCGGGAATAATCAACATTATAAAGCACCCGAGCTCCAGTCTCTTTACCCATAAATACTAGAGCTTTAGCTTTCGATGAAAACTCCTTTATAAAGATGTATAGACAAGTGTAAGGTAAAGCTGGCCTTTTATGCCTGGATCCTGATGGTTGGTGCAAACATTTACTGGCCTAAAGAGGCTTATTCTAGCCTTGAGTATATAATATTGACTTCTCAAGTGTTATTTGCTGGGCTCATGTAAGCCTATTGAGGTGTTTTAAAGATGTGTAAGAGGTTGGATGCTGTCGAGAACCTTTCCCAAACATGATGGCCCTTGTGAAAGAGCCGTACAAGTACAGAACCATTTATTGCATTTTATAAAGATAATAGGGTAGATTCATGGTTGTGCACTGGTGACTTTGCGCATGCTATTTGAAGTGCCAAATTGCATTTGGGCTTCTTCTTGATTTATGGTCATCAAAATGAGACGCGCATTTGTTTTTGCGCCCCAGGAATGTGGACTGGGTGAGTAATCCAGTTTTCTACCTTGTATATGATTTTTAAATGGGGGAGGGGCGTAACAATGTGCCAAACAGGCCTCTATTTAGCTTGACAGCCATTTGGATGAATAATCCCCAGTATTGAGCATTAGCTCAATATCAAAGATCTGTGTAGGGTAAATTAGATGGGCGGTTTATCTGGATTTTCCTTTGTTTCACTCCACTGGGCTACTAGCCGAGTGCACCAGACATAGGTGTTTGTATCCCAGGTCTTGGGAACTTAATGGCTGTGGCCGCATACCGGCCCAATATGCCCTTTTGGGGAACACAAGGACCTCTATAGCACAAGTATGGGGGTAGGCACACTTAAGGGGAAGAAGAGCTTGGTGGCCATCGGCATGGGCCGGGTCACTGCTGGGAGCACCACTGTAAAAGCACCGGACCTGTCCTGAAGGGGATAGGGGCTAAAATGCTGCCAAGGCCAGTGGCCTCTGAGTTCTGCCCCTATTACTGGAGCTGGGCTTTTGAAGGTAATAAGCTATTAAAAATAAAAAGGAGATGGGTGAATAGTTTGGCCAATGCCGAGCCAAAAAGGGTTAATATTTGGGTCAAATTTAGCTATGACCCAAAGCTCATGTCTACAGAGGGGAATGTAATATCTGTATTCCCTTGGAGAGGCATGTTACATCTGCTTTATTCACAAATAATAAAAAGCTTTGGTATTGTAGATAAACAGGCTGCAAAACTGTCGTCCTATGCTACATTATTTCATCAACTACAGTATACCAGCAACATATTTGGTCACGTTAGTGCAGCAAGGGAAATGCTATACAGTGATTTATGAACTGCCATGACAAGTGTCAACTGCATAGCACTGATGTCACCATTCTTCATTTCTAGAGCTCCCGCAGGCGACATGGCTTGCCCCAAGGAGCTGTGATGCTCATATGGAAACTTCCTTGTTGAATATTAATACAGTGCTGCTCAACCTACCAAGACCCCCCAAGGGCATGTTTTGTCACAAGACTCCCTAGCTTGTGCTGTTCTTCTGCAGTGACCATAAACTAGAGATGATCTTCACTTGATCTTGCCTTCTGCTATACCATAAATAGAGAGTTAGATCCTAGATAGCTACATACATAACTAGAATGATGTCTCCTCAATGTCAGATTGTTTTTATGCCCACCTTCCCTGTTAGACCCCTTGTCCAAATCTAGGCCAGCCTTAGATGGAATATAAAGTAAAAAAGCAGCCAGCTCACCCAATCCACTCGGAAAAAGCCAGGAAAGAGATCCCCTAGGCAGTCCTCCTCAATAGAAAGTCAGTGCAGTGAGTTATCCAGCTTCTCCTAAAAAATAACTTTTATTGGTCCAATTTAAAATAAGCCCAAAACTGTAGATATCCAAACCAAAATGTGATGATCAAAAAGATCCGGATCAGAACCAATGATGTCCCGCTGCAGGGATCTGTAACGCGTTTCGGACCCTAAAAGGCCCTTAATCATACATCAGCCATATATGGTCCAAGGAAAGCAAGCAAGACTATTTGAGCTATTTTTTAGCCTGTCAAGGTGCAGTCTAAAGGAAAATAATCATCTTTTCTCTGCTTACACACTGTAAAATGAAAGAGTATCTGATATTCTAAGTATGTCACACACCCCACCTCAATCATTAATTATTACACTTGGGTAACTCCACCAGCAGGTGGCGACGTGCAGAAAAGTCATGAAAAACAAGCCCCTCCTGGTCTATACATTCCTGGCACCTCTCACTCATTCCCCAGTGTTTCTTCTCTGCAAGATGGCGACAAGACAGAAGAAAGAAGTCTCCTGCTTGCAGGTAGCCGGGGTAACACCCCGGCCCCCCCTTTCTGGTCTATTTCTGCCCAGTCCTTTTTTGTTTGCCTAATAGATAACAATAGAAGCCTCCCAGCTTAGGCTGCTGGCTGGGTAATGGTAGATGGCACCTAATGGTGCCTAGGAGATTAGCTCCTCCGCTAGACCCCACATGTGGGGCAACGCGGTTATCCGGCCTGGTGATCCGGATTTGGGATGCCCCGTCCCGCTGTCACCTTATTGGTGCTGTCCCTGTCCCCCGCTTGGTCCCTTTCTCCCTGCGCTAGAAAGAGGGGGGGGGGGGCGCTATGTGATTACTAGTACTTGCTGAGTGTGATTGCTGTGTGTTTGTGCTTGATTGTATTTTTATTTTACTGACATGAGGTGGATTTTGGAGAGCCTCCCCACCTCAGGCGGTGGGCAGTTGTATGGTGCCGCCTGACTGTACTACTATTTCGTGCCAGGGTAGGTTCTGCCTCGATGGGGGGGCGGGGTTTGGGCGGCGCGTTTTGTCACTTTTCCGCCCGCTCCCCTTTTGCACAGGTTTTTGGTAAGGTGCGGAGGTGAGGCTGGGCGCCTTGTGTGTGCAGTGCCCACTGCCTCCACTTGTGTGGTGTTATGCGGCTGTCTGGCGGGGCCGCGTCTCGTGCGGCCCGCGCTGCACTTTGTCCGGGAAGGGGGGCGGGGCCGGAGCGCTTCGCACGCTTGAGACGGCCTGCCCTTCTTCTTCTCTTCCTCGTTCATTTCCCCCCCCCCCCATCTTGACGCAATCGCATACTGCGATGGGAGTACGCTGCCTTCTGCCGCCGTGGTGAGTTTCTTATTGTTGTGGGGCACATGTACGCTGTTGATGTAGCACTTTTGGAAGTATTCCCTCAATGAATTGGTAGCCGGCTGCACGGTCCAGCGGTTAGAGCATACGCTTATGGAGTTTGTTCCCTGACGGTGCCGGTTCGAATCCCACTCTGTCCTTAGGTTTTAATATGTATGCATTTAGTTGCCTGTTAGTTTTTGTTGTGCATAATTTGCATTTTTTATTCCTGTGCTGCTGCATGTTTGATTGTCTATGGGCCATGGAGTGAATGTCTTCTTTTACATTGCAGATCCTGGGTTCCCATACTGAAGGGGTCTCCCGGTTTTTAGATGCTTGGCTAGTTGGGGTACTGTCCCTTTATAATTACAAATCCCCCCACATGGGACATTTAAAAGGGGCATCCCGGGTCGCTTATGGCATAAATCCCTGGGTAATTGCGAAAACCATAATTTCACCATTATGGAGGCTTCTAGTATAAGGAAACGGCCCTTGGGGCAATTCAGGCTATTTGGGGGTTGTGGGGCTCCTCTCCCAGGGGATGCTGTCATAATATGCATTCCATGTGTACGGTGGAATATTAAGCGCCAGTCCGGTACTCCGGCTTCTGGCGCCTCGCCGCCCGTGTCATCACCTACCCCTCCCCGCCTGCTCCGGACCTCATGTGACGTGGTCATGGGTGGGGATTCGCATTCCGAGGTGTGCGCCGGGTTGGCCAGCCTTGAGATAACGTTTTCCGCGGTGGTTGCTCAGAGGGCCCCGGCTAAGCGGAAACACTTTCCCCCGCTCCGCAGGGTCACGATGTTGATGTGTTTGAGTCCTTGGACTGGGCCGATTGCCCCCCGGTGGAGGAGGGGGAGCTCTTTGAGGATTCGGATGAGCCTGATGTCCAGCAATTGCCTGGCGCTGCGGGTGACCAGGTTGCTGGGGTGGCCTTCGACACCCCTTCAATATTGGCTCAATTGTTGAGTCGGTTCCTACGCCTAAGGGTGAGTTAATTGACGTGGACTAGCCACGCTTGGAATTCCCAGTCCACGAATTTTTGAGGATGTCATACTTAAGGAATGGGTGCAGCTTACCCGTTTTGCTGGTGTTACGCCTAGTTGGGATAAAGAGTACCCTTTCCCGGCGGACTTGGTTAAGCGATGGTCTTCTTCCCTGTGGTCGATGCTCCGGTTTTGGGGCTGTCCAACACGGCTGTGTTGCACTCTCCTGACTGTACTGCTATTTAGGATGGTGAGGATCGCCGGAGTGACCAGCTGGCTAGCCACGCCTTTGTCGGTTTTGGTTCGGTTTTGTGGCTGTTTTTTTTTTTTTGTGCTTCGGCACTTTTGATGTTGGCTGCAAGGTCCTTTATCAGGGACTTGCCGTCGGGCCTTGATCCTGTTTGTGAAGAGTTTGAGGCTCTCAAGCGTTGTGAATCGTTTGTTCTTGCCACTCAGGTTGATGCCACGGTGATGTGTAGTAGGACCGCGGCCTTGTTGGATGGCTATCCGGCGGTTGGTGTGGCTGCGGCAATGGACTGCTGATTTTTATTTAAAAAAAAAAAAAAAAAAACCATCATGACTCTTCCCTTTTTAGGGTTTGTTACTGTTTGGTGAGAAATTGGATTCTGTTGCCAGGGGAGGTAAGTTGCCTCAGAGCAAGTGACTATGCCGTTCCTTTCGGGGGGGGGGCGGCTTCTTTTAATCTCTCCTTTCGGGGAGCCAGAGCTGGCAGGGGCGCGGTCTTTCCCTGTGTTTCGGGGTGCCGGTTGGAACCAGGGTAGAGGCCTTCCCGGTCACTCCTGGGGCTCCAAGCCAACACCCGCTGCCAGGCCCGCTCAGCAATGAGGGGGCGCCCTCATCCATGCGGGTGGGGGGACGGTTGCGACACCTCTCCCAGGTAAGGGACCAAGCGCTCTCGGTTAGATGGATTCGGGAGGTGGTGTCGTCCGGTTACAAGCTGGAGTTCGAGTCCCGACCTCCTCCAAGGTTTTTCAGGTTTCATGTGCCCACGGATCCTTTGGCCGCGCAGGGGCTCCTGGCGGCGGTAATAAATCTTCTGGACATGGCAGTCATCTGCCCGGTTCTGTCCTCGGTTGTGGGCCTCGGGTATTATTCGAATCTCTTTACAGTGCCTAAGAATGATGGATTGGTGCGTCCTATCCTGGATCTGAAGTTCCTCAACAGGTTTATACGTTCTTGGAAATTTTGCAGGGGAACTCTGCGCTCTGCCTTCACTTCTTTTCGGCAGGGGGACTTCATGACGTCCGTAGACATCAAGGCTGCCTGCCTTCATGTTCCTATCTTTCCGGCTCATCAGGCCTTATCTCGGCTCCAAAGGTGTTCACCAAGGTGCTGGCCGTAGTGATGGCCCTTCTCAGGGCTCAGGGGATTCGCATCGTGCCTTATCTGGATGACCTTCTCATCATGGCTCCTTTCTTCGGTCAATCGGAGACGGACACCAGGTCGGTGGTGTCCTCTCTGGAGAGTGACGGCTGGGTGATCGACTATCCCAAGTCCTCCCTCGCTCCGGCCAGGGTGGTGTCCTTCCTGGGGATGTCCTTGTTTTTTGTCAACACAAAGTGTTTCTGTCTCAGCCCACGGTTCTCTCGATTCAGGAATTGGCGCAGTTTCTTATATCCAATCCTTGCCTGTCCGTCCGGTTGGGGATGAGACTGGTGGGGTTGATGGTAGCCTCCTTCGAGGCGATGCCCTTTGCTCATTTTCGCACAAGGACGCTTCAGCTTCATCTTTTGGCGTCTTGGGACCGGCGACCGCGGTCGTTGGATCGGTCCTTCCGGATGTCCCCTCGGGTTCGGCAGTCTCTTCTGTGGTGGATGGTCTCGGACAATCTTCTGAAGGGTAGGTCATTTCTGACCCCGCTGTGGGAAACTGTCACCACGGACGCCAGTTTGTCAGGATGGGGAGTTTTCTGGAAGGATCTTCGGTTCCGGGGGCGGTGGGGCCCTCAGGAAGCCCACTTGCCCATCATTGTTCTGGAGTTGAGAGCCATCAGGTTGGTTCTGTCTCACTTGACGCAGCATTTACAGGACCTGCCGGTTCTGGTTCGGTCGGACAATCGGACGGCGGTTGCTTACATCAATCACCAAGGAGGGACTCGCAGTCTGGGTGCTCACAGAGAGGTGTTTCTGATTCTAGTTTGGGCAGAGACTCATGTCCCTTGCATCTCGGTAGTGTACATTTCAGGAGTGGAAAACACGGAGGCGGACTTTCTGAGCCGGTGTTCGTCTCGCCGGGGGGAATGGTCTCTCCATCCCCGGGAGTTTCGGTCGCTTTGTCTCCGGTGGGGGACACCGGAGGTGGATCTGTTTGCCTCTCGTCACAATCACAAGCTTCCGACATTCGTGTCGCTGTCTCAGGATTCTCTGGCTCTGGCGGCGGATGCCATGTCCCTGAGCTGGAGGGACCTGGGGTTTCTTTATCTGTTTCCTCCGATTCCCATGCTAGGCAGGGTGCTGCGAAAGTTGGTTCTGGAAGGAGTTCCCGCCATTCTCGTGGCCCCAAGGGGGCCAAGGCGGGTGCGTTTCACAGACATCGTTCGTCTGGCGGTGGATCAGTTCGATCTGCCTCTTCGGCCGGATCTTCTTACTCAGGGCCAACTGTGTTACCCCAGTTTACCAACGCTGGCTTTGACGGCTTGGCTGCTGAGACCTCCATCTTAAAGGAGGAGGGTCTTTCGGATTCGGTCATTCGGACTCTTATTAGTGCCGGGAAGAGATCCTCTTCTTCCATCTATTATAGGTCTTGGAGATCTTATATTGATTGGTGTGAGGCTAGGTCTTTACCTTGCCGGGTCTTTTCTGTTTCTAGGATTTTGGAATTTCTTCAATCAGGGCTGGACTCTGGTCTTCAGCTAAGTACTTTGAAGGGGCAGGTCTCTGCCTTGTCTATCTTTTTTCAGGAGGTCTTTTGGTCAAGACTTTTTTCCAGGGGGTTTCACATCTGCGACCTCCTAGGAAGCCGTTGCTCCCTGTTTGGTATTTGAATTTGGTTCTCTCTGCTCTTCAGGCTCCTCCTTTTGAGCCTTTGCGGGATATTGCTCTGTCCACTCTGACTCAGAAGGTTGCCTTTCTGGTGGCCATCACTTCGGTTCGGCGTGTTTCGGAGTTGGCAGCCTTGTCTATTCAGGCTCCTTATTTTGAGAAACATCAGGACAAAGTGGTTTTTCGTTTCAAGCCAGACTTTCTCTCTAAAGTGGTTTCTGCTTTTCATCTGAATCAGGACATTTTTCTTCCCTCCTTGTGTCCTAGACCTGGGAATGACAAGGAGAGGGCGTTGCATTGTTTGGATGTGGTACGTTGTGTCAAGTACTATTTGTGTATTACGTCTTCGTTTCGTAAGACTGATGCCTTTTTCATGGTGCCCTGTGGGGCTAGGAAAGGTTTTGGCTCCGGCTAAGTCTTCCGTTAGTAAATGGATTCGTCAGGCGATTGTTGGGGCCTACTCTGCCAAGGGGAAGGATCCCCCTTTTCGTGTTACTGCTCATTCTACTCGTGCGGTTGGAGCGTCCTGGGCTTTTCAGCACCAGGCTTCTGTTGAACAAGTTTGTAAGGCTGCTACTTGGTCTTCGGTTCACACTTTTTCCAAGTTTTATAAGGTTGATGTGCAGGCCTCATCGGATGCTGTTTTTGGCTGCAAGGTTCTGCAGGCTGCAGTGGTTTGGGTTTTTGCATTATTGCCTGGTTGGATACCCGCCCTTTTCTGGACACTGCTGTTGGATGTCCCAAGTGTAATAATTAATGATTGAGGTGGGGTGTGTGACATACTTAGAATAATACCATTTTGTGAATACTCACCTGTAAAATGGGTATTATAAGTATGTCACACACCCCACTTCACCCGCCCTTTTGGTATCCCGGATTCTTTATAGGGTGAAGTTTTCGTTTACAGTTTGAGGGTTTTTTCCTGGTACCTTGTCTTTACTGCTGTTTGAATACTGGGGAATGAGTGAGAGGTGCCAGGAATGTATAGACCAGGAGGGGCTTGTTTTTCATGACTTCTCTGCACGTCGCCACCTGCTGGTGGAGTTACCCAAGTGTAATAATTAATGATTGAGGTGGGGTGTGTGACATACTTATAATACCCATTTTACAGGTGAGTATTCACAAAATGGTATTTTTACATTTTCAGTCGCTAAACTCTCCTGATCTCAACATACTGTTCCAGATCTTCCGGATAGTCTCTAAGTTTCTTCCCAGAGGCAGCACTATGCCTTCACATAGGGAATAGAGCTGTACACTCCTTCACTGTAACAACTGCATGCGGTCACAGCTCCGCTCTTAGCAGAATGTGGGCAGAATAGGAAGTTCATCTGAAGTTTTCAAGTGGCTACTGTACTTGGCCACTCAGCTGCCACTTCGGGGGTGCCCCGCTGTGTGAAACCCCCCAGATCGCCGAAATCAACTCACCCCCTCCTGGTCCTACGGCGCATGCTCGTCCAATCAGCATGCTCGGAGCCGCTGAGATCATCTCGTCTAAGCCTTCATCTAAGGCAAGCGGCTCCAAGCGTGCTGGTGCCCACATCCCCCGCTACCCTCTAACAGAGAGTGTGCCCACGACGACCATTCACAAATGCATGGTGCGGGCACGCGCCCTGCTAGAGGGATAGCGGGGATGCAGCCGTGGCTCGCGCATGTGCTGTTGGACTGGGAAAGCAGGTAAGTGTACTGGGTATGCCGTAGGTTTTCGTCCACTTTAACTAGATGCTGGGGCAGAGTTGGGGTAGGGCATACTACTGTATGCCCCAGGAGTTACAAGGAACCTAAAGTCACTTTTGCTTTGAAACGATAATATAGACAATATAGTTTAAACAGAATACATAGCAAATGACTACCAAATACAGATATAACTTTCAAAAGTCAGATCCATTTTTTTTTTACTCCTTTCCATTTTATTCAGTGAAACATGGAAACAAAAAGGAACAGCAGTCATAATAAGTGAGACTTGTTACTGTAAATATGTTCTGTTAAATAATTCAGCGCACCGCCCGGGCTCTATAAATACACAATGCTGACTTCATTTATAGAGCGGGGAAAAGGTGCAGCCTTGGCGGCCTTGCAGGCACCTGCCTTCTAGTGGATAATATCGCTCTCATTTGTGCAAGCTGCCGCCACTTCAGAGCTCTTTAGGTTTTTTTTTAGCTTTTAACTGTTCGCATCCCACAGAGAACAAAATGTAAAAGAAACCACATTGTAGTTCCATTTTTCATAATCCCTTTTTTGAATATATTTTAATGTGAACTTTGAAATTAAACCTAATTCATTATTAAAGGTACTCTGTAGGCAAAGTGCATAAACAGTCATTCAGCAGCTCACCTCATCATGGCTGCCCTCCCCCTTCCTGTCAGAACGCAGCTGCTTCTAAAAGCAGAAACAAGGCAAAGTGTAGTGACACACCCCCTGAATTCTTTTGCCATAGACCACCAATAATAGGGCTAAGCTGGTGGTCAAAAGCTCTGCATCATCAGACTGTGGACACTGGGAGAGAGGGAGAACAGTCAGGGTGATGAGAATACCTGTCTTACAGACCCCGCCCATTATGCTGATAATTATGCAGCATCACAGAGCCAAAGTCCAGGACTAAATATTTCAAAAGGTAAATCAGAAGGTCAAACTGTAAACCTTGATATCTCAGCCATTTCTTCTTCAATTTAAAAAGGGAAAACAGTTTAGGACAGTGCCAAATGTAGCCAGACACAATGGTCTAACAATTGCTTTTGCCTTCTGTATCCCTTTAATACTATCTACTGAATGATTTTTTTCCAAAGTATAAGTGATCATATGGCTTTGCTTATAGCAAACAGGATTTTCTGCAGACCTGCATCCAGTTTTGGACTGGCTAACCCGAGGACTAGAGGATCCTCTGATTGACCCCAGGCCACCATCAGGAATGTAGAAGGGGCCTTTTTCGGTTTGCCTGAGGTCTTCTGTGAATTTGTTATTGATTCAGTGACTTTTGTTACTTATTTAAGAAACTTTATATTGTACATGGCTTGAAGCATTCTGTAAGTGTGGTGTTGATTCAAGTGACTTTTGTTAATTTAATTAATAACCTTTATATTGTGCAGCAACATGATTAGGAGTGGTCTTAGATTGATTATATACATGTAATTAAAGCGGACCTTCACTCTGAATAAGAGTCTATCTTATATGTTTCCCACACCCTGTACATACAGATTGTCCACATTAAAAATCATTCTACCAATCAATCCTCTGGACGCTGCCTAGTGCTGGATGTGGAACAAAATGTCGAAGTTGAATACAGGTACCTGGACTAGTACAGACACAAACATTAGATGCTTTTGTAATTGCCAGTGTAAAATTAATAGCAAGCTTCAACAATCAATGGATTGGACTTTTTAAAATCCCTTAGCTGAATCAAGGTCATATGCAGACAGTGGCTGACTAGAGTACCCTGGGCCCCCAAAAGGAAATCTTCACTGAGGTCCATCAGAGGAAACAATTCTTGCAGCCCACCAGAGTAAATCATTATTAGGCCCCCTAGAGAAAATCATTATTAGGACCCACCACAGGAAATCATTCTTGGGCCCCTTAAACCGGACCTTCAGCGTGATTTAATGAAAAGCCCAAACTCTTAAAAAACGGTTCCCCAGCATCTAAAATTAATATATTTTTTAAGTTTTTAGTCACTAACTTATTATTCTTTCCCCCACTGGGCTGCAACTCTGTTCAGGAATTTAGGATACGAGCGCCGCCATCTTGACTCAGAAGCATCCCACTTACTGAGGAGAGGAGAGTGGGATAAGGTACAGGGGGGCGGGTTATAGCTGTGCTTTGCTCAGACAGAGCAGAGCTGGGGTCAGGTAAAGGTCAGCAGTCCCAGAATGCAGAGCAGAACAGTCAGGAGGCACTTCCTGTTTGCAGGCTGCCTGAAAAGATGGCGGCTTCCATGTTTAAAGGCTCATAACATGCAGTAGATGCAGGTAGGATGATTTTTAATGTGGACAATATGTATGTACAGGGTGTGGGAAACATATAAGATAGACTCTTATTCAGAGTGAAGGTCCGCTTGAAGATCCGGTTTAAATAATCACAGATTTCTTTGGTACACAGACCTGTTTTGGAGATTAAAAAGGAAGTTATTTTCACAGGCCTCAGATCATGAGCACCATACGGGCAAGAGGTTTCTCTTCTTACTTTTGGCCATGCTCCTTTGGTGTTTATCACGGTATCTCATGGTGTGTTCCTGAGTACAAGGTCAGACCCAGGTGAGCATTGGGTGCCCTGACCAAGCTTTGAACTGAACATCTGCGACAAGCTGAATGCCAGGAGTACAGCACCTGACATCTGAGGGAGCGTGACTGATGCATCAGGGGCAAGCAAAAGGTGAGCACGAGAGTCTTGTGCCTGTATAGCACTCAGTCTATAGAAAAGTCCACCAAAGTATCATTTCTCTTTCTAAGAGTGATCTGCTCATCAGTCTATTTAGCCAGTGGGCAGTTTCATCTAAAGATATTCCATTTATATAACACAATGCTCTTTCTGTGCTTGCAAAGCCTCTGGGACATCTTTGTTAATATACTGTAGTACTCTTATTTAAAGTCATTAAAATGTTGTTCATGATTTCTAGCCTTTTTTTTGTTTCTTTGGCTTAGTTCACCATTTTCATACTATTACACCTCCCTTTTCTGTCTACATTTTACAGCCTCTAATCATTGTGTTCTCTCCATGCCAGCGATGAAAAGCAGCCCGTCCTCATTCACAGCTGGAGAGACTGTCCATGGGACGTGTCTCATTGAATTAGCCATTGAAAAGGTCGCTCTTCCGCGGGGACCTCCATATTAATGCAGTGTCATGAAGTCTTCCAGATCCATCGCCACTTTAGCGGCGCAGAAAATGAAAGAGCATGATTAATCCTAATTGCTTTTGCTAAAGACATGTAATCGGAATAAAACACCTGGCCTTCTGATGGCGGAAGCTTGTGGGGCTGTTATGAATAGAAGATGGCGTAATGTTATATGTATGTATTAGAAGCTGCAAGACACATTTATTAGGGAGTATGTTGGCACTGGTAGGGTATTATGCTAATGCCGTTGAATTACCAAGGCTGGCATGCATGTATATATGTTCCCCATTTATTTGCATTTTATATACGTGTGTGGGTGTCTATCAGAACCAAATCAAACCCCAAATCGGAGACTGGCTTAAGAGACTAAGTGGATTATTTAAGAAGGGATAGCGCCAGGTAGTGCCTCGCAGCGGCAGGCAGCGGCTGGTGAACGGTGGGCACTGTACGCAAAACCACATTTATGAAAGCGAATCTGGTGAGTGACTCTAACAGCGCCATGTAGCGTCACATGTATTAATACAGGGGCTCAGTGTATAGCGGCAGTGATCTAGGCTCAGGAGTGCCATGTAGTACCTGTCGCTCTGTAGCGCTCTCCCATACCTTTCAATGGGCTTTCATTAGTTGTGTATAAATAGCGTGTTTGGCAATTAATTTTTTTTTTTTGCTTAAATCATTGTGTGACCTCTCCTGGCTGCAAACAAACACTTTTAGAAACTTTTTTGACTTTCAATATTTTTATGCAGAATTCTATTTACAGGTCTGACACTAAAGCGTGACTGTCACAGTGTTCAAACAATGTAATTCCCTGTGTTTTCACTTTGTTACAGGTGTATATGTGTTCTAAAACAGACTTTAATCACACAGCGTCTGGCGCTCGGTGCTACGGTGCCCAGCTTTAGAGCGGCGACGCTATGCGTGTATCCTTTTCTGATGAAGTATGGTGTGGAGCACCGAGTGCCGGTCGCACTAAGCTGGCGCTACCTCTCGCTCGCTGCAGCGCTGTACTGGTGTTAGAGCGCCCAACATACATCACATTCATCAATGCCGGCCAGATTACTACAGCAACTGAGTGGCTATGTTACAACCCCCGATACATGTTTACAGCATCCACTAGCGGCCTCTCTAAGCGCCGCTATACAGACTCTCATCTGCCGATACCTAGCGTTAGTAGTAAATCAGCCTCCAAGAGAAGGACAGAGTTGGAGTTTTGGAATGGTCATATCATAGTCCTGAACATAATCCACTAGAAATGCTGTAGAAGGGCCTGAAAAAAGCAGTTAGTGGGAGGAAACCCACCAACATAACATAGTTGAAGCTGTTTTGTATAGAAGATTTGGCTGATATTCCTCCAAGCCGATGTACAGTACAGGTCTAATCTACAGTTACTAGAAACATGTAGATTCAGTTATTGCTGTACACTGGAGATGGAAAGCAAGTGTTTACATAATTTTGCCATTCACACATATTGGTGTGAGATTGGATCATTTTCTATAAATAAATGAGCACATCTACTATTGTTGGGTCATTTGATTTGGTGCTCTTAATCTATGTCCAACTTTTTAAACTTCCAACAATGGTGCCAAAGAATCCTAAATTCTACACATACACCCTTGAGAGTCAGGACAGGGAGTATAACGGCCTGGTATTGTAAGATAACACCACCAGGCAGGGTAAGAAGGCTCTTCAGAGGGGCGTGCGCACTGCCAAATGCACAATCCAAATAGAACTCTGCTTAACATCTACAGCAACCAATGTTGGACTAAGGCCTGTAGGATCATTGAGGATCCTAATAATACTCCATTATAAAATAGCCTCCCCCCCACACACATAAATTGCACTAATTGATTCTAAATATGGCCATACCCCTGGAACTTAAAGTACTACTGCAGGCAAAGGTAATGGTTAAACCATTGCATTGGGCTACATTTGGCATGGTCCTAAATTGTTTTCCGTTTTTAAATTTCAATCTAAAAAGAATTAATGGTTGAGATATTGGTGTTTACAGGTTCATCTATGAGATACCCCCATACACCCGTCCTGCAATCAGCTCAGGAGAAGCAGGACAGAATTGCTTATTCCCTCCCTCTTCCCACCCCTCCCTATGCTTATTATTATGCAGCATCACAGATCCAAGGTCCACGCACACTCTTTTCAGAAGAGAAATCATAAGGTGAAACTAAACCTCGATATTTCGGCCATTTCTTCTTCATTTTAAAAAAAGGAAAACAGTTTAGTACAGTGCCAAATGTAGCCCGATGCAATGGTGTAAAAATTGCCTGCCCTAGAACTTTAAAGTTTTAGTATAGTCCAGATATTTGGGTTGATTCAAAGAAACATGTAACAGCTTGGATTTGGGTGCCGATCATCCTATTTTTCACGTCCGCTCGTGCGTTCGTATGAACTTGCGAGTGATTCTATAAGCAAATACGTTTCTATCCTAAAATTTAGGTCCGTTCGTATGGCAGTTCGGGAATCAGACCTATGTCAGTTTCCATCCTGAATTTTCCGTTTCATTTCTCAGGTTGCAACATTGGTTTTGCCCTTTTTCCTTTTTTGTCTGGACGTAAATCCTTCTGATCTTGCGGCTGCGCACTACAAACTTACCTCATTAAAGTGCATTCTAAATATTTGGTCTTATTTTTCTTTATTTCATTCATTTTGTAGAAACCAACCATTAATGAATGCATTTGCATAATAAAATCTTACTTTGTTTAATTTTTAGTTAACTTGCATTTTTTACTTGTTGATTTAATTTTAATATTTTGGCTTCAAATGGTACAACTTAAATTTTTTGTGTGTGGTTACCCACACCCTCTACATACAGATTGCTCTCAAATATTAAAAAACACCCAGCAACTTCTGCATGTTATGAGTCTAGAAACAGCCAAGATGGCGGCTCAGGTATTATCGGGCAGCCTGCAAACAGAAAGGGCCTTGTGACTGTCTGTGCCCCCAGCTCTGGGGGCAAAATACAGCAGTAACCCACATCCTGCACTTTATCCCGCTCTCCTCTCCTCAGTAAGTGTGATGCATCTGACCAAAGATGTGCTTAAATAATTAAACAAAGCAAAGGTAAACAACTACACCAATAAATGCAATCTAAAAATATTATTCTAGTACATCAATTTAAAAATAAATAACAAAGGACATAAGTTTCTTTAATTAACGTAAATAAATTGCAAAATAAAGGTTTACATGCAAAGGACTAATTAAGGTCCACATTAAAATGCTTTTATAAGGCATACATGAAATGTATTAAATCAGGCATGCATTGCCATACAATTAATGGCCTCGGCCATGCTGATACATGCAGTTCATTGGAGCACAAGACGCGCAGACTCCTCCACATAGCCAAAAAACCTGTTCACGAACAGCAATCCGGCTGCTAAAAGGTGTCGGCTGTGGCTTTCTTTTAAAACGCGTTTAGAGGTTTCTCTGAATCACACCTAAACACATCCGATTATCCTAAGTTTTACGTTTTGATCGTAAGTTTTAGGATTTGATCCTAAGTTTTACGTTTTGATCCTAAAATTTACGAACGAACTGCCGCTGATCGTAAGAGCATATACGCATTCGTACGTAGGCTCGTGCGAGTCGGGAATGGCCAAAAAAACAGGAAAAAATGACTAACACCCACCCAAACTTACGATTCTCGATACGAAATCAATTAACTTTTGCTCTTTGAATCGAGGGGATTGTGTATATTTCTCGTTCTTAAAAAAATTACATTTACTTTGATTGATTTAGTCATATTTATATACTTTGGTTCTTTTTGGATCTTACACATTGGGGGTGAATTTAAACTTACATCTCAGTGAGGTTTTTTGCTTGTTTAAATTGTTTCTTTACCTTCCATGCATTTTTACAAGAGAGCTACAAAGTACTTACATTTTCTAATGAATTATATATATATGAATATTATGAATTATTATTAATATGAATTATTATTAATGGAGTGCCTTTGTTAGTCTCTGGTTATATTCCCTTTTGGGGTTGGGGCACCCCTTGTGTTTGTACTATATTTATTCTAACAGGGATTTACCAGAGCAGGGCACCTATACCTTAAGTCATTATTTGGTGCCACCCATTTTCCTTCTTGGTAAATACTTTTGCTAATAAGGTAAGGATTTTATTTTGGAACGATGGGAATAACAGCACCCAAATGGGGTGTGCCAACAAAAAACTTTTTTTTCTGCATACCACAGGGTGCTGTTGTTTCCAAAAAAGATGTACCTGTTAAAATGCCCTATCTCAGGTGTGGGTGACTTTTCATTGCACTTATGTGTTAAACAGGTGCAACATCCTCCCTCCTTTAGTCGAGTGATGGTGGTCTCCCTCTTTATGAGGCATCCCAAATAAGGATGCCCCACTGTGTGAGCCCCCCCCAATCGATTTCTTCTCTTTACTCTCCTGTTTCTGGAGCCCTTGTTGCGACTTGACACTGCCTTTGCATCCCCAGCATACCTCTATCTGGGGCATATACCTTTGACATGTATTTCTGAATGGACAACTTGGGCACAGCCACAGCTAAAGGGGAACAGGGATGCAGACAAGGAATTTGAATCAGTTGATCACTGCTGATTGGCTGAGTGGCCCATGTAAGAACAAAAAAACAAGTCCAGCGGTACTGTACTTTCAAGGGCCAAAACTGGATGCATGTGCTCTGCAGGTCAGTCCTGACATTGCCACCCTGTAGGCCCAGTCACAGTCACACCCTCTGAGACCGCGATTGTTACGCCACTGGGCTCAAGCCTCCACCACCTTTTATAGCCTTTTTTTAGGGTCCCCACCTCTAATGCCAGAGGAAATCAGAAAATTCTTGTAGTAGCAGCATTTTCATACAAAGCGCCAGGTGAAACTGGTGATTTCCATGGACTACAACAAGATGCCTTGAATATTTACAAGTGATAGCGCTGGATCCCCAGTGAGGTAAGGAGTTTTCTTTTTTGTAAATACGTCCTTCCTTAATTCCAGGGGAAGGATGCAAGGCGGAGGGGTTGCGCTATGACTGCACATCCACTTTAATAGAAAAATGACAGTATTATTAGTTTACAGTACGTCCTGCTCCAAATATAATACTTACAAGTGGGTTATACTCCGCCAGATGGCGCTGGACTGCAGAGACATTGAAAATAGGCTCCTCCCAGCCCCTCAAATACCCGGGGACCTCCCACAAATCCCCAGAATTTCTCTGCAGTCTGGCTGCGAAGGACGAGAAATTGGCTCTCTACTTGCAGGTGAGCGGGGCTATTAGCCTGCGGCCCTGTAGGACTATTCCCACCCGTTCCACTAGTAATATGCCTCCCAGCCTTGGCTGCGCTGGTCGGGTGAAGGTAGGCAGCACCACTGTTAGGTGCTTAGGAGCGCTGCTCCACCGCAATCCCCCACCAAAGGGTAGGCGGTTCAGGTTTATGGTGAGCCTCTATGGGATGCCCCTCCCGCACTATTGCCCCTTGCCCCTGCCTATCGGTGGGCCCTGTTTAAGTGGCCGCTGTCCTCCCTCATTCTCCTTGTAGCCTTCGGGGGAAAAGAGGGGGGTGTGTGTAAACGTGTATGCTATGCAATCTGTGTTTTTCACTTTATATTTATTCTGTCTGTCTTGTGTCAGCCGCCGCGCTGGCTTCCTTTTACTGTCTTTTAAAATTGCCGCCACGCGCTCTTTTTTGTCAACATTTTGTTCCGCGCTTGGCGGCGGCATTACTTCAGGCGCTGGTGCGCCGCCATTGGCTGCTTGTCACGTCCTGGGTTTGCGCTCTTTGGGGGGGGGCGGGGCCCGTCGAGGTGTACCAACGCCATCTTTAACCTGTTTGGTTGGCCCATGCGCGACGGACCTCTACCTACCGCGGTCCGTAAGTGCCCTCGCGGGCGGCTTTGTATTCTTCCTTTTATTACTGTGTGCTTACGGTCTTGGCTTCTTATGTCTTTCAGGCGGGGCGAACCCTTTTTGGCTTCTCCCGGCCCTTTATTAGTTATATAACTAGTAAGCCTTGTTAATACTCCCACTTCCCTAGCGGGTTATTGGGGCATCCGGGGTTGCTATATAGCGTTATTCCCTATCGGCATATAGCGCCGCTATAATCACCATATGGAGGCATCCCAGGATAATGTAACCTGGGTTCCTTCGGGACAAGCCCGGCTGTGTGTAGCGTGTGGGCAGCCTCATGCTGACGCTGACAAGGCGCGGGTCTGTGTACCCTGTGCTGAGCAGGTGCTTGCATTGCAATCTGGCCTGCCAGTGGCTGCACCTCGTTTTACTTCACCTACCCCCCAAGCTTAAATCTCACTCCTGCTGAGTTGCATACAAGTGGGGATTCTCAGCCTGATGTCTTGTAGACTGGCTACTGTTAAGCAGTTGATTGCTAAGGCCCCTGCTAAAAAGCGTCACTTAACGCCTAATGTCACTATTTTCCCTATGGAAACTGAGGAGTTTTGGAATCTTTGTGGCTATACCCCGTCTGATGAAGGGGAGCTGTTTTCTGACTCAGGCTCATCTGATGAGAGACCAAGGGGTCATGACGATTCTGGCTCTGACCCCTATTGACCCAGATTTTTGAGGTTCTGTCTATCTCTCTCCCTGTTGCGGCTCCCAGGCAGAGAGCGGAGCTTTTCCATACAGCAAAATCACGTTTGGAATTTCCCGAGCAGGCACATTTCCATAACCTTGTGCTCAAGGAATGGGAGCGCCCCAGTAAACTTCCCAGGGTTCCAAAAAGTTAGGATAGGAAGTATCCCTTTCCTACAGAGGTGGTAAAGTGTTGGTCATCCCCCCCCCGAGGTGGATGCCCCGATCCTAGGGCTATCTAACACCTCTGTCATGCATTCCCCTGACTCTACTACCCTGCGGGATGCTGAGGACCGGCGCATTGACCAGCTGGCATCCCACGCCTTTGCATGTGCGGGGACAGCGCTGCGCCCGGTCTGTGCCTCTGCCATTACTGCTGCACTAGAACCCTTATCAGAAATATGCTTGATAGTGCCCCTGATGATTTGCCTTGTGAGGTGTTCAATGCACTCTCCAGTTGTGATGTTTTTGTAAATTTTGTCCTCTCAGCCATGGATGACACCATCAGAATGTGTGCCAGAACTTCTGCCCTTGTGGTGGCTATACGCTGCTCGGTTTGGCTGCGCCAGTGGGCTGCTGACAACGCTGCCAAGAATGCCCTCACTGGTTTTCCCTTTAAAGGACTGCGCCTGTTTGGGGACCGCCTGGACCTTTTTGCTAAGGGAGGCAGGTTACCCCAGCGCAGGCGGCAATCTCGGCCCTTGGGGTCAGGGTTCCTTCTCCTCCCCTTACCGTAGTGCCAGACAGGGGAGGGGGGTTTCCTTTCCTGGGACCCGGGGAGATTTCTGGGGCAGGGGCAGAGGACGTGGACGTCCTGGCCCCTCCTGGGGTCCCAAAGCAATATCATCCCCCAAGCCCCCTCAGGCATGATGGGGCGCCCTCACCCATCCACGTGGGGGGACGGCTGCAGCACTTCGCTCCTGTCTGGAGGCTTCATGTCTCAGACCGGTGGATTCAGGAGGTAGTGTCCTCCGGTTACAAGATAGAGTTTGCTGCCTTTCCCCCTCCAAGATTCATCAGATCCCGGATTCCTCAGGACCCTGTGTCAGCTCAGGAGCTAGTGCAAGCAGTGCAATGCCTCCTGGAGCTGGGGGTCATCTGCCAGGCAAGGGCTTTTATTCCAACCTATTCACAGTACCCAAAAAAGATGGTTCAGTCAGGCCCATCCTGGACTTGAAGGTCCTCAACAAATTTCTCAGGGGCAGGCGCTTTCGCATGGAGACTCTGCGCTCTGCCATCAGTTCCCTGCGCCAAGGGGATTTCGTGACTTCTGTGGACATCAAAGATGCTTACCTTCATATTCCTGTGTTCCCAGGTCATCACAGGTTCCTCAGGTTCGCTCTGATGGATCAACACTACCAATTTGTGGCCTTGCCCTTTGGCCTCACTTCAGCCCCCAGGGTGTTCACCAAGGTACTGGCTGGCGTGATGTCTCTGCTCAGATGTCAGGGTGTGCTTCCCTATCTGGACGACATTCTCATCACTTCCCAGTCTCTACATCAGGCAGAGTTGGATACTCAGCTGGTGGTGTCCACTCTGGAGTCATTTGGATGGGTGATCATGGGTGATCACCTTGGTAACTCCATTCCTAGGAATGAATCTGGATACAGTTCAGGCAAGGATTTTCCTTCCTCAGCAGAAGGTGGACAGTCTGATTGCACAGGTCCCTCCTAGCTTGTCCTTGTCCCTCCATCAGGCAGGGGATGCAGCTGGTGGGCCTGATGGTGGCATGCTTCGAAGCGGTACCTTATGCTCAGTTCCACTTGAGGCCTCTGCAACTTCACCTATTGTCAGTATGGGACAAGGACCCAGCGTCCCTGGACCGGGTCTGTGTGCTCTCCCCTCGGGTCAGGAGGTCCCTCTTGTGGTGGATGGACTCAAGGAACCTGTTGGGGGGCAGATCCTTTCTTACCCCTCTTTGGGAGACGGTCACTACGGATGCCAGTCTGTCAGGTTGGGGGGGGTTCTGGAAGTCCCTGCGGTTCCAGGGAAGGTGGGGTCCTCAGGAGGCCCACACACCTATCAATGTCTTGGAACTACGGGCGATCGGGTTAGTTCTGGCTCACTTGACTACTCACCTTCGGGGCCTGCCTGTTCAGGTGCGCTCGGACAACCAGACGGCAGTTGCCTACATCAATCATCAGGGAGGGACCCGGAGCAAGGGGGCCCTCCAGGAAGCGTCTCTGATCCTGACTTGGGCGGAGACCAATGTCCCCTGCATATCAGCTGTGTACATCCCGGGGGTGAAAATCGCCTGGCGGACTCTCTGAGCAGGGGGACCTCTCGCCAGGGAGAATGGTCCCTATGCAGCAGGGGGTTTCAATCCCTGTGTCACCGTTGGGGCCAACCAGATGTGGATCTGTTTGCGTCCCGCCACAATTACAAGCTCCCAGCCTTTGTCTCACTGTCTCAGGATCCTCTGGCCCTGACCTCGGATGCGCTAGCAATGTCATGGCAGGACTTTCAGTTCCTGTATGTCTTCCCTCCAATTCCCCTGCTGGGCAGGGTCCTGCGCAAGATTGCTCTGGAAGGGGTGCCAGCAATTCTGGTGGCCCCCAGGTGGCCAAGAAGAGTGGGGTTCGCAGACGTGGTGCAGCTGGCAGTAGATCAGTACGCTCTGCCCTTGGTGCCAGATCTGCTCACTCAGGGCTCACTACGCCATTCCCAATTTACAAACTCTGGCTTTGACGGCCTGGCTGCTGAAACCTCCATCTTGATGGAGAAGGGGCTGTCTTCCTCGGTTGTGGATACTTTGATAAAGGCTAGGAAGAAGTCTTCCTCTTCCATTTATTACAGGGTTTGGCGTGCCTACATTGACTGGTGTGAGTCTAAGTCTCTTCCCTGTCGGGTGTTCTCTATTCCCAGGATTTTGGAGTTCCTGCAGCATGGGTTGGAGATGGGACTCCAGCTCAGTACTCTGAAGGGTCAGGTTTCTGCCCTGGCTATTTTCTTCCAGAAGTCCTTTGCTCAGCACCCTCTGATCAGGACTTTTTTCCAAGGGGTCACTCATGTGCGCCTTCCACGTAAGCCTATGTTGCCTGTTTGGGATCTGAACTTGGTTCTGTCAGCCTTGCAGGGTGCTCCCTTTGAACCTGTGCAGGATGCTGCCTTGGCCATTCCTACGCTCAAGGTTGTATTTCTGGTGGCTATCACCTCTGTCAGGCGTGTGTCTGAGTTGGTGGCGCTTTCCATTCAGCCCCCCTACTATGAGAGACATTAGGACAAGGTGGTGTTTCGTTTCAAACCTGACTTTCTGCCTAAGGTAGTGTCTGCCTTTCATTTGAATCAGGATATTGTTGTTCATTCTTTGTGCCCTAATCCTAGCAATGCTAAGGAGAGGGTTTTGCACTCTTTGGATGTGGTTAGGTGTCAAAAGTACTATCTGGTGGCTACTGCACCTTTCAGGAAAACTGATGCTCTTTTTGTGTTCCCTTCTGGTCCTAGGAAGGGTTTGGCTCCTGCTAAGTCTACTATCAGCAAGTGGATTAGTCAGGATGTGATTCAGGCCTACTCTGCTAAGGGGAAGAATCCTCCCTTCCACCTTACTGCTCATTCCACTCGTGCTATTGGTGCCTCTTGGGCTTTTCAGCACCAGGCTTCTGTTGAACAAGTTTGCAAGGCTGCTACTTAGAAACATAGAAACATAGAAGGTTGACGGCAGAAGGAGACCATATGGTCCATCTAGTCTACCCTTATATGTATACTGTATGTACTCTTTATCTTAGGATAGATGTGGGCTTATCCCAGGCATGTTTAAATTCAGTGACTGTTGATTTTTTTTTTTGGTCTTCTGTTTATACCTTTTCAAAGTTTTACAAGGTTGATGTTAGGGCCTCAGCTGATGCTGTTTTTGGCCGAAAGGTTCTGCAGGCGGCAGTGGTTTAAACTGTCTGCTGCTGCCTTTTATTGGGGATCCCACCCTACTTTATGGACACTGCTATTGGATGTCCCACGTGTAAGTATTAGATTTGGAGCAGGACGTACTGTATACTAAGAATAATACAATTCTGTGATTACTCACCTGTAGAATTGGTATTATGAGTATACAGTACGTCCTGCTCCAACCCACCCTTGGTTTGCATTATCTTGGATCCCCTGTATGGTGATTGTTATCATTGTTATAGTTGGTAGTTTGGGTTTGTTTTAATTCTCCCGGCTTCTCGTTAACTGCTTTTCAATGCTGGGGATTGTGGGAGGTCCCTGGGTATTTGAGGGGCCGGGAGGAGCCTATTTTCTATGTCTCTGCAGTCCAGCGCCATCTGGCGGAGTATTACCCGATTGTAAGTATTATATTTGGAGCAGGACGTACTGTATACTCATAATACCAATTCTACAGGTTAGTAATCACAGAATTGTATTATTGGGGCCCCCACAATGCTTACTGTAGCCCTGAATATATACTGTAAATATAATATATATATATATATATATGGAGGGCGCAAGGGCCGCAAGCCTCAGCGCCTCCACCAACCTTTGGGTTATGGTCTGGTCCAGGAGGCTTTTCAGTCTCTGGTCTGACGGGCTGCGAGGCCAGCAACAAAGCTATCGGGGCTGTGCCTGGGCAAACCTTTTTTTTGGTTTTTGCAAACCTGCAGCCAAAGCCACCACTGGGCAGGACGGAGAGTCTAGAGCAGCAAAGCCGCTGCCAGCAACACTACAGTGATGGGTGCGTGCAGAGCTGTCACTGCACATAAGCCACCAAGTACAGCCGCTGGCTGTCTCTGGGGCCTCCACCAGAATTTGTGCCCAGGGCCTCCACCACACATAATCCAGCTCTGCATATATCTGTGTCTGTATTCTTTTACAAGAACTGGAGGAGGGCAGTTTAGCTCATCAAGGAAGCTATTAATATATTTTGCTGCTTTTCAAGTGTTTTATTTTGCTGAGCTCCCATGTATTATACATTCAGTTGCAGCAAATTTACCCTTATTATGTTGTTGTCAGCCCTCTTCTGGGTTTATAAAAGAGGCTGTATTATGATCAGAGACCTTTGTAAGAGAAGGGATTGATAAGTGGAACATCGTATTGTACACACTCTTATGACCTGTATAGACACGCAAACATGACAAAATGACAAAATAGTCTTCATGTTTTCTAGCAGAGTTCAAATATCTTTCCCAGGAAAAGTAAAAGGAACATATCTAGGAGCCAGCCAAGAAAACCACTACCCAGCCATGCTTATAGCCCCAGTTTGACCCCTAAACACTTGTATATAATATATATATATATATATATATATATATATATATATATATATATATATCGGGCAGGCTGATTCATCACAGCGTCTGTAGCAGGCATTTTCAGAGCGCCCGCTAGTAGTCGCAGTGCTCGGCCGTGAGTCGCTACTTTATAGCAACTCAGTCGCTGTTCAGTAATGTTGAATACATTGTGAGGAGTCGCTATTTCACCAGTACAACGCTGTATGGGAGCGCATGTTAGCGACTGGTCATAGCGACGACTCACACCATATTCAGCAAAAAAACAGCCTCACAAATCTCTGGCGCTGAAAAATGCTTGTTTGAAGCCCAGAGCACAGGAGGCAGTGTGTTTAAAGTGTGTTTTTTAGCATCTATCATTGTAATAACATTGTAACATGAACACTTTAATGGCTGACCTGTAATGTCATTTCTGAAGAAATATATAAAAAATGAAAAAAATTGTGAAAAAACTGCTTTTTCAATGCCAGAAGAGGTCACAGAATTTTGATTGTGATTTTTTTGAAAAAAAAACAAAAAACAAATACCCCGTTTAAAGAGAAGAAAAGGTTCGTCCATTGAAATGTATGGGAGAGCGACAGGTAGCGAGAGGTCATACCTGGCGCTGTGCAAGGCTGAACGCTGGCGCTGTTCGCTGAGGCTGTGAAAATGATGAATCAGACGCTACATGGCGCTATCCCAGTCGCTAAACAGATTCTGCTTGATAAATGTGTAATTGCGTGACGTGTCCAGCGCTCACCAGTCGCTACCTGTCGCTACCTCTCATTAACCAGCCACTACCTGACGCTATCCCTTCTTAAATAAGGGCCTAAGTGTACACAAAACCCATTTGGACATTTTGAAAAATGTGATTCGAAAACCACGATACTTAGTAAACTCGTTTACCAAGACTATTTTTAGTGTTAACGTCACTATGGGCATTTTTAATACCCTTCATGCCACAGAATACCCAATATTTACCACTCTACCATATAGCCAGACAATAAAAATCAGTTTACCATAAGACTATAAGGATAACATTAGACCAAATCTAGGGACTGACACACAAGAAAAATGTAGTCCAGGATTCTGTATTCCCCCTTTAAAAAAACCTTAGGTTGCACTGTAACCCCCCTCACACCACCACCACCACAAACACACACACACACACACACACACATAAACACACACACACACAAACACACACAAACACACACACACAAACACACACACAATTTTACTCTGGATTTCATTAAGAAGCGTAAAATTAGTAATAAAAAAAAGAATCATAGTGAAGATTTGCTGCCTCCCTGCATCATGCCCCCCTAGGCATGGGTCCCCAAGTAAATAATGGGAAATACAACCTAGTAGCTGGCTTAGCTAATAGACATTCCAGAGAATCAGACTATAAACTGCAATTCAATAAATGTGTTAATTGCTAATGACTTTTTTACTAATGACGTTAGTAACAGTACAAACATGAGTGAAAAGAATCCATAACTGCACACCACTGCTATAAATAATAATGAATATCAATTCGATTATCCCTGTTGAATTATACTTTATAAAGTCATCTGTTGTTCTGTAGACAGAGGATTTGCAAGCATTGCTGTCTGGTTCCGAAATGTTATTTCATGTCATATTTATTGCTATTGTATTTTTTGTATTTATTGCTATTGTATTTTTTGTATTTATTGCTATTGTATTTTCAAAATAAATATATCACACAGTATTTAAGTGGGACAAAACCAGTTACAAGGGCATCCCAATTTGGAATGTCGCTGTGTGAAACCACCAGAATAACTGATTTCTTAGCTATCCTCACTCCGTCAGCACTTGTGCGGGCCTCCTCCATTGATCATTTATTGCTGTGCACCTCCCATTACTCACTCGGCTGCTCTCACCGGCTGCCAGCCATAGAAAGTTGGGTAGTGGATGTATGTCCTGAATATAGCACCTCTCCTATTTATCCTCCACCCCATCATACCAACTCCTTTTCCACCGTAACCAGCCACAACAATTTCCTTGTGAGATCTCTTATCTGTACTTGGTGAAATAAAGTGATTAGATTTAGATCTTCCTGGAGCTGGGTGAGCACAGTGCAGGGAGGATGAAGGCGGCCCGGGCATGCACTATGGGAGCAAGGTAAGAATCAGGCTACTCTTGGGGGGGAGCTTACAAAGTGGAGCTTCCAAAATCAGGATGCCCTTGGGGAGAGCATTCATCTGGCCCTACAGTCTCTTAGACTTTAGGAGGCCGCTAGGAGTGGGTTTTGGTTTAATGTCTCCCTGTGCAAGATCTCATTATGGTGCCCCCAAAGAATTGGGAAATAAGAAAAAGAGAGAGGTGAGATGGAAAAGGGAGGTAGAGAAAGATGAAGGGAATGTGGGCAAAAGAGGGATGTGAAGAATGCAGAAAAGAGCGAGAGAAGCAAGGGATATTGGGGAAAAAGGGAGAGACAGAGGGTGCTTGGGAAAGAGAGCAAAAGTAAGGGACATTGAAAAAAGAGCTAGAGGAGGAAACATGGAAAAAGAATAGGACACAGGGAACATAGAAAAAAGAATGACATAAGAGAGATGGATAGAGTATGGAAATTAGAGAGAGAAAGGAGGGAATGCACACAAAGAGGAAAAGACTGGAGTCATCTGAAATTAGATAGATGACATTATGTGAAAATGGAATACAGAATGAGAAAAAGAACATATGAATGATGGAAAGTAAAAAAAATAGGGTGGCATAGAGAAGACAAGAAAATAAAATGCTGGTAATAGATGAATAAAGAATGGGACAACGTGCAAAAAAAAAGAGAAAGTAAATCAGAGACCAGCCCAAGGTAAAATGGGCTGTAATGAGGTAGGAGATAAGGCAGGAGGAGGTGGGCAATGCTAAGCAGAGGAGAGGTGGGTAAAGGTAGGCACAGGTGCTGGGGGCTGCATTATGAAGGTTTTGTATCCCTGATCTAGAAAATTATTGATAATCAAACCTCATTTGTTGTCCTCTATAAGGTGTTTTAGGAGAGAAGCTGTCCCATATTAATGGAAACCTGCCTTCTTTGCAAGCTGTAATACATGGGACCAGCCTTTGCACAGTCAAAGG
Source organism: Gastrophryne carolinensis (assembly GCA_027917425.1). Classification (NCBI taxonomy): domain Eukaryota; kingdom Metazoa; phylum Chordata; class Amphibia; order Anura; family Microhylidae; genus Gastrophryne; species Gastrophryne carolinensis. Next base: position 177,047,191 of record CM051240.1, on the reverse strand, counting down.
GTTAAGAGTTCATAGCGGTGCACTGGCGGTGGGTGGGAATGGGCCATTAATCGCCGTCACGCTGGCTGCCTGGTCCTGGGATCCAGGAGATGTGTATAGAGGGAGCGCAGCAGGCGTCTGGCACCAGGCTGCATGGCTGGCTGACTGCTGCAGCACTTACCCAAGGCTCAATTCACAGGCTAAGCACGAAAGCGAGACGCTTAGAAAATGCCACTAATAATGTCACAACAGTTTCAATTAGTTTGTTTACTTCGCTCCCCTGGAAACAATAGCAGCTTGGTGTTTATTTGTTTTATTTTCTATTCAATTTGCTGACGCTAGCTTGCCTTTTTCCACTGCAAGCGTCCGGTCTTCAGTGATCGGTGGCTTCTGCCAATCAGCAGTGGAGAAGCTGACATTGGGTTATAAGTGGACGGGTAAAATTTCATAGTGTAATCAAGTAAAAACATGACATCTAATGACATAGGTAACAACTTTGAAAGTTATATGTGACCATGTGGCGTCTGCCTTTTTTGCTTTATTAGATTGTATTATTCTGTTTTACTGCTTAACGCCAGGCAAGTGAAGCCCACCCTGCAATGTCCCAGTACAGCATTTGTAATACTGTTCTATATGTGTCCTCTCGACATTCGGCTGTCCCTGTGACTTTGGGATCTGTAATATTGCGTAGCTAATATGGTATAATATATCTGTGTTCATACAGTATATATATATATATATATATATATATATATATATATATATCCTGTATTATATCCTGTTTTTATGTAATAACATGTTTCATATGCGAATTTATGTAGTTTGCATTCAAAGAGTTAATGTATTCACATTGTGCAGTTCCAGAAACTTCATAACTCCCTAGTGCTGTAACTAACTTGCTAGGGAAGGGTCATGTGACAAGTGGTGAGCCTATCAGGACTGCTGAGCCCCTAAGCCTGGCCTGCCTTCCTTTTTTCTAGTCAGAATAGCTGTGATCTCTGAAGGAAGAAGATCTGTGCTTGTGCTGCTGGCTTGTCTCACGTGGCTAGTGTGGAGAGAGGCCAGATACTGCACCTATGCGGAGGACTAATGCTTATCAATTCTGCTGATAAAGCTACAGCATCGTCTTTCATATTCCAGGTCACAGAGCCTGTCGTCAATTCAGCTCTAATCTCCAAGGTCGCAGAACCCATCTTCAATCTTGCAAGTAAGCTATTCAGCCTAAATGGCACTATAAGTCTCAGCAAGTCCTCTAGTCTCCCACACCACAGGATCGCTCCTGAGCTCCCGATCTGTATTGTCACTGTACCAGCTAGACTGCCAGTAAAAGTTCCGTTGATCCTAACCTGGCCTCTGCCTGTTATTGCTACCCAACACCTAGCAAGGGATCGCCTGGCCCGGTTGGTAGGGTAACCAGTGCCACCAAACCCTCCTGGCGTCACGACACAGGGCCCACATACCATCTGGGCCTACAGCCTTTAACATCTGTCCGGAACTTAGGCTTTGGCCTGCCACCCCAAAAGCCGGTGACCCACAGCTGCCTCCAGCTTCCCTAACCTGGTAACCACAACCCCTCCAAGCATGTGTGAACTCACTGACTGTGTTTGTCTCACTGCATAGATGGGTCAAATGCGGAAGAAAAATTCCTGTTGGGCACAAGAATACCATGGCCATATCTGTGCAACCCCTCCCCCCAAAAAGGTGTAATTTTAAATAGTTAAATAATAATTATTTTAGTTTTTTTTTTTATAACTGTGCTCTTTATTTGGGATCTGCAGCTTCACTGCACTGTCTGTAGGAACCAGACAGGAACTTTAGGAACTGTAACCCAAAAAATGGTGTGTCACCCAAGTACTGTACAGTATCCAATATATTCTGCCTTTAGCACCTTTCCCCTAGCACTAATATATCAGGCCTCAACACCTAGGAGGTAGTTTATGAAAGTGCAGATGCAGCCAGCATTTATAAAGCCCATCCCGGAGCAATGCATTGGAAGATCGCAGTGGGAGTATTAAAGTGCGCAGTGGGGCATGGTGCAGGTGCAGAACAAGTATTGCTTACTGTGCTCAATGCTACATCTGTAGATCTAAAGTAAAAAAAATAACCATAGGTCCCTTTAACCCCCACCCCTTAGCATCATGATTTTAGAGGCTCATTAATGTAGAAGCCCAAATGCCATGCACTGGTCTGCATTCCCACCAGTGCATCTACGCACTCACTGCTCTGCCCGCGTCCAATAGGTTTCACATGGCAGGTCTGCACACATCAGGGACAGAGTGACCATAGGGAGACCTGGGAGAATTCCTGGTGGTCCGCACTGCTTTGAGGGTGTCTGGGTTGCTGCTTATTACACCCCCACAAATTACTGCCTTCAGTACCCCTGTACCTGGCCCCACCAAGGAACCCCACCTTTTCAGTGACCAGTTGATCATGGCTGTGGGGGCATACCCATTCTTGCCACATTATATGCCTCCACCATCTTAAAGCTTTAGTGTCATCGAATTGACCATATCATCCTCTGTTTATGACCTGTCCCTGCAATACTATAGCTTCAGCAGGAAGTTTATGGGCTACTCATAGACTGGCCAGGCTGATAAAGTCTTACTTTAGTTAAACAAAACTATACTACCAATGCCAGTCCCATGCTGGGCACTGATCCCTTCTCCGCTGCATCGTCACTCGACAACGCTCATGACTTCAAAACCCTTGGCCAAGTCTTGGCCCCAGGCCGCCACTGGCACACGCTGTGTTTGGCACCACACAATTCTGTACAATAAACTCCTTTGGCTGCCAATTGGAACATGTGAGTGCACACCCAATAAGTATAACTGCATGATGTTCAGGCTTCATAACTTCCTGGAATCCAAAATCAGAATGAGCAAGGTGTGTTTAGGCTGGATCTCCCAGGAGGAAATGTGGGTCAGTACCTCTGCCTGGTCTCGGCTGGTGGTGACAGTTACTGACTGTGATGAAATGTGAAAGTGGGTCAGTGGATTTACCCGGTCAAGGGCTTGATACTGTGGTATACACAGCTGGGCACCCCAAATCTGTGGGGGTGAAAGGACCTGAGGACATTTTTGACCATTGCTTACACTTATATTATAGTCCGACCACACTACGCATCTGTTTTATCTCTCCACACTAAGATAATACAGTCTGTAGCTAAGATTGCTTAAAGATGCAGAGCACCATGGCTCTCTGAAATGTATGAGGAAGACAAATATCAACCAACTTGATGGGAGCATGACATCTTGTAGAGCAATATTGATTTCCAGGTTGCTCTGAGTAACTAGCATTGCTTTGTGAAATGATTCTAGTCTGACCTTTGCTTCTTTCATGCGATCTGTGATGTTTCACATTTTGTATCAGCAAAAAATTCTCTCTACAGGGTGCTAGTTAGCCGTGAGAACACATCTTATATTTGATCATTTACATGTTTCTTGACCATGCCCTATACCAGATTTTCTTACTGTTACTGCAATGTCTTCATTTTTATCCTTCTCCCCTAAACATAACATCTTTATGGTTCACATTTTGTTTCTATCTCCTCTATCCTTAAATACTAAGTAACATTTAGTAAATACTTCTTTCACACCTTCTTATACATCAGTCTTTTCTGTGTCCTTTTTTGAACAGTCCTGCACTTAAACCAGACATTCAGCATCATTTCATTTAAAGCCCAAACCCATAAAAAACCCCACTGGGCTGCAACTCTGGTCAGGACTCAGAAGCATCACATACTGAGGAGAGGAGAAGGGCAGGAAGTGCAGGGGGTGGGTTACAGCTGTGCATAGCTGAGCTTTGGTCAGGAGAAGGACAGCAATCCCAGAATGCAGAGCGGCATAGTCAGAAGGCTCTTCCTGTTTGCAGGCAGCCTGAGACCCACCATCTTGGGTGTTTAAAGGCTCAGAAAGGCAATAGGTGCAGGTAAGATGAATTTTAATTAGGGCAATCTGTATGGGGTGGGGGAAACATATAAGATATGCTCCCGGGATTTTCACTATCCCGGGTTTTGGCTCACCCCCCATTGTGTGAAACCCTGCCCTTCTCCCAGGAAACTTATCTTTGGTCCAATGGCACATATGCGTCCGCTCATCCCAACAGCTATTCCTGTGGAGCATATTATTGTGTGGCTTGAGAAGCTAAATGGAATCCCCCATTGGGCTGCTTGGGTTAGGGGGTAAAGTGGGGAAGGGGATGGGGAATGCAGGAATTGGACTGGAATGTTAGTAAAGTTAGCAGCCTAGACTGCTTCCAAAGCAGTGTGGCCCACCGGGCATTTGGCCCGGGTCTCCCTTGGAGTGGACCAACAGGTATTTTAAACGTAAAAGCCATGTAAACATTGACCAGTTTGCTGCACTCTAAATCTTCTCTTGTTCAATCAGCCACCAGCTGATATTCTTCGTGAGATCACCCCCCCCCCCGCACAGTATTATGGGTGACAATGCCAGTCGTGTTAACCTGGTCAGACTGTCTGCTGCCCACATTGACCACTCATAGTTCTAAGAAGAGCAGAGAAAAGTGTGCCTGCATGAGAGTTGTTCATCCAGAAGGATCTCTTGAATCATTAAAGCAAAAATCAAGTGTGTGGTAGGGATATCGCTTTGCACTCAATATATATGAATGGGGAGGCTAGAGCAACATGGCTCTATACAGAGATGTTGGCTCCAGCCATAAATTTTAGGTTCATTTAAAGGGACTCTCCGGACAAATGATAACCTGCACTGGCTTGTAGTCCTGCTGGTTGAGCCCCTAACACGCATTTAATTGTCCACCACTGATTTCAGCAGTGAACGCTCCTGATCACCTAGGTTTATGGATGTCATTGCTCATATAGGGGGTGTGAGGGGTTATCGCCTTACTGTATTTCTACTGTATTTATTTGTTTTCTGGTATGGAAATATATATACAGCCCGCCCTCCGCATTCTAGTATTCACAGTTTTGGTTAGTCATGAATGCCTTGGAGGAGGTTTAAAAAGAAAAAACCTTACTCACTGTGGTGCAGCGCCATTCATCCCCCTGGGCATAGGCTACGTCCTCACAGAGAGGCACTTCCTGCACTCTGTGCGCTTCTGCCCACCCATTAAGATGAATGGGCAGACTGAGCCACGCCCAGTGCAGGAAATGCCCCTCTGTACATTTCCTCCAAGATGGTGGTGCACAGGACCCAAACTGCTGAGGGACCAGCGCCGGATCTCCAGCGACGTAATAGCTTTTTCTTTGTTAACCCCCTCCCTGCCTTGCCCTGCCCTGCAGTGTGTGCCCCCTGCCCCCGTGAATACAGAGGACCTCTTATGGGGTAATCACTGAAGTGTGGCAGAGAACATCACATTTTTAGTGATTACCCCTCTTTAGAGTTTACAGAGTTTCAAGTGCATTGAACACTATACTAAGCTTCTCTAAGCATTGAGTGGGTGTGCTTACATATTGATCCCAGAAGGACTGGCGGCAGTGAAGCATGGAAGTCCTTGGGCACACTGGTAAATGCTCATGATTATAACCCCAACCCCCGAGCAAGCAGCCATCTACAGTCTCACTGCTGAGCATTTTGATTCTCTGCATTGCAACACCTATTTATCTAAATAAATAACCTGCAAGCAAAAACCTGATCCAGCTGAAAATGTGTATTAACAATGAAAACTTTTTTTATCTGTATTGTATTCCTATTTCACTATGACATAATAAACTCTGTGCTGCTCCACTAGACTAAAGAGGGTAATATATTAATATTTAGAGATGCCGTCCACTTTTAAGTGCCTCCTCACTTTTTTTAAAATGAAATGATCCCTGTCCCTTATTGGGTTTTGTCATAGAAAGGTACTACAGTGCAAAGTATTCATTATAGACTGAAAAGCACTCAACGAAGTAGAAGAGCACTGCGATTTAATTTTTGAATTAAATCTCAATTTCAAAAACGTTGGGAAACTTAGGGATAGAAATCAAGAATGAAAGAATGAAAGGGGGACCTGAGCACAGGTGGGGGGTGCCATTTTGAACCTATGCCCTGGGTGCCTCAAAGCCTAGCTACTCCTCTGCCATAAGGGTACTGAGAAAGCTGACAAAGCTGATCGGTGTTAGTCCAGCGACTCACCTGATTGCTGGATCTGAGCTCATGCCACAATCCCGTGCGGTCCAGGGCCCGAACATAGGGTCGGGATTAATGAGGGTTTGCAACTCGCCATCAATCACAGGTGCACTGCCACACCCTCTCCATTCATTACAACAGAGGTAGACCTGACACGCCCCCTCCATTGTAGTGAATAGAGAGTGCGTGGTCACACCCTGTGACTGATGGCGGGCAGCGTGACCAACAAGTGATGGTAAATGGAGTCTAAAGCCCAGGCAGTATGGTAAAAGAGGGATCCAGTAATCATGTGAGTTGCTGCTTGCTAGACTAGAACTGATCACCGGTGGGAGACAGAAGGTAAGTACTTTTTTTTAGCTTGCTAAATTATTTTAAATGTCCTTGCCCCTAAAATCAGGGCTGACTTCAATTCTTTCTAGCTCCTTGGGTGACAGTCTGGATGGACCCCTTTGGGTATTATCAAAGATCCATTTCTCCCCACCAGTGCCCCACTTTATAAAAAGAATCCATAGACACCAAATACAATCCATAGACTCAAAACTAAATAGGCAAAGTTCATGCATAGCAGGAGCAGGGAGAGTAGAAGTTGGGTAAGTATACTTCACATGGTCCTTCGCATTTCAGCTCGACGCTCCCACCCTTTTGACTGTGGCTTCCAACCGCCTATCCTCCAGTATGCTGCCCTGGGCACTAAAAAGATTATCCAAGTAAATTGTTGCCCTCCATAGTGCCATGGGCCCCAACACTTGCCCAGATGTGGGCACTTTAAACTTATACTAAGTATAAATAGCAGCAGCTGTTATACAGTAGGGGTAAAACTGGGGTTTGTAAAGGTTTGCATACACACTTTGCATGTCAGATGGGGTTTTCGAGGCAGAGACAATAATGCTCACTTCACACAGGTGCGTTGTAATGCAATTGAGGTGGGGGGGGGGGGCTATAATCTCTTATCTCTTTCCATAGTAGACTATGGGTCTGTTCACTGTGCAATCACATTTTTCCCGTGATCACACAAATTCTTGCCTGCAGTGAATTTAGAGAAAATAGTCCCATTAATCGTAAATGCAAGTTGCTGTCCAGGTGTAAAAAGTGCCATGGTGAATGTGATAGTGATAATATGGCATCGCCCCAGTGTAAATTGCTGGTAGGGGTTGGGAGCTCTGGTACACATATAGCTTCTGCTGTGGATATAAAGCAGACCTTCACACCGAATAAGAGCATATCTTATATGTTTCCCCCACCCTGTACATACAGATTGCTCACATTAAAAATCATCCTACCTGCATCTACTGCATTTTCTGAGCCTTTAAACATCCAAGATTGGCACATGGAGTCTCAGGCTGCCTGCAAACAGGAAGTGTCTTCTGACTGTGTTGCTCTGCATTCTGGGATTGCTGCGCTTTTCCTGACCCCAGCTCTGCTGTTTGTGCAAAACACAGCTATAACCCGCCCCTGCACGTTTGTTCCCTCTCCTCTCCTCAGTATGTGATGCTTCTGAGGCAAGATGGCGGCGCCCGTATCCTATAGTCCCGAACAGAGTTGCAGCCCAGTGGGGGAAAGAATAAAAAGTAAGCAACAAAAAAGATAAAATCTATTAGTTTTAGATGCTGGGGAATAGTATTTTAAGGGTTTGGGCTTTTCATGAAATGATGCTGAAGGTCCGGTTTAAGGTGGCTGTGCGCATTAGTGTAAATGGGTGACCTGCCAAGCCTAGACAAACTCCTGATAGAGTCACCTCCTGTGATTCCTACGTTCTCTTATTTTTGCCATTTTTACTCCCCTTCACATTTTATCATAGGAAAATAGTATTTAAAAACAATGGCAAGCATTAGCACTCCAATGGTTTTAGGAAAAGACACAGTTTGTCAAGCTATGTACGGCCATAGTTTCCATTATTGTTAATCACGTTTTGTTTTTAATAATTACTGCACCTCAGGTAGGCTATGGAAATTGTTGTTCTGTGGAATAGAAGAAGGTTTATTTTTTGTGATTTGTATAAAGGAAAAAAATTATATAAGGCAAGTATAAACTTGTAAAGTGCAGTAACTATAAGCAAAAGTGAGCTTCAATTTTTATGGTCAGTTTTCTAAAAGTTTAAAAGTAAAGTCCACTTTGGCCTTTGTATGGGCGGCTCCTATTAAAAACAATGGGTGCCTCCGTATTTGGAATTTCCCAGTTTACAGGCGCCATACAGAGGCCATACCCACACACAAGCCGAAACAGCAAGAGCAGCTCCGGGCTTCACAAACTGCACCTGTGGGGGATGATTGGACCGGCAGTAGGCTAGGAGGGTCACCCTGTGCCCTATGGCACTTGTCAGTTCCTTCAAATATTGGTTGATGTAGTCTAGTGTGCATTTTGTAATAGTGTATGATGGCTTCATGGGTCAGTATGTAAAAAATGTACTACTCCTGAATGGCTCGTCCCATTTATGTAAATAATTTACTCTAATATCTCCTTGAAAGGCTCCTCAAATTATGTAATTAAAATATTAATAATATTATATATATTTATCCTGCCCGGCTCGACTGAAATAGGCAAACACATATACAAATATTATCAATATCTGGCCAATGATAACACAATGGATACACGCAAAAGACTGTAGGTTCTTTTGACTTCCGGTATATGCGAAGGACACTGAGACGAATGGTAAATAAAGAGATATATTGTTGATAAAACAACACAAAATGCAATCAAATCTTACAACAAAATACAATACAGTTCTGAGACCGGCATACATATATCCAATGATTAAGGCAATTACCTGACCAGCAACTCATACAATTATCATCCTGACCCACCAGCCGACTCTCAAGCTGGCAGCCTTCTTTCCTCCTTTCTCTCTCCTCTCTTCTCAGGACTATTGCAGGCCCTTCTCATGTGCTCGCAGTCTCTCCCCCTTGCCTTCCTTCCTCCCTCTCAGTTGCTTCTCTCCCCCAGATATATATCCAATATCCCCTTTGATCTCTGGTCTTCTTTTTCTTTGATCTTTTATGACCCTAGTCATACATTTTTATTTTCTCCTAATCTGGCTTCTCTACCTTGTCCCCACCTGCTTTGTTTGTATTTTATTGTCTCAGAATGCTGATACTATCTACTTTGAATACAATTCCTTCCCCAGGCCTGCTGGTATTCTAAACAGTTTCCCATTGATGTCATGCCATGAACTATTTTACTGTATATTCCTATATTTATATATGCAACATTATTAATAATATTGACTTTCCATAAAAGGCCCATTATTTACAAGTAGTATACTCTATTACAGGGATTTCATTTACCACTGGTAGTAAATAAGATCCATGCTCCATGAGCACATACGTTTTTCAAAAGGTGATGGAAACTATTGATGTGCTTTTGTTGCACAATTCCTGCACATTAAAGTTTTTTTGTTCATTTTCAACATTATCATGTTTTAGGTGACTGACAAACCATCTGTAATACTCAGGTGGTACTTGATAAAAGGAGGTAATTGGAAAAAAGAATGTAGTACTTGATAAAAGGTTGGGAACCCCTGACCCAGGACTTTTAGCTAGTGATTATTTGCAGTTTAATTTGGGTGTGTGTTGGGTGTAACACAAACTGGGACTGTTTGTCTAGGAAGAATAAAAAAAATTGGAAATTATAATGCCTGAATGGTTCTTAATAATAACTGTAATGGGTGATGGATGCAGGTGACATAACAAGGGGTTCAACCTGGTACTAAGGCTAGTGACAACTGAGCAGTTAAAGGAGCATTATCGTGAAAGTGTGTCATATTAAATAGCCATATCTATTATATTAAATATCCATATAAACACGTCAACTAATGAGAGGTGGGGACACTTATACACCCGAACTGAATAAAACTCCCTCTTCTTCCTTGGGTGCCGGCACAAACAAATATAAGGGAATATACCCTACTGAGGGTTTAGGCTGTGGCCTTTACTGTTTTCAAACCTTTGTAATTATTATGGGTATTATTAGGACAGACGTTTACATTTGATAGGGCAGGTAGAGGTGTGTTTTTAAATATGTTTTTTGTTGTGCTGTTGTGGTTTTAAATGTCTTGTCATGGTTATTGATTAAATAAATTGTAAATGAATTCAATGTGGTGGTGCTTCTTTATATGACTCTTTGGTCTGGTTGACCATTGAGCCAACTGATTGTATTGTTTTAGGTTGGTGAGCACGCCATTTATTGTTTTGTTACTAGTGGTGCACCATTTGTAAGAGGAATAAAATCCAGGGGTCACCGGTTTAGTCTGTCAGGGATGACATAGCCTGTCACCCCCTGATTTCCTCTTCCTTCCATTAAAATAAAAAAAAACAAGCCTGGCTGGATATTTCTTGATGGCGGGTGTATAAGTGACCCCTCCTCCCGCCATCCAGCATATTTACATGGATTTTTATCATTGGGCCATATATATATATATATATATATATATATATATATATATACAGAAATGGGTGTATATATATATATATAGATATATATGTCTATATAGATATTTTATGTTGTTGCTAAGCTACCAACATTCGTATTGCTTTCCGATCAGTCGCGCGGGAACATTTCACTGCATGACGTACTATTGTATGACTATGTATGTGACAGATAAACTTTGATTTGCTTTTAAATGGGCTTATTAGACCCAAGGAATAATAATGTTGCCTATAGTTATTTTTTTAAGGTCCTGTGATTATTTTGAATATTTGTTAACCTCTGCTGAAGCAGAAGAAGTAAATATCTGAAGCAAACACTTACCTGAAGGACATGACGTTGCCCTTGTCAGAATGCATGGGAAGGACAGGGAGTTATGTATCACTGTGTATTATTTTCATGGCTGTATCCCTCAGGTTATGTTGTTGTGGTGCAGTAAATGTTTTGAACACATTACACATTTTAGCAGCGTTGCGTCCCTGGTTGACGAGCTGTGCGGGAAAAAAAGAGTTGTGTTTTAACCTATTCCTCTGTTTAATCCTCCCAGAAGTGGGACTTTCTGGCAGTATATTATTATTCCGAATGCTTCTAGATGAGAGAGAAAAACAAATGAGCAAGCGTATAATTACAGAGCACTCCTGTAGATTTGTACAGTGCCCTTGCCTAGTAATTGGAAAGGCAAGACTACACATAATACAATATTTAACATTAGAATAAAGCCCTGTTCTTCCAACTCAGGGTGTCTGTATCCGAACTGACAGGCTTGTCATCCCAGATTACACCGGGATTATATGGCTGGCTAGTGGGTTCCATAATCTGAAAGCACTGCCCTTTTTAGTATGGATGAGGTATTCTTAGCTATGCAAACATGCAGCAAGGGGTCTTGCCTCTGATGAGAGGAGATCACAGAAGACATTAATGCAAGAGGACAGTGTTCCCGGTATTCAATAAAGTTGCACCTCTTCCCGATCTCTTGAGGGAAAGCTCCAAAACTGCCATTAATTCTGCTATGAAGATGCACGTGCTTAGGTTTTTAGGTTGCCCGTAAGGTGTATCTAAATTCACCATTTCTAAATAATTGATTAAATAGATGGAGGTTCTAGGTTTGTTTGTTTTTTTCCCTTTGCGTAAGTTTTTTTTTAAATAAAGATTGTTATCCCTTGGGTACCCTCACCTCCCAGGCATCTGTATTAGGTATGCCCTTCCTCCCTTTTGCTGTTGCTCACCCCCTCCAATTTCCTGCAGCAAACCAGTGGTGCTCCATTACTGCTCTAGTGAAACACCTGACCACTTCTTAAAGTGGTCCAAAACCCAGGATTTTGACTATCCTGGGTTTTGGTCCTTGTCCCCAGGTGTTGTATGACGCATGCACGGCTGCTTGTCCAATCAGCACACTCGGATCCCCTTGAGCCCCTTCGTCTAGGAGCTTATCTAATGCGAACAGATCTGAGCATGCTGGTGGCTGGTGGCCGCTACCCTCAACAGGGAGCATACCCACGCCAGCTATTTACAAAGTCTCCTAGATTCCAGGGTGGGTTTTGGTCCTCTTTAATAATATCATACCACCGGAATCCATTTTTTGAAAATTGCCTGTTGTTTGAGGGCAGGGGACATCACAGTCGCTCCTGCACATTAATGACACAGAATGCGAGAAATCTCTTTAGTCAGCTGGATTCCAGCACGCTAATTGGCCAGGATGGTCATGTGGGTGCCAGCCAGCAGAGTTTCCAGCCTAGTGCCGCACTGGCCAATCAGAGCACTGCCACTAGGTAGCAAAGCCTACTGTATAAATCCCAGAGGCATGGCCATTGTAGGACTTTTTTTTGCAGATCCGGAATGTGAGCAGCAATAATGTGGGTCTCACTCAGATTCACATTATAGGAGGGTATCTTAAATTTTACTATAAATAATAATATTAGAGGGGGCAGAAGACCCAACACTGAGTTTAGAGTTGGGCTTACATGTTTATTGTACCTAAAGTAAATACGATATAAAAAAATGTCATTGTCATGAGCAGAGTATGGCTGGGAAGCATACCCTCATATTCACACTGGCTCCTACATTATGCTTCTCGTCCTCTGCAGTCCCGACTAGTGATATAGGCTGTCATGTGACACCTATGTCACCTGCCTAAGATGCTCATGATGCAGCAAAATGCAGAAGCCACGGTAAGTATAAGAGCCCACTTCCCATGCTGCCCTCTCTGCACCTCCATCAGTGTGAACTTATGTTTTAGAGAGATCCACTTATATTCTCCATTTAAATGATCGGGTCTGTGGTGTGGTGTTGGCTACTATGGTGGGAGTGGATTCTTTTTGACCCTTAGTGCTATTTAGCCTAGAAACTACCCTGGATATTTACTAACCACTTACCACTGGTTTCAATATTCCCAGCAGGACCTTCTATTTGTGTAGAATGGTGGACATAAGCATTGCCTTAGTGGCACCTTATATGCCATAAGTCATGCTAATTATTTGGTGAAGCTAGTTTGACTTCCGGTGAGCACTGCGATGTGGATTGCAACCTGCATCTTGAATTTTTTTGAGTTTGTTCTACGTATTTTCCCAAGCAATTATCTGTACCTGTGATGGGGTATTTTTACAGGTTAGGTACATCACTGTTTCTATGAGTTAAAGTGATTGGCAAGTCAAAAGTTAACCAAAAACATCAGTACTTTTCATTGAGTGACTGGAGCCCTGTGATTCCCCCTCTGTCAGTCTCCTTAGTGAGGAAATGAGTTCCTCATTCAGCTTTCAATCCTCACTCAGCTGACCTGGTTTTTCTATCAGCCTTCAGTGAACCAAGAACGGAAACACCTCAACTCCCTCCCCAGACATCCTGATTGGCTGCCTCTCTCTGCAGCTATGAAACACTGCCCTCCTCCCTCCTCTCTGGTCACACTATGTGCTGGCAGGCTGGAGACGTTCTTAGCCTGCAGCATCTCTCATCCGCTTTTTCTGGTCACACTATGTGCTGGCAGTAATAACTAGAGGCACAACAATACACTTATTTTTTACTATGATATAGGTAAGGCACACAGTGTGCTTACATCACATCGCTGTTGCCACACCCACTGTTTATCCTCATTTGTTCTCTGCATCTCCAATGCGCTAATACTTTTTCAAATGACCCAGGAGCTACAGAATCTTTTTGAAACAGATTGAAGTTTGGGACGGTGCAATGTGTAGTCCGAGACAACAGTTAGGCTTGCTTCTAGTATAACTTTAAGGTTTTTTTTTTAAGTTGGAAACACCCTAAGGGTTATGCAGAAAATGTTGGCAACTTCTTTAGCATAGCCTATATTGTGCAGATATTTACAAACTTTAAAAAAATATCCTTACTTTTGGATATACTTTATTGGACCTCATCTGTAAAAATGCCCCATCGCAGCTACAGATGATTTTTTAGGGAAAAAGTAGTGGTAGTGTCTGAACACTAAAAATCTCATCGGGATGCAGGTTGCAATCCACAATGGAAGTCACCATAGAAATTAGCATGACCCTCATTGTGTCTAGAACAGGCGTTCCCAACCTGTTTTAATTAAGTACCACTTTTTATTTTCCAATTATATCAAGTACTTCCTGGTTGGCACGTGTGGGTTGTCAGTCACATAAAATAGAGGGAAAAACACACAAAACATCAATTTAAAATGAATAAAGCATGCACATAATTTGAGAAAATCACTTAGGTCATGTATAGATGGCAGCAAGCTGGGCTACAGTTCAGTCTTCAGCCTTGTTGAGTAACACCTGATAGCACCAGTGAGCCAGTGTTCCACCACCATTTAGCTGTATGAGGTCCTGAGAATCGAATTCCTAGGTGCAGGTTTTCTTTACTGCAGACATACAAAATATAAGAAGCAATAATTATAGCATATTTATAAATTAATGGATGGATGTTCCATTAGGTTATATTTATGAGCCTTTGGATAGTTTGGGTGGCCCTCATGGTAGTAAGGTAGTATTTGGAATGTATATCGGACCCTTTATTTGTATGGAATGGCAGACATAAGGCATAGTGACATCTTGGATGTCATTGTGTCTAGAGCAACCTTTTTCCACTTTCATTTTCTAATTATCTCAAGTAGCACCTGAGTGGTACTTTTGGGTTTCAGTCATCTAAAACCATGTTAAAACACACAAAACAATAATCTTGTGTGCATGAAATGCGCAAAAATGCACATAAAGGTTTTTTTTTACCTTTTGGAACAGTTTTACCTTTATAAAGCAAATCAGGTTTGGGTAAAATATAGATACCAGTAGACCAGGTTGGGGTATAGATCAGTCTTCAGCCTCACCAAGTGGCACCTGATAGGATATTGTATACCACCATTGGATTGAATACCACCATTGGTAACCCCTGGTCTAGATCATGGGCTGGTTAGGTGGGCTGACAAATTAGCCCTGAGGCCCTGAGAACTGTTTTCCTTGATGTAGGTCTTCTTTACGACAGACATACAAAACATTAGGAGCTATATGCGGTAGCATGTTTATGGTATGCTTTGGTCTGGACCCTTCTTTTGCCTGTACAGTAAAAGTAAACATATGTACACACCAAGCTCTCGCTATTTCTCCTTTTACTCCAGTACATTTGCATATAACCCTTAGAATAGTTAAGCAGCCTAAAAGCAGGGCAAGCTGTGCAGCAGCCTCATTATGTATAACCATCTATGCCAAATGACTTTTAATTATTATTGCAGGCACAACAGCTGGTTAATAATAAACTCCCCGAAGGATCAGCCCAAAGCAATAACAGTGCGCAGGTAAGGAGTGCCGTGAAGGGAGGAATATTTAGCAATAATTAGGGTTTTTTTTGTGCTATTTTTATGCCTATCCCAAATCAGCTCCGAAAATGGCCCGTGCTGTTGTGTCCGCAATCCACTTGAAGCAGCATGAGTATGTGATTGACAGGCAATCTGGCCTATCGGTAAGACCATATGGTTTCCCTCCCTTAATTAGCCGGTCCTTACTGTGCTGGTGGGAGAACAGATGCAACGAGAAGCAAATTACCTTCATCTCTGCTGAAATAAAAATGGCACTCCACTTTATAATTTGGTTTGATCTCAGGCTGTTGAAAGCAGTTTTTAACTTCTTCAGAGCTAAAAAGATGTTCATTGTCATTATAATCGACAAGCTGCTCCTGTGTATGAAGACATTTGACTTGGATTGGCACAAACAAGCCACCGGTAAAGAGGCTAGATTCAGAGCCTGCACATGTATTGCGGGGTTGCTGGCGCGGTGAGGTTACACACCAATCTGCTGAAGAGGAACAAAACTAGGGATTGATTTCACTTTTAAGAACAAGACCAAGTTCCGTTAACCGGGCCAAAAGTCAAGAATAATATAAATATTCTTAGGGGTATATCCTGATAGGGAATGCCTGATGGCCTGAATCACTGTGCCCCCCTCCCCAAACCTTGTACTTACTAAGCCGTGACCCCCGATGGATCCAGTGTGGCATGGGAAGTGCATACAGTGCCATCCCCACATCCAAGGCAAGCATCCAATTCTGGGTCGCAGTTAAATAAGTGCAGGTGCTCGGATGGGGAAAATGCTGCAGTTTTGATCATGGGGAATCCCAAATCAGGATGCTCACTTGGAATCTTTAAATATGGACCGAAAGTCAGATCTGACTTTGGTCTGCCTAAAAGTGGACCAAAACCCTGGATTTTCACTATGGCAGGCCTTGGTCTTCCACCAGAAAGCTGGGCAGTGCTGGGCAAACTCACCTCTCCTCGAGCCCATGGCTCAGACACAGCCACTCGTTCAATCAACTTCTCCTGCTTTGCATATTAATGTGCGGCTAGAATCCCCTGCCGCACACATTGGCGGCACAGCCATTCAGTTGTGGCGGGTGGGGCCGCGGACAGCCGAGAAGGGAGGCAAGTGATGCCAGTGGGAATAAGCCCAAGTTTTGGTCAACTTTAAGTAACTGGAAGGTATCTTTTTTTGTTTTCACCCTCAAACACCAACAGAGGGGGACTGAGGCCAACAATCTGCTTTAGTATTTACTGGCTTAGATTGAGCGGCCCACAATATCGTTGCTAAGCCCCACCCCCAATGTACTTCCTGACTGGTGAGTGAATGTGCTCCATAGCTGAGGCTATAGCATTGCAAAGACAAACTGTGTGCATAGTAGATATGATTACTGTTAGAGCTGGCACTGAAGCTTTAGTATTTTAGGGCCAGATAATGGGGTATTGGGTATTGGTGGTATGACCCCCCAATAGCCATGATGGTGCAGAATCATCAGATAGTGAATTCCATCTTGGGCTCTGGGTGGGCTTCAGGGACAGATGAGGAGCAAACCTGGGCTCTATACTGGGGCCCTCCACCACTTGTTAACAAAAACAGTGATTGATCTACAGTTACTTACAGGAGGTACCCACTAGGCCTCCTGCTCAGGGACCTTCATCACGCTTTATCCAGTACTTTTTGGCTCTGTGTTGGGGGCTACTCTCAAAGCAGAGAGGCCCACTGGGAATTTTCACAGCTTTCCTTCGGTGGCAGTTAGTTTTACCAGTACTTGGTCTGATTTGAGTTGAGATGGTTGTGATGATGGGGAGGCTGATTCATTAATAGCGGCAGGTAGCGACAGTTGAGCGACTGTAGCAGTATTTTCACAGCGCCCGCTAGTAGTCGCTGTGCTTGGCCGGTGATGAGTCGCTATTTGACAGGTTCCGCGATGTATGGGTGCGCATGATAGCGACTGGTCAGAGCGACCGGCTCCCACCATATTCATCAAAAAATCACGCTCCAAAAATTCAAGCGCTGTGAAATGCATGTTTAAACCCCAGAGCGCTGGCGATGTGCCAAGTTTTTTAACCCCCAAACCACCATATTTTTGGAAACAAAAAAAAAAAATTTTTTTAATAATTTAGTAATATTAATACAATAATATGAGACCTGTAATATCAATTCTGCACATTTTTTTTTTTTACCTTAAAAAAAAATCTAACATGGCAGAAGTGGTCACAGAATTTTTCACATTAAAAAAAAAAAAAAATTTATAACAATTAATTATGAATATTTAAAGATTGTTCCATTGAAATGCATTGGAGAGCGCCAGGTAGCGAGAGGTCATACCTGTCGCTGTTCAAGGTCAGACGCTGGCGCTGTGTGCTGAGGCTGGAATAATGATGAATGAGTGGCTATATGGCGCTATCTCAGTCGCTAAGCATGATCGGCTTGATAAATGTGTGATTGTGGTGGGGAGCCGGCGTACTCGTGGCGGGGCCCGTCATTACCAGTCGCTTACCAGTCGCTACCTGTCGCTATTCCTTCATAAATAAGGGCCTAAGTAGTATTTTTTTCTCCTCTGGTCAGTAATGGCCAAAAAACATCTCAAGGAATATGATTGGTTGCTTTGATTTGCCTCATACTGTGATCAAACACATTCATTTATAGAGTTTAAAAGAACATTAAACATCTGTATAGAATTAAAAGAGTGCTATAAATACATGCAATTACTAATAATTTTTTCAATCAACTCACTTAAATTAGTTGTGTCTTCGGCATTCATTTAGATTCAAAGCTTCTATAAAAGAGCTGCATCTGATGTATGGATTTGTGATCATTATTTCAAAGAACTTCATATATGATGTTCATTAAGATATTCAGCAAGGGAATGGACTGTCTGTATTTCATATTCTGATAGAGAATGATAGAAAAGTGCAGAAATATGGGATCCGGACATTTACTGCAACACAGGGGAAATCTACCAAAAGGAAGGCACATTAGCATTTGTATGGGGAAAATCCAGTTATGTAAGGCTATTTATGCCTGATAGGTGTAATTCTCAACAGTCCTGGACTAATCAGTATGCGGGACCGGTTTTAGAAAAATTGTGGTTGTGGGTAACTATAAAGTGGAGCCAGATTTTCTTAAAGAGGAACATCGGGGGAGGGTTAAAACCTCCCCCAAACGTCACCGATCTGCTGCCCCCCCCAACGGTTTTACCTTTGGGCATTATTTACTCACCTCTCCAAGGGATCCATCCTCTGTGTCCCTTGGTTTCCGGGAGACCTTCTGTTGGGAAGTGCCATCTTGCGTCCCAACAGGCACTGTGCGCAGACCCTGATCTCGTGCCTGCGCAGTGTCCAAGATCGCCGTGGGACATTGCAGAGAGCTAAGTGGACAGCGGGGTGAGGATCAGGACGTGAAGACACTGGATGTTGCCGCAGAAGTCGACATCCAAAAGATGGGGGGGAATCGGCCCCTTTTTATTTTACGTCCGATGTTCCTCTTTAAAAATTGTATACACAACACAGTCATATTCAGTATATATATGTTCTTTGTTCAGCCCTCATATCCTTTCTGTATGTCTGCAGACATCTCCCACTGTGTAAAGTAGGGATGGCAGCTGTTCTGACCAATTTATAACTGACCTTGGAGGTGCATGTGAGCGGGGCAATTAGAAAACCTAATCTTAAAGGAGCCAAAGCACACAACCCTGTTAGTTAGCAACCAATCCTACAATTTGTCTCCAAAATGTGGTTAAAAGCAGAGGTCTCAGTTGACACACATCTGCAGAGGTTTGTTGAAACTGCAGGCCTAACTCTAATGAATGAGAGCCACATTTGGGACATACCATGCAATGAATAATTTGGGAGCAGCTTACCTGTTCCATTGTTCCTGACCCTCTCCACCATGTATCCACACCCATCTTAAAAAGTCTGCAAAATCTGATGTCCTTCTCCAACTTCTCAGGTTTTCCTCAACAGCAGGGCAGCAGTGGAATCAGCCATGGGGAGGTGTAAGTGTCTGGCAAAGCCAGTGCTACTATCAGTGGACTTTACATTGTCCGCCATCATTAGCTTCTGGTGCTGAGGCCAGGGGCCCCCTTGGTGATGGGAGCTCGGGCAATTGCCGAGTTCTGCCTAACACTGGCCCTGTCAATATGCAGGGATGGGCTTATAATTCCTGGGACCCTATGCAAAGTTGTGCCTGGGGGCCCTAATCAAAGGCATTTTATAAATGACAGAGAGAAGCTTATTTATTTCTCATGTAGACTCTGCGCTGACAGCATCACCAGTATTACACCACTTTTACACATCAGCTGTTTCCAGTGGGGCCCAGAGAGGTGGGGGCCCCATGCAATTGCATGGATTGCGTGGTGGCAAAGCACGCCACTGTCAATATGTATAACTAACTTTGTAATATTTGGCATCCTGTGGCCAACCTCAAATTCTTCATCCAACCATTTTGATCACCCTACATATTACCCTATAATTAGTATTTATGTCAGAACTGTGAAAACCTACAGTGATCAGTAAGTCTTATTGGATAAAAATAAACTATAAAATAAAAAAGGGTAATTCCGCTTTCAATGGCATTTTTAAAAGTTTCCATTATTGTTTGGCAAGATGATGTCTTCAATGTGCTAAGCTTATGTGTTATTGTTTTAATTTTCACCAAAGTGGTGATTTGGAGTATATATCATAGACTTCATCACTCTAGATTGCTAATCATCTGGTTGCCTAAGATATGGGTAACTGGTTTAACACATTCTGCTGAAATGAAACTTTCTCGGTTTGAAACACAGTCTTGTGTTCCAGTAGCAAAGGGTTAATAGCCAGGTTCTTATATGGAGAGGTCAATAGGCTGCTTAGACTATGGCCCTTATTTATGAAGGAATAGCGACAGGTAGCGACAGGTGAGCGACCGGTAATGACGGGCACCGCCACGAGAACGCCAGCTCCCCACCACAATCACACATTTATCAAGCCGATCCTGCTTAGCGACTGAGATAGCACCAGATAGCCACTCATTCATCATTATTCCAGCCTCGGCCCACAGCGCCAGCGTCCGACCTTGAACAGCGACAGGTATGACCTCTCGCTACCTGGCGCTCTCCAATGCATTTCAATGGAACAATCTTTAAATATTCATAATTAATTGTTATTAATTTTTTTTTTTTTTAAATGTGAAAAATTCTGTGACCACTTCTGCAATGTTAGATAATTTTTTTAAGGTAAAAAAAAAAAAAAAATTGTGCAGAATTGATATTACAGGTCTGATATTATTGTATTCATATTACTAAACTCTTTAAAAAAATTTTTTTTTTGTTTCCAAAAATATGGTGGTTTGGGGGTTAAAAAACTACTTTTAACACATCGCCGCCAGCACTCTGGGGTTTAAACATGCATTTCACAGCGCGAGAATTTTTTGAGCGTGATTTTTTGATGAATATGGTGGGAGCCGGTCGCTCTGACCAGTCGCTATCATGCGCACCCATACATCGCGGAACCTGTCAAATAGCGACTCGTCACCCCGTATTCAACATTACTGCACACCGACTCAGTCGCTATCAACAACCGAACAATGGCCAAGCACAGCGACTACTAGCGGGCGCTGTGAAAATACTGCTACAGTTGCTCAACTGTCGCTACCTGCCGCTATTAATGAATCGGCCTCTTAGCCCAAGCTGCTAAAGCGTTTACCTGTTACATTGGAAGAATTGTTGGACTTGTAGCTCATGTATTACTCAGTGTCATGAAAACCACTCCCACTGTAGCAAAACAGAGTCACAGGAATATGAGAATCATGGAAACCACATGCTGATAAATAAATAACAGGTCTGGGGGCACAATCCTAACACTAATTTGATGATTATTGATTATTTACCAAAGTTTACATTTAACAATATAGCAAAACACCAAAAATGTAACATAAAGGGAGTCTTCTTTTAAATATTCATTGGCTTCTCTTCTTTATCTTTTACTCACCCTTTTGTACAAAGTCAAAAAAAAATTGTATCATTACTGAAAATGTTTTCTGCCTGAGTAATTAGAGTTTCTGCAGCAAAAATACGATGGATAACCAAACGAATGCTCATTAGGGGAGCTGATGTAGGAGAGCGGCTGAGTGGCGTTGGGGATAAGTGGTAGCCAATTTGGTTAAATAGCTAAAGCTCAGCATTGCGTATTGTGCATCGGGGTGAAAACATTTCCCTGTTAAGCAGCAACCAGTAAACAGCATCTTTTTGTTTTGTTTTTTTTAGTGCTATACTTGCTGTCCTTCTCCTAAATTAACTGGTTCATTCAACTGTATTATCAAAGCAAAGTAAGCTTTCTTCCCAGATAACCTGTTTCCTATGAAAAGCCTTAGATCTGTGATGATGCAGAGTCCCCTCCTTCTCTTTGCCGGGGTAGGCGTTAAATGCTTTTGCAAACCGTAATTGTTCCCCGACAACTAAGCAGGCAACCTGCATGCTGCCAAATTTCTTAATCACCGTACTCTACAGCACAGAGAATGCCACCATCATTATAGAAGCTGTTTTACATGTCGTGCAACTTAAAACCCATAGCTACATCGTGACAAGACAGAGAGAGATCTCCTTATTATGCTGCAAGACTTACTTTTTTTTTTGTTTAAGACATAAGCATATGCTGCTAAAGCTGTCTATTGTATGGCCATTTTTCAGACGAGATCTAAGCACCTGTTATGTGATTGTTTGATTTTGTAATAAAACACATATCTGTATCTCTATGTCTGTGTAACAGGACACTTAGAGTCTGATTTATAAAGAACGCATGTCAGTGCCATTTTATCTGCTGCCAAGCAGCGTTTACAGTCGCAAACCCAAAGTAGCAAATGGCGCAGACAGCGTTCTGTGCTGCGCCAAATCCGGCGCTGTACCTTGTGATGGCTGATTGATAAATCGCATTATTTGTCGGCACTCACTGCGCCGGTTGGGAGCACTGGCACAAGTGCCCAATGCCGAATTTAACATGCAAAACAACAGCACCCAGGTCGGCGCTTCGTCTTCTAGGCGCTGAGGCACAGACCACAACTTTGCAAGTGAAAATACTCAATAAAAGATGCTCAGAGCAAGGTTAAACTGCGAAATTAGATAGGATTACAGTTGACCACAGATGTGTTTCTAAACGGGTTTGGCAGTTGCCACAAAGTGGCAAATGGCACAAGCATTGTTCTTTGCTGCGCCAAATCTGGGGCTATATTTTGTGAAGGCTGCTTGATAAATGGCATTATCTGGCGGCACTCGTGTACACATGTACAGCAACACACTGCGCCGGTTGGGAGCGCTGGCACAAGTGCCCAATGCTTAATTTAACATGCAAAATAACAGCACCCAGGTTAGAGCTTCGACTTCTGGCTGCTGAGGCACAGACCACCAATTTGCAAGTGAAAATACTCAGTAAAAGATGCTGAGAGCAAGGTTAAACTGCAAAATTAGATGCGATTAGAGTTGACCACAGATGTTTCTAAACACGTTTGGAAGTTGCCACAAAGTGGAAAATAGCACAAACAGCACTCTGTGCTGCGCCAAATCCGGCGCTGTACCTTGTGATGGCTGATTGATAAATGGCATTATTTATCAGGCACTCATGTACACATATACAGCAATACCCTGCACCGGTTGGGAGCACTGGCACAAGTTGCCAGTGCCACAACAGCGCTCGGTTTGGGGCTTCATCTTCTGGCTGCTGAGGCACAGAGCACCGATTGGCAAGTGAAGATACTCACCAAACAAAGAATTGCACCACTCATTGAAAAATCCGACTGTGTGCTACACTCAAATTAGGCAATGTACAAAAAAGAGCAGGTGGTGAACAGATTACTCTTCACCTGCCCCCACAAAAGAGCGGCTCTACATACATATATAATAAGAATATATTTTATTTAAGCACAAACAATAACTACACTTGCGGTGTTACACCAATTAAAAAACACACATATGACATAAAGAACATGTTAAAAACAGAGTCATCCTACCCCTCTCAAATCTAATGCAGTATACCAAATAGTTAAGAGAATCAAAAAATGGACGGGGGCACCTTCAACACTAATAAATAAATAAATGGGCCCATGGGCTGTTGTATTTGTGCTGGCATCTTCCTATGAAAAAATTATTTTGAACAAACTAGGTGTGGCCATATATCACAATAACAAAGGAGATGGCTATAAGTCGTTGGGTGCACACTAAATTGTCTTGGCTGAGAAGGCTGCAGGTTCCTGGCATTCTATGACTCATCTCTTCAGCAAGGCGAAATCTAAATGAGCAGAGGGGAGAGGCAGAGAGGGCTTATGTCCAGCAGAATGTTGTTATATTGGTGGACAGACTCTACTGAGGCATAAGAGACAGGTTTGTGCAGCCAGAAAACAGGCAGAATGAAGTCACTTCCTTTAAGGCAACTGTTAGTTTTTTTACATTAAACTTACATTAAAATATGGCTCTATATTTAGTCTTTTAGTTGGGGACTAACACAAGGAAGCCAATATCATAACTCATCAACCTAATATCTGTACTACTAGTATATCATATTTCGCTTTATTATAGTAGAGGAGTAATTATCATAAAA
Organism: Gastrophryne carolinensis; assembly: GCA_027917425.1. Lineage (NCBI taxonomy): Eukaryota > Metazoa > Chordata > Amphibia > Anura > Microhylidae > Gastrophryne > Gastrophryne carolinensis. The sequence continues at coordinate 177,023,380 of CM051240.1, read as the reverse complement.
GTATGCATCATCAGGAAGAGATAGTTGTTATCAGGTAACCAATTCAGTACCAATATCAGTCACCAATTCACGTAGTATGGTAGTAACCAAAAGGCATTGTCAGCTCAGAATAGTCAATGGATGTCTCCAATCAATGCTGTGACCACCATTTATACACAATGATAACAATGGGGATGATTTGCAGCCGTTTATTAGTTTAACACTAATTTAAACCCAATGGCAATTATAAGGCAGCAAGCAGTTCACCTGATTCCTGTCCCTCGCCTCCATTTTTTGTAGCACCCGTTAGAATTCGTAGCAGGGCACCAAAGTTTGCCATCATTTTTATTTAATTCCTACAGGATAAATAATAGTCACTGTGTCCCTTAGAAATCCACAGTTTCTCTGACCACAGGAAAGCATGTGCATGATTCATAAAGCTGACCAATTATATTTCCTGCTAAGCTCAGCCACATGCCAGAAATTAAAGTTAAGAAAGTGCCTTTGCTTAGATTATATAAGGTTATTGACTTGCTTTGAAATGGGTCATGTTACACTGTTTGCAATGGTTATATGGTGGCAAAAAGTTGGTGCATGCCTGGAGAGGGAAAAACTTGGATGGACCAACTATCAGATCCTTAGTGGATGATCAGCTTAGGACAGAAAAAGCAGCATGGGCTGTATTTATGACATTGCGCACAAAAATGGCACAACTTGCCAACTTATACAATACTACTAGAATGCAAAAAGCAATATCCTTCCTTATTAGACATTGGCTTTTTCAGAGAGATCACCCAATCCCATTATGAAACCTACCAGATCCCAAAACCTCGAGTCTCACAGCATGCAGGCCTATACTCCATTCTCCGGCGATCAGGTTGATAAATGGCAACTCCCACATCAGTCACAGTGATTGCAGCATGTCCACTCCATTCACTGCAATAAAGGAAGTGTCCCAAACTGTCCTCCATTTTAGTTAATGAAGTAGGTATGGCTAAGACACTGTAGCTGATGATGGGACAGCCATTCATCCTAGTGGTTCCTTGCTGGTGAATGGAGAGGAACCTGCTTGCCATGGGACTTTCAACCTCCCTTAAGTTTTAAACTGCTAGATTTGGACAGAGATCTATTGGAGTGCTTCGAGATGCCGACAGTGGCTAGGCTTGGACTAATGGCAAAATCAGCGTGGAGTGAGGCCATTACTCCTAGCATGCCCTCTGTTCCATTGGATCCCAGTTCCAGGTTCTTTCCATGATCAAGTGTTCCGAACTATCTAGTATTAGGCAATTCTGTGTATCATAGACCCGTCAGGTACAATTGATGTTTACCGCTTTTCAACTCGCCCAAATAATGATTTGTCGGAATAGAAGCTTCAGCTTTATTGGTATTATGCTGCTTTGGCATAATCGTTAAAAATAATGAAAATGTATTGACCCATCAGTTAATTTAAAGTCTAAACGTAGGGGAGCTTATAGGTTAATACTATTTAAAAAGCTCATCTCTGGTTCTATTCAAAGCTGCCTATCTTCTTATTCTATTGCTTTAATAAAATGGTTGAATAGCAGTGTAAAAAAGGAAATACTTTACATTTTATCTGGAAGCAATAATTAAGCATTACCAAACATTTGATGGAAGAGGTGAATTCTTCAGCAGCAATGGAGAGGTTATTATTTTAAAATTTCCAGAGGTTAGCAATGCTAGTTCACGCGTAACTAAACCTTCAAGCATCTCTCCAGCTATTTAAACCAAGAAGACATTTTAATATTCAGCTGCCTTAGGTGTCGAATGCTGATAGACAAGTATTTATGTGCATTGAACACTGCCGGGTCAGTGCCGAGTGGGGAATTAATTGTTTTAGCGCTGACAAAGTTTGCATGCCAATTGCCCTCCTGCTGCTGCTCTTTTCTGCAATATTTAGACAAGGCAATGCTGTTTGAATTTCAGTCACCTAGAAAGGCACTAGAACACACTTGAGAATGGGACCCACCAAGTCACCCTTTGAACCGAATCTCACAGCTAATTGAGGCAAGCTTGCTTGGAAACGCACAGAATTAGATTGCGTGTCAGCGATTGACGGGAGCTAGCTGGTGTGTAATTTTCTTCACTACAGTTTATTGAGACAGTGATGTAATGTGATGTGATGGAGATGGCACAATGAGTTTATTTCATAAATTATCTAATGACATTGCTTATAATGTAACCCCCACTAAAAATAATTTCCAGCAACTGTTTATGATCAGGCAGGTAGTTCAAAAAGCACTGCAAGTTGGGTCAGTTACAATATTGGCACGTCAAGACTCATCCGTGTCTGGTTGTGCAAATCATTTTAAAACCTTATACAGTCATTTAATTATCTGCCTTTGGATTCCCACTAGTGCAAAGTTGAGGGGTTTTTCTAATTATTTAGAAAAGCAAGTTGCACCTTTGATGTGCCTTGTGGTATAAATGGCAACTTGCATCGTGGTGAGATTTTTACATTTAACACACAAAAAATGCCAAGATCATGTTTACATTTTCAGGTGAGGATCTCCATTTTTCAATGATTTAAGGATATTTGGGAAAAACAATAATGTAGAACGATGTGGCATTTTTTCAGCATACCTCCTAGAGCTCGGTTATTTATAAATAAAAATCATTATCTTGTTGGAAAAAAGTTCTACTCACCTTGTGTTCCCCACAATTGTTTCCATCCTACTCCAGCTGAAGGAAACTTACAGTATCCCGAGTTGAGTTCATGCTCATTGACGATGTTGTGGATATAGGGCCCGCCCCATGGCATTCACAGTGATTCGAGCACTCCCACTCTATTTACTACAACAGCAGTCACTGGCACATGGAGGGACGGGCCTGTACATCCTGGGACTCAATACCTTTTATCCAGGAAATCTGGGCGTAAACTAGGGAGAGTGAAGACTAAGGAGAAAGAAGTTGGGATATTGGAAGCAGCAGACCAACTGGTCCAGACCAACCGGCCCTGAAGCATTGCGGCCTGATGGGTCATGTGACCAGGACTCTTGCTGTGAGAGTATAGGGTGGTGTTAGTAATGGGCATCCTTTTCACGGATACTTTAAATCCAATTCTCTACATATGGTGTAAGCTAATACTTTAGAACACAATGCACTACGTGCTGTCCTTACATTTGGTGTGTTGAAACAGTTGCAAAAGAAATCAGCCTTGAGTGTCCTGATATGATCGTTCCTGACACCTTGTCATACTAAATAGACAGAACTGTATCACATCAACAGTTAAAGCATCTCTATTTATGGAACCCTTGAAGTGTGAGAGTAAACATATAGTGCATTGTATAGAATTGTTCATTCTAATTGTGACATTGTTAAGTGTTAAAACCCACTGTGTATTCTTAGATTTTTTTGAGTAGCTCAAATAGAATTATTAAAGCCATCCCAAGTTCATAAAGGAAGCAGCAAAGGCTCCCCTCCCTTTTGTCTCCCAAACTTTTTATAATCCAACCAATCAAGCTGCATAAGAGCTTCCACCAATATGCTTCTGGCGAATCCTATTGGCGGGACATAGGCATGCATTCCAGTGATGCTACCTCTACTGTCTTTTAAAACAGGAAGGATGGAGTCGCTTATAGGGAAAATAAAGCTGTTACATATACATGTCTAGTCATTTCTTGAAGAGGATCCTTTCACCCTTGCAGCAAGGGGCATCCTGAATATGAATGCCAACCCATACCACTTTCTCTTCGGTTTGCTTTCTCCACTTGACCTCCAGTAGCCTTTCAGGTTCCCCCAGCAGGCTTACACATCACCCACAACCCCACTGGCTGCCAGTGTTCAGATGATCGGCAGCCGAGAATGTGAAATCAGTGGGTATGGGCTGTCTGGTCTCGAAGAGCTGTGCAGCTAAGCATCCTTAATTGGGTCATCCCCTTGTGCTGCAAGGGTAGGAGGACCTCCAGTCAGATACGAATTAGAGTATGCTTACAGTCACACCCCAGAATATCCCAAAGCCCCATGATTAACGAATAAAAGGAAACCACAAATCAAAAACAAAACAATAAGCTACATCTGTGCTCACATATCCCATGTGACTACCAGCGAGGAATGGTGGCCGTGGGCAGAGAAGCAGATGCCAGAGCAACTCTGGTCCTGCCACCTCTGGGAGGTAAGTATTTTGCTCAGTGTTGGGCTTTCTATTAATGTTTAAATCCTAAATTTGGATTGCCCTTGGCATGCTGAAGCAAGTTCACTTTAGGGAGGACCAATGATACAATAAGGACTTCATATTTCTTCTGCGCTAATTAGGTGTGGGGGGGGATTCCAAAAAGTTTAGGACCATGCATCTTTCCAAGGTCCTCGTTTACTAGACTACAAGGCCATTCCATTGAATATTTATATTCTATCACTGACGGCTGTTCGCATTGCAGAACACATTTCTAGCTTTGATTCTCTAGTTAGAACAATACATTCCCCAACCGTTTAATGTGTATCGTTTAATATTTTATTCACTCAGCAATAATCAATTTAATATATTCATCTCTTGCAGAAAATGGGTCTTGCTTCTGTGCACAGAATATATTTTCATTACAAAAAGAGGTATTTTAACAATCTCATTTGCTGTTATGCATTAACTTTGGCACATTGAGGAAAATACATGTTTGCCCGTTGCGTATGTTTTTTTTTCCTCCGGCTGGACAAAGAAGCTACAGCGTGACAAGCCTTCAATGCATAAATCATCTGCTTGTAATATGTCACTGCCATTCACATAGCCACCCATTCTTCTAAATATGCAACATGTCAGTGTTATTTATCATATCAAGCCGTATAGCAAAAAGAAAAGGAAATCTGTTGATTTTTTTTCTGGGTCTCAAAAAGCCTCTGCGGTGTAACTGAATGATTGGCACCTAAAGCCAAATAGAGATGACATAAAAGCAAAGTCAGGTAACGGAGGATATTCTCTTTTACAGAATACAACTTAATTCATTGCAAACCTATATCCAAATGTGTCCAACAGGGTTGCCTTATCTCTAGACATCCCAATTTAGACCACTCAGTACAGAGACTGCTCAAAAAATGTTCCTGCAGTGCCCTGTGAGTGCCCAGGTGTTTGCTGGCAGCCAGTAGGAGTCAAAGCATTATGTGCTACTCGATTCAATCCTGTAAACCCTATTTGCCAGTGGCAGTGTTCAGTTCCCCGATTTAGAACTTGTCTTCTGGATCCCACCAGTTCCTACCAAATGAGGAACCTATGCCCAGACGTACTTTAAACCGGACCTTCAGCGTGATTTAATGAAAAGGCCAAACTCTTCAAATACGAGACCGCAGCATTTGAAACTAAGATTTTTAAAGTTTTTAGTCACTAACTTATTATTCTTTCCCCCACTGGCCTGCAACTCTGTTCTGGAATTTAGGATACGTGCGCCGCCATCTTGACTCAGAAGCATCACACTTACTGAGGAGAGGAGAGTGGGATAGGGTACAGGGGGTGGGTTATAGCTGTGCTTTGCTCACACAGAGCAGAGCGGTGCTCTTGAAAAGGTAAGCAATCCCAGAATGCAGAGCAGCACAGTTACAAGGCACTTCCTTTTTGCAAGCTGCCTGATAAGATGGCGGCTTCCATAATCAGCCATCTTGGATGTTTAAAGGCTCATAACATGCACTAGGTGCAGGTAGGATGAATTTTAATGTGGCCAATCTGTATGTACAGGGTGTGGGAAACATATAAGATAGACTCTTATTCAGAGTAAAAGTCCGCTTTAACTGATTTGATGTTGATAGTTCCTTTTACAAGATAGTAAAACATTTAGAACACATTCCTAGATGAAAGGGGCCTCCCTCAAGTGTAGCAATCCTTCCCCATCCTCAAGCACGACCACACAGAGAATGTTCCCCTTGGCCTCTTTTGACAGACAATTCCCATTGGACTTCTTAACAGACATTTTTGTTTCACATATGACAAGATATCACACAGACGGATCTAACTTACTCTCTTATTCTTGATATAGTCCTCAAGATGGTGTCCCCCCCATACACAAATTCTGCCACAGTTCTCCCACTAAACTACATGCTGCAATCTGTGAGCATAGCTTTCCCGGGGAGGGTGTAGGTCTGCTTTAAAGAGAGAAACAGGAAGCCTATTTCTTTCTGAGGTACAGGTTTTGAGGCGTGAAGCATCTTAGGATTATAGCATTGCTGACCTCCCCCGGGGAAGGCTGTATAGCTTTGGGTGAGATAAAAGTCAGGAAACCCTTTCTAAGGCAAAGAAACTTGAAAGCTTAGTTTTCCTTAGTCTGACCTGCTTACAACACAGACTCACCATATACTCGTCCAAGTGTATTCATTTGGGGCCTGATTTACAAAGACTTTTAGTAGTTTGTATTGCAGCTCCCTTGATAAGCGATGCACAAAGACATATTTGAATAGGAAAATCAGAGGAGGTTAAAACCTCCCTCAAACCTGAACGGACTACTCCCCCCCCCCCTCCGGTTTTACATTTGGGCAATTCACCTCGCCAGGGCATCCATCTTCTTGGTCCCTCGGATTCCGGCGACCCTCGCCATCTTGGATCTCATCAGGCACTGCACGCGTCCCCCGATCTCACACCTGCCCAGTGCCCATAAATGGGATACAAAGGGAGACGCAGAAAAGCCACAAGACTTCGCTGAGCAGTGGGGGATGTTGAAGAACACGGCTAAAGCCATACTGTCATTTACAGACAGCTAAGCCGGCAGGGGGGGGGCAGAGGATTGGGTCCTGAAGCAGCCGTATGTCGCCTCATCAGGCAGTGGCGACTTCCAAAAAGTAAGGAGGACCGGATGGGGATGGGGGGATTGGCCACACTTGTGTTTAAGTCTAATGTTCCTCTTTAATCATCTAGACCTAATATTAGCTTAGCAGACACAGACGGGCGGGAAGTTTGTATTTTTTTTAATTCTGAGTGATAAAGACTTGAAAACATCTGACACATCATTACACTGCTGTGCAGAGTTGTTTAATTAATTTTAAACACTTACAGAGTACTACTTGCCTGTTTTCTTTTTTAAGAGCCTGATTTTAATGCGCTGGTTCTCGCCAGTTAATGGCCAACTCATGGATTAATGGGTGAAATATGGCAACAGGAGCACAGTGAGGATGTGAACGAGGCAGAGGCAGCTTACAAAGCATTGGAGGGGCCATTTCAATTCACAATGAAGAAAGTTTTCAAAGTTTTATTGGCACTGTGCAGTTTTCTTTAAGAATGTTTAAAACAAGACCCGTGAAATGTGCTGTTGATAATATTTTAGATATATGGATCATATGATGATTTTATACTGTGAAAGTAAATAGCTTTGCCTGTTGCAGGTATTTGGTTGTATTTGTGTATTTGTTACTGCATTGACTCTCTAGGTATAATCTAATAGGCTACTAGTAGTTTCTCGTGTCTATAACAAATAAATCAAGGCAACTGGACTTGCTTTGTTACCTTGAATACATTTTTGCTAGCTGTCTGCCTGGGTTTATCATGTATATTTTCAGCATTAAATTCTAAGTTCTTTCGGGTGTTACTCCACAAAAAATCTTCTGTAATTGGAGTATATATTGCTGTCATTGTTACCCATGTTATTGTGCTAGTTTCTGGCGTGTTCTCTGAGCAGGAAGGTTAAGGAGAAACGATGTTAGAGTGTAAAAAATATCTTAGTGACATTTGCTTCTCCTGAACTTTTGCTGACTCTTTAGTCCCAAGGACCATAACAATTAATCAGAGACAGATTTGAAGCAGAACTATAGTGTGGAGGACAGGGAGCTCCATCTCCCCTGCAAATTCTGCTGCTATATGAGCAATTGCCTAGAAGTTCATTTTGTGTCAATGAATCAGTTCTGGAAGTACCCGTGTTCCATTAAAAAAAGCTTTTTTTAGTCTAAATGGGAGCAATCAGCACATTTTAAGTATCATCTTTAAACGGACGTGACAGATTCATAGAAAGAAAGTTTCCAGCCAAAACACCCTGCTTGTTCTTTTCATGGTTTTCCATCTCAAAACGGACATTTTCATGGAAAATGGTTGTTCCACTTAGTTCCTTCTAAATGTTTCTGATGGAGAAGCGGAGTTTTGGTTTCGGCCACCATAAGCAGAAGTGTAACGGGGAGGCCGATTCATTAACAGCGGCAGGTAGCGACAGTTGAGCGACTGTAGCGGCATTTTCAGAGCGCCCGCTAGTAGTCGCTGTGCTTGGCCGTTGTTTGGTAGTTGATAGCGACTCAGTCGGTTTGCCGTAATGTTGAATATTGGGTGAGGAGTCGCTATTTGACAGGTTCCGCGCTGTATGGGAGCGCATGATAGCGCCTGGCCATAGCGACCGGCTCCCACCATATTCATTAAAAAATCACGCTCAAAAAATTATCGCGCTGTAAAATGCATGTTTAAACCCCAGAGCGCTGGCGGTGATGGGTTAAAAGTAGTTTTTTCACCACAAAACAACCATATTTTTGGAAACCAAAATAAACAAGTTTTTAAAATAATTTTGTAATATGAATACATTAATATCAGACCTGTAATATGAATTCTGTACAATTTATTTTTTTTTAATTTTTTTACCTTAAAAAAATTATCTAAAATGGCAGAAGTGGTCACAGAAATTAATAACAATTATTAATATTTTAAGATTGTTCCATTGAAATGCATTGGAGAGCGCCAGGTAGCGAGAGGTCATACCTGTCGCTGTTCAAGGTCGGACGCTGGCGCTGTGGGCTGAGGCTGGAATAATGATGAATGAGTGGCTATCTGGCGCTATCTCAGTCGCTAAGCAGGATTGGCTTGATAAATGTGTGATTGTGGTGGGGAGCCGGCGTTCTCGTGGCGGGGCCCGTCATTACCGGCCGCTCACCAGTCGCTACCTGTCGCTATTCCTTCATAAATAAGGGCCTAAGTGTAACCCGCCCCTGGTGCAGATATTAAACACAGGCCCCAGCGTTGCTCATGCTATAACCTTTTTCCTGTCACATTCAGCCCCTAGGATGCCAGTTTTGTAACAAATTTAGATACAATTAGAGTACAAAACACTACAAAAAATATCATGTTAGCACAAATTGAATACATAATATGGAGCAATGATCTCTTTGATCTCATGCCTCCCCCTCCGCCCTGTATCTACAAACCTGACAAAAGGGGACTTCCTAATTCAATTGACTCCACCCCCTTCCCACACCTTGGCATGTAGGGTTGCCACCTAGCCAGTATTTTTTTTGGCCTGATGGTGCCAAATTTTTTTTTTTTTTAACTGGTAATTGTAATTGCTGGTCTACTTTTCCCATCCTCAATTTCCAGTAAAAAAATACCGGCACCGCCAAGCCAGTGGTCAGTAAAATAAAAAAAAAATACCCGCCAGGTGGCAATTCTATTGGCACTGGATTCAATTCATTCATTCAGGATGTTCATTACAAGCAAAGTCTGACTGTTCTATAAGCCAGAGGCGTGCAGTGGAGCATGCATCTCCACATCCCCTGACACATGGCTGTGTGCTCTTTCTTAGATCATTGGGGGATAAGTACAGCCGATGAGCCATTTATATTCTTATGTCAATTATGGGCCTTCTGGCAATTTATTTTCCGATTGACATTTGTTTAGGTCGCCTTTCAGCATTTATAGATGATTGTGTATGTAGACAGTTAACAAGACTGTAACCTCTTGCCTCTCAGCTGGGTCTGCCAATAAGTAAAAATGTTACAAATGTCAGATATATGTTACAGTCATCTGACATACAATGCAATGCTGTGGAGAAAGATAGAAATATATATATTTATGGAAAAGACTACACAGGCTATTATTTTAATAAGGCAAAGAGCACTAAACAGTACATTAGCACTTATCTTTTTCGAAAGGCAATTTGCTTGTTGGCAACATAGCACAATTCAGTCATGTCTGGCTGCTTTACTTCTTCCATGCTCAGCTCATTGCTGAAGTGTATAGGGTTTGAGTGAGTATTTTTTGCTTTATTGGCTACTATGAAGCGACTGTAAAGCCAAAGCATAAAAAGGAGACTTCCTCTTTTGGTTGGAGGAGTGGGCACTGCTTGCCACGTCCTCTAAATTGCATGTGACCGTTAGACAGGAAAGCATCCCATGGATCTTGTAGACCACTGGACTTGATCTCAGAAACATGTAGTATGCTTTCTTTTCTTCTACACAGTCCCTTTAAGATTTGAGATGGTGGGGGAAGTGCAATGAAAAGAGGACTACAGATGAAGATACCTGTATCAAAAGTAGTGAGAGCAAATCAAGAGAATTTACATGTTTATAATTTTACTAGCCTACGGCGAAGCTTCGAGTATCATAACACAGGAACAGTACAGTTAACTAGACGAAGAAGAATCATTTTAATGATGATGGTGATGTAGATGATATAATGTAATAAATCTGTCTGGATAGGCTTGTTGTGTGGAGCCAGCACTTGCACGCGTTCTAAAAACAAATGTTTTAGCATACAAGCTAGAGAGGCACATAGCTAAGAGTAATAGTGTGAAGCCCTCTCAGATCTTATGTATTCTCCTAATGCTGCCTTTTGTCAGCTCAACACTCAGAAGTGTTTAAAACGACGCAGCCAGAAAGGGAAATTAGCACATTCCAACCCGTGCCCCAAGCCGCCAGGAGATTTCACCATCCTCTTGGATGTCACTTCAGCTGCCGTCATCTTCACCTCTAGCTTCCATTTCTAATCGTCAGAGACAAATCTAATTTTTGTCTTGCCAGTTAATAAAACGTGTGTTGACTCTAATTTATAGAACAGTAATCTTGTTCAACGTAATGTAGTTAAGTGTTCAGGTATAATATTGCTGCAGAAAAAAAGGGCAACGAGAAAAACATAAACATAATGAACTTTTTAGAATTGTGTCCTTTCTTAACGTAACTTAATTTTGGTTACAGATTTCTATTTCTCCTAATATACTTTCACTTTAATGCAGGACTTTATTTGCATAACAATCACTTTTACAAAAGAATACATTCAATAACAGTCCTCGACAATATGCTTAATTCAGAACCACGCAAGTCTGGGTTAAATGCAAACTCGCATTAACTGTCATGCGGAAATATCTGGATGTTAGCTGTTTCAGAGAACCACCCAAATATTCAGTTTAATCCCGCTAATGCGAGAACTTTAAAAAATTGTGCCCTTCTTCTCTGAGCCAACCAGCCTGGGCACCAGGTATAAGGGCTTGTGAACCAGGACTCAGGAGCTGAACAGCCAGCCCCTGGTCCTGCAGGTGATCGGGCAGTGGTACCTGCATGTCACCTGCTGGTCCCACCCCCTACCATATGAACTGGTTTAGGGGGTCCTATACCTGTTCACAGCATAAATACAAAAAAAAAAAAACACACCACAAAACATCTTTACTTTTTCACATCTCACTACTTATCAGTCTACGTCTTCTCCCTCCATTCCCTTCCTAGGCGGTCTCTTTGTTGTCTGGCAAGGTCACCTGGGTCCCTTGTCAGGTCTTCCTCAGTGGGGTCCTCAAGGCTTGTCTTTGAAGGGGGGCCTTCCTTCCTGGCTCCAGGCTTAATATGTCACTAGAAAAGAGAGTTATAGAGCAGGGGTTTCAAACTAATTTTCACAGAGGGCCACTTCAGCATTCTAGTTGCCTTCAAAGGGCTGGTTTCTAAAAAAACACAATCAAGCATAAATGATCAAAATGTAATCATGTTTTTCGCCCAGGACAGAGCAAGACACTGAATTATTTTTCCCAGGAGCGCTGCAGAATTGTTGGGAAAGCCCCACAATCATTTTCCCACCCCATCAGGCAATGGCCAGAAATAACCACTACAGTACCTGTTGCACCCACTTCTGTGGTTGCAAGTTGGGTTGGTTAGGCAGACCCTGATTGTGTATGCCCCACCATGTAAAACGCCACCCGGGTCGCTACAAATCCACCTTTTTCTTGGTCCCCTTGGTGAGGTAAATAGCTGCGGGTGCATCCTCCGCTTGGCTGAGGCATGCTCCACGGATAGCCATTTGGATAGGCTGCCAGGGATGCAGCAGCTGCAGACCCCCATTGTCGAGATCTGTGTGCAAACAAAGCCGATTACCAAGCAAACTGCACTGATTGGATGAGAGCCCATGCATGCACCATGGGACAGGGAAAGGTAAGTTTTTACAGGTATACCAAATAGCAGGGTATGAAGCAAAACTCGAGTGAATCCTGGGTTTTTTTCTGTTTAAAACAAACACAGCTGAAAAGAAGAATAAATGAAAACAGGAAAATGGCATTGTAAAAATAAGAAAAAGAAAACATGGGAATCCGAAAGATACTGCAGACAGCAGTGGTAACATAAAGGAAAAACTGTAAAAATAAGAAATCAGAAGAGCAACAAAAAGAGGATGAAAAAAAAAAATTAAATACTTACCCAAGCATAGATTAGTACCCATCGACCCCCTGATTCAGAGTCCATCACTTTACCTACTGAGCTATCTAGCTTGCTCAAGGCAAGTCACACTTTTAAGACAATAACACACAACCATGCTGCCACCCTGTGAATCCAGCGCTATTGCCAACACAAAAAAAATGCTGACGCTCTCACTCCTCCTCCCACTGCCTTCCAGCCACTCTCAGCACATTCCAGGACAGCCAGGAGCAGCGGAGGCCAGGGTTCTCCCCCACACATAACTTGGTTGCCTCCTGGGTGACAGGAGCCATCACCCAGGCTGCTTTGGAATTGCTTTGGAACTACTCGCAGGAAGCATGCAGCCTTTTTTTTACACAGTCCATTATTGAAACACATAACAATTCTCATTTAAATCTTTGTTGGCCAACAAAATTCACAATAGCGCTCCTTTAAAGATGGTTTCCTCCTCAGTTACCGATTAAGACTTTTTGGGATTTTTTGGAGTCTTAGAAAATCATTCATTTAAAAAAAAAAAAACTTTGAGGTTAAAACGCTTAAAATCAAATATTATATGCTGCTTGCATTTGCCACTCAACAGCCAGTAGCATGGCCAGCTCCAGGTCTATGTGAGCTTCAGTGGACCTCTTTGAGGTGTGTCACGTTACATGCCACGCCATGCCAGTACTTTCCACTGTTTTTGGTGCCACCTGTTGTCCTCTGGTCCTTGTCACCTTTTCCAATCACCCTCCAGTCCTTACTGCTTCCTCCATTGCTTCTGATCATCCCTCAGTTTTTGCTGCCTCCGTTTCTGCTATAGGGTCCACTGCTGCTGCTGGTGCTTGCTGCCTGGCTAACTGCCTGGACCAACATTTTTTTCTTCAACTACTGCTTTGCATTTTCTAATTATCTGAAATACCACCTGAGTGGTAAGTGTTGAATGCAACTCAGCTAAAAAATATGGTAAAAGCATACGAAAGAATCTATTTAAAATGCACTACACACATTAAACATACACAGGCATATTTTTTATCACCTTTTGGAGCGTTATTGTAGAGGTATAATTAAGGTATAGAGAGCATCATATATAGTTGAGGGTGAGTGTGTTGCCTTTTCAAGTACCACCTTTTAGGATTTGAAAGAAGATGCTGCACAGCATCACTAAAGTATATCCAGAGATGTGCTGGCCACACATATAAGCTACTCAAACCACATTGCCTAAAAAACACCCTTAAAAAAGTGCACCACAATCATACCACCTGATCTCGAGTACCATCAATGGTACTGGTAACACTGGTTGGGTTCCCATAAGCTAACTGCTTCTTATCTTTTCACTTTCTGTCAGGACTAAGTTGTATCTAAGGACTAAGTTAGATTACAACTATAACAAGAACATCAGTAGAAAGAGCTGAAGCAGGCCAAGGGGTGGAAGCTTTGACCTGCTCCACCGCACAACCAAAAAATAGCTAGTCTGCTACTCTGAGGAGGTTTGGATTAGCCACTGAGACACCAATCAACATTTTTTACATGTTCACTGTAAGAATAAACCCTATTTAAATTCAAACTAAGAAAGACATAATATTTTTGAAATAATGACTGCATTCAGATTTTCAGTTCCGAGGCAATAATCCTTTCCTATTGAATGATTTAAAACAAAACATCAGTTAATATATACACCTAGCGAAAAATGAAAGTTGTCAGTCTTGTGCCAGAGGGCCTAGCGCTGGATGTTCATATTATCCTAATATTGGAGTGAAAATAGTTAATATTTAATGCCGCATCCCTTAAGGTGAAAAACAAAATTAAAATGGGCAGACACGTGTGTAACTGTATTTTCGATAAAATTATTTTTTATCTTTCGGCTTTTTAACCCATTTCAGTTTCCAATGAGCTGTCAGCAAAACACTATTCAGCAGTCAGCTGTTGCACAATAAGCAGCCTATGGGTAGATCTTCTTTCTTGTTTAAGACTGAGCACATGCCCAACTTCTAACATATATTGCGCTTTTATACACCTCTTTATGGGAAGACGAGCTCACGCATTATCTAGCAGATGGGAAGCCATAATTTGTACAGTAATTACCTGAGACATAATGAATAAAGGTATCTTTGCTCACTTTCACAAGCCCTATGCTGAATGAGCTAGCCTCTTGTCGATGTAGCAGAAGCGTATTCGGAGCCAAGCCTTTTCCTAACACTCCCTTCCCACATTCAATATGGTCTAAATATGTCTTTTCAATGTTGAGCTAAGAGCCTTTTGACCACAAGCTAGAAGACATATGGGTGTTAATTCTATGATATAATAGCATGCAAAATGCATGGAAGCGCTGTTTCTGTTTGAAATATACCGATAATTGATATATGGTTGCGGTCCCAAAGGGGGTAGCTATTTTGCAATTTGTGAAAAATATCTCATTAAGAACCTTTACTATAATATTCCAGACGGATAAGGAAAAAAAATACTCTGAAGCGACTTCCTTTAGGATCAGATGACTCGTACTAACCAATCCCTGAGACTGGGTCCTGTGACATGCAGGCGGCAAACCTTTTAGGGACCGAGTGCAATGCAAAACTTTATTTAAGTGCCAACCTGATGGCTCTGGTGCCAATTGGGAGATGAAAAAAACCCCAAATGCATGTACTGGAAAGATGACGGGCGCCTCCAGAGAGGGCTTTGAGTGCCTTCTCTGGCATGGGTGTCATAGGTTTTCCACCAATGCACTAGGGGCTCCATGAGCATTCGCAAGCAACTTGGTGGACAAGAACCATTCACTACAATGGCACTGCGCTACATCTGCATGAGGTAGTGGCAGGGGCCTCGATGACTTGGAACCTGATCTTTACTGCATCAGTGAAGCAGCTGCGGAGGAAAAGAGGTAAGCATTTATTTTTTATTTCATATTTTTATATTGTTTTTATTTTGGCAGGACAGGGACTTTTTCTAAACAAGATCTCCACCAGGTGATGGTGCTTTGTTTTGTGTTTAGTGTAATTACTGACCAACTAAGGTGATGAGTCAAAAATCAATTTGAGCAAAATCACACATTTAGTTAATAAACTCTTCATCAAGGATTAATTAAAGTATATGTCTGATCTCTTGGTAGCCCCCACTGTGCCTCCCTCCCCTGGCACTGAGGAAGGATGGTGCGGGAAAGGGTTAAAAAAAAGCCTTACCTCACCTGGAGTCTAGTGCTGTTACCAATGCACAGGCCATGGCCAAAGGTGTTGCACAGAGCTGCTTTTCCTGGGATGTTAATAGATCAACACAGCATCCCTCTTGTCTGTCATTTACTTGCCACATAACAAGCTTTATGCATGTGAGGTAGAGCATTTGATACATTTTAATGAATAATATACGTTGTTATTTAAGGATTGGCCACTCATGTAACAAAGCAAAAGGATACTTAACTTTTGTCCCTCACATCTAATCGGTGCAACTCCAGCAGCCTGCAACTCATCTGATCGCTGGATTGCTGCAATGAACAGTGGTGGATTAATAGCGTGTCAGGCTTGTGCCCACGCCATCAGCCACAGGAGCGCTGACACCCCATTTCCATTACAAAGAAGAGAGTTTGCCAAGGCCTGATACTGCCCCTCCAGTGTGGTAATGCTCCTGTGACTGATGGAGGGGGAACCAGGCACAAAAGCCTCTTATGTTCTGGTCCCAGCGCAGGTTGCAGTCCAGTGATCAGGTAAGTTAGTGACCACCAGAGTCAGATCAAGAAGCTGCAGGGAACAAAAGGTGAGTACCCTTTTTTATGTGTGCCTTCTGACTTTAAAGACAAGAGAGAATCATTTTTATTTATTTTTTTGTGCATTTTGATCTCATTCTTTTCCTAGTCACAGCATCACAAAGTTGTACCTTACAGTGAGGAACCCCTTCCTACCCTCAAAATAGAATTTGCTCTATGCAGACATAATGTAACTATTTATGAGAAACAATGCAGAGTTAAGGCATTATCTATGTTTCACAGTCATTCTTGACTCTTACTTTGAAGGACGGCCACTATAATATTTTTTCTGGAGGGAGAAAACGAATACCTCAGGAGAAACATGGTTTTAGTTTTTAGAGGAAATGTCTTGCAGAGGTGGCAGCAACCTGGGATAGGACCAAAGAGCTCTAGCCAGAGGAGAATAGTACTTTGAGTTGTATGATGTGTTGAATTTGTATTCGGCAGATGTTACCAGAAAGCTGGCAAAACTCTAGTGATGACCTCAGCTTCTAATCTCGTCGCCACAATGAAGGATGAAAATTCAGTTGTGCATGGGAAAAGGCTTTGGCTTTAGTCTTGTCATGAATGACTTGCCTTCTACCCGTGCCCGTGGTGTCCCTAGGCAACGGGCTCGGGTTCCTCCTGCCCAGCAGCAGCTTCTGCCTCCGGTGCCATCCCCAGCAGCGCGTGTGTCGCCGAGTAAGTCCTCCCCCCTTGCCCATTGTCACTCAGCTTGTGCTTGCTGGCCTATACAGTCAGCTCATGTCCTCCGGTGGTGTAATTCTCAGAATGGCCACCGGAGGCTGTTTAAAAGAACGAAGGCTAGAAGGTGCAGCTCTGAGCAGTTTGCCTGGGAAGCTCAGCTGGAGCAATCAGCCCAGAGCTCACCAATCAGACCACAGGGCCAGTGCTCCAATCTGCCGCCAGATCCTAAGTGCACCAATCCCAGCCACTGTCTCCCTGTCCAATCCTGCCGGTTTTCCCACTATAAAGGGATTTCCTCTGCAGTGTGTCATTGCCTGTTATAGCGCCTAGTACCAAGCTTGTCTTGTGCATTGAAGCTCGATTGATTTCCAGTTGCCAACCTCTGCCTTGCTGACGCCTCTCGATCTGAAACCCTGTTGCCGACCCCTGCCTGAACCGACTATTCTCAATCTGATCTCCGTTGCCGACCTCTGCCTGAACCGACTATTCTGATCTCTGTTGCCGACCTCTGCCTGAACCGACCAATCTCGATCTGATCTCCGTTGCCGACCTCTGCCTAGTACCTAGACCTCGAGCTGTCTCTCCCCTCTGTACCGCTGCGAACTCTGACTCCCCGTGTCAACCTCTGGCCTGTCTCTGGACTTCCGCTACACTCACTCTTAGCCATTGGTTCTTCAGACCTCTATACCAATAAGCTCTCATCCTTTGAGCCATTGAAGTCCTGGGGGCAACCGATCCCTGGCAGGCGTATTCTGCGTCCCGGCAAGTGGCGGCTCCTACAGGTGAAGCTGGCTGCGGAGATTGGGGGTTGAGGGCTTACCTAGAGGGCTGGAGTTACCAGAGCGTGACATTATAACAGGCCCAAAACATGGATGACCTGGTACAGCAGGTGCAAGCTATGGCCACAGCGATAAACCAACTCACTCAAAGAGTGGCCACTCAGGAACATTTTGATATGAAAGGACTTGTACAACAAGTGCATGGCATGGGTACCGCCATTAACTATTTGTCTCAACGTGTGCCAATTCAAGATCGCCAGCCGGCTGCACCACCTTCATCCTTACCTCCTGTCGAGCCGAAGGTTCCCCTTCCTGAAAAATTTGATGGGGATCGTAGAAGATTTTCCAACTTCAGGAACTCCTGTGAACTTTATTTCAGACTACGGCCCTGCTCCTCGGGCACCGAATTGCAGAGGGTGGGCCTGGTTATCTCTCTGCTCCAGGGTGATCCACAGTCCTGGGCGTTTGGCTTAGCGCCCACTGATGAGGCCTTGCAAACTGTCTCAGCTTTTTTCTCCTCTATGGAGATTCTGTATTCAGACCCAGACAAGACTTCGACCGCCGATGCCAGGCTTCGAAGCCTGAAACAGGGGAAGCGTTCAGCAGAGGAATATAGTGCTGAATTCCGCCGCTGGGCGATTGAATCCCATTGGAATGATCCTGCTCTCTGTAGTCAGTATCGAATTGGTCTCTCAGAGAGTGTTAAGGATGTTCTAACGAATTTTCCCTACCCCAGAAGCCTGGATGAACTCATGCCTATGGCCATTAAAATTGACAGACGGCTACGGGAGAGACACATGGAGAAGAATCACTCTTCCGGGAATCTTCCCACCGGGAGTCATCCACTGTAGGAGTTGTCTCATCTTCGCCCCCTGATGAGCCTATGCAACTTGGTGCTACTCACCTTTCCCCTAATGAAAAGAGTAGACGTCGCACCTTAGGCCTATGCATGTACTGTGGAACTTCTGGTTACCTGGTTAGGACCTGCCCCAATAAAAAACCTTTGGCGGGATTACAACGTCCTGACAAGACTGAGAAAGTTTGTCAGGACGGTCAGGTAACTTCCTTTCATAGAAATAAGATGTTGTTACCTGCTACTGTGGGTTGGGAGTTGTCCAGGAAATCCATCCCCGCTCTAGTCGATAGCGGAGCAGTGGGCAACTTTTTGGATAAATCCATAGTGACCGCCTTAGGCATTCCATTAATACCCCTTGGGAAGCCCCTCCAGATTTTGGCTGTAAATAATACTCCTGTTCATGGAGGAACTGTAACCTCCAAAACCCCTTTTATCAGCCTAGTTGTGGGACCCTCCCATTCTGAGAATCTTGAATTTTTTGTTTTTGACTGCCCTGAAACCCCGGTTGTCTTAGGGTTCCCTTGGTTGAAGATGCACAACCCTACCCTTAATTGGAAAACTGGGGAATTGACTGGATGGGGCCCACACTGTGAAGAACACAGCTCTAGCATCACTGTTGGGGCAACCCTGTTTTCAGAATTTGTTTGTCCGCCTGCCTCTCCATCCTGGAGGGTACCTTGTGTATCTTCGTTGAAGTCTGTCAGAACAATTCGGGGCGTTTGCCCTGCTGAGTTTGGTGAGGGTCCGGAGGCCCCTCGTGAAGGGGGGGTAATGTCATGAATGACTTGCCTTCTACCCGTGCCCGTGGTGTCCCTAGGCAACGGGCTCGGGTTCCTCCTGCCCAGCAGCCGCTTCTGCCTCCGGTGCCATCCCCAGCGGCGCGTGTGTCGCCGAGTAAGTCCTCCCCCCTTGCCCATTGTCACTCAGCTTGTGCTTGCTGGCCTATACAGTCAGCTCATGTCCTCCGGTGGTGTAATTCTCAGAATGGCCACCGGAGGCTGTTTAAAAGAACGAAGGCTAGAAGGTGCAGCTCTGAGCAGTTTGCCTGGGAAGCTCAGCTGGAGCAATCAGCCCAGAGCTCACCAATCAGACCACAGGGCCAGTGCTCCAATCTGCCGCCAGATCCTAAGTGCACCAATCCCAGCCACTGTCTCCCTGTCCAATCCTGCCGGTTTTCCCACTATAAAGGGATTTCCTCTGCAGTGTGTCATTGCCTGTTATAGCGCCTAGTACCAAGCTTGTCTTGTGCATTGAAGCTCGATTGATTTCCAGTTGCCAACCTCTGCCTTGCTGACGCCTCTCGATCTGAAACCCTGTTGCCGACCCCTGCCTGAAGCGACTATTCTCAATCTGATCTCCGTTGCCGACCTCTGCCTGAACCGACTATTCTGATCTCCGTTGCCAACCTCTGCCTGAACCGACCAATCTCGATCTGATCTCCGTTGCCGACCTCTGCCTTGTACCTAGACCTCGAGCTGTCTCTCCCCTCTGTACCGCTGCGAACTCTGACTCCCCGTGTTAACTTCTGGCCTGCCTCTGGACTTCCGCTACACTCGCTCTTAGCCATTGGTTCTTCAGACCTCTATACCAGTAAGCTCTCATCCTTTGAGCCATTGAAGTCCTGGGGGCAACCGATCCCGGGCAGGCGTATTCTGCGTCCCGGCAAGAGGGGGCTCCTACAGGTGAAGCTGGCTGCGGAGATTGGGGGTTGAGGGCTTACCTAGAGGGCTGGAGTTACCAGAGCGTGACAAGTCTCTTGAGTTGTTACTCTTTAGTACCTTCAAAGTGCTACATCATAGGAGGAGGGTGATGTGAGAAATCCTGAACTCGTAGTAGTGGATAGGTCTTCCTAACACTGTAAAAACTAAATTTCTCCAGTCAACCTGGTCACGCATACTCAATGCTGTAAAGGGCGGTTTCCTGCCTCCTTTTCATTTTACAGTTAACATGAGCATAGAAATTGGGCAGTTACTGAATTAGAAATGGGACTGAACTATAAAGTTACAGAAGTTGTTACAGCAGAACAGCCAGAGGAAGTCACTCTTGCAGCCCACCACCGGAAAATAATTTTTGAGGCCCACAACAGGAAATCATTCTTGGTACCCACTACATGATGGGAATCCACCCCTCAGCTGAAATACAATTACATTTTTGCACACAATTAGCCAAATACATAACACATACATACACACACAAAACTTAACTAACTAAATAACTCACAGAACACTCCAGGCCAATGCAATGTGTTTCACCTCCTGTACTGCCCTCACTAGTATCCTCGGGTGTTCTGATGGGCCAGTCAGACACTGCCCATTTTTCTCTTAAAATGAACTAGCCAGAGAACCTTTTCTCTATAACACATATAAAGAAAAATGTGTTTACCGTTCTCTGGTTCCATCCTAGGCAAATACAGTTGTGCCAACATACACCTGATTCCTCTCACCTGATACCACTAAAATGCTAGTGCATGCCCTGGTCATATCCTGACTGGACTACTGCAACACCTTCCTTTGCGGCTTACCAGCAATCAGACTGGCATGCCTCCAATATTCTGAACTCTGCTGTTAAGTTCACACTTCTAACACTAACCTACAAAGCTCTCTCCAACCAGGCCCCTCCCTACATTTCATCTTTAATCCAGCATTACCAACCCAGATGCAACCTCTGTTCTGCCTTGGACATTCTTCTGTCCTCCTCCTTGGTTCCCTTCTCACACCCCCGCCTTCAAGACTTCTCTCGTGCCTCCCCACTTCTCTGGAATGCACTGCCCGCTCAATACATCACTCTCAAACACTCCAAGCCTTTAAAAGTGCACTTAAAACTAACCTCTTCAGACAAGTATATAACCTTGCTTAAGCACTACCTTGCACATGCCGCCAAACTCAAGTTCTACCATTTCTGATCCCACCCAGGGCCGGAGTCAGCACCCAGAAGGCAGAGCAGCTGCTGGGAGCCCCCACCCTCCGGGGGGGGGGGGCCAAACTGAAAGGGCTGACCTTTGGGGTGTGCGGAGGAGCTTGACCGGTGGTGGACTGGGAGGGCACCGCCACAGCTGGTGCCCACATCTCTTCGAATGGCAGGGTTCTACTCATTGGGGCATCTTGATTTCGATTCCAGGGGAGGAAATGCTGGGTTTTGTTCCAGTTTTACGTTGCTCACACCAGCTAATTTCCCTGGAGCATCCCAATCTCTGATACCCTACTGTGTGAAACCCCCTGGGATTGCTGGCATACCCACTATGCAAGCAATTCCACCCCAGAGTTTTGGTCTGCATTACAGGGGTATCTCAATTTTGGATGCCCCTGTTTGTCAAAGACCCCTCTGGTTTGGCCGTTAACTCAACTTAACTGGTGATCCCACAGTGCATTCACCAGTTCGAGGAACATAATGAGCAAGGGGGGGGGGGGGGGTCACACAGAGGCATCCAAAATCAGGAGAATCTAGATCTGTTTAGACTAAGTCAGGTTTAAAGGGCTTTGGTGCCCTTCAAATTAGACCAAAACTAGAATTTTGGTTCAATTAGCATGATCCTTAGGGGGCATCCAGATTTGGGACATTCCTCATTGACGTGAGGCGACTCTTCACCACAAAGGGGCCCACTGAGACCGGTTTATGAGGGCCCACATAAACCTGAAGCCGGCCCTGATCCCACCCCTTTTTGTCTCCACCCCCGATCCTTTAGACCAGTAGTCCTCAAACTTCCTCCTCAAGGGCCGAGACAGGCCAGGTTTTGCAGCTCTCTATGCTGATGCACAGATGTAATAATTAGGGCTATAGCTCTGTATGAGCACCAGTTAATTCACCTGTGGAGTAGCGTGGAGAGCTGCAAAACCTGGCCTGTCTCGGCCCTTGAGGAGGAAGTTTGAGGACTACTGCTTTAGACTGTAAGCTCACAAGGGCAATGCTCTCTTTCCTATTGTTTGGAACTTTGTAAGATCTAGTTTATAATGATCCCTGTAGAGTATGTTTTATCTTGTCTGTAGTTATTAGAGATGAGCGAACTTTTGAAAAGTTCGATTCGGCCGATTCGCCGAATTTCACAAAGAAATTTGGGTTCGGCCGAATCGAACTTTTACGAAGTTCCCCATCAAAAATGCCGGCATGGTGGGAGCGGGCGGGCCGGTAAAGCCGGCCGGCCCGCTCCCACCATGCCGGCATTTAAAAAACAAAACAAAAAAAAAAAAAAAAGCATTTTTGCCGGCATGGTGGGAGCGGGCCGGCCCGCTCCCACCATGCCGGCATTTAAAAAAAAAGCAAACACTTACCTGCAGGTCCGGAGCGTGGAGGCCGGCGCGCCCTCAGATGACAGCTGAGAGCGGCGCCGGCCTCCACGCTCCGGACCTGCAGGTAAGTGTTTGCTTTTTTTTTTAAATGCCGGCATGGTGGGAGCGGGCCGGCCCGCTCCCACCATGCCGGCAAAAATGCTTTTTTTTTTTTTTTTGTTTTTTAAATGCCGGCATGGTGGGAGCGGGCCGGCCGGCTCGATCGGCACGAACCACAAAATATTCGGGTTCGTGCCGAATCGAATATTTCCTGAAATTCGGAGCGAATTCCGGTTCGTCCGAACCGGTTCGCTCATCTCTAGTAGTTATACCTTGTACAGCGCTACGGAAAAAGATGGCGCTATATAAATAAACAACTTTAATATTAACCACCTTCTATTTTGCCTTTTTCCTAAAAAAATGACTCCCCTATCCTGGTAAAAAAATTGTTATGGTTTACATTTACCACACATGCTGCAACTATATAATGATGTCATTAAAATTGAGAAATTATTTTGTTTTTTTATTATTTTGCTTTTCGAGGCATGTAAAATAAAAATTAATTTCAGCAAAAAAAGCCCTGTCGATATGAAAAGAAAATGTCTCCTTAGCAGTAACATTAGTCAGCTCATTGAAAGGCTCAGCCGGCTGGGTTTCTTTAGAAACAGTAAATTCCAGTGTTTGTGTGATTTCCAGCCTTATTATGCTTCTCTTGGCTTCACCTAGGACACAGCACAGAATGTGCACGCTTGTTCTTTATGTACAAACAGCGTCTGTGTCTTTTGTGAGAGGCAGCGAGCCCGTGTAGCGCAGCTTGTACACACGCATACCCAGGGGAGAAGGGCCGGCATATGCACATCTGAAGTACACAAACACACACTTACATGTGCAAATATCCTTGTTAGTGGCTTCATCTGTGACTTGGAATACTTTCAATGTCTTATGCTGGTCCTGGCCCGTCCTCCTTTTAGCCCCCAACAGCATTGACATCTTTTCCGAGACCGTTCAGATACTCTATTTCTGAGCCTAAACAAAGTTTTGACTTGTTCTTTGTTGCTTAGGGAAGAAAATAGATTGTTTAGAAAAGAAATACAGAACAACACTTAAAAAAGAAATTGCTCTTTTAATCGAATTTTTCTCAATTGATTTGGTGCCTTTTCCTAGAGCAAGAAGTTATATGTTGTGTTCAAAAACAACATTTCCAAAGCTTCGTGTTTAGGGATGAACCAATTCATTTGGATAAATCCATTTCATCCTAGATATCCTAAAATAGTTCTTAAACTTTGTGATGCATCCGATTTAGTTTTTATGTAAATCTAGTTAATCCAAAAAGATTTATCTGCTAAATGAATCTTATAATCACATTTGGACAAACTATGTACATTTGGTCCAATTATGACTTTTATGCCAGTTCCTCCAATTAGGGTTTAACCCTTTAAACGCCAGCCACGTAAATTTTACGTGGCTGCCTCTCCAACAGTTAAACGCCAGCCACGTAAAATTTACGTGCCTGACTTTCCCCAGTAAAAAAAAAAAAAGTAAAAATAAAAGACACTTACCTGACCCCTCGTTCGATCCGGTCGGGTCTCCTCTTCAGCCAGAGGGGCTCCGATCGCCCATCGGGGCTCCTCCGGCTGCAGGGGAGGGCCCGGAACAGGGTGCCCCCCCCCCCCGTTTCAGCAGCCGCCCGGTTTGCTGTAAAAAAAAAAAAAAAAAAAAAAAAAACAGTCACCTACCTTTGTCCCCGCCGGCTCCCGCAGGCTCTCCTCTTCACGGGGGGGGGCTCCGATCCCCCCCCCCCGCTCTTCTGTCTTCTGGAGGGGGCATAACAGCCCTCCTCCCTTGCTTCCTTCCGATGGCGGCCGCCATCTTGGTGACGTCACGGGGCGGGGCCAGATGACGTCACCGCCGGGTGTCATCGGGGCACCCGGCAGTTCGTCTCTCAGATGCCGGTGACGGCTGGACAGGGAAGGAGGGAGGTAGGCGATCCTCCGATCGCCTGCCTCCCCCCTTCTCTGCCCAGCCGTCACTGACAGCAGATCGCCGCGGGACACAGAAGATGAAGATCGGAGGTGAGTAAAGTAAAAGTTTTTTTTTTTTTTTAATAAACTTTTTAAAAAAACGTGTCTAGTCTTTTATTTTTTACCATTTAACCCTTTGTGAACTGGTAAGGGGTCCATGTGACCCCTTATACCAGTTCACAAGGCTGGGGAGATGGCAAGCCACCTGCGCTAGCGGGTGGCTTGCCATTAACCCCTGGCACCCCCATTACCTGCCTCCCCAAAGGCCAGGGGGGGGCAGAAGAGCCCGGGCCCACATGGGCTATGTGGGCTCGTAGGCTGCAGGGTGGGGGGGCCACATAAGCTGGCCCCCCCACTCTGTGCCTACAAGCCCCCATAGCTGGTCCCGGGCTGGTTACTGTGGGTAAGGGGGACCCCACGTCAATTTTTTTTTTGATTTTTAAGGGTTTTTAACCCTTAAAAATCAAAAAAAAAATGGGGTCCACCCCCCCTGGGAGGGGGGACCCTATGTCATTTTTTTTTTTGATTAACCCTTTGTGTTCTGTCATCCAGCAGCTATAAAAGGCTTCTAGCAAGTGAGCAGAAGCCAGTGATCGCCGAGGGACAGAGTGCTCCAGGATGGATGGGAGGTGAGTACAGTGTAAAAAAAAAAAAAAAAAATTAATAAAATATTTTTTCTCTTTTGTGTGTCTGTGTCATTTTTTACTTTTAACCTCTTGTGAACTGGTAAGGGGTCCATGACCCCTATACCAGTTCACAAGGCTGGGGGGATGGCAAGCCACCTGCGCTAGCGGGTGGCTTGCCATTAACCCCCGGCACCCCCATTACCTGCCTCCCCAAAGGCCAGGGGGGGGCAGAAGAGCCCGGGCCCACATGGGCTATGTGGGCTCGTAGGCTGCAGGGTGGGGGGGCCACATAAGCTGGCCCCCCCACTCTGTGCCTACAAGCCCCCATAGCTGGTCCCGGGCTGGTTACTGTGGGTAAGGGGGACCCCACGTCATTTTTTTTTTTGATTTTTAAGGGTTTTTAACCCTTAAAAATAAAAAAAAAAATGGGGTCTCCCTCCCCTGGGAGGGGGGACCCTATGTCATTTTTTTTCTCGATTTAACCCTTTGTAGTGTGGATGCTTTTTGTGTTTTTTTTTGTGAATGTTATAAAATACTTGTTTCAGTTAGGGGGGGTCTCCTGGGCAGGAACGGGGGGCTACCGATAAATATGTGGTACCGTTCTAATCGGTAGAAATGGGGCTTTCACATGCAATATGATTTTCCTTAATAAAATACATTTTTTATTTAAAATAAAGGAGTCAATTTTCTAAAAAAAAAATTTTATTTATTTATTTTTTTTTTCACTTAATAATATTGTAAAAAAAAAAAAAAAAAAAATTACAAACAAGACATTTCATGTTAAAGTCTAAACTCTGCAAAAAAAAAAATATATAATTTTTCTGAAAGTTCCAGCAAAAATGGCGCAAAACATGTCGCAAAACATGACGCAAAATGGGGAAAAATGGCCTGTCAACAGAGGGTGACAAAATCTCAAGTAGGCTGGCAATTAAAAGGGTTAATAGTACCTATGCATGTTGGGTATTGTTCTGTTCGGGGGACCTTGCGCTTTCAGACTTAGCTTGTTTTTTCTGGTTTGCATATTTATATTTTAGGAAAAGGTGTTTTTTATTCAGCTTTTTTATAAATTTTTTAGGGAAACCCTGCGCAACCAAAGAATTCTTTGAGGAATTAATTCCAGAAAGATGAGCCCACTACAGCAAGCTGGGTACCCTTAGAAAGCTTAACGTGTGTACTTTCAGGGAATATATGGTTTATGGGGGATATTCCAAATGTAAAGGGTTGTTTTGGTTGAAAAATCGCAAGGTGCGCACTTTGTCTGCAGAGCTGAAATTTTCAAGTAAAATTACCGTTACGCACATGCTTTACTTTGGGGTGTTTGGCAACTCTTCCCTTGACAGAACCTATGCATGTTGGGTATCGTTCTGTTCGGGAGATGTTGCTTTTTCAGATTAAACTTGATTTTTCTTGTTTGTATATAGTTTTTTTAGGAAAATGTGGCTTTGATTCTGCTTTTTTATCCTTTTTTTAGGGAAACTCTTTGCAACCAAAGATTACGTTGAGGGATTACTTCCAGAAAACTATGGCCACATCCACAAGCCTGGTACGCCTAGAAAGCCTGAGGTGTGTACTTCCAGAGAATATATAGTTTGTTGGGGGTATTTTAAATGTAAAGGGTTGTTTTTCTGGAAAAACCGCAAGGTGCGCATATTGCATAGCATAGTTGTATTTTATCTGAAAATCTCCTAAAGCGCTGTTTCAGTTTGGGGGAGTCTCCTGGGCAGGAAAGGGTGTCTACCAATACATATGTGGTACCGCTGTAACCGGGAGAAATTGGGATTTCACACGCAATAAGATTTTATTGACAAACTTACATTTTTTATTCCAAAAAAAACTACAATATGTAAAAATTTTTTTTTTTTTTTTTTTTTTGCACATATTTCACCCAAAAATATTAAGAATACACCTAACAAATGACAAACAAGACATTTCATGTTAAAGCCCAGACTATGCTGAAAAAAACAATATATCATTTTCCTGGGAAATCCCTGGAAATCCCCTCAAAAATCACAGTTGAACAAGGGGAGCGCAAAATAGTGCAAAATGGTCTGGCAACAAAGGGTGACAAAATCTCAAGGTAGGCTGGCGGTTAAAGGGTTAAAGTCAAATTGACATTAAAGGAAAAGTACCTCTTGGTGATATAACGGGGATGTAACGGGGGTATTTGTCTTGCACTGTTGGACTCCTCCTCCTCCTTCTATTGATATTTAAATTATGATATATATGTTGATATATTGATATTTAATTGATGGATTTTTTATAGCACTTTATTTTTAGAAGATGGGATGCCCCGTTTATTGTCTTTTATGTATTATGTGAGTTATTGATTATTATTTATAATATCACAGTAAAATTGTTAGGCATATATGGATCTTGGGTTCAGATGGAATGTCCCGTTTATTGTCTTATATGTATGTTAGTGTATGGTTTTAATAAATATGAATTCTTGAGATTTCAGTGTTATGTGAGTTATTGATTAGGTGGGAGGATGCGACAAGCATCAATACTTTGTAATTTTTTGTGACATCTGTGGGCATACCATCTTGATTTTCTTATTTGGTAGGTGGTGCAGGATTGCTTTCTTGTGTTTGAAGTCTTAAAAGATTTGTTTATCTCAATCTCATCAGTGGGCGAGAAGTTAAACCAAACTCCAGACAACATTTCTAGTTTTTCAGTTTTAGTTAGATAGAAGAAAAGTAAGACCAACTTTAATATTTCTGTTGCTGTATGTGGCTTCATTGTAGTGTAGTCTAAACATGAAGTTAAGACCAGAGAGGTATCACTGATCACCCTAGGTTGGTCACCACCTTTTGGGGTTTATGATGCCTATTAAATTTCCTTTCTCTTTAAAAAAAAGTGACAGTGTCTCCTGTGTAAAAGAGGGGGAGCAGATAGGTAAGAGGCAAACATCTAAATATACTTACAATGAGAATATCCTTTTGCAAGAGCCTAAGATTCAACTGTCAATAGGCTTTAGGTTAATTTGAGAGAAGTTGTGGCCCCTGTTTAATGTGATGTTGACTTGACATTGCAGATATTTTAGGGTTAATGTGTAGTGTTTCTTTTTACATTTTCACATTTCACTTTTTGCTCCAAAGTGCACTTTTGCCACCTGGTGCTGAATCAACACTACCTCTTAAACTATGAAAATGGTTGAAGCTGACGCAGGGGCGTAGCGGGGGGGCAGGCGGGTCATGTGCCCCAGATGCGGCAGGTCAGGGGGGTGTCAAAGGGGGGCCTGAGCACAGGTGGGGGGCGCCATTTTGAATCTTTGCCTCTGGTTCCAGAAAGCCTAAGGTGAGGTCCAGGCTTTTGTAAAGTTCCCACTCAGGCTCCTGCCCCCCTTGGCTAAGCCTTATACAGTTATTAAAATAAAGAAAAACACTCACCTGAGTCCTCCTCTAATCCAGTGGGAAGACTGGCCCTTTGCATGGAAGCTGTGAGCTGGGACCTTGAGTGACAGGTCACCCAATTCCTGAAGCAGCATGGCAAAGCTCTTCCAGGGATAGTGTGATTGGCCCGAAGTGAGGGGGTAGGCAGTATGGAGACTACTTGGCATTATTGTTATTATTTGTATTTTGGCTTATAGTCATATGTTATTGGTAACATCATTTGATTGCACTTACATGTGTCCACTTGTATCCTGTGATTTATGGATCCACATTAGATCTGGTTCTATAATGTTTGATATAGTTGGTCAGAGGTTGGCACAGGCTCTTTACATATTGTTTGATATTGTTATGAATATTGCATTGGGTGTTGTGTATTTACATGTATTATATTGGATAAGTGTTATAGAGTATTTTATTTATTTAGCTATTTTGCACAGTTAGGATCCGGATCATAGGTAGGGATTGACCAATAGATTGGGTTTTTGATTGTTTATAAGGCTGTGGATCATGATAGAGTAATAAGAATTGATGCAGTAATATGTTTTATGGTTATTCATTTATTTCTCCTCCCCCTGCCTATGCCTCATTTTGATTTTAGTCTGTCTTGTGTGTATTTTTATGTTTTAGAAGTTTTGAATGTGTTATATGTTATGTTTCAATTTTTGGCTTTGGAATAAAGATGACATTTATTGCTATATATGTTGGATTGTCTCCCTATGGATTTTTGGTTTAAAGTAATGTCCTCATAGATTTGGGGAGTGGCACCCGGTTCTGACTTTGGGATTTATTGTTTAGGGAGTTGGTGTCGGCTGGGCTTAGCACAGGGGGGAGGGATGGCTTGACGGGAACTTAGAAAATGCTTTTAATCTATCGGCTGAATAAAAGTTGGGTCCTGCAGAGCAACTCAATGGCCCTGATTTGGTAACCTTTCTTTAAAATAACTTGTTTAAATGAAAATAAATACTCTATTCATTCTTTAGTTAAGACGTACAAATTATGTTTTTATTGATGCGCTGGTGAAAATCTATGTATGTTCTGTATTCATTATTTTTATACCTTATATGTGCAACTTTAAACCTACTGTCTCTTTAACTGCATTTGATGCTACTGGGATTTTATGTATTAGAAATGTTTGAACTCAATACATGTGGAGCTATTGTGTAAGGTTTATGCTCTTTCCCACTGGCACGGGCTAATTTTCATCACGTTAGGAATAAATCACCACTTTATAGAAGGTGGCTCTGCACACTTAGTTTTCCCTAGTTGTCTAGAGCAGGCAAGTGTCCGACTGAGTAGCAAATTCCAAGCGAGACCATCAATCAGGCCTGTTCACAGCATCCAGCAAGCCTTTGTGTTCTGATGTATGGGAAAGAAAATTGGTGAAAGAGCGCTCTGCTTGTGACCCACATTTTAGGGCACTGGGCATAGAAAAGGGGCAACCAAGCCAACAGGAGGCTTTAAAGCACTAAAGAGAAATCATGAAGTTGCTGCTGTGCATTTAACCCTGTACATGCAAATTTAAAAAAGCCAAAAGCACAAACTCTAATTTCACATAGCAACGAATCACAAGGAATATGGAGTGTGCACTGCCTGAGCGTGTGCCGCTTATAATAATGTTTCCAATTTTTATGATCAACACTTGACTAAATGGATTCCATCGCACACACGGCCATGTGCCACAGATCATTCCTGTGAATAGAGTTATCTTGATTATACCTGATGATCTGAGAAATGCTTTTTTTCCATACTGATGAATATAAAATATTACTCCAAGCTCAAACAATTGTTTGGAGGATACCATTCAGAGATACAGTACTTGAGGTCCCATAGTAATGCCCAGAAATCCACAGGCCTAGGTTTCTTCTCAGAAAGCGCAGCACATGACCAGCCACTGCTAGAAATAAATTTGATTGAGTTTCTGTGGGGGATTAATCCTGCGGGTGGTCAGGTTAAATAACGTATTTTTTTCATTTTAGAGAGACTTCAGTCTTTTTAGCTAGATAGATTTTAATATTTGCTCATATCAGCAATGGTCAATTTCCTGGATGTTACCCCTCAGCTGCATTCAGGCCCCTACTTAGGCAGTATATGTATTTTCCTTGCCCCTGGTCCTGGGGAATGCCAGGCTTAAGCTGCTGCAGTCACTGAAACATCATTCTGTGTGGCTTTTCATTTGCCCCATAGTGTCACGTGACGTATTTAGGTCCGAGCAGCAACCCTTAGTTGAATACTTAAGAGGCAGGGGTGCCCAATCCTTACCACAAAGGCTGCCAATGAGCCATGTCTGAAGATTTTCACACAGAGACACAGTTGAAGTAATTAATACTCAGAGCTATATGGAGACATATGTTCATGGCCCTTAAAACATGTTTGTGGCCCCTAAAGCAGAACAAACCCCATAATTTTGACTATCCTGGTTTTGTTCCTTGCACTGGGGCATCCTGATTTGTCCAGCTAAATGCACACCTTCCCGGCAATAAAAAGTGTTCAACAAATGGCTCTGTTTATGGCAATGGGGATTGAGAGCAGCTGCATTCCCAGCAGCAGGCGTGCTTCCACCCCATCCTATCTGAATGGCTGGGGCCAGGGGTACACAGCCCAAAGATATGGGATGCTGCCTCTTAAGGCCCCCGGGGAAGGTCATTGGCCAACCCTGGAATCTTTTAAGGAGGGTGTCAGGCACCCTGACATGATGCAACCATTTAGTGGCTGCCACTTTTTCCTACAATCTGCATCTAGACATGTACCATTACTTTAATCACTGTGCATCTTACTTTCCCCCTTTCTTCTTTGCTTTCTTTTTATTACCCCTATCCTGGACCAGTTTTAACAGAAACTCAAGTTGGCCAATGTATCACCCCCATCAACCTTTCAACAGTCACATTCAGTCTCAGTAATATTTTTCTATATCTCCTCTATTTTTGTAAAGTACCAGAACACCCAAGTCTTCCTTTACAAGCTAAAAAGTCTAGGGCCCAGCTATCTTGCTTCACTCAGTTACCCCCCCCCCAACCCCCCGGCTGTGCGACTGGGTGCACTGTGCATAATAAAGGTTCTCTTTATTGGTCACATGCATAAACCATAAAGTAGCTCTCACACATGTGCTGTGCAATTAGCTTCTGCAATCACACTTGCTCGCCGTGCCCCACTGTAATAAGAAGGACTTTGTGGGTGATGCTGAAGTAGCCATAAGCCTATCAGAGCACTAAGAGTAGCTGCTGGTGTCTTGCTCATTCAAGGGATATCAGCTATACAGCGCGGCTAAGTGTTTGGCATTAGTCTTGTAACAAGGGGTCCATGGCAGGGGGAATGGGGCAAAAAAAAAATTAGCAACTTCTCAGACGCTGATCAAAAATCCAGTAGTGCAGAATTCAGGCAGCAATAGGGGAGGAATTTGCAAGATTCTTTACCATGGTATCCGATAGGTATGAGCTGCACAGGTGTGTGTGGATGGGGGGGGGGGTGATATGGACAGAAGTCAAAATTGGGCTTTTGGCCGGCTTTTGTTCCACTTCCATCACTAGCCATTCTATCCCCTTTATTATTTCCTTCATTTATTCTCAGCACTATTGCCAACTGACTAAATCAGGTTTAGCAATTCATTATAGCCGTGATGCAGTGGCAATAGCTGCCATTTATGGCTGGATTTAGTTTTATCTTTGTCTGGTGTCTGTAATGCCTGTTGGGAAAACTGACTGTGATATTTCTTGCCGAATGACTACAACTCTGGGAGTCTGATGACGATGTATCATGGGAGTATATCTGCAGCATGGTGTACCGACTGCACTACAAATATTATATCTGATCGTCTCTTGGCATTTACAAATTCAAAATGAATATTCAAATCCAGTGTTCTTTATCACTCTCCAGACATGGAAAGGGAAGCTGGCAGTTATCTTCCTTCTTGGGTATGACACTCAATACATTTGTTGTTTCATTTACTGTTGCTTTAATATTGTTCACTATTTTTGTTAAAGGTAAATTGCATGTAAGTGTTAGCTATACGCTTCAGCTTGTCATTAAAAGTGATACATTTCCCTATACAGTATATGCCATTTGGAATTAACTCTAAAAGTGACATAAGAAACTAGGCGTCTTATTAAAGAAGCGCATTATTTAACGTCATTTTGCTGGTGTAGCACCAGTTTTTGAGCGCCGTCTTTTGGTGCTGCTATTTTGACTAGAATGGCTCTGCAAGTCGGGGATCTGATGTTAACTAATTTGATTTGATTGTTGGTATTGGCTGGCCTGTGTCAGCACCTGATGACATTCATTCCTGTTATACCTGATTTAGACCCTGCCTGGACCATGACTACACAATGTTGCCACTTGCCCTTTGACCTGCCTGGAGCTCTACTATGTATCTCTGCTATCTGGACCTTGAATACACATTTCAGCCACCTACCCTTTGACCTTGGCGTGTTGAACTTGAGTTAGCGTCCACCACCTAACACCTTGGCCTTTTCTGTCATTGCCTTGTAGTTCAGCAATCCATCCCTTGGTTGCCACACCTGGACCTTCTCTGCAGACCAGTCTTCCCTTGCAGAGAGCTCCAGTGAAGACAAGGGTTTGCCTTAAACTCCGGGCTCCAGGTTATGTGATAAACTGACTCTGCTGTCCCCATCATCAGACCAACAGCTGGCATCTCAAAGTGCTTCTCAAATAAGATGCGTGAGATGACCATGAAGCTGCAAACGGTAGGATGGCATTGCTGACGGAAGAGCTCACACCACTGGGCAACATGACATACATACAGTACTGGTCTTTATTAAAGCAGACCTACTCCCTTCTAGGGAAGACTTTATTGGGTGCTTTAGAGAAGATCAGAAAAATGAATGGTCAGTAATTTATAAATATATACACATGCCTCCTATAGCAGGTAGTGTTAAAGTGATCCTATACCCAGAAAGGAAAGTTTATGTAATCACATTTTATCCCCAGCCCAGTGCCCAAAACAGCATGTGCTTCTTTTTTTTTTTTACCAAAGCCTTTGCATGGTATTCATAAAAACACAAACTGGGGGCTGTCTGCTGTTCAAATGGTTGGCCATATGTTTCCCTGGTGCTTTTCAGTGATGATACATTCAGTTAAATACAGCTCAGCATTGGGGATCTGGTTTATCAGTTATAATACCTGCCATTATGTGGCAGTTTACCATGGAACTGAATGAATTAGCATGCTATTCCTTCCTGTTTTTATGAATATTGGGCAAAGGCTTTAGTCAAATAAAACACAGGCTGTTTTGGGCCACTGGGCTCCGGATAGAAGGTGACGGAATAAACTTATCTCGGTAAAGGTACACCCAGTGATACAATATGGGGTTGATAGCCTGAGGGAAATTCTCCCCTAGAGGAGTATAGAGAAGTATTGAGAAGTTGTCTACAGTAGGAGTAAACTGAATTTGTAGTTTAGTTTTAAAATGTATGTTTGTGCCAAAGTGTTCTTGATCTAGATATGGATTAAGCATGTGATATAGGAACATGTGGGTTTAGAAAGTGTATTTGTGGAGGGAGGAGGCTGGGGTTATTTATGTAAGACTATAGCCAAGTGTGAGTGTTGTGTGGTGGTGGGATGGAACTAGCAACCATTGTGCAGGAGGAAAAGGAAGTACCGTATTTGCCGGCGTATAAGACGACTGGGCGTATAAGACGACCCCCCAACATTTCCACTCAAAATATAGAGTTTGTTATATACTCACCGTATAAGACTACTCCCTCTTCCGCACACCAAATAAAACGTAAGAGAACATCAGATTTTATTTCAACATGTTAATTCCCTTCCCCAGAGTACCTGGGTGGCTTCTTACAGTCATACTTTCTGGCTTCTTACAGTCATGGGGGCATCCCTCAGTACAGGCATGGGGGCATCCCTCAGTACAGGCATGGGGGCATCCCTCAGTACAGGAATGGGGGCATCCCTCAGTACAGGCATGGGGGCATCCCTCAGTACAGGAATGGGGGCATCCCTCAGTACAGGCATGGGGGCATCCCTCAGTACAGGCATGGGGGCATCCCTCAGTACAGGCATGGGGGCATCCCTCAGTACAGGCATGGGGGCATCCCTCAGTACAGGAATGGGGGCATCCCTCAGTACAGGCATGGGGGCATCCCTCAGTACAGCCAGCGAGTGGCCCCACTCCCTCCTCCCCCCGCCCCGCCCCGCCGCTCACACACTTACCGATGGTCGGAGGGCCGGTCTGCCCGTCCCTGCTGTTCCTGTCGCCGCCGCCACCGCCGCCACCGCCGCCGCTCTCATACGCTCTCATTCACACTAACACACACACACACATTCATGCTTACTTTCATGCCACCGCCGCCGCTCTCATACACACAAACACACACACACACACACATTCATTCTTACCGGCACTTCCTGGCTGTTGCGCGCTGGTCGTCGGTGGGCGTGTCCCAGATGGCCGCCGTCCAATGAAAACAATGGACGCCGGCCATCTGGGGCACGCCTACCGACGACCAGCGCGCAACAGCCAAGAAGTGCAGGTAAGAATGAATGTGTGTGTGTTTGTGTGTATGAGAGCAGTGGCGGTGGCATGAAAGTAAGCATGAATGTGTGTGTGTGTGTGTGTGTTAGTATGTATGAGAGCGGCGGCACCCGGCGTATAAGACGACCCCCCCACTGGAAGGCATGTTTTACAGGAGGAAAAAGTCGTCTTATACGCCGGCAAATACGGTAGTTCAGCCAATAAACAACTGTGTGGAGCAGGGATCTAAACTGTGCTGAAGGCAAATTCAGGGAACCTGGAAGGAGGCATGGTGTCTTGGATTACTGCCAAAGACATAGGTGTCATTGCAAATGTATTTGTGTGACTTTCAGCTTGTGCCAGTGGAAAGCTTCTGTTAGTGATATACAGCTATACTGCAACTGCACGAGAAGCTGTGCTGCTTTAAAACTGAAATGCAAATTGAAATGTTGCTAGAGTTGGTTCTCAGGGAAGAATTCAAACCAGGAGTCATTTATTTGTTCAATCTTTGGTTGCTCCTGCAGAAAGAGAGAGTTTAGACACACATACATACAGACATAGGTACTCCACAGAACACCCCAGCCCTGGATGAATCCACTGAAGCTCCTGTGTAACACAACCAGTAGCCTATGGTATATTGGACTCATTCTTAGAAGAGTACCTTTATATGGTATCATTGTGGTAAAAGCTACAAAGTGTCTAAGAGAAGACTACAACATGATTCCTAAACTGGACTGCTTTAAAATAATGTGCAATAAGTGTAAAATTCTGTTCACATACATAGCTGTGAAAGTGACAGCATTTCATTTTCTCCGCTCATAGATTGGTGCTGGATGAAAATGAGATTCTTTCGTTTTTCCTTTCTCATCTAATATTATGTGTCCCCCTCTCCGGTCTGCTTACTTGTCTGGTCTGGCCTGCTGGAAATGACTCCAGACGTTCCAATAATGCTTTCAATTGTAACAAATTATATCCACAGCAAGACACTGGGACACGCTATTTTCGCTTCCCTCTGGCTTGCACACACTGATTTGCAAACACTTGCTCGTTAGCATATAAACATGAGTGGCCGCCTCTTTGTATGAATATTTAATTTCCATAGATTAGACCCAAAATACGTGCCACTTAACTGCTTCAGCGCCCAGGGGGCTTGCAACATGCAACAGGTTTTTCTGTTAACACCAATGGTCCAATCAAGTTAGAACATCTACTTTCTAACCACTCAGTCATCTAAGAGAATACTTTAGATTCATTGTTGAGTTGCTGTTTGTATTCAATTCAATTCAATTTATTGTTTGCCAAGTACATCGTGAGATGAACAAGGAATTCTTTTTGGCATATACACAGTGCAAAAAAAACAGTTAACAGTTAACTACAGATCCAGTAACATAGGAAGGGGAACATAGAAACAGAGATACACAGACACAGTTAATCTTCTAAAGTGCAAATGATACAAAGTGCAAATGATACCGGCTTGAGCCTGGGCCTATGATGCCTGGCTGTTGTTGAGTATGCGGACAGCCAAAGGAAAGAAACCCTTCCTAGACCTAGAAGTCCTGCAGGCCGGTACCGCGAGACGCCGCCCAGATGGTAAGTACTGGAGTAGGGCGTGTCCAGGGTGGGAGGGATCCCAAAGTATTTTTTCTGCGCGAGTCTTGATTCTGCATTTGTGCAGTTCCTGCAGGGATGGTAAGGGGTAGGGATGAGCGAACCGGTTCGGACGAACCGGAATTCACTCCGAATTTCAGGGAAAATTCGATTCGGCGCGAACCCAAATTTTTTTTGGTTCGTGCCGATCGAATTTTCCCTGAAACGGAGCGTGGAGGCCGGCGCCGCTCTCAGCTGTCATCAGAGGACGCGTCATCAGAGGGCGCGTCAACAGAGGGCGCCTGAGAGCGGTGCCGGCCTCCACGCTCCAACCATGCAGGTAAGTGTTTGCTTTTTAAACAAATACCGGCATGGTGGGAGCGGCGGCCCGCTGACAGGCGTAGCCGGCCTGCCCGCTCCCACCATGCCGGCATTTTTTTTTAAGATGAGCGATTCGTGAAAGTTCGATTTGGGCGAACCCGAATTTCTTGGGGAAATTCGGCGAATCGCCCGAATCGAACTTTCAAGAAGTTCGCTCATCTCTAGTAAGGGGGCTCCAATTATTCTTTCTGCTGTCTTTATTGTTCTTTGGAGTCTGCACTTGTCCCTTTTTGTAGATCCCTCGAACCAGACAGAGAATGAAAAACATAGTACAGAACCAATGACAGCATTGAAGAAGAGCACTAGCATCCTTTTCGACAGACCAACCTTCTTCAGTTGTATATTGCTCTTTTACTGATTGTGGAATAAACCTACTAAAGTCATGTCTAAGGAAGTAAAAATAGATTTATTATAATGATCAGGCTATCTTGAGCTTTTCAACTACTACTGTAAAAATACTTTGCTAAAGCCAGCCTCTGAATTCAGAAAACAGTAGGACAGGAAGCATGCTCTTACTGCCCTTGGCAATGTTAGTGACACCAGCTTTTAACCTGTCAGCCACGTAAACATGAAAGTGATCAGACAGGATCTTCCAATCTGTTAAAAAAGGTAAAACCTACCATGATGATCTGCATTTATAGTACCAATCTTTTTAAAGGTACAGGGCACCTTCCAACATAAGGCCTGCCCTGTACCTTTAATTTGTACCATTGTACCATTGGTACAATGAGGACTTCAATAGACCCCCCCACCCTTCTAAAAAAAACATCTGGCAAATGCCTGCTTGAAGCTGAAAAATGTTTTATCCAGAATGATATTATCAGTTGTTTGTATACTGCTGTAACAAATCTCCAAGTGGTGGCTGCTTTAGAACTCTTTGGTGTCTCAAGGCTACATGTATACAAGTGAATGAATGGAAGGAAGGAAAGTATCTGTCAGCATTGTTATAACAATTTGAATGGATCCAAACAAATGTAATTAATATCTGTAGCCTGACATATTTGCTTTTATTCCCCATAGCAACATCATAGGTTAAGAAACAAACCATTCTCCACAAGTTAATTTAACATAGTCAGTTGAAAAGGAGGCCTAACGTCCATCCATGAGCCAGGCATTTAGCTACCCACTGGCACACAACGATATTTAGGTGTTAAGAGATTTCCAACCCGCCATGTACAACAAACATTTTGAATAGGCCTCTTGTACCCAACAAAGGAGTCCTGGAGACACCTGAACGAACAACAGACTACCTGAAATGCAAGATCATTGTGTGCCTATGGATACCTAAAGACATGCTTTCTTTTACACACAAGGACCCAAATCCAATGGCCTTAGTTCAGTTTTACAGTATAGCAAGTCACCCACAACTTCTGTTTTCTAAGGCCCTTATTTAAGAAGGGATAGCGTCAGGTAGCGCCTGGTTAATGAGAGGTAGCGACTGATAGCGACTGGTCAACGCCGGACACGGCACGCAATTACACATTTATCAAGCAGAATCTGTTGAGCAACTGGAATAGCGCCATGTAGTGTCTGATTCATCATTTTTACAGCCTCAGCGAATAGCGCCAGTGTTCAGCCTTGCAAAGCGCCAGGTATGACCTCTCGCTACCTGACGCTCTCCCATACATTTCAATGGACGATCCATTTCTTCTCTTTAAACGGGTTTTTTTTTTTTTGTTCCAAAAAATCACAAATAATTCTTTGACCTCTTCTGGCATTGAAAAAGCAGTTTTTTCATATTTTTTTCATTGTTTAAATATTTCCTCAAAAATGACATTACTAGTCTGGCATTAAAGTGTTCATGTTACAATGTTGTTACAATGTAATTCCATATGTTTTCGCTTTGTTACTGGTGGATACATGTTCAAAAACGGCCTTTAATCACACCGCCTCTGGCGCTCTGGGCTTCAAACAACTATTTTTCAGCGCCAGAGATTTTTGCAGCTGTTTTTTTCCTGAATATGGTGTGAGTCGGTCGCTATGAGCAGTCGCTAACATGCGCTCCCATACAGCGCTGTACTGGTCAAATAGCGACTCCTCACAATGTATTCACCATTACTGAACAGCGACTGAGTCGCTATAAAGTAGCGACCCACGGCCGAGCACTGCGACTACTAGCGGCCGCTCTGAAATAGCGATGCCTGCTACAGACGCTCATCTGTCGCTACCTGCCGCTAATGATGAATCAGCCTGTTAGTTTGTAAAGCTTTATCCTATTTGGTAAGACATTTACACAACTTGCTTAGAATGACGGTCTGCTGTTAAAAATATGAGAAGAAGGTGAGAAAGACAAGTATCAGTGATAATAGTGGGTTGGGGTTATCATAGCTAACTGATTGCTATGGATGAATGCACTTTGCTCTTTGCCGTTGCTCTTTCACATTCATAAGCCCTATCATCTTAGTTATTATATGCATAATCAGAACCTTTGATGATCCAGGATTTTATTTTTTATTCATTTCCCTAAGCAGTTTCTGTGCCGTGCATGTTGCTGCACACATCAAGTCTAGTCTCTTCCTTTGCGATTGCATCATTTTGTATTTCTATAGATCATGGACCGCAAAATAGTCAGTTGCTATTAACATGAGGACAAAAACTTTACTATATACTTGTTATATACAAAAGTCTTAAA
Organism: Gastrophryne carolinensis; assembly: GCA_027917425.1. Lineage (NCBI taxonomy): Eukaryota > Metazoa > Chordata > Amphibia > Anura > Microhylidae > Gastrophryne > Gastrophryne carolinensis. Next base: position 176,983,649 of record CM051240.1, on the reverse strand, counting down.
GGGGCCACAGCACTCAAACCAGTTAGCTTGTTGACCAACCTACAATCTGTCTCTAAACTTGGTTAAAAACAGAGGACTCGGTCACACACATCTGCAGAAGTATGCTTAAGCTGCACCACCAGCGCCAAGGTGCCCCTGTGAGGTGCAGTCCTAACTCTAGTACTAATTCTAGTCTCTAAGAGCCCCATTTGGGACATACAATGCAATAGATAAATTGGGAGCGGGCTTACCTGAGGTTGCCCTAAACCTCAAGTGCAAGCCATGGGGTGGCAAGTATATTTTAGAAACACAGTGCAATATAGGGCCAAAACGTTAGGGCCTGATTTACAAAACTTTACTCCAGTATCCGGCAGTATCCACCAATATCTGCTGGTTCTCCCCAGCCTAAGCTATAGTTACCAAACTAAAACTGACCCGACAAGCTCTCTCTGCCCAAGCTAGTAGAATTTACCTATATGGTGGGGAAACCCGACAGGAATGGGTGAACAATGGCAGAGTAATGAAGCTTCGATGGCTCAGACCAGAGAGATCAATGGTGGCTTTTTCCCACAATTCTTTTTTTAACATCTTTTTTAATGGTTCTGAAGTCTACATTTTGAAATCTTAAACTTCAAAATTCTGAAATCATTAAGTATCAAATGATGCAGAGCTTTTAATAAACTATATAAACAATTTGAAAATTATATCATTGTATTTAACACATGAGTCTTGCTAACATGTCTTCTTATATTTCTGTGGATGTGTTTGATGGTTCCCTGATCAAGTTACAGGGCATTATGTGTCTGTTGACTTGTAAACTAAATAAATTCTAACCTCCACTTGGCGCTGTCCTGTGTCATGCTCTATTTTTTGGTAAATGTCATAGTTTGTCTAATGAGTAGTAGTAAGTTGTTGTACCGTGTTAGCCATCGATGTAAGCAGGAAATCCAAGGTTAAGGTAATACCATTTATTGGCTAACTCATTTAGATTGAAAATGCAAGCTTTCGAAGCTGTTTAAGCTTCTTCTTCCTTTGTCTAATGAGGAAACTGGCGTATGTCGGCCTGACATGCTATTACAGTACCTGCACAAATACGTTAACATGCGTATCCTGAGTCCACCAGTTTCCGTCAGTGTTCACTTGTGCAACTACCACATGGAGCCACAGGCATAAGTGCAGTGACATAAATGCTCTGTCTTTGTAAAAAGTCACACCACAGTGAAAACAGTGGTAGCAACCACCAAACACAATTTATCAGATATAAGTCACTATACATCTTACAAAGTGGTAACCCAAGGCATGTGAGATAAGCAATGACCTAGAGCATCTGAAGTGGCCAATGACCTGCTGTGGGGAAAGTGGGAGAGCTAAATAGAACTGGCGTGTAAAGATAAATAGAGGCTCAGCAAGGATGAGAGGTTGCAAGGAAAGTGATATAGTAGGGGCCCATTGCCAAAAAGAGGTGGCAGCTAAGGATGAGCTAATTGGTTCTAACGAACCTGAATTAGCTCCGAATTTCAGGGAAAATTCGATTCAGCACGAACCCGAATTTTTAGTGGTTCGTGCTGACCGAATTTTCCCTGAAATTAAAAAAAAAAAATGCCGGCATGGTGGGAGCGGGGAGGCCGGCTGCGCTGTCAGCTGTCATCAGAGGAAGCCGGCTTCCTCTGATGACGCGTCCTCTGATGACAGCTGACAGTGTAGCCGGCCTCCACGCTCCCACCATGCCGGTGTTTGCTGTATAGTGGGAGCGGGGAGGCCGGCTGCGCTGTCAGCGGGCGGCAGAAGCCGGCTTCCACCGCCCGCTGACAGTGCAGGCAGCCTCCCTGCTCCCACCATGCCGGCATTTTTTTTTCCATTTCAGGGCTTGGTGGGAGCGGGGAGGCCGGCTGTGCTGTCAGCGGGCGGCGGAAGCCGGCTTCCACCGCGCGCTGACAGCGCAGCCGGCCTCCCCGCTCCCACCAGAGATGAGCGATTCGCTAAAGTTCGATTCGGACGAACCCGAATTTCTTTGACAAATTCGGCGAATCGCCCAAATCGAATTTTTGAGAAGTTCGCTCATCTCTAGTGGCAGCAATAACAAATCTATGAAGCTCGTGGAGACAGTGAGTCTCCTAATTGGTGTAGAAAATCTTTATCATATGCTATTTAAAATGAAAAAATTGACATTCTAAACCTATTTTATGTGGTTCGCTACCAGTTTTTGAATCACCTATATGGCCCACGCTCTGACATAGGGCCTATGTGAGCAGGGCACCCAAGTAAGTCTAAAAATAACATTTATGTTGCTGCATGGTTATTTTAGCTTACATGTAAATGTGTACATTGATTACCATGGAAGTAACAGCTTCTTGTCTTTGTAGTTGAGTGAAATGCATACATGCATAATAGATCCAGCAGACATCAAGCAGCAGGCAACAGCTTTTGACTAGGTACAAATAAAAATAATGTTGGAAAGGATATTTTAAAAGTGAAAAAAAAATTCTCTGAAATAAAAATATATATGCGATAGCTAAGTTAGCCAGAATTCCCTGGAGATGCCATACTTAATAAACAAAAAATCGTCCATAGCACCACTAGTGCTTGTTTTACTTTTGAGCTTTTAGAGTTCTTTAACATGTCTAATAGATATAGATAGATAATTACAAGCATATCATCAGTTAATATTGGATATTTAGAATTAGGAATTTAGAAGCCCTTGCAGAACTTGTGATGAAGTATTTGAGATTGAGACTTTGTCCACCTAATTGTCAGTTGTAGACCACGTTCTCATACTCTGGTCTTCTCGTCTCATACACGTATTTATATCTTAGCTTCTGTTTTGTGCTCAGTTTGGTGACCTGCCCGGCAGGCATGAATTCCTCTATCCAATGTCATAACCACCTCTGTCAGTTTGAGAAAAATCCGTATCTATAACTCACACATGCCAACTGTGATTTCAGGTTGTGAGGCTGTGCCAGATATTAATGTGCCATCTTAAGAAAAGTAAATGTAACTTGACTTAGACAGTTAACTGCAAGTGTCACCTCCATCTTGCCGAGTCATGTGTAATTATAGCCATTAACCACTATAATGTAAAGAAATAGCAGTAAATATTGAGAGAACAAAACTGACACCACCTGCACTAGATGAAATAGCTACCTACAGAATAATGTCCTCACCTGCTAAGCGCACCACTAAAGATATGTTCTGTATGACAGTGTTTGACAAGGTGCCTACTAAACTTTATTCCACTAAGAAAGTGATGAATGTGAAAAATATTTTTTTTAGGTTCTGTTTGGCCTATGAAAAATGGACATCTGACGATGATGCTTTAACAGGGCATTAAAAAAGGAAGTAACCTCAAAAGTCTTTACTTTCTCTATATGGTTCCAGATACTGGCAAGGGTAATCAGGGAGCCCAATACCAAGAGGCCGATTCATTAACAGCGGCAGGTAGCGACAGTTGAGCGACTGTAGCGGCATTTTCAGAGCGCCCGCTAGTAGTCGCTGTGCTTGCCCGTTGTTCGGTAGTTGATAGCGACTCAGTCGGTTTGCCGTAATGTTGAATATTGGGTGAGGAGTCGCTATTTGACAGGTTCCGCGCTGTATGGGAGCGCATGATAGCGACTGGTCAGAGCGACCGGCTCCCACCATATTCATTAACAAATCACTCTCTAAAAATTCTCGCGCTGTAAAATGCATGTTTAAACCCCAGAGCGCTGGCGGCGATGGGTTAAAAATAGTTTTTTAACCCCCAAACAACCATATTTTTGGAAACCAAAAAAAACAAGTTTTTAAAATAATTTTGTAATATGAATACATTAATATCAGACCTGTAATATAAATTCTGTACTTTATTTTTTTTTTACCTTAAAAAAATTATTTAAAATGGCAGAAGTGGTCACAGAATTTTTCACATTTAAAAAAAGAAAACAAAATTAATAATTAATTATGAATATTTAAAGATTGTTCCATTGAAATGCATTGGAGAGCGCCAGGTAGCGAGAGGTCATACCTGTCGCTGTTCAAGGTCGGACGCTGGCGCTGTGGGCTGAGGCTGGAATAATGATGAATTAGGGGCTATCTGGCGCTATCTCAGTCGCTAAGCAGGATTGGCTTGATAAATGTGTGATTGTGGTGGGGAGCCGGCGTTCTCGTGGCGGGGCCCGTCATTACCGGCCGCTCACCAGTCGCTACCTGTCGCTATCCCTTGTTAAATAAGGGCCCAAGTAGTCTAATGCTCAGCACTTCCTTATAGCAGTTAGACGACAGACCCCCAACGACCGCTCTGATTCACCGGGCGGACATGTCATCATTATATGCCTGCCCACCATGCAAAACCTGAACATGGAAGAAGTGAGTATCGGTATGTCCAGGAACTGGGCTTACTGGGCTGCACTGCGCTGTGCATTGGGGCATCCTAATGTGGGATGATCTATTCTGCCACAGGAAGGGACTGTATAAAGGAAGTAAAGACTTTTCATATTTGACTTCCTCTTTTCCAGTCTTTAGATGAGGTCCCCTCCAGCTTCCTCTCCCGGTGCTGAGGCAGTGGGTTTACAAAATAAAACACCTCACCTAGTCCCAGAATCCAGCACTGTGGCAGCTGGCGCATGGAGACTGCAGAGCTCACCCTACATTTTATTTTGTTTAACCCCCATCCTGCCTTAGTGTTGGGGGGGCAGTGAGCAGACCTCATCTAAAGACCAGAATTCTTCTTTTAAACTTTTGTTCTGGCTTTTGGCAAAAAAGAAACACCTTATTGGCCTTTACTAATCTTTCGTTAAATAAAATATACAGAAAACCATAGGATGATTGTTTAAACATCTAAATGCTTAAAATGGACCAAGACCATATTGACCAGATCACCCAGTAAAACTTTCCTTTTCCTGGTCTTATAAGGCATGCACAGGTTTTCATCCAATCAGATCTGTGCATATGTAAGACAAATGGCTCTATTTTTGCTGAGCCTGCGCATAGCCCAAAGATGCTGGGGATGCGGCTGCCAGTGTTAACATCTATGTGGAAGCCAGGAAGAAGGTGAGTTTTGTGGCACCCCGGGGAGAGGGGGCTATACATTGATCCCGATTTGGGATGCCCCAGGGGAAGGCCAGCGGACAGTGCTTAAATCTTTTATATTCCATGGGATTTGTTCCGTTTTAAATACCATGCACCTGGTTTTTGCAATAGAGCTGTCCAAAATGTAAATTACCTCCATCACCAAATTTGACATTCTGAGATAAACATATATATATATATATATATATATATATGGGTAATAGTTATGCTTTTTTTTTCAAATGAGGCCTCACCCACTAGTACATTTGCATAAATGCCAGACTTGCAAATAGTGAGACCATTTCATTGCATCCAATTGGGACCTACCTCCTGTATCATACTCATAAGACTGTAACTATCAACCTGTGGCATCATGGTGACGGGGAGGCCGATTCATTAATAGCGCTAGGTAGCGACAGATGAGCGACTGTAGCGTGATTTTTTCAGCGCCAGCCAGTATTCGCTGTGCTTGGCGGGCATTAGCTTGATGACAGCGACTCAGTCGGTGTGCGGTAATGTTGAATACGGGCTGGGGGGTCGCTGTTTCACAGGTCCAGCGTTGTATGTGAGCGCCTGACAACGAATGGCCAGAGCGAACGGCTAGCTTCATATTCATCAACAAATCACGCTCCGAATGTGCTGTCGCTGTCCATTCCTTGTTTAAACCCCAGAGCGCTGGCGGCGATGGGTATTAACTAGTTTTTAACCCCTAAACAACCATATTTTTTGAATGTAACATTATACATGTTTTTAGAATCATTTTGTAATATGAATACATTAATCTCAGACCTGTTAGATCAATTCTGCACATATTTTTTTTTATTTTTTTTTTTACTTAAAAATAAATCCTAACATTGCAGAAGTGTTCTCCGATTTTTTGACATTAAAAAAAAAAAAAAAAAAAAAATTATTACCAATTAATTATGAATAATTATAGATTGCTCCATTGAAATGCATTGGACATCGCCAGGGAGCGACAGCTCATACCTGGCGCTGTGAGGGAATTTGCAGCGCCGCTGTTCGGTCCAGGCGGCTTCATGATGAATGCCGCGCTAGCCGTCGCTCTCGCCGGCGCTAGCCTCATTTTGCTTGATAAATGCGTCATTGTGACCGCCGCCGGGCGTACTTGAGTCGGTAGTCGCCGTTAGCTGCCGCTACCTGGCGCTCGTCAGACACTACCTGGCGCTATCGCTTGATGAATAAGGGCCATATTCTTTTTAAGGTGCAAAAATGTCAATGTTGTAGAGATTTTGGTTTACATACCTAGTCAGTTGCCTGGCTAGGGATAGACCCATATTAGGCCATATAGAAGGATTAAAGAGATCTACAATGCAAGGTACAAGGCAGAGAAAGCATGTAACCCTGTAGGATGCTCAAATCGTTCTCTACACTATAAAAATAAAAGTTTTGCCACATGGGGCAAGCTAAACACCTCCGTTGGCTTGCTGGCTGTACCATCCATTTTGTTTTCTAACCATTCCATTGGCTCTGTATCATCATTGTGCTGCCCATGACAATTCTTCTATAGGTCCCTTACACCGAGCAACCAGCATGTGCTGTTCAAAGCCAATGGCAGATGGGGCCCAAAATCTAGCTGTACCGAGGATAAAAAATGCCACAGAGCAAAGCTCGGGGAGTAGGTCCACTTTAAACACAATAGACACACCTGAATAGACATACTATATAATATACATGGAACAATGTTCATAATTGCCATTTAAAACACATCAACACTGGCAAGCTGACAAGCTCCTTTGCTTTTTGCTGTTATATATGATAATTGGCTTGCTGGCTTTGTTTCACTGCAGTGCCTGGAAAATATGCATTATAATAAGCGTTGCCTCTGGTCTGCTGGGTCCCATTTAGCTGATCTTTTATCTAAGCGTTACTGTTCATTGTTAAACCCCACACTTAATAGTACAAGTGTTACTCCTTACTAAAAGTGAAAATATGGTAACAGGTAGTTCTCTCTTTTTTTTTTTACATTTTTGTAATAAATAATGACTTTATCTTTGCAAGCGCCATAGCTCTAACTATAGGTAGAGGAAAAAAGGCGAAACGTACCTAACATCGTCTCATCATTCACATCCTTTGGCTGTATGCCAAGACAAACATTCAATCATGTTGTTTACAGTAGCTTTAATGGTCCCCGGTGCCAATATATACCCTGCATAGAATGGCAGACAAAGCCAAAGGTTTGCTAAGTGAGCTAAAACACTTGCTCATTACACCCCTTAGGCTTTCCCCACACATTTCAGATCAGTGGTTGCACAGGAACATGAAGCTCAGGCCTATTCTCCTGGAGTTCAAGGAATAAGTCTTACTCACTGACTCCAATCCCATATCTGGGTGACCATCCAGGGGTTCACAGTCTCAGGATAGACACCCACAGCTGAGTGGCCAAGCCTCCCTCCTCCGCTGGAGTCAACCTCTCTACCCCTTTCTTCAGGTCCCCATAAGTACACTTTTTCTCTGTAGGTCCTTATATAGTTAGCGAAAGGATGCAGGCCACACACACTAATATGCATTAGGTACAATTTTAATATTAGTTGCAGATCATATAAGATGTATGCTAGCTTTGGGGCTGTTTCTAGGGGAGGGCGAGCGGGGCGATCGCCCTGGGTACCGAGGCCTTTAGGGGCGTCTTTATCTCAGGCATCCTGTTTTCTGTAGATGGGTCAGGGCTACTGTTAGTGGCACAGGCCAAAAGACAGGCACCTCATTTCTCCATATTGGGCTCAGTCATGGGGAGGAGGCACTGCCTGCTGCTAGGGAAAAGGTACAGCAAAATACATCAGTAGCAGCAGGAACCCCATTAGGACGGGTGGGGGCAGAATTTTCCTTCCCGCACTGAGCGCTATTTTGCCTAGAAACTAAACTGAAGACAGATACATTTCAAGCAATCAAATATGTCTAACAGCACATTTCTCCCCGGGGAGCACCATCCTCCAACCTGTTTTGTAGTAAATATCTCTATATCATGGCAGCTCACAATTCCCTCATCTCTTTCTCTTCTTTTCACATTTTTCCACATTCCCTTTTCCACCATTTTATTAACTTTTGATATCATGCTACGTATGTAAGGGGCACCTTCCTCGAAATGTTCACAGGATGACATTTACCCTAAGGCCAGCCCTAGTGGTCACACCCCCCCCCCCCACCCCCATAGTTATACACATGCAGATACTAATGAAGAATGCGACGAGCTGTTTTAAGGGAATTTGTTGTGTAAATGCATTAGACTCAGCAGGAAGACATTAAAGGACTACTCCAACCCCTTCCTTCAAAATTAACATAACCTCTGCCCCGTCCAAATAGCAATTCTGCTCATGCAATAAAAGAAAAAAAAGGGGCTGAAGTGGCCTTTCAAGGTGGTAATTTATGATAGGATTCGCCGGCATCCGCCAGGTTTACGCATTTACCAGGTGAATTTTGCCTGTTCTGCTGGTGATCTCCATATTTTTGGGATTTACTCCTACTTCAGTTTAGATTGGTGAATGCTGGCAAACACCTTTAGAAATCCCCCCATAGAAATCAATGTTTAACTTATTTTTCAAGCGTGAACATTAGAAAGTTCCCTAGTATGTGAGAAACAACTAATAATAATGTTTTTACATGACATTTTCAAATAAACTTAGTTTCTAAAAATGTATTCTATATATAAAAAAAGTCCACTTTCGATTGAATTTTTGAAAGTGTATATTTTTGTGTAGCAAAATGTTGTCTGTACTGAACTTTTTTTTAATGTTTTCTAATGTTCGAAAATGTCCATTTTATAGAAGCTGATTTTATCTGTTGCTATTGGCAATGTACACCAAGTGCAGACTTGATTTATTTGCTAAAAAAAAAAAAAAATACTAGAGCAACTCAGTGCCCTGAGCACAAAAAATACACTTTAAACATACCGATCGAAAGTGGACTTACCCTTTTCAAACAACCCAGACACTCCAATGGCGATATATGCTATAAAAGTGTATTTTCAGCAAGATTTCATGTTTTTCGCTAAAGAATTCTGCCCCAGCAGTTCGCCACCATATTGCCGGCATTCTCCAAACAACTTTTTAATGTAAATACCAGTGACTTCCGCCAGCTAATTGTGGCGCAAACACAGCAAAAAGCATTGCGAATCTGTGTTCACTGGTGTTGGCTGCTGTAAGTTTTGCTCAATTCACCGCAGTTTTCTCCTCTGCCCGCACGCATGGAGAAAGCAGGGAAGCCGCAAGTCGCACAAACTAGCGCAAGTTGTAAATTACCCATTAAATGTTATTTTTCAAAGCTCTTGTTGATGTACTAATCACTTCCTCAGTCTCATCTGTACAACAAATCCAATCCTGTTAACTACAGCAGGCTGATTATACATGATGTAAAATGCTGTGTAACAGGTGAATGGCAAATTGATCACAAGAAACAAGTGTTTTGTGTACACAAAGAAAGTCTGCTACAGGTAATGACTGAAGTTTAAGAATAAAATCCACTAATGAATGACACAAGAAGGCTGCCACCTGCTGCCGCATTTCACCAGCTAAAAAGAAGGAGCAGCTGTGTACTTAATAGAAGAAAGCGCGCTGATGTTCTAAAGGTCAGCAGAGGTATGTGATTACATCACGCAAGCAACCCGGCTACATACTGGATTCTTTTTTTTCTACCATCAAAAATCAGAGAAGGTATTATATCATGCTCGAGTCTGCTGATATCATAGATCTTCCATCTTGCTGTTATTTAAAAGCAATTAAACAAATCAAAGTTCACCTACCTGCCAGTCCAGAGGCACAATCCTTTGAAGTCCTGTCAGCTGAAGCCAGTTTGGTTGCAGAGCTCCAACTAACTAGTGATGAGCCATAAGCCATATGGCCAGTTAGTCCCCAGTGTCCAGAAAATGTACACTCCAAATGATAACTCCACGTCCCTCATGACTTCAAAAAGGACTGTAGTTCTGCATTACTAGTTAGCAGCTGCGCATTGCCAATTTGAAAATAAGAAACCAGGCACCCAGAGGCTGATAGGCTGCAAGGTGCAGAAGCAGTGAGCACCCAGTTGCCTTGGTTTCTTCACAGCGATGCACAGCTGGGTAGCCCGGGTTTTGCTACCCTGCTGCTAACTAGTAATGCAGCACTACAGTCATTTTTGACCTTTCATATTTTTCACCCTATAAGACACACTATTTTTTCCAAAAGTGGGGGAAAGTGGCAGTGCGTCTTTGGGCAGATGTACAAAAAAGGGGGGGGGGGGGGTATATGTACATGTGTCTCGTGCCCGTGCAGTGGCAGCCAAGCCAAGCAGTGGACGGACAGGGAGGGTAATTGAACGCTGTCCGCTGTCCCTACTCTGGCTTCCGGTGCTGCCACTGCCTCTTGGGTGTCAGCGCACCCAACACCTGGATGTAAGCGCGCGTCAGCACGAGAGGTGGTGACGGCACCAGAGGCCAAAGCGTGGACAGTGGACAGCGTTCATTTAAACTAATGCTGTCCGCTGTTCCCGCTGTGGTTTCCAGCAATGACACTGCCCCTCGGGAAGGCGCGAGCTTACATCCAAGTGCACTGGCTGACACCCGAGAGACAGTGCCAGAAGCCAGAACGGGGACAGCGTGTAAGTATACGTTTTTTTTCTGGTGGTTGGGCCGGTTCTGCCACATTGAGGTAATTCTGCTTATGGGAATGGGAGGAAGAGTGCCACACTGCCTATGGGAATGGGAGGGGGAAATGCCATGCCACACTGCCTATGAGAATGGGAGGGGGAAATGCCACACTGCCTATGGGAATGGGAGGAGGAGTGCCATACTGCCTATGGGAATGGGAGAAGGAGTGCCACACTGCCTATGGGATTGGGAGGAGGAGTGCCACACTGCCTATGAGAATGGGAGGGGGAAATGCCACACTGCCCATGGGAATGGGAGGAGGAGTGCCATACTGCCTATGGGAATGGGAGGGGGAAATGCCACACTGCCTATGGGAATGGGAGGAGGAGTGCCATACTGCCTATGGGAATGGGAGGGGGAATGCCACATTGTCTATGGGAATGGGGGGATGCCACACTGCCTATGGGAATGGGAGGAGGAGTGCCACACTGCCTATGGGAATAGGAGGGGGAAATGCCACACTGCCCATGGGAATGGGAGGAGGAGTGCCACACTGCCTATGGGAATGGGAGGAGGAGTGCCATACTGCCTATGGGAATGGGAGGGGGGATGCCACACTGCCTATGGGAATGGGAGGAGTAGTGCCACACTGCCTATGGGGATGGGAGAAGGAGTGCCACACTGTCTATTGGAATGGGAGAAGGAGTGCCACACTGCCTATGGGAATGGGAGGGGGAAATGCCACACTGCCCATGGGAATGGGAGGAGGAGTGCCACACTGCCTATGGGAATGGGAGAAGGAGTGCCACACTGCCTATGGGAATGGGAGAAGGAGTGCCACACTGCCTATGGGAATGGGAGGGGGAAATGCCACACTGCCCATGGGAATGGGAGGGGGAAATGCAACACTGCCTATGGGAATGGGAGGAGGAGTGCCACACTGCCTATGGGAATGGAAGGAGGAGTGCCACACTGCCTATGGGAATGGGAGGAGTACCACACTGCCTATGGGAATGGGAGGAGTGCCACACTGCCTATGGGAATGGGAGGAGGCGTGCCACACTGCCCATGGGAATGGGAGGAGGAGTGCCACACTGCCTATGGGAATGGAAGGAGGAGTGCCACACTGCCTATGGGAATGGGAGGAGTACCACACTGCCTATGGGAATGGGAGGAGTGCCACACTGCCTATGGGAATGGGAGGAGGCGTGCCACACTGCCCATGGGAATGGGAGGAGGAGTGCCACACTGCCTATTGGAATGGGAGGAGGAGTGCCACACTGCCTATGGGAATGGGAGGAGGAGTGCCACACTGCCTATGGGAATGGGAGGAGGAGTGCCACACTGCCTATGGGAATGGGAGGAGGAGTGCCATACTGCCTATGGGAATGGGAGGGGGGATGCCACACTGCCTATGGGAATGGGAGGAGTAGTGCCACACTGCCTATGGGAATGGGAGGAGGAGTGCCACACTGCCTATGGCAATGGGAGAAGGAGTGCCACACTGCCTATGGGAATGGGAGAAGGAGTGCCACACTGCCTATGGGAATGGGAGGGGGAAATGCCACACTGCCCATGGGAATGGGAGGGGGAAATGCAACACTGCCTATGGGAATGGGAGGAGGAGTGCCACACTGCCTATGGGAATGGAAGGAGGAGTGCCACACTGCCTATGGGAATGGGAGGAGTACCACACTGCCTATGGGAATGGGAGGAGTGCCACACTGCCTATGGGAATGGGAGGAGGCGTGCCACACTGCCCATGGGAATGGGAGGAGGAGTGCCACATTGCCTATGGGAATGGGAGTAGGAGTGCCACACTGCCTATGGGAATGGGAGGAGGAGTGCCATAATGCCTATGGGAATGGGAGGAGTACCACACTGCCTATGGGAATGGGAGGAGGAGTGCCACACTGCCTATGGGAATGGGAGGAGGAGTGCCACACTGCCTATGGGAATGGGAGGAGGAGTGCCACACTGCCTATTGGAATGGGAGGAGGAGTGCCACACTGCCTATGGGAATGGTAGGAGGAGTGCCACACTGCCTATGGGAATGGGAGGAGGAGTGCCACACTGCCTATGGGAATGGGAGGAGGAATGCCACACTGCCTATGGGAATGGGAGGGGGAAATGCCACACTGCCTATGGGAATGGGAGGAGGAGTGCCACACTGCCTATGGGAATGCGAGGGGGAATGCCACATTGCCTATGAGATGGGGGAATGTCAAATTACCTATGGGAAATGGGAGGGGGAACTCCACACTGTTTATGGGGAATGGGATGGGGGAATGCCACACTCTCCATGGAGAATGAGATGGGGGAATGCCATACTGCCCATGGAGAATGGGGTGGGGGGATGCCACGCTACCTCTAATGGGGTGTTTTAGCACAACATTTGGATTAGAATATTTTTTGTTATTTTCCTTCTACAAATCCTCTGTGTATCTTATAAGCAGGTGCGTGTTATAGCGTCTAAAACACAGTAATGTTGTGAGGTCTTTTCTTAAGTGCAGCCATCTTGACCTTTCTTTAAAAAAAAGCATGGAGGGTCAATGGGCTGATTTATTGAGCATCAAACGCATCCTAGCATCAGAGATGAAGCATTTGCTGGCGGATCCAGCTGCTTTGATAACACATCAAATGCAGAAACATATATTGCTTGTTATTTCGCATTGTAAAAGGAGCGTAACCTTCTATTTTATTTACCTTTAACTGATCAGGATGTCCTTCCATGTCTGCAGCTCACTCGCTCTCATCAGTGATATTCCGTTGAGCACATGCAGAGTCAAAATGACAAAAACTGATAATCCTGCACTTACTGTTTATACAGACTTGAATTAGTTTCCTTTTTCTTTTTTCTATTTGGCGTCATAGAGCGAATTCTAGACAAGGGGATTTACGCAGCACAGCACAAAAAGCGATCCTGATGCTGAGTTCAGAGACCATCCTTCTCAGATCATTTATGCAGCTGAAAAGTAAATTTTATTAAAAAATAAAAATATCTTTGAGATTTCCAATTGCTGGATCCTGAAGGCAAAGGAGAGAATTTTAGATACATGTGGAAGGGCAGAGAACACCACACCAGCAAGACAGGGAAGAGCCTGATAATCACAATGACCAGACACATACATAGCAGCAGGTAGTGCAACAAGGAAGACTTCAGGCGTTAACAGAAGATCTCAGAACTACATCGTTGATTCAAACACGTGTGATTCTTACTCAGAGACTCAGGATAAAAGAACAATTCTCCTTTTGACAGTATTTGATTGAAATACATGTAAATATAAAACCTAGATTTCAATATTTATTGTGTGATATGTAACACCCCAACTACTCAAGTGTGCTCCCCTTATTTCAGTAACAAGGAAGTAGTCTCTCTTTTTGATTGGGACATGAGAACACACCAAGACCATCCGTTATGGGGAAAATGAATATGCCCAGACCACCAATGATGGGTGATTTGTCTTATTGTTGCTGGTTAGGGGGTTGTGGAGCTGGCAGGAAGCATGTAGCTGATAAGAGAAGAAGGACAACTCTTTTACTTTCAGCTCATCACTGCAGTCACAGATACAGTGGGTATAGCGTGGGTATAGCCTACAGGTAGGCTTTAAATGTAAGTGAAAAAAGATCGTATGGGTTTATGCTAGAGTTCTGATGAAGGTTAGGGGGTTATTTTTTGGCTGGATTAGGGTAGGTACAAGACATTTGCCCAAGAGCCGGTATATAGAATATTAGCACCTTTCATGGAGATCTTCTGACCCTCAAAACCCTGAAATGCTCTACAAAATTAATTGAATATTACGAGGTGAACTTGCACTTATAATTTTGAACTCTCCTATGTGAGGTGTAACGCTATCTACCTTTCAATGAATAACTCCCAAAATGTAATAAAAGCAATGTTCTTTAGTGCTGGGAATATGTCGGTGCCAAACATATACTGGAGAAATACGCATGCCTTGAAGGGTTTATTCTTGCATTGTTGCAAGTCACAATATCTGGATCATAAGCACTTATGCCTCTGTTCTTCCAGATCATTAATGACCTGTATTTAGTGATATTAAAAACAATCACCTGACTAATGGCAAGAACGCGAAATGCGACCACCTGACTGTTCATGTGATGGTGCCCTCCAGCCTGTTGAAACCGCATGACTTTCCAAGCGAGACATTCTCTAAGTGATGGTTGCCAGGATTGAAACATAACTAGAATATGAATCTTTTTCAGATTTAAAGCCCAGCCAGACCCAGGGCACTAGCAGGTGCAGAGGGATTAAAACACTATATGTATTCTAAGATACGCAGGTAAGTTCTAAAATAGTTGGGAAAAAGGAAAAGACGATGTAAGAGTATGTAAAAGTTTGAGTAAGGGCTCAAGTCCTTGCCCTAGAACAAAAAAATGAACTTTAAAAATAAAAAAAGAAATAGAAAGATAAAAGAATCCATGCTTTGGATTTTGTGTAATTCGAACATTTTAGCTTACTCATGTGCCAATAGAAGATCAATACAGAATGGACAGGAACAGGATGTGGTGGGAGGGGGGTGCTGGGCCATTGGAGGTCATTCATCCCTATGTCAGTTCTGCTGCCCACCATGCCCAACCCAATATTCAACCCTATATTGAATACAGACAAGGAATGGGGTAGTATTCTCTTTTTGCTGTGTTGCAGAGGAAGAACCACAGTAAAGGAAACGCTAGCTGCGTATAACATCCTGAATTTGTTGGCATGGGCCAGTTGGATGTAAAAACTAAAACTTGACAGACATTTACCATGAAAGGTTATATCAGGTAAATTATCTTCTGAGAATTAAAATCTTGATTGAAATTTTGGCTACAAAAAGAACTCCAAAAGTGGTTTCTATCTTATTTATATTCCTTTAACGTCATAGTGGCCCAAGAACATTTTTCAGTTTACTTGCTCTTGTGCCTGACCTAAAAACAACTTCAAGGTTAACAATCCAAAGACTTACATTTTAATCTGCAAAATAATTGTTAAACAATTATCATTCCAGTGTTGAGCAGCAGGCATGCCACAACTGACTTAATATAGTAAATAAAATGCAGATTATTTGGAAAGACAAAAATGTAAAGAAATATATATATATATATATATATATATATATATATATATATATATATATTTCTTAATTAGAATGCATTAAGTGCCACTTTAGAAAATATCCCATATAGCGCAACAAAACCTGGGATTTCGGGTTTTGTCCCCTGCCCTGCACTGTGGCATCTGGATTTGGGATGCCACAGTGTGGGAAACCCGTGTTTCAGCACCATAGTTGGAGCTAAAGGTTATATATCATCATTGTGGGATATATTCATATCAGTGTGATTTTTTTTTCTTTTCCTTTCCTCCCAATTGTTACCTTGCATTTCCCACCCTTACCCCTTGCTTCCCTCTCCCTCCCCCCCCTCCGTTTCCTCCCTCTCTTAAATGATCCTTCCCTCACTCCTCACCTATCCCTACCCAACCCCTTTTTCACCCCTCTTTTGCCCCCTCCTCCCTCCCACCTAGGCTATATTTGGTGGTGTAAGAGTTTTACAGAGTTACAATATTGGTTTAAAACCTAGGCAGGACTTTTGTTATTTGCTAGGGATGTTTCCAACTCTAAGTGGGTAATTAATTCTCTAGGCCTTAGTTTTTTTAGGGGGGTGTACATTCCCCCAGCTTTTAGCAATTACCTTTTTTTGTGGAATATTTGAAGGGTTCTGCACAATGTGAAATTCAGTTCCTTTTCTGCTCCTCGTTTCTGCATTGTCTGGGCGCCAAGCAAACTGTCAGGGCGCCAAGCAAACTGTTGACTGGCCGATATGTCATTCTCAGGACGGCTGCAGCCTCATAAGGCCGCCCTCACTCCCCTCTAGCTAGGTGCATAAGTGTTCCCCTTTATTCCCTCCCTTTATTTCCAATCGCAAGCAGCGAATCTGATGGAGAGATGTGTCCCTCACCGATTAGGTATTTCAGCCCTCCTACTGTGGAGCTGGTAGGGCTAATGAGCCCATGGATTTTGACGGGTGGTTGCCGTTATCGTGACTGTGGGCCAATGAGCCCAGGGAATCTGCCGGCTTATCTTCTGATCCCTGCCTAAAAAGGTGTCCCTGCTTAATTCCTAAGGCCCCTTGCTAGTGAGAGCCCTAGGGTGTTTTAGATATCTGTGCTATTTTGTTTGACCCTGCTTGTTTTTATGACCTCGCCTTTGTCTCCTCCCTGGTACTGCATCTGAGATCTCTCACTGGCTTTCCTCCTAACCTTGTATTGTGTCCTCTCTGTATCTTGATATACTTTTGGACTGACCTCACATGTATGACCTTTGGCTACTTGTTTGTACCTCCTGTGAGTGCTCGGCCATGTGTGATCCCAGCATTCAGAAGATATTGCTTGTGCCTTCAGATCTGGGGGTCAACCTATCTGGACATGCGTGTCCAACATCCCGCAAAATGGAGCTTGTCCACTTAAAGTGGACCAACACCCAGGGGTGATCGGCCCGGGAATCTTATAGATTCCCGGGCCGATCACCTCCCTCACCGCGGGACATCCGAGATCGGGATGTCCCGCGGTGAGGGACCCCCCCCAAAAGCCCCCAAAAACTCACCTGATCGGCGGCGGCCGCTGCCCTCTAGGCGTGCGGGCGCCTGCGCCGGCCGTTTGTGAATGGCCGGCGCGGCGCGCGCACTGTCAAGGGGGCGCGTGGGAGGCGGCGGCGGAAGCGCTGTCTTGTCCGCAGCTGTCACCCGCTTGTCCATGGCTACGTGGGAGCATGGTGAGGTGAGTTTTGGGGGGTTTCTGGGGGGTTTTACACAGCGGGGCACCCCTAATCGGGGTGCCCCCCTGAAGTGGACCAAAACCCAGGATAGTCAAAATCCTGGGTGTTGGTCCACTTTAAGGAAGAAGTGGTGGTGAAGATTGGGCAATATCTCTCGAAATAGGGTTCGGCATTCAGACAGGCCTTACACATGGTTTGTAGTAGAAATCCATGAAAAGTATCTTTAATTAGAGCATTTACCTATTTTTTGGTGCGTACAGTGGTGTGACACTGGTGGGAACCATTTATTAGCTAAATAGGCGTCTCTGAAACCTATGTCTGAAAAAGCAATATGTGATCATTTCGAGTGATTAGCTACACTTATTACATATTTGTAAGGAGCTATATCTTTTTTGTACAGTAGATTGGTAGTTATTTGTTTGATTGCTGAAATCATATTTGATGTTGAGCCATTTTTCCATATTTTATGATTTTATTCATTTATGATTCATTTATGATTATAGTTGTGCTAAGACAGTGACTCAGGCCTATATTACAGGCTTTGTTTTTCTTTAAATAAAATGATTGAAATTAAAAACTCTGCTATGCACGTGCAATGTGTGTAAATATATGAAGACGATGTAAACCTGCTTTAATCTTTAAACATTAGATCATCCTCCTTTGATGACACGTATATCATTTAGTCTGGGAACTGCTTTTCATCCCTTACATCTCCAGTTCCCGCTATTTCATCAGAGGTTAAATCTACTTATTATTCTCAAATGAGCCCTCCAATGGCCCAGCCTAAAATCTATGGCCCATTAACCACTCCCTCTCATTTGCATAATGATATGACTCACCCACAAGTGATTTACCCATGCAGCTTGCATCATAACTAACAGATCATTTGTGCGGATAATTACAGTAATTTCCATATCAATAAAACAGACGAAGCTGTTTTAAAAAGGGAAGGAGAAATTGCGGTACATCAAATAATAGGATTTCACTTTGTTACACTTTCTTCTTGTTTTTTTTCTAAGTAGAACAGAAATGAAAAGAAAATGTGCTTTGCTTTAGTTGCCTCTGTTCTTTGTGTACCCCCATTGCAAGAGAAAAATCCAGGAAGGTTTAATATAGCCGCCAATGGCAGGGAATGTGTATTCAGTGTATGTGATGCAGAACAGTGTGATCACCTTGCTGATGGGAGAATGGAGATGGGCCTTTCAGTGCACATTGGCCATCCGTGGAATGCGACACTTGGAAATAGAAATTGGTTGGTTTGCTGATGATGATGGTATCATTTAGTTTTCATTATCATATTCTCGAAGAGAAACTCTACTATTTACTTTTTCCGCTCCATCAAGGCAGTAGAATGTTATTATCGCTGGTCATTGTCTAAAAGATTTCATTTAGTATTGGTTGCCTATATTTTCTATGTGGTTTATCACTAATACCTTCTTGTTTTTCTGTCTTACTGCTTTATTATTTTGTGTAAAGAAGCACTATTGCCCAAAAATGGTCCAGTAATAATTATCCACAAAACAATGCTATATAACACAAGTGCCAAACTCAAGGCCTGGATGTGGCCCTCGGGCAGGCTGATTCATCATTAGCGGCAGGTAGCGACAGATGAGCGTCTGTAGCAGGCATTTTTAGAGCGCCCGCTAGTAGTCGCAGTGCTCGGCCGTGAGTCGCTACTTTATAGCGACTCAGTCGCTGTTCAGTAATGGTGAATACATTGTCGCTATTTGACCAGTACAGCACTGTATGGGAGCACATGGTAGCGACTGCTCATAGCGACCGACTCACACCATATTCAGGAAAAAAACAGCTTCACAAATCTCTGGCGCTGAAAAATAGTTTTTGAAGCCCAGAGCGCAGGAGGCGGTGTGTTTAAAGTCTGTTTTTAAGCATCTATCAACTAGTAACAAAGCGAAAACATATGGAATTACATTGTAACAACATTGTAACATGAACACTTTAATGCCAGACCTGTAATGTCATTTTTGAGGAAATATTTAAAAAATGAAAAAATTATGAAAAAACTTATTTTTCAATGCCAGAAGAGGTCAAAGAATTATTTGTGATTTTTTTGTAAAAAAAAAAAAAAAAACGTTTAAAGAAAAGAAAAGGATCGTCTATTGAAATATATGGGAGAGCGCCAGGTAGCGAGAGGTCATACCTGACGCTGTGCAAGGCTGAACGCTGGCGCTGTTCGCTGAGGCTGTGAAAATGATGAATCAGACGCTATATGGCGCTATTCCAGCCGCTAAACAGATTCTGCTTGATAAATGTGTAATTGCGTGCCGTGTCCGGCGTTGACCAGTCGCTATCTGTCGCTACCTCTCATTGAACAGGCGCTACCTGACGCTATCCCTTCTTAAATAAGGGCCCAAGTCTTTTTTTTGGCTCTCTGACAGGTGCCACTGCTAGCCAGCACCGTCATGCCGGGGCTTCTGACTTCTGCATGGTGCTGCTACAGTGATGAGTGCAGTACAGACTCTAGTCCTGTTCCCCTAAAAAAAAAAACTGAGGGAGAAGAGAGTCTTGTCTGCTTTTGGACACAGCACACATGCCAGTTCAGGTCATGCTTTATTTTTGGTTATTTGTAGTGCTCTGTTTACTCTTCATGGTGACCACCATATTAATATTTTTTTTTTTCTTTTTGATTAGTGTTTACTGTTATCTTCTAATTGTTTGGAGTTTGATTAACATATTAATATGCATGGGAGCACTTTATAACCTCATCATACAGGCAGCTTATTAACCTCATTTATTTGTAGTGTTTTCTTGTCATATTTTTTGGTAGTATTTATAATGATTTTTTATTGTTTTGGAGTTTGATTAGTAGATCCATAATAAAGGGATCACTTACTTTATTATATAAGGAGTTTATTAACCCTTTTTACACAGTGTTTATGTTTAGTTTGCATTATTTGTTTTATTGGTATCTATGCACCAGCAATGTACCCACTCTATAATGTGGGATTTTTTGAACTAGTGATTCCATATTGTTGTATGTATTGGCTCTCCTTTTTGAGTTCTGCTGGGTGTACATTATATATACCTTTGTACTGACCTCACAGTCAGCCAGAGATCACATTAATTGGTCCAGTTTCTGTCGGGAGGTCCTTGATTTTAATGGTGATTGTGATTTTCATGTGTTTTATATTTTGGTGATTTTGTAACAATAAACTTCAGATTTTTTTAAGAGGCCTTTGGGTGTGCATTCCCTGTAGCAGGTAATGGGGTTTGCACCCCAGCTTATTAATTAATCAGGCTATGCCTTATAATATGTTTCTAGATTCTTGTCTGCTGATAAGGCTTTGTGCAACCAGTCTAACCCAACCAATTTACTGCCACAACGGAGCACGCAACAGCTGCTACAGGGGTTTTCTATTGCCAAGTGGATTGGGGTAAAAAATGATTGTGGGGCTGCGATGGGCAAACTAATTCATAAGCCTCGATTCAGAGACACATTCGTCCGGACTTCCGTAGCTGTCTGTGAAAGTTTTGGTGGGTGTTTGTCATTTTTTTGCTTTTTTTCGTCCATTTTCTACTCGCACGAACGTTCGGGAAAATGTGTATATGCTCTTTCGATGAACGAAAGCAAATCGGAACATTTCCAAACAAAATCGGAAATTTTCCGTTCGTTCAGATAACTTCCGTTGTTGGGATGGGTTTCTGTCTGATTCAGAGAGCTGATTTCCAACAGATCTCCACTCTATAAATCCATTTCATTTCCGATCCACTTACGGGACCTTTGAGGGCTCGGATTGCTATTGTTGAACATGTTTTGCGGCTATGTGGAGGAGTCTGCGCGCCTTTAGCACCAAGGCATTGCATGTATCAGCATGGCCGAGGCCATAAATTGTATAGTAATGCATACCTGAATCAATACATTTCATGTATGCCTTATAGATGCACTTTAATGCGGACCTAAATTTGTCCTTAGCATGTAAACATTTATTTTCTCACACATCCATATAATTGCTATATTTTTTTAGACTTATGTCCTTTGTGAATTATATTTGGATTGTTGAACTTGAATCTTAATTTGTTGTAGGAGTTATTGTTTTAGTTGTGTAATTATTTTATATTTGGTTGCAGGAACTGCAAGATGTGCCACTCGCCCTTGCTCCTGATGCCCGTTCTTTGCCTGCAGAATGCGGGCCAGGGGTTCTCTAATCGGGCACTATGCAAAACCCGGCCCATGGTGGCAAGGGCCCTCTGGCTTTAGAAGTCCAGATTTAGGTGTTTGGACCATACAGGGGGGGGGGGGGGGGGGAGGGTGCACTGCAGTATGACCCAAACAAGGTTATACCAATATTTTAATTTACGTTTTTTAACAGGGACCAGACGTGCCAGAGTGGCACAACTGAGTGTCAGGGTCCTTCAGTTGGTGGGCGAGATGCAGGAGCTGCGCAACTCGTTGGGGACCACAGATGAAGAATAATGTTCTGTGGCCTGCCATTGCTATGTATTTTGTTTTTTATAGTTTGATACATTTTATATTTTATGATGGCATCCCAAAAAAATGTTACAGTGTCATTTCATTTACAAAATACATTAACACAAAACTAATGAGTCCAGAAATATTTAAAGACGAATATTCACATGACCGAGAAGTGGTTTGGGTGAGCTTTAAGGGTCCAAAAGGGAAGATGGAGGATAGTGCTAAGTGATTTAGCTAAACATTGTAGTAGAAGTGAGGGTGGCAAATATGTAGGCGAGCACTTTAATGAGTTAAGTTTGTAGTGCGCAGGCGCAAGATCGTAAGGATTCCGTCTGGACGATTATTTTTGTAAAATGGAAACAGAATCTATTGGGAAACGTAAAGGATTCGTTGGAGGATACGATGGGAAAAGGGCAAAAACGAAAGCCTACGTTGTAACATGTGAAAATGAAACGGAAAAGTCTGGATGGAAAATTACATCCTCGTAATTCGTAATCTGCCGTACGAACGGACGGAAACTTTACAGAAGGTTTTCAATGCATGCATAGAATCGCTCGTACACTCATACGAGAACGGAAACATTTCACAAAAAAAACAGATCGGCACGAAAGCAGAAGTTTTTTTGTGTCTCTCTGAATCGAGGCTAATGTCTTCATTTGTCCTGCATTTGCTGTTGAAAATAATTATGGACCTGTATCTCTCCTGCTCAACACAGCTCTGCATCTGTTCTGGGCAAAATAATTCAGTGTCTGCATCTGTCCTGAGCAAAGACACTGTGATTCTCCTGGGCAAAATATTTAGGTGCCTGTCTGCATCTGTCCTGGCCAAATTATTTCTCTGTCTGAATCTATGCATTTGAATGGTTGTACTTCCTTCTTTGTTTTAAGGTTATTACCGAGGCCTTTGATGGCAACCAGATTGCTGATGTGACCCTTGGTGAAATTGAGTTTGACACCCCTGCTATATAGCAAGAGGAGGGTCTACCTTTCCTTCCTTGCCTTTTTTTCATTTCTTCTTCTGTTCCGTTCCCTCTCACTTCTTTCTTTTTTCTTTCTTCATTTCTATATTCATTCTTTCCTTTTCCTACTTCCATCTTCTTTTCCTTTCCTGCTTTCCTTCCCACCTTCCTTCTTTTTCCTACCTTCCTGCCTTATTCTTACTTGTTGTACTTGTTCTCTCTTCCTTACCCCTTTTTTTCATTCTTTCTTTTTTTTTCTTTTCCTTCACCCTACATTACTTCCCTACCTCCTTCCTTTTTTAATTCTCCCTGATTTATTTTTCCCTCCTTCCCTTTTTCCTTCCCCTCATTCTCTCCTTTTTTCATTGCTTCCTTTCCTTCCTATTATCTTTATCTGTATTGCTTTCGTCCCTTTCATGTTTCATTTGTCCCTCTTTTTTCTTCTTTTACCCTTTTCTCTTTTCTTTCCATCTTTCTCACCTGATCGGTGTCAGAACCCTTTAGGTGAGGTTGGGGGGGGGGATCATTTTCTCTTTTTGTGCTGGAAGCTATTTAGGCTACAAGCTGCCTTCAAGAATAAGAACCCTCACAGAGATTTCTTGGGCCTGTATTTCCATCTAAAAGTCCTGCTTGGGATTTTACAATTGAGATTTAAGCAGACTGGCATCCCCAGTGAGCCCAGGGGAAGGGGGACACAGCAGCCATATGGGACCCTTTTGGGTATAGTTCTCCCCAAAAACTAAATGTTTTGGCACAGGTAACAGCTCCAAAGATGTATTGTCAGAACACGATTAGATTTGTATCTTGCTTTAGGATGTTACATAGTTAATACAGTTGTAAAAAGACCTAAGTCCATCAAATTTAGCCAAGGCTGTTGAGGTAGGGGAAGTAATTTTTTTTTATTTTATTTTTTTTTTATAACAGCTTAATAAGCATCTAATTCTTTTTGAAGTTGTCAGCAGTAGATGCTGTAGCAAGTTTCTGTGGGAGGCTATTCCACAAATGTATAGTTCTTATGGTAAAATATGATATCGCCTCTGAAGATTTAATTTCTTTTTTTCCAGTCGAATGGAGTCCCCCTTGTCTTTAGAGAGGCTTTTACCTGAAATAGTGTTTCCCCATATTTTTGTATTGCCCGTTTATTTATTTATAAAATTTAATTATGTCTCCCATCAGTCCCATATGCTTGTAAAGACTATTCTTATATAGATATATGATATGATTTTTTTATTAACATGCAGAGGTACGATATGCATGAATTTTTATATAAATCAGGGATATTAGAGATGGCAATTTTGCTACAGACATCTGTATAAGTTATTTGGCTCTTACTATTGTGTCTGTACAAGAGACACAAAATAGGAAAGAAGAAATGTTTGGACAATAGCTATTCCTAAAAGCCCATCTGAAGTGCTGTAGCTGCCATCCTGTTTTCTAAAAGCAAAGCAAAAAAATAGAAGCTTTTTTTTATATGGGCATTAAAGCCAAAATAAACATTCTGCTCTAGTGTCTTTTTGGATCTGCAGAGAATTAAAACGTAGAATGTAGAATGAACTCCCACTGAAAGCCATAATTGTGTATGACGAAGCTCGGCATAGTCACTGAGCATTAACAGGTCTTGTCTAAAGATATCCTCGGCCTGAAAAAAAAAATAAAGTGTCTACCCAATAAAAAAAATACTCACATTTTGTCCCCTGCAGCTGATCATTCTGGAAAAAAACATAATCGATCTGTGAGATCCATGCGATCGAGTCTCCTCGATGATTGGACCATCATTCACAGTGATTGTGCCATGCCATCTTTTACTGCAATAGAGGAGCCATGCCAGGCCATGGGAGCAAGAATGACTGCTGATTGGCAGCAAGATGGGGGCGGGGCAGCAGTCAAAATGCCCCACTGCACATACTCCCTGCAAGCCCCATACAAGTTTAGTTTTCTGATGTAACTGTCTGTATTTCTGATGCTTTCTGGCCATGCCCCCTTTAAAAAGATTTAAAAAAATGTTACTTTCATAAAAAATGTATATACTTTATGCATCTACCACATCATTCAGAGCCATTCTGTCCTATTTTGCCTCATCTTGTATTTTTTTGTTTTCTTTCCATAAGTGTGCATTGAAGGATACTACAAGTCAAAAATGTCTGTTCTTAAAGAAAACACATCCGATTTTCACTTTTTGGAGTGTTGTTCGGAGCACTGTGTCATCCCTGGTGCCGCCCAATCATTGCAATGAATAGACAGCGCTGTGTGATTGACAGGAGGGACGGCAAGCGAGGAACCAGGGGAACCGTTATCTAATACTGGGAGGTTTCGGAGTGTCGGAACAGCCTGGGACAGCTTTGTGGGAGTGGAGGTAAGTATCTTTTTTGCCTGCTTGCCTTTAGTAACCCTGTAATCTAAGACTGGCTCTGAGCATCACTCACAACCCCGGCCGCTCTGGAGCCTCAGACACTGAAAAAACGGGCCTCTGGCAGAAGAGAGAAATATTGTGCAGACATGGGCCTCAATTCATTTCTATAAAATAACATGAAAATAAGGGCCATGTCATGCTATATTAATGAAATAATTTAAAGGGGGGGGGCAGGAGTTTGCCGGTCACTTGCACTTGCAAAAATGTTCAGTTCGAGAAGTAAAAAAACATCCACTGACTGTAAAACTTAAAAACCAATTACAAACACCTCAACCACCCCTCCCTCCCCCTGTGATAAGCCCAACTTGAGCTATAACATAAAAAAAGGACAACTCACTGGGAGACAGGCAATGTGCACGGAAGGTGAAGCAGGGAGCTTGAGTGACAGGTCAATCCACCAATCCCACGCAGCAGTGTGACCATATTGGTCTGTCATTGAATTCCAAATGTCACCCAAGTCTTCGGCTGCCATGCACAGCCCCACTCCGACTGGCATCAGGGGGGACTCTGGCGATCAGGTTATCACAGGGGAAGGGAGGAGTGGCTTGGGGGGTTACAAAAAACTTGGATTTCCTGAAGTTTTAATTTAAAAACGAAATAGATTGGCACTTTTTGGTTTCAGAATCACGCTTTATGTTCACTCATACTTTTGAAGTAAAGCAAGAAACTGTCCTCATCTTCATGAGATATTTTAGGGCAAGTTTCCTGACTCAACTCACAGTTGAGTATATTTTTCTTTAAGTTTTTTTTTTTATTATCTTAATCAGCATTAGCTATAGAGGAGGTTTGGGGGAGGTGCCCTTGTTACTCACCTTTGACTTCATACAAATAACTACAGTTACTGTAAGTCTTCTCAGTTCATGCAATGGATATCTTGCATGCAAAAAGGTCTAGATTATTTCTTTTTTATCGCCAGATTCCACCTTATTTTATTTGACAGACCTTTGCTGCATTTCATTGTTTCTATAAAAATACTGATATAACACAAGCCAAAAAGGCTATTGTGTTAGCGTTAAGCTGCTTTTGAATGTCAAAAAGTGTTGTATGTCTTTAATGTTATGGGTGATTTGCTCAAAGTTTACCCCCTGGAGATGTAATAACACCCATCTAGCTCCATCTATCTAGAATTAAGCCTGTCTAACTCCTATTATCTGCACAGGATTACAAGTTGGCTAATTTTGCTTTTAGTATGAACAGCTTTATAATACCCGTATAGGATGTCTGTGCTGGGCACAGAGCAATCTGCGATTACATCTTATCTCCTCTGTCCTGAGAATCTTTTGGGCTGAGAGAAAGCGAAACAAATCCAGCTTATCAACTGCGCTCAGGTTCAGTGCTGCTGCTAATGCTAATGTGCCGATTTCTATCTGCCATCGCATGGCGTTTGCTTTGCCGCTGCAGTTTTATGGTGCAGATCTATGTGCTATACATATATGAGTCATTTTCAAGATAAAAATAGGGACAATATTAAGAAAACAGTTTTAAAGTAATCGGTTTTGCCATGCATGGGAGCTAACTGGTGAGTAATATTATACTTTAAGATAAAGACAATTGGATGTGACCCTAAAATATATTTGGAGGGAGTGTCTGCTTTCTCCCCTTTTTTTAATCCAACCTCTGATCAGGCATGCTATATTTACTCAATGCTCCCCAACTTATCCGCCAGCACCTGCAGTTTAGAGTGTGCTTGCTGCGCCCCTAGTGTCTGATCCTGGTCATTGCAGTTTCTGCTTACAACTTTCAGGTGGTGTATAGTGGTGTATGAAGCTCTGTTAGATGTCCAAAGAGAATAATAGGCATCTTGATCTGGCCATGTTTGACTCCTGTGCTTCCTTGAGACAGGAAGTTGGATGTTTACGTATGCTCTTATCTACACCTCTATATTTATATACTCTTACATATGGTTGGGGGGTATATGCAGTAGGGCATCCTAAATCACAATTCCCCCTCTGCATTGCTATGCAGATCAAACAGCCCTTTTGATTGTCGGTGTCACAGATTTCTCAGCAGAGAAATCCCCTATTATAGAATTACCAGAAATTGACGCTGCGAGACAGAGGTGGATATGCAGAAAACCGTGTTTAATGGTGATAAACAGTGATAAGTGAACAGAGCACAATCCAACCAGGCTGCTGTACAGATTTACAAGTGGGCATATACACATACAGGTGCTGAGGTAACTATACAAGAATACAGGTAATCGCTGAGTTTTACAGCTGCTATACAGAGATATAGGTAACCCAGAAAACATAAACACGCTCTGGCTTTACATACACAAAGATGGAGTCAGGAAACATACACGCATAAGGATCCAGTTAAAGTCCAAAGGCGGATACATGGCTGAGATAGGGGAAGCAAAAAACAGAGGCTGAGGCAGCAGTCCTGGGTTCTGGGTTTTGGGAGTTCAGAGTCCAGGTCTGGGTACAGAAGACAATGCAATGCTGATCCACTGGCTGAAAGGTTGGAGGATCAGTTTATAAAGAGCAGGAAGTCAATAGAACAGGTGTTGTCTAATCACCAGCACCTCTGCAGCCGAGGGCCACCTCTGTGTACCTTGGCTCTAAAATAAGTGGGGTGGGGAAGGTTAAGATGTATACCCTAGCTCAGGGGTACTCAACCACTTCTTGTAAAGGTCCATTTAGAGGCATCTGGTGAGAGGAATAGGTCCGGGCCAAGGGCAATCGCGGGGGGGGGGGGGGTGGATAGTTGGCAGCTGTAAAGAAAAGGGATGGATAGACAGAACAGGAAGGGCAGGGAGGGATGGAGAGAGTGTTGGGAGTAGAGATGGATGGGCAGAGCTGGAAGATAGGGATGGGGGAACGGATGGGGCAAAGCTGGGAGGACAGGAATGGGTGGGACAACATTGCTAATCAAGGGGGCAGCTCTGAGCACAGCAACACAGAAGCAACTGAGTGCAGGGCTGTCAGGGCAGGGGTCCGGAAATCTGACGCCGAGGTCCGCATTCGGACCCCGGTCCGCCAGTTGAGTATCACTGCCCTAGCTAAAGAAAGTATGATGCATTTGAGAGAGAAATGAAAATTGCAATCCACTTTAGCAAGGGTAAATAATTTATATTTCCACCACCTGTTGGACATAGGGATTGGTCTGATTTTGGCTTCATGTTATGGAAGTCAGTTCCTCCCTTTGTTAGGGCTCTAAAGGATAAGAACCCTGTCCATGTGGTTTATGAAATATGTATTCCACTGACCATGTGTAATATAAAATACAGTAATCTTTTTAAGGTAAAAGATTCTGACATGTGAATGAGCAAATGGCGATAAAGCTTTCAGTTTCACTCATCAATGCAGTATTGCTTACAGAGATTCCTTGGAAGGGCTGATAAGCACACAGAAGCGTGTACATCACTACCTCTCCAGTGATCCTAAGAATAACTCCCAACTGTCAGTGTAGAACCTCCTGTAACCACATATCACTGGAGGCAAAATGCATTATGCTGGATAGTAAACATTTCATAACAGCAAATATCTCAATTTCAGGACAGGCTGGAACAAATATATTTCTCATGTACCATCCGTTGGGGTCATCCCTGAGGTCAGTGTGAATTTAAAAAATCTGAAAGAAATAGGGGCTCTAGTTTTGCATATTGTAAACAGATCCTGTTCTTTTTACAATGTTAAACTGCACTCTAACTCCCTACGCATTGCGCATTGAATAGCAGGGCTGTTGCTTAATGTGTGGAATGCCATGTTCTCAGGCTACAGTAACCGCAAAACATGGTAATGTGTTTCCAGTCGCTAGGGCACGGTTCCCGGACTCTGATTGCCCTGCACGCTTGCAATTAGGGAGCTATTAAAGTTTGGTCCCTGCTGGATAATGGTGGGTAATTTATTGAGAAATATTGTTTCTGCAACTGACAAGGGCAAATGATTGTGTCCTTTACAAGTCCCGAGAGTCTGAGTTAAGGACAATTCCAGTAATCTAAAAAATAGTTTGATTATTGTAAAAATGAATTGTTTTGTCGCTCGAAGGTAAAGCCCTCAAGCAGAACTGATGTGTTTAAATGGCTATATTGGTATCTCTATAGCTTTGACATTTTTTGAAAAAAATCTGATTAATTCCGCATTAACTAAAGGTTTGGGCCAGGAATAAATCTTTTGATTTTCGTCCGATAATTAGGTAATAAATTGGACACAAACAACAATATAAACCCTTATTTGTGGGTCACCAAGACAAGTGGCCTTCAAGTCAATTTACAATTTGTTGATTACATGTTTATATGCGCCTCCATGTAGGACACAACTTCTCCAAGGTCCAGGGGGGTCTTAATGGCCACTTTACTTGGTGAATCTTTAATTAATAATTCATTAATATTAATAAATGGACCCCCATATCTAAATAGGCATTTTGTTATATTACCATGTAATCGTCTCAGAAGCAGCAATATAGACTTGAGACCAATTCTTGACTTATCTATGTAAAAACACATTTCGAATTGCTACTTTGAAGCATCTCTGTGGAAAATAATTAGCTGCTATTTACTAAGAGGAGCTCTTTGGAAACAGGAATCTCTAGATGATGTATTCACCTGATTTAGTTATACAGCAATGTGGACAGTTTATACCCACTTATAACTCCAATATCAGGCTTGGACTTTATAAATCATAGATGCCCACATAGTAGAGAGTGGTCAGCATTAGTAATACACTGACAAGGGTCCAGAAGCTCCAGCTCCACATATCTAAAATCTAGAAATTCAGGTGACTTACAGTACCTACCAGCTGCCTTCTGGGCTGTAGAAGCATAAAGGCAAGTATGGATGAAACTGATGAAACTCCATGCAAGAGTTTACTTAGTTTAAATGAAATATCCTGACAGGCCCTCATAGAGCCCAGACTGGAATTGAAATGAAACACGATTAATTTAATGGAAAACAAAACTGAAGCTTGGATCTTCCTGCCCAACTTTCTTGTTTGACCACACTGCTGCTTATGTCCTTAGATGGGAAACTGCCCCTTGTTACCTTGTTCAAAAACCTGGGCACATGCCATCCAAAAAAGGTAATACTACATAGTCCGCATGGTTCACATAGTCCACTTGGCTTGAAATGAACAACAGTGGCTGGCCATCACAAGGCCCAGACTGGGACTGTGCTGAACTCCATTCGGGTGAATTGAAACTATAACTGCTCCTCCTACCCAGCTTTATTGTCTGACCTAATTAATACTCAAATCCTTGAATGGTAGAAGAGCTCTCCTTACTATGTTAAAAAAAAAAACTAGAGGAAAGCTTTCAAAAAAGGACCATAATGTATAGTCTACTTAGGTTAATATGGTGGCATGTTCAAAAACCCATCAGGGAGCCTTCCAATAGGAGGGCCATAAAGAATGCCGCTGAACACCATTAGCGTGAATTGTAACAACAGCTGCAACTCAGGTTCTTCTGCCCAACTTTCTTGAATGACCTCACTGATGCTTATGTTCTTGAAAGGAGGACATTTCCTTGTTACCATGTTCAAACCTTCAAAAAAGGTCCATACAAATAGTCTACTTGGCTTGAAATAAAATACTTTGACTTTGTGACTTCCAAATAAAAGGCCATAAAGTTTCTTGTGTCCATCTTTTTTGCTTGACCTCCCTGATGCCTATTTTTCTAATTGGCAGAAAACTCATTGTGCAATATTCAAAAACCTATTATGAAGCCTTTCAATAAGAGTAAAGGCTTTTATAGCTAGCCTGCTTCCTGAACACACTACCCCCTCCCCTGTCACACAGTACAGTCAGCATATAAACTGGTATTTTGTGAAAGAACGAAATGACCTTACATTGTCCTTTATTCTACATGCTAATTACCTAGCTAAATATAACAGGGAGCTGCATTAATTTTTTTTGTGAAGGTGAATATTTGTACATCACGACTGTGCCAAATGTTGACCGAGGACCTTTTCCACCAGGACCACAATTGGTATTTGTGTTTTTTTTTTAATTCATGGAAAATCAAATTCTAGTCTGCAACATTTTAATTGACTAGCCATCCTTCAGGACATGACTATAATGGAAGGGCAGGTGAACACTCAGTTCTCTCCATGACGTGCCATGGAGCCCGAGAACAGCCCCTGAGGCAACTAAACGTTGTGTAGATGTTTTTAACTAGCTTAGTTCTGCTGGGATTTGAAGTTAAAGTGCTGCATCTGTGGGGAGTTTGCTGTAGCAAGAATAATTTTTTGGGCTGGCATTGTTCCGTGGTGTAAAAATATATTGGTGCGAGTCACAGGCGCATTTTCTGGCTGATGTTTGCATTTTCAGGAATTCTGACCTCATACTTTTACGCCCCCATCACTTACGCTCATTGATCATTTTCAGCATAAAGCCTCTGGCTAAAAGGAGTCAGGTGGAAATGGTAAAACAATTATTCAGCTCTAAAAACAGAATATTCCCCTACTTGGCCCCAAAATATGTTTTACTTTATTGAAAGTCACTTTACTTACATTCTCCTCTGCCTAGTCTTCCTCTCCTGCTGTCCTCTGGCAGTTCGGGAACATCACTGTTTTCCAAGGAGATTAGGTAGAGGCCATGCATAGATTTTTGTAGGAAATGATAAAGATAGACTAAAAGGCTTGTGTGATTTTTTTCGTCATAAATGCTGTAAATGTTAACTGGAGGGAAAAGTTTAATTTTATCCCTGGCATAGTTCAGAGGTTCATCACATTTAGATAAAAAATAATCATTAAAGAACAATAGTAGGCAGCATTAAAGAAACCTTCCAGTTATTCTTTCTCTGGAGCATATTTACGTAAGCTGGGATGTTACAATTTAGTTTACATTTTAGTTTCTGAAGTAAGTAGTGTTCCTGTCTCTCTTCCTGTCCTGGATTTTGGTTTCTGCTCAGCATACATACCTAGTTAATATAGAGGGAAAAAAGACAGTGGCTTGTAAAAGTATTCACCCCCTTGGCTTTTTTCCTGTTTTGCCACTGGAATTTTTACCTATTCCTCAATGCAAAACTGATCCAGCTCCATCTAGTTAGATGGCTCGAATAAGACCAGTTTTCCAGTCCCTGCATAATATCATTCTCCTTGGTGGATAAAAAGTTCAATTTTGGTCTCATCTGACCTGAGCACCTTTCTCCTTAAATTTAGGGTGTTTCCCATGTGCCTTTTGGCAAACTCTAAATTAGCTTTCTTATTTTTGCCTGTAAGTAAAGGCTTTCTTTTGCCACTCATCCATAACACCCAGCGCTATGGAATGTACGACTTATTGTGGTCATACAGACCGATACTTCAGTTTCTGCTTGGACATTCTGCAGCTCCTTCAGGGTTACCTTTGGTCTCTGCCCTGCCTCTTTGGCAGGTCTGAGAGTTGTGATGGCTGTCTCTTTCAGGTTATGTTCTTTCCATGTGATGATAATGGATTTGATGCTGCTCCAGTGGTTTATTAGAGATTTGGATATTTTCTTATAACTCAACCTAGTACTACTGGACAACACTGTCTCTGACACGTTTGGAGATCGCCTTGGTTTTCATGGTGTGGTTTGGTCAGTGGTGCCCCTTACTTAACTTTAAGTGCCAGCCATGTAAAATTATAAACAAGACATTTCCTTTTAAAGGTCAACTCAGCTGAAAAGACAATATAGAATTTTCCTGGAAATGTATACAAAATTCACAACGCAAAATGCTTAAAAAATGCTTGGCAACATGGGGTGACAACATCTCTATGGGCTGGCACTAAAAGGGTTAATAGTGCTGCAGCCTCTGTGGTCTTTTAGAAATGGTGAATTTATATACCTACACAGCCTGGATTTGTATTGTGCATCCTCCCCCATGCTGGTTGGAGAAGAAGACGCCCAAACTTAGCAGCATAACCGGAAATGTTGGAACAACATATATTCATACAGTACCATTGTGAGCATGTTTTTTTTTACTCTTTTGCTTGATGTACAATAGTTTTAGGTTGTGTGCTTGGCATCATTGTGCCTCACTTTGGGGAATTAACTGAAAGCTCATCAGGTTGCTAAAGTAAAGTTCCACTAGCTTTCGGAATCTTGAAGGAGAGTCATCTAGCAATCCCGCTTGGCATATAAGTCAGTCATATAAATCTGGTAAGTGAGGTGTGAAGGTGGAGGGAGCACAAAATATAGCGGCCAAGAATGTGATAATAGACTTTGATTGTCTTGGAGGTTTATTGGAAACTCTGATGCTTATGCTGATATAGTGACTTTGGGAAATACCCTGATGTTGTTTCTGTCATGGAGCCTCCTGCTATTATCATTATTTTATTATTTAATTGCTGATTGTATTTTAATTGACACTACAGTATAGGAGAATTTTAGCATGATGTTATTCACATATTTATCACACCCTTCAAAAATGAATGGAGTGTGTGCCACTGGCCGCAACCCCTCTCACCTCTATCTGGGAGGCATGTGTGGCCCAGGTGAAAAACAGGGGTACTTAAAATGTTATACAAATACCTGTACAGAAACAGCCTAGCTGTGTAGTAGAAATGACAGCAGTTATAGAGTTAACCCCTAGAGGCTGCTGTGAGGGAGTGACATCACAATCAGAAGAGATATACATTGCTGCCACTTCCTGGAATCCAGTGTGTGCTGTGTTCTGGCAGAGAGTCAGTGGAGAGCCAGCGTGTCCAGAAGGAGTCATGTAGTGTGGAAAGCACACCAGAGGGCCTAGTGAAGCAGCCTGTGAGACAGAGCGACTTTTCGAGAGAGAATTAGAGCGAGTTATCCTGGCAAGCCAGTTGAGGATCCAAGAGGAAACCTCAGCCACCCTTCCATTTATTGTAGGCATTTATTAATGATAGAAATGGCTGTTTATAGCCACTAGTAGAAAGTAATAGCGATGCCATAATCAAAGGGTCAATGTGTCTTTATGAGCCATATATTTAAATCAATAGGGAGGGGGTGTCTTGCCGAGCGGGGGGGGGCGCGAGAGTGTGGCGTATGGATTCAGGTTATGATGTGTATGAATTGTGTTGTGGGGAAGGCGGTAGTGCTGAATGATTGGTGTGACGCATGCTAAGTGCGGTTGCGCAATGTGAACAGAAGCCAGTGCTCAACATGACTAAGACAAAAACGACACCCCTATTGGCCACGCGTCTCCCTGACGAAGCCTCGGTGGGCGGGGCGAAACGCGTGTCAAAAGTGGGAGGCTCCACTTTACCTCATGTTCCTCCACCACGTGCTGCCTAGATTGTGGCATCGGCGTGATGTCTGGGAACGCCTGTTATGAGCCGAGGATGGATATATACTAGCCAGCTGATGGCCTTAACCCGTGCAGTTATACAGCTAAGTGCTATTTGTATATACAGCTGATACGCGAAACAGTGGCTATGGCCAATTGGCCCTGTTGTAAGGCCAACAGTGCTGTGGTTCATGCTGGTGTGAAGATGAGATGTGGAAACAGTTATACTGGCCAGTGAAGCATGATGCAAAAGATGCGCAAAAGAGTGTGTCCTATGCCTAATTAAGCAGCGCAAGCTGACCACACACACTCTGTTTGTGATGCGTGGTGAATGACGAGGAATTAAGTACATGTCGCTCAGTAGATGCACTATATAAAGTTTTCTCAGTGCTGCGTGCTGACTTTACGAGTACGGCTGTAGTATGATTATACAAGCGGATCGGAGAAAGGCATGTTAGAGGATCTTGTACTAGGATGCATTTGGTGACTGATTAACAGCCTTGCAACTACTATATGCATCTTCATGAATTTAGCCTGCGATTGGCTAGCACAGCATCTGGAGGTTTGTCTTAAAGCTGCTTATTGAGCATTGGCGCTACGGTGCCTCAAGCTGGCTTATGGGATTTCAGCCAATGAGTAACTTCCTCTACAAAGGCGCCCAACATTGCGATCGCATTAGGTATACTAGCTTAGCTAGTGGCATGATCATAGGTACTTTATGCATGTGTGTGAGTGGATGATTTCATGAGGGGTTGATGCATGTGCATGGGGGGGGGGGCCCGATTTTTAATACCACAACGTTGTGTATTTTTAATGCTTTTTGGTGAACTTTTTGGGGCTTTGTGGGTGTGTGCAATAATTAATAAATAAAGATGTTCCTATTAACTTTGCAATTTCCCTCTGCTGCCAGTATGTAAATTCTCTCATTGAGACAGTGCCCATAAGTAACCTTGTGTTTGTGTGTGTGGATTCGAGGATCCATGAGGGCCTAGGAAGAGTGAGCGGAGTACCATGAATCCCACCAAACAAGGTACGGCAGAAGTACCCCTAGCGAGACCCTTGGCTATTGTTGCTCATTTGGAGATTGCTTTAATAAACGTTTGAGAGAGACCTTCAAGTGTGTGAAGTGACTCCCTAGGCCCAAACCCAAGTTTCCACAGAATCTCAAGAACTCGTGAACAGCTTGCCCCATGTCATCTGGCCCTGGTAGTGGTGTGTGGGTTACACATGCTCACACAAGCCTTTCAGAATTTCTGGGGTGGGTACACACCCAGGCTAAAGGTATAGCAGGAATACGACAGGGGATAGACTGCAAGGTGAGTTTACTGGGTGATCCCTGGGGATACACACAATGGGGAATCCCAATTCAGGATGAGGCCCCCAGTCCTGGAGTCTTATACATTCTAGGGAGGTGGTTGCTCCTCTCTAAAGTGGCTACGACAGCATGAACACAATGCTAGTGACTGCAAAGTTAGAGGAATTGGCTGATATAATGCTCAGAGTTTTTTGACTAGGTGCGTATGAAGGGAAATGAATTCAATTTAGATTAAATTTGTGATATAAGTAAACAGAGAGTCATTTTCCTTTATTAGAAGCAAATGCTATTATTTATTGGTGGTTCTCTGATCTTTATATGATTGCTAGTCTGTTATTTTGCATTTGCAATATTAAATCTGTTGTAAAGGAATTATGTAAAGCACACTATTCCTGGGGAGAACATCGGATCAGGCCCATCAGTCTGTTAGGAATTTGATCGCATCCAAATCTAAAGAGACAGCGGGGCTGAAATGCCATAAATTTAATTACCAACCTATCAAAATTCTATTCAGGAAGCAGCCGTCTCAAGTCAGGGTGGTTTGATGCGCATTTAGATTTTAATTGTCTGTGCAGGTGCTAGAAGAGATCAGCTTCAAAATGAACCATCATCCTTTTTTTGCTTGACTTCAGTTTAAATGACCATTAACTCAATGCCGTACAGAGAAACATTGTCTGTAGAGCTGGAAAAAAGGTTTTAATTCATCAAATGCAGCCTGTTCCACTTAATGTTCACCCAGGGGAAGGCAAAAATCCACATAAGGTCAATATCAATATTTCTCATTCACTCTTAATCCCAAGTATGGGCATTTAGAATAAATCACTGGAGTAACCATCTACCCTAGTGATCAAGTTGCCATAACTGCCAATGTTAGTACACTAAAGGGAGACATCCAGGTACCATCCCGGAATAGTCTTCATGGCTACATCCTCTGGCAGAGAGATGCTATGACCCACCGACCTTCAGTAAAGAATGTTCTCCCATGCTGATGTAAGAATTATTTGTAAGAATTGCTAGTCTGGAAAACCTATGGAGGTCTATCACACTACTGGGGCTGTAGAGGTACATGGTGCCATGAGATGGGTGTTGTCAGCTTCGCAGGTTTTTCAGCCTTCCCAAAACTGGAACAGTGTTCCTTTTTTTCTTAAAGGATTGCCCAGACAGAAACAAAAAAAGTCCCCTACAGCTCCTCCTTGCAGGTTCAGCTCTGCCCGTGGATAAAGGTATCATTCACTGGGTACCGAAAAAAGGGGTGTTTAGGTGAAGAGCTGCACAAAATAGGGTAGAGGTCCCCTTTAAATTAATCCTGCAGTGTGGGATTACTTTTCCCAGTGCCACTGCTCTTGTTTGGGGGGAGGGGTGGTGAAATCTGATTGGTGATGCCCTCAACACAGATTAGGAGGCCGATTCATTAATAGCGCCAGGTAGCGACAGATGAGCGACTGTAGCGTGATTTTTACAGCGCCAGCCAGTATTCGCTGTGCTTGGCCGGCGTTTGCTTGATGACAGCGACTCAGTCGGTGTGCGATAATGTTGAATACGGGCTTAGGGGTCGCTGTTTCACAGGTTCAGCGTTGTATGTGAGCGCCTGACAACGAATGGCCAGAGCGAACGGCTTGCTTCAAATTCATTAAAAAATGACGCTCCGAATTTGCTGGCGCTGTCCATTCCTTGTTTAAACCCCAGAGCGCTGGCGGCGATGGGTGTTAACTAGTTTTTAACCCCTAAACAACCATATTTTTTGATTGAAACGTTATACATGTTTTTGGAATCATTTTGTAATATGAATATATTAATATCAGACCTGTAAGATCATTTCTGCACAAATTTAAACTTTAAAAAAAAACATAACATTGCAGAAGTGGTCTCATAATTTTTGACATTAAAAAAAAAAAAAAAAAAAAAACAATACCAATTAATTATGATTAATTAAACATTGCTCCATTGAAATGCATTGGACAATGCCAGGGAGCGACAGGTCATACCTGGCGCTGTGAAGGAATTTGCAGCGGCGCTGTTCGTTCCAGGCGGCTTCATGATGAATCCCGCGCTAGCCGTCGCTCTCGCCGGCGCTAGCCTCATTTAGCTTGATAAATGCGTCATTGTGACCGCCGCCGGGCGTACTTGAGTCGGTAGCCGCCGATAGCTGGCGGTACCTGGCGCTCGTCAGACACTACCTGGCGCTAGCCCGTGATAAATAAGGCCCTTAGTGTTTAAACCGGAGTTTCAGCATCATTTAATGAAAAGCCCAAACACTATTCCCCAGCATCTAAAATTAATATGTTTTACGAATTTAGTCGCTTACGCTTATTCTTACCATCACTGGGCTACAACTCTGTTCAGGACTCTAGGATATGGGCGCCTCCATCTTGCCTCAGAAGCATCACATACTGAAGAGAGAAGAGCGGGATAAAGTGCAGGGAGGGGCGGGTTATAGCTATGCTGTGCACAGACGGAGCAGAGCTGGGGTCAGCAAAAGGACAGCAATCCCAGAATGCAGAGCGACACAGTCAGACACTTCCTGTTTGCAGGCTGCCTGATGCTCCATGAGCAACCATCTTGGATGTTTAAAGGCTTAGAATACGCACTAGGTACAGGTAGGATGATTTTTAATGTGGGCAATCTGTGTGTACAGAATGGGGAAAACATACAAGATAGGTTCTTATTCAGAGTGAAGGTCCGGTTTCCACATAAAAAGATTCATTGGTATATCTGATGAGAAGTCACCTAGCCAAAGTCGCGGGAAGCGTAGAAATGCGTTGGGAGCCAGCGGATGTTCACTCTCCTCCCCTTTACACTAACGGGGGATAGTTTTTGCATATACGGAAGGTGGAATCGAGCAGCGTGAGTTACAAATAAAAATGGGAGCATTTTTTTTAGCAATGTTGCACTATTAGCTTGCTTTTTCTTTTGCATGTCCTAATTAATATGTGAGAGGCAAGGTTTTATCTATATTTATGCTGGATTCAAGAATATGAACCCATGAACTGGTTGGAGATTGATACGTGCTTCAGATTCATAAGCACAAAGCAGGAGATAGAGTTTTGGGAGTGCTTTCCTTCCAGGAGCTTTGGGCATAGCCAAAAGGTGAAAATACATTGGCTGCACCTATTGCAAAAGATCTTGGGTGGGCATTTTTAATCCCTTTATACTGCCTAACATTTCTTTTTTTCTACGTAATACCCGATCAATTCTCCATAATGGACAATAAATAATTAGTGGCACACTTACAAGAGAGTGACACTTTGTTAAAAGCTTCCAAAAGGGAGTACAAACATAAGCTAATGGGAGGAAATGTTTCCGGTCCACTGGAGTTTTCTAAGATTAAAAAGCCTAGAGTTAAATTTTAAAATCAAATATTAATGCTATTAGTCTTTTTTTTTTTCGGAAACATCTGCTGACAGACCGGAGTTCCTCTTTAATAGGGAAATGCACTGGCCTGTAAAGTTGTGATTGTCATATTTTTATTCTGCTGAGATATTCAGAAGCAGAGCTGAGATTACATTTGCAGAACAAGAACAGACACCTTCTATTGTGTTGGCTTTGCGGTGTGACAGGCATCTCGCATTGCGCATAACACACGATCATTATCATCACGCCGTTTAAGACACCTAAGTACCCTTATTTCATACAGCACAGAGCAGAAATGTGGAGGATGATTCATTACTAATTCCAGGTATCGGCAGATGAGCTGGTATCGAGCGCTGTATCAGAGCGTCTTGGTCGTTGTAGTAACCTGGCCGGCATTGATGAATGTGATGTATGTTGAACACTGTAACACCAGTACAGCGCTGCAGGGAGCGAAAGGTAGAGGCAGTTCAGTGCAACCGACTCTCAGCGACTCACACCATACATAGCATAGAGCGGCAGACGCTGTGTGATTAAAGTCTGTTTTTGAACACATATGCACCAGTAACAAAGCGAAAACACATGGAATGACATTGTTGTAACGTTGTGACATTAATACTGTAATGCCAGACCTGTAAATTGAATTCTTCATAATAAACATAAAAATTAAAAACGTTTTCAAAAATGACTTTTTCTAGGCCAGGAGAGGTGACAGAAAAAAAAAAAAACCTGGCGCTCTGGAAGCTAGAGTGCCGGCGCTATATGTTGAGCCACCTGTAATGAGGAATCGGACACTACATGGCGCTGTTACAGTCGCTCACCAGAATGACTTTCATAAATGTGGTTTTGTGTACAGCGTCCAGCGTTCACCAGACGCTGCCTGCCGCTACTAGACACTACCTGCTCCTATCCCTTGATAAATAACCCCCATAGTTGTGTTTTCTTATGTAATTATGTAAATGGAAAGTGGCTCTTGAATTACAATGTGTAAAATTACACAAACGACACAAAGTTTGGTGTTGTGTAATGTTTGAGTCTGAATAATCTAAGAGCCTTATTTAAGAAGCGTCAGCGCCACTTTTTTGGCCTCAGCGGCACTCAGTGTCCGATTTATGAAAAAAAAAAACGATAGCATCGATATAGCCGCCAGCTAACGTCTTCTTTAACACTCAGTTACACTACAAGTTTCGCACTGCCACATATACTTAGCACATAATAAGTAATTGTATATTGTATTGCATTGCACAATCCGTAGGGAAGCACTTCTTGGCACTTTGGTTAATTAGTAGTCTTTAATTGCACAGGTAGTTTGGCATTGCACCGTTGCCAAACCAGCAGTGGTTGGAAGTATCATAGTGGTGTAACCACAATTTTATTTATTTATATGTTTCTTCTTTCTTATTTATTCAGCTGGGCATAGTGTTATACATTTACCTTGTGGGGAGAGTCGGTTTTGGACCAGCACTCGTTGGGGCCCTGTCATACATGTTTTTTAATTAGTCTTTGTGTGTGCGTCTTTTTACATATTTTTGTTCATTGTAGATTGGTACTTTTTCTAATATTAAAAGATATATTGATTTTTTATCTTTGGTTTGTGCGGCCTTTCCTTGGTGGGGCCCATTTGGAGCATATGCTGGGAGCTCATTGTGTATAGTCTTCTTTAACACTAGCGCCAAAAAAGGATGCAGCACCGGGCGCTCTCGTTTAAGCTGTGCCAGATGAAACCTGGGGCTGTAGGTCAAGATCCCATAGAGCAGAATAGGCAGAACTGGATTGTAGTGTTTAATGCTCATAATTAATATTAATTTATTTGTACAGAACTTGCATTGTGACTTGTCTATAATTGAAACGCAGGTCCAACGGGTTGTTAAAATTGATTTTAATGGCTTCTTTTGCTTAACAATGTGTAATTTGGACACCAACAACTAAAATGCAGCCTAAATGCACTGTAAAGTTTGTCCGCAGCAGTGATTTCTTGTAGTGTAGTGATGAAACGCTGACCAGCGCCGGAAAAATGCAGTGCCAAAGATTTCAAGGTGGCAAAAAAATGCCATAATCGGAAGCTGGGTCCAATAGACACTGACATAGGCCGGCCAATGCCTAGTGCAACATTCAAAGCTAATGCGTTTGGCACAGCAACTGCTAGCGCTAATGTAGTTCACAGCACAGCGCAGGTTGCCGGTGCACTGGAACTGGCGCTATAGCAACAGAAAAGATGCTAAATGGCGCACATCATAAATAAGGCCCTAAATGATATCCATAGTATAATTAAATAAAACACAGAATTTTTAATAAAAAAGTTATTAAAAGGCACTGCCTGTAAACTGTCATTCTCCCCTTCAGTAATGCTTAAAGGACAACTGTAGGCAGAAATGAACGGAGCTCTAGTGAGAAATCAATGTAAACATGCTAGATAGCCAGAGAAGGTGTAACCTGCATGATAAAAGAAATCCAGCCAAGATTGTTGCTTTCCTTCACTGGAGATAAGAAGAATCGGGGCTGCTAGTTTTTAGAATGTACCAATCCACTTTTACAGGTGAGAACTTCTTAAAATGAACCAAAAACCACTCTGAAGTCTATGAGACTCCATGGCACCCAGTAAACTTACCTTTCCCCCTGAGCCCACGACACATGCGCAGCGGACGCCGGCAGGACTTGAACGCTCTTCTCGGCTGTGCCCTTCCGACCGCAAATGAATGGCTGTGCATGGCCACGCTCAGCCGAAGGAAGCGCGTGATTCCATACGCCGCTCGCGGGTGTGGCTAGGATTGCATTCAGCTGCTCTAGCCGTGGGCTCGCGGGGGAGGGGTTGGTGAGTAAGCTTGATGACCTGGGGAGTTTCACAACTCCCAATCCAAGGGGC
This sequence comes from Gastrophryne carolinensis, assembly GCA_027917425.1. Lineage (NCBI taxonomy): Eukaryota > Metazoa > Chordata > Amphibia > Anura > Microhylidae > Gastrophryne > Gastrophryne carolinensis. The sequence continues at coordinate 176,941,799 of CM051240.1, read as the reverse complement.
CCTGGGGAAAGGACCATAACCCGAGTGAAAATCCTGGGTTTTCGGTCCACATTAACTCTAACTTCAACTTGTCTCCTCAGCCAGCCTTTTGGAAAAATGAGGAATAACCACTCTGATAACTGCGCAAAGCACTGCATGATGGGTAAAAGCGACAGCGTGTTTCTGATTTTTCCTCCATTACAAGAAAAACCAAAGCCTGGCAGGATTTTTTTAAACAGGTTGTATATGTAACCACTCCTCTTGTCATTTAGCATATTTATGAGGAGTTTTATTATTAAACATTTTTCTGCAATATTTACCTCCAAAACACTAAAACAGGACCTAGCATCTATAAGGCACCCATAGCATTGGTCACCATAGCATCGCTACCTACTGCCTCGGTTCCGACTTCCTGGTGTCATCGAAGGCTTGGCAGGAGTCACAGGCCATGCCCCACCCATTTGCCTGTATCGGCTGGGGCAGCAGTAGCAACCACAGCGGCCATGGGGACAACCACGGCGGCCAGCGGCGAGGGCAGTGGAAGCTGGTAATATATGTGTGTGTAGTTTTATGTTGGTGGGAGACAACTGCTGAGCCCTGGGAGCTGAAAATGTAGGTGTTTTTTTTTTTTTTTTATGCATTCGCTGAATAAGACGTGCTAACATCCCCCATGTGCTGTGAACACTGCCTGGCTGGGAGCGCTACAGCTGACAGCGCCGCCACCCTGAAGCCGGCGTTTCGGTGCAGACGCTGCCGAGCGTCTCAGACGAGACCCTCAAATGCGGCCTGCACCTATATTAATAAATTAGCCCCCCAAGTGCGTTATCTAAAGTGCCTAGGGGTCAATTCAGCACCAGGGGTTGTTCATCTCGACTTAATCAACCCCTAGTCTTTTTCGGCAAATGTAAGGTCTATGTTTCTGTATTTTTTGGGGTGGTAAAATAACAGCCAATAAAATTCTCTGTGCCACTCTTTTCTTGATATTTTTTAATAATTACCCAGTTACAACTGATATAGCTGTAACAAAAAGTTGTGCATAGATATAAGTGTCCTAAACAATACCAGATAAAATTACCATCAGCCCTTCACAATGTACCTATTTGCATAATGTGGGAATTTTGCATGATGAATGCCTCAGGGAAAGTTTCCTATGCGTCTGTTAGAATTGAGAAAGAGTAGTACAGTGCAGTTTTATTATTATTATACAGTCTATGATTGCAATGTCTGTAAATTCTTAATGCGCGAAAACACATTGCAGCCTCTATTATTGTAAGTGGTCCCTTGGCAGCCATTGACCCAGGAATGAAAAATACTTTGACACAGAATGTACGGGGCATAAACCATAGTACCGTAGCAGCCCCCACAGCGCACAGTGGTTCTGTACAATGTTGGCGCATAGCGATTTACTGGACCAAATGCCCAAGGGACTTTTAGTAAGTTCATTAATGGCGCAAAGTGTTTCTATCATCCTAACTCGGGGGCCCAGATCTGCTTGCAGGAGCTGCTGCTCTCGCCGCCTCCAGCCTGCTCCAGTCTGAATGTTAATGAGTAACACAGCAGCTTCCCAACGGGGTTGGAAGCAATATAGTTAAGTAAGAAAGCAATGGTTCGGATAAAAGGCCTTAAATCAGACTCCAGTAACGCGGCAAATGTCACTTGAAAGAGAAGGATTCAGGAGAAGAGGAGGGGGCATCTAAGAAAGCAATTTATGGACAATTCAGAAATAAATGAGGGCTCCTTTCCATAAGAGAAGGCAATCTTAACAAATGAGAGAATGTACCTGACGATATTTTGGCTTTAACTGCAGGGAAGAGTTTTAGGTTACAAGGGATTAGAACTTCAATTACCAAGAAGCCATATTCTGAGCGCTTGTGTTTCTTTGAAAGTGATGTCATCAGTTATTCCAGCAGGAATGTTTCTCTTTAAATACCCTCTTTATGCTGTTATACCCAATATCTTCAATGTCTTCTTTGTTAGCTGCTCCAATTGATGGCATTCAGCTTGAAGAAGTCTGTCTAGCCTTACAGTCAATATTAAAGCCTTTTATGAAAATAGCTGGTTATGGCCAGGTTGGGGGCAGCAATGGCCACAGCCTATGGTGACATGTTTTCAGAAAATATAATGATGCTTACAAAATTGTGAACCCTTTAGGACAGGAGTGTCAAACTCATTTTCACCTAGGGCAACCTCAGCATTCTGGTTGCCTTCAAAGGGGTCAAAAATATTGCTAAACAAATGTAATTGTGACCATTCAAATGTATAGTTACAGAGGCAGAATTATTTTGCCCCGGACAGAATCAGATGCTCGATGAAATGAAATGCAAAAGAGTAAGGCCACAGCTAGAATACTGTGTGCAGTTCTGGAGACCTTACCTGCAAAAGACATTATTCAAATAGAACGTGTCCAAAGGCGGGCAACGAAAATGGTGGAAGGACTTAAACTTAAAACTTATCAGGAGAGACTTAAAGAACTTAATTTGTACAGTCTGGAGGAAAGAAGGGAGAGGGGGGACATGATTGAGACCTTTAAATATGTGAAAGGATTGAATAAGGTTCAGGAGGGAAGTGTTTTTAAGAAGAAGCTTAATGATAGAACAAGGGGGCACAACCTGAAGCTAGTCGGGGGGAAGATCAGGAGCAATGTTAGAAAATATTATTTTACAGAAAGAGTAGTAGATGCTTGGAACAAACTTCCAGCAGAGGTAGTTGAAAAATCAACAGTCACTGAATTTAAACATGCCTGGGATAAGCACACATCTATCCTAAGATATAGAGTACATACAGTATACACATAAGGGCAGACTAGATGGACCGTATGGTCTCCTTCTGCCGTCAACCTTCTATGTTTCTATGTATACTTTTTTTCACCACCCCAACTGGCAATAGCTACCAATAACCCATTCAGCATCTGTAGCACCCTCTGCGGTGGCAGTAGGGTTAGTAGCTGTGGCAGTAGGGTTAGTAGCTGTGGCAGTAGGGTTAGTAGCTGTGGCAGTTGGATTAGTAGCCGTGGCAGTTGGATTAGTAGCTGTGGCAGTTGGGTTAGTAGCCAGACCCCCTTGTGTGTTGAGAGCTAGTTGCACAGACACACAGAACAGTTGTAGACACTATTCTCTTCTCCCACGGAACATTAAAAAGGCGGGTTGCAGACGCTTTTTCTAGGCACCGGGCCTGGGGGTTGGATTAGAGGCAGTACTGTGCCACACAGTGAAGTGCAGTGTACCTGTGCACCACTTGTCAGCGCCACACATAGGCGCAAAGATGTGCTGTCAGTGTCTAGAAGTGGTCTCTCCGCCTTCTGGCAGCTGTAAGAGAGCCACATAAAAATGCTTGGATGGCCGCATCCGGCCACCGGGTCTTGTGCTTTAGAATGTTATTTCTGAATAAAAGATATATATATTCCTAAAAGTCCTAAAAGTAGATATGAAGAACCAAATCAAACAAATAAGTCAAAAATATTAGTCTTTGGCCCTTATTTAAGAAGGGATAGCGTCAGGTAGCGCCTGGTTAATGAGAGGTAGTGACAGGTAGCGACTGGTGAACGCTGGACACGGCACGCAATTACACATTTATCATGCAGAATCTGTTTAGCGACTGGGATAACGCCATGTAGCGTCTGATTCATCATTTTCACAGCCTCAGCGATCAGCGCCAGCGTTCAGCCTTGCACAGCGCCAGGTATGACCTCTCGCTACCTGTCGCTCTCCCATACATTTCAATGGACGATCCTTTTCTTCTCTTTAAAGTGGACCAACACCCTGAGGTGATCGGCCCGGGAATCTATAAGATTCCCGGGCCGATCACCTCACACACCGCGGGACATCCGAGATCGGGATGTCCCGCGGGGTGTAAACCCCCCAAAACCACTGAAAAACCTTACCTCTCCAGCCACTGCTTCCGTCGCCGTCGCCTCACTCGCGCTCCTCTAGACGTGCGCGCGCCCGCGCCGGCCGTCTCTGAATGGCCGGCGCGGGCGCGCACATGTCAAGAGTGACGCGCGGGAGGCGCCGACGGGCAAGCTGCTTGTACGTCGCTGGCAATCAGCTTGTCCGTCGGCGCCGATTGGACGGCGCGGCCACGTGGGAGCGGGGAGAGGTGAGTTTTGGGGGCTTTCTGGGGGGTTTCACACAGCGGGGGAACCCCCAATCGGGGTGCCCCGGGGAAGTGGACCAATACCCAGGATAGTCAAAATCCTGGGTGTTGGTCCACTTTAAACTGTTTTTTTTTTTTCCAAAAAATCACAAATAATTCTGTGACCTCTTCTGGCGTTGAAATAGCATTTTTTTTCATAATTTTTTCATTTTTTAAATATTTCCTCAAAAATGACATTACAGGTCTGGCATTAAAGTGTTCATGTTACAATGTTGTTACAATGTAATTCCATATGTTGTCGCTTTGTTACTAGTTGATAGATGCTTGAAAACAGACTTTAAACACACCGCCTCCTGCGTTCTGGGCTTCAAACAAGTATTTTTCAGCGCCAGAGATTTGTGAGGCTGTTTTTTTCCTGAATATGGTGTGAGTCGGTCGCTATGAGCAGTCGCTAACATGCGCTCCCATACAGCGCTGTACTGGTCAAATAGCGACTCCTCACAATGTATTCAACATTACTGAACAGCGACTGAGTCGCTATAAACTAGCGACCCACGGCCGAGCACAGTGACTACTAGCGGGCGCTCTGAAAATGCCTGCTACAGATGCTCATCTGTCGCTATCTGCCGCTAATGATGAATCAGCCTGCCCGTTGTAATAATCCAATATCACATATCTGTGAGTTGGCAAAATTCATCCAAATCCAAACTTTATTCAACTATTTCCAGATGATTAGTCCTGCACATTGGTTTGAAAGAAGTTTAGCCCATCATAGCTAAGAGAAACAGCCTAAATTGTTATGTCAGACTCCATTGCCTATAGGCCCACCTAGATGCAAGTATCACTGGCTTTTATTCAGAGCCCATACAGAGAAATATTATGCCAAACTAGAATTTCTGTGTGTGTGCAACTGAGATGCTCCAAATAAGCTATACAAAGGGCAGGCTTTGGCGATGAACAACATTTCTATGGATTAAGGTTAGACTTTGACCTGGCCATTGTGAAATGTTAATCTTATTCTTCTTTAAACATTCTATGGAAGAATGACTTCTGTGTTTTTATTGTTCAATATCCTCCTTATTGTGGACTGATCTTTGTTGGTTTACCTGGGGAGGGTAATACTAGTCTTTTTTCCCCCTGTTTTTACACAATCAGGGTCTTGTTACAGATCTAGTGGATCAAGTTTATATTTGGGTGTACCTTCAGGTGCGGACTGAAGTCTACATCTCAGTGAGCTTTTTTAAATTTGAACGCACTCAGATATTCCCTAAAAAATATTTGTTCTAATTTTTCCGAAGAAATCACCTACCATTTTTACAGGTGAGGTACATCATGTTTCTAATGTTTCCAATGTAAGTATAAGTAAGAGTAAGGATATTTTTTGGAAAACAGCACCCTATGAACTATGCTTAAGAATTTGCCATATAGTTATGTTTAGAACAGACCTGGGCATTGTAAGTCCCCGGGGCCATATACGACCAGCGCTCCCTGTAAGGTGCGCAACGCCCCCGCCCGCTCTCCGCGCAGTCTTGGCAGAAAAGATAGTGCCGGGTTTGAACAGCACTTTTGCCCCTCTGTAGTGAGTCTAATGCAGCAGGGGCGTGTGTGGATTAGAGCCTGCTCTCCTATTGGACAGCTCCCTCCAGCAGGTTTGGCTGTGGGCGGAGTTTCTCTTCCCGCCCTTGGCCTGTACTGTGTGGCATGTGTCGGTGGCTGGGAGCTGACACCGGAGATGGAGGTTCTCCAGCCACTTGTCTGTGCCTCACGTCACAGGCTGCTGGCACTTGTAGTCCACACCAAATGTGTTACATGCCGTATGCAGCGTCTGATGGTGCACTGACTCTCGTAGTCCATTTCTGGTCAGACCAATGGCTTTGGGAGGGCGGGGGGCCATGCTGCAAGGTGGGAAGGGTTTCACACAGCCTTTTATCCAAGGACGGCCACTGGTCTCCCCCCCCCGGGCATCCCAAATTGGGATGCTCCACTTTTTGAAACCCTTTTTACTCAGTAGCAACATGAAAAAGACTCCTCTGAAAGCAGAACAAAACCCAGAGCGGCCACTGGTCTTCCCCCTGGGTATCCCAGATCAGGATGCCCCACTGTGTGAAACCCTTGTAACTTAGTAACAACTTGACAAATGGTGGACTCCCCCTTAAAGTGGAAATGAACCCAGAGAGGCCACTGGTCTTCCACCTGGGCATCCTAGATCGGGGCTTTGTTCCACTTAAAGGGAGGGAGTCTGCCATTTTTCATGTTGCTACTGAGTAAAAAGGGTTTCACACAGTGGGGCATCCCGATCTGGGATTTCCAGGGGGAAGACCAGTGGCCGCTCTGGGTTTTGTTCTGCTTTATGTGAGGGAATCCACAATTTTTCACATTGCTACTGAGTAAAAAGTGTGAGCAGCGCTGTGTTACTTTAATAATAATGTAAAGGAGGGGGGTTATTCCATCCTAACCTGATTTGGTCATGATGTTTTAAGGCAGACCAAACCCCATGTAACCCAGCTCTTTGGGGTGTGAAGGAATGCAGGGCTGGGTTACAGGCATCATGCCTCTGGGGAATCCCAATTTGGGATGCCATGCTGTGTGAGACCTCACTGGACACACAAAATGTGGTTTATTTAATAAATCACATTTTTTTGTAAGGCAACCTCACTTTTTCATTGTTTAACTATAACATATACTCGCACCAGCTTGTCAAAACAATGCTATTTACTGCTTTCTATAAAGAAATACAATTAATATTATGCAGAATTGAGTTCAGCCTTTTGGCCCGGCCCTCCACAATATTTTTGGTTACTCATGTGGCCCCATGGAAAAAATAATTGCCCACCCCTGGTTTAGACCATGGGGTGATGTTACCTATAATGTATCCTTGCCTCATTGGAAAAATGATGGGCCTCATCTGGGAAAATATTAGAACAGAAATGATTTATTGATTTTTTTAGTGTGTTCAAGTTAAAAAGCTCAGATGTAAGCTTCAGTTCAAACTCGAGAGCACACTCAAAGGTAAACTTGCTTCCTCAAATGATTAGCGCAAAGCCCATCTAACTTTTTGGGCCTGAGAAATATCTTGTTTGTTTATGCCAAGAAAAATTTCCACAAATTGTTATGAAGATTTAACTTTATTCTTTAAGTAAAACAGACTGTCCACTCGCAACTAGTTGATTCAAAACACATGACAATTATTTTATTTTCAAATGACTTGCTAAAACGTAAAGTTCACATACTTTTGCCACGTACAGATATGCCATATCGATTCATTATTTTGACTCTTTGATCACATTTATGTAGAAATGTAAATATTCTGATGGGTTTACAAACTTTCAACCACATCTGTATTTGGGATGGCCATCCCCTTGAAGCCTGAAATTCTGAAAACCAATCACCAGATAATGAGAGGCCATATACTCACATCGATCCTGAATCCCACAATGGGAATGCTGATCACGGTTGTGGGATCCTTGAACAAGGTAAGTATGAGGGGAGATGGGTGGGGTGCATACTGAGGAGCATCACCTATAAAGGCCTAACACCTAGAAAACTAATGCTGCAAAAAACAGTATTTGTCCTGTATGTTCTCCATTGGTTTGGATCTTTGCCACTGTAGGAATTAGGTAATGTATGGCATTTTGAGCCTGGATTCAATATCAGGGTTCCAGGTGCAGTTTAGATAACTATTAGAAAGGGCCTGTTTGGGATTGCAGGCCTGATCAAGAGCTTCTATAACATGGCAGCACTCTCTTATTTCATGATGGTTGAAAAAAATCAGGTTTTAGGTCGGGTTGTGGTTACAAAAAAGATATTGGTTGGGTTCTGAATATAAATAGAGACCAGGCTTGAATTTCTTAGATCATACGTTAATTTTTATTGGATGCAAGCTTGGGGTTGTGATGAGTAGACCAGGCTTGAATTTCTTAGGTTCTACGTTAATTTGTATTGGATGCAAGCTCGGGGTTGTGATGAGTAGACCAGGCTTGAATTTCTTAGGTCCTTCGTTAATTTGTATTGGATGCAAGCTCGGGGTTGTGAACATGAGTAGAGACCAGGCTTAAATTTCTTAGGTCCTTCGTTAATTTTTATTGGATGCAAGCTCGGGGTTGTGATGAGTAGACCAGGCTTAAATTTCTTAGGTCCTTCATTAATTTGTATTGGATGCAAGCTTGGGGTTGTGAACATAAGTAGAGACTAGGTTTGAATTTATTAGGTACTGTGTTAATTTGTTTTGAATGCAAGTTTGGGGTTGTAAATATAAGTAGAGACTAGGCCTGAATTTCTGAGGTCCTGTGTTAATTTGTATTGGATGCAAGTTTGGGGTTGTAAATATAAGTAGAGACCAGGCTTGAATTTCTTAGGTCCTTCGTAAATTTGTATTGGATGCAAGCATGGGGTTGTGATGAGTAGACCAGGCTTGAATTTCTTAGGTCCTTCGTTAATTTGTATTGGATGCAAGTTTGGGGTAGTAAATATAAGCAGAGACCAGGCTTGAATTTCTTAGGTCCTTCGTTAATTTGTATTGGATGCAAGCTTGGGGTTGTGAACATGAGTAGAGACCAGGCTTAAATTTCTTAGGTCCTTCATTAATTTGTATTGGATGCAAGCTTGGGGTTGTGAACATAAGTAGAGACCAGGTTTGAATTTATTAGGTCCTGTGTTAATTTGTTTTGAATGCAAGTTTGGGGTTGTAAATATAAGTAGAGACTAGGTCTGAATTTCTGAGGTCCTGTGTTAATTTGTATTGGATGCAAGTTTGGGGTAGTAAATATAAGCAGAGACCAGGCTTGAATTTCTTAGGTCCTACGTTAATTTGTATTGGATGCAAGCTCAGGGTTGTGATGAGTAGACCAGGCTTGAATTTCTTAGGTCCTCCATTAATTTGTATTGGATGCAAGCTTGGGGTTGTGAACATGAGTAGAGACCAGGCTTAAATTTCTTAGGTCCTTCATTAATTTGTATTGGATGCAAGCTTGGGGTTGTGAACATAAGTAGAGACCAGGTTTGAATTTATTAGGTCCTGTGTTAATTTGTTTTGAATGCAAGTTTGGGGTTGTAAATATAAGTAGAGACTAGGCCTGAATTTCTGAGGTCCTGTGTTAATTTGTATTGGATGCAAGTTTGGGGTTGTAATTATAAGTAGAGACCAGGCTTGAATTTCTTAGGTCCTTCGTTAATTTGTATTGGATGCAAGCATGGGGTTGTGAACATGAGTAGAGACCAGGTTTGAATTTATTAGGTCCTGTGTTAATTTGTTTTGAATGCAAGTTTGGGGTTGTAAATATAAGTAGAGACTAGGCCTGAATTTCTGAGGTCCTGTGTTAATTTGTATTGGATGCAAGTTTGGGGTTGTGATTATAGGTAGAGACCAGGCTTGAATTTCATAGGTCCTGCATTCATTTGTATTGTATTCATTTTGCCGTAGTTTTCCTGTTTAGTTATTTATTTTAAATCCATTCTCTGTAAAAGTGTGGACATTTATATAAATATGTATGTTTTTGTTTAATTATCTTTAATATTAAAGCCACCATGCTGATGCATCCTTTTTATGATGTGTACATTTTCAAGCAAATCATTTAAGCAGATCCATTATGCAATTTCAAGCCACATTAAGTTCGAGACGATCGTGCAGCATACATCATTTTTATGGCCTCCTAGATCACCAATCAAAGAATGTTTAATTAATACATGAAGAAATAAAGCCCCTGCAGGATCATGCCCACTAGCTGTTTTACTGCTGGATTTGAGAAAAAACGGCCTTATACTAGATAAAAAGCACAAATAAATACCCAGAAACGATAGACTTCCGATGTCAGATGAAGACCAATTGGCCCATTGAGTCACTCCATTTATCTTCTCTGTTCAAGGTTATTTCTAGACCTCAATTTATTTCCTCGATAGCATTTCTTATGGCTAGAATGTTGCATTTTCTGTATAGCATGTGTTTCTAAATTCCCCTTCAAGTGATTTGTATTTGTTTTTTAAGTAGAGTAAAGCTGGAATTTCTAATATAATGTAGCTTCTCAGACTCATTTTCTTATTTTTGGACCACAAAACCCTGACGTGGGGCCATCTCAGAGATATATATTTAACCCTTTCGCTGCCCGCCTACCCAGAGCTTTGTCACTCTCTGTTGCCAGACCATTTTTCAGTATTTTGGGCTACACATGATCAACTGTGATTTTTGAAGGGGCTCCATAGGAAAATTATATATTGTTTTTTTCAGCAGAGTCTGGGCTTTAACATGAAATGTTTTGTTTGTAATTTTTTAAGTGTATTCTCAATATATTGGGGTGACATATGTGCAAAAAAATGTTTAAAAATCTTTTTTTTACAATTTGCACTTTTTTTTAGTAATAAAGCACGTTTTCAGTAAAATCATATTGCATGTAAAATCCCCATTCTCCCAGTTACAACTGTACCACATATGTATTGTTGGACACCCTTTCCTGCCCAGGAGACTCCCCCAAACTGAAACAACCCTTTACATTTACAATACCCCCACAAACTATATATTCCCTGGATATTCCCTGGAAGTACACACCTCAAGCTTTCTAGGCGTACCAGGCTTGTTGACATGGGCCAGATTTCTAGCAGCAATCCCTCAATGAAGTGAAGACCCGGGCAGATCGAACAAGGGGTCAGGTGTTTTTCTTACTTTCTGTGCTTACTAGCAGGGGGGCAGCAGACAGCAGGCTTAGCCGGTCTTACATGTAGCCGTCCTCTCTTCAAATGTCCCGCGCCGCTCTTTAGATCTCGCGCTGGGTGTCATTGCAGCCCATGCAATGACACTGCGAGAGATCTGAGTGGCGGCACCGTGCATGTCAGAATTCCAATATGGTGCTGCCCAATGGAGAACGACAGGGGAGCGGAGGGATGCTAAGCGCAATGCGACCGGAGGGGTAAGTTAACATTAACTGTTTTATAAACCAGAGGGGTGGGGGGGGCGGGAAAGCCAGGTCTGGGGAGCTTTTACTCCCTTTAAAGTAGACCAAAACCCAGGATTTTGACTATCCTGTGTTTTTTGTCCTTACCCCAGGAGCACTCAATGCGGGATGTCTGTGTAAAACCCCATTAGGTTGCCCACTCTCGGTCACCTTTCCTCGGTCATACCGCAACATGTGCAGCCTCCCATCCAATTAGTGCGCTCAACTGAGCTGATGCAAGCTCGCCTAGCCAAGCTGCACCGATGCCCGCATCCATGCTGCCCTCTAAAAGGGAGCGTGCCTGTGCCGGCCATTCACAAATGCCTGGTGTGGGCATGCACCCTGCTAAAGGAATAGAGAGGATGTGTTCGCTGCTTGTGCATGCGCCGTTGGCCCGGGGCAGAAGGTTATTATACTTGGTGAACAGGAGGGGGGGTTTCACATAGCAGGGCATCTCGATTCTGGATGCCCTCGGGGGAAGGAATTTAGCCACCCTTATAGATTCCAGAGCTGATGGCCGTGGGTTCTGTTTTAAGGCATCTACGATGCTCCCATTGTCTTATGTTGGGTCCTATAGTTCTGGATATTTTTGCAAGAAAAAAAAACAGACCCGTTGCCTTGATTTATTGTTACAGATATTCCCTGACATGTATGATATGGCGAGACATTGATCTAATGTGATCTAAGGTTTGTAAAAATACACTTCCCTCAGAAGTCTTGGCTACAATTGAAAAATATATTTAGAAAAATGCTGTTTGAAAGGATGTGGCATACACATAAGTATGTCTTTTAATGCGAACAGCAAATAAAGGAAATGGCCCACAGGCATTCTTTTCTGCAGTAGAGAAGTGGGCTTCTTTGTTAAAGCAGGTATAATATTAATATAGCTGTAAGGCTTTCTGAAACGTATGAGTCTTGAAAGAGCAAAGGGATTGATAGATTGTCGATGGGCTTGCTCCTGGCATTGTCTGGACTGGAACGTATGTTTTTAGGACTCCATTTATCAAGGCCTTTAGTTCCTGAGAAAGCTTTTCACATACCTAGTGAATGGGCCACCAGGCAGCACTAACCATCTCTTTTCACCAGGCATCTGCGTAGGAAACAGACCAGTAGTGTTCTTTTTTTTTTTATAGAATCCGAAAAATGGAGCCATGACGGCATTGTAGAAATGGTTGTTTTCATTAATAATGGCACTAAGCTTTCTAACGGAAAATCGGTGCAATAGCCATGAGACCCATTCACTTTCTAAGACTGGCAGTTACACAAATACCACGAGAAAACATGCAGACCTCTGTTATAATCCCAGCAAAAAATATAGGCAGGCAGCAAGTGTGCAGGAAAGGACAGATTACTCAGCTTCCCTGTGTACATTGCTTCTGTGACTGTATTATACAAGCAAGCAAAAATGGCAACAGCATGACTATTTCATGGCACACAATGCAGTATCTTTATTTTAAATTATTTTTTAGATGCATAGGAACACTTATTAAGGGAGGCTCGCGGAGACTTTTGCCCTTGTGTCCCACAGAGACCCTTACTCTTGGGTCCCAGAGAGACTCTAAGTGCATCTAAAAGGGCTTAGTCCAATCCAGCATCGTATAAAAGCCAGTGGGGTTGATTCAGAGCCTGGTAAGAAAACCCACTCCATTTATAGTAGCAAAAACTGCTATTCACTTTCATTGTCTACAGTGAGGCTGATTTAACACTAGGAGCAAATTTACATTAGGGTGTTGAATCAGCCCCGAGGTAAACAAGGAAAGTGGCAGGAAAATGGCAGTTTTCTCTCCTAAAAAAAAGAAGTGGGTATTCTCACCTGTCTCCAGTGGTGGACAAAAGACTAGCAAGGCTATAACATCTGATGCATTTCAAACACAGCAGTCTGTCATTATAGAGGGCACTTACCTATAAATGCTGTATTTCTAGTACATTTCTCCAAAACCCTAAATGCAATGATCCTATATTATTAATTTATGCTGGCTGTCAGTGGCAGACTGGGGCCAGTAATCAGCCCGCAAGTTTATTAACCAAAACCAGCCTATCACCAGCCCATGAGCATCTTAATCCCGACCCAAGGAGCTTCTAAGGTGATCAATGAGTGCCTTTATCTCCTAATTGCTCTAGCATTGCAGGAACAGATCAAAGGCAAGAGCGGATATGTAATTAGTGATGGTCCTGTGGCCAGTCCGCCTGCTGGCTGAGGACGTTTTCTATTGACATCATTCAGGACGAAATGGATAAAAAATGTCTCAATTTAATTCTACTGATAATGTATTGTTTTACTGTTTGGTGTTAATGATGCCCCCATCTGCCCCCCTTCTTTTCACCTGGGCAATAAAATGAGAAACCAACTTATCATATCACTGCAATTCTCTTTCCTTCCTTCCTGACACTCAGTACAGCAGTCATGACCCGAGTAAAAGCCTTGACTTGAGTGAAAGGCCATTCTCCCAATTCACGAAGCTGATTGGTTGACTGACATGTCACTCAAGGTCCCAGTTGACAGCTATGAGGCTATGAGGTGAGTCTCTGTGGGGGTAATGGTACAAACAAGACAAAATAATTAGTTTAATATATTATGATAGTAGTGGACTGGGCCATGGAAGGCATTGGGAACTGAAGTGCATGAATTATGGCTGTGAAGAGTGGTTTGTGTCATGCCATGCAATACATTACCCATTCTATCATCTTTGTACTTGACAAACACTTGACAAACAATATCCATTTTGTGTGTGTACAATAACACACCAGGTCTTCAATATTTTATGTACAACATGCATTCCCTTCATGCAATATGGAAATCCTTAAACACAATGTACGTGTCTTGCTGTAGGTGTCTTTATTGGTTTTTATCCGCAGTTCATGCCTATAGCTATTACACGTCCTGACATGTCTCTGCATAAGCAGTTCATTCAGTGATTAAATGATAATGACAGATGACAAGTGTTGGCTTCTGCTCTGAAATCCTGTAATGTATATAATGAAGTCTGCTCTGGTCGAAGATGACAACACAAGGCCACCTCTGAGTCAGCTGCCATAGTTATAAATGTAGTCTGAAGCTTGAAAGGGCAATTCTACCTTGAGAAACTGTGAGGAAACAATCCTTCAAACCACATGAGATACAAAAGTCAATGTTTAGGGCTGGGTGGGATATGGGTGCTAGGTAACATGTGTTATCGCATGTCACATGACACGAGTCAGGCGTGAGGCTTCCATATCACATCTGACAAGCAGCCAAGCGATGGTTCCTTTCCTGTGGATTTTATGAACATGGTAAGACAGCTCTCAGACATGGATGAATGATTGTGATGGATGGCTCTGCCTCGGAGAATGGAAGACCAGAATGGCTCCAAGCCTCATCAGTTCTTGCATAAAAAAACTTGGAGATCAGAGTGCTCCAGAAGCAACCATGAAAGGCACAATATTTACATACAGCAATATAGGACAATAACTTTGTTGGGGTGACTCTGCAGTTTGGATTGTAGCTAGGGGTAGCGGCTAACCAGAATTTTGCATTGCTAGAAGTCATTTATCACTATTGAAGTTGCTCACCTAGGAAGAGTAGGTTGCTATCGAATTATTAACTTTTCTGCTGGTGTCACGACCTGGAATGGCTCATTATTCTGTGGCTGCCATAGAAAGAAATGGAAGCAATTTTCATTAACAACGCCACTGCAGGCCAGAAACACTGGCTTTGCTTAGTCACTAAGCGATGCAGAGATAAGTTACACAGCAGTAAGAGATGTTCAACACACTATAAGAAAGTAAAAAACTACTAACAAAATAAATAATGATTCAGTGACAAATTTTCATGTGGCGTAAGCTAAAGCTTTAGAATGCAAATACTATATATGTAGAAGTTAGTAGATTTACTGGTGGCTACCATCATATTGCATCCTGTAATGGATGCTAGTTCAGTTTCAGTTAGTACCTGTGACTTTTCTACTTGGACAGGTATATTTATGGCTGTCTCCAGTGATTCAGGCAAGAGTGGATTTAAAGAAGAAGCCAAGGCATTTTGTAACACTCCACCCACCCCTCTCTCCCCCTCTGCTAAGTTCAACAAAGCTCATAAAAAAACAACTCACTGGGGGGGAGGGCGATCTGCATGGAAGCTGAAGCTGGGACCTTGAGTGATAGGTCAGTCACCCAATCCTGTGCATCAGTATGACTACTGGTCAGTCACCCAAGTCCATGGCTGTCATGCAGAATCCCGTCACTGGCATCAAGTAGGATTTTGCCCATCAGGTTAGTTGTTTTGTCCAAATTGAGCTTAGCACAGGGGGAGGGAGGGGTGACTGAGGAATTAAAAAAGCTTGGACTTAAAACAGAAAAAAAGGATTTCTCATGCGGCCCCTTTGGATCTTCTTGCCACTGAGGAACAGCTCAAAAGCAGTTTGTCTTATATACTTTCTTTAAAGCAAAACTGTGGTCTTGATTTTGCAACTTAAAGTGCTACTGCAGGCAAAAGTAATTATTCCACCATTATGTCGAGCTACGTTTAGCACTGTCCTAAACTGTTTTCCGTTTTTAAATTGAAGAGAAAATGGCCAACATATTGAGGATTACAGGGTCTCTGATTATTTCTCTTCTGAAAAAGTGGGTGTGGCCCTTGGATCTGTGAGGCGGCATAATAATCAGCATAATGGGCAGGGTCTGTAAGATTCCCAGAACTTGCATAAGACATCCTGGCTGGGCTTCTCCCCTCTTCGAATGTTGCTGGTCGACATTGGAGCCTAGACCAGCACTCCTAGCACATGCATGTCCGCACTGCCAGAGCACATGCCTTCCCAAAGTGCACGCCGCACCCCCAAAGCACATGCACATTCACACTCCCAAAGCACATGCACGCCGCACTCCCAAATCACATGCATGTCTGCACTCCCAAAGCGCACACACGCCCACACTCCGAAAGGGCGCAGACGTCAGAACTCCGAAAGCACACGCCTGAACTCCAAAGCACATGCACGCCCGCACTCCCAGTCATCTAGGTGGGTTGATGGGTGGGTAAGTAGGTAGGTGGATGAGTGGTTGAGCATATCAGTAGCTGGAAGCTACTAGCATCAAGGTGGATTGGTGGGCAAGTAGTTAAGGGGGACTGTCAGTGCCAGGATCGTGCAGGGAGAGGTGGAAGGGGCAGAGGCCACATCGCTCTCTCCCGGTATCAGTCCGGTAGGAAAGAGGGGAAAGGGGGGAGAAGCTGCAGCGCTTTCTCCCATCATCGACCAGGGAGAGGTGGAAGGGGCAGAGGCCGCATCGCTCTCCCCCGGTATCAGTCCGGTAGGAAAGAGGGGAAAGGGGGCAGAAGCTGCAGCGCTTTCTCCCATTATCGACCAGGGAGAGGTGGAAGGGGCAGAGGCCGCATCGCTCTCCCCCGGTATCAGTCCGGTAGGAGAGCGGGGAAAGAGGGGCAGAAGCTGCAGTGCTTTCTCCCATTATCGACCGGGGAGAGGTGGAAGGAGCAGAGGCCGCATCGCTCTCTCCCGGTATCAGTCCGGTAGGAGAGCGGGGAAAGGGGGGCAGAAGCTGCAGAGCTTTCTCCCATCATCGACCAGGGAGAGGTGGAAGGGGCAGAGGCCGCATCGCTCTCTCCCGGTATCAGTCCGGTAGTAGAGAGGGGAAAGGGGGGAGAAGCTGCAGAGCTTTCTCCCATCATCGACCTGGGAGAGATGGAAGGGGCAGAGGCCGCATCGCTCTCTCCCGGTATCAGTCCGGTAGGAGAGAGGGGAAAGGGGGGAGAAGCTGCAGAGCTTTCTCCCATCATCGACCGGGGAGAGGTGGAAGGGGCAGAGGCCGCATCGCTCTCTCCCGGTATCAGTCCGGTAGGAGAGCGGGGAAAGGGGGGCAGAAGCTGCAGCACTTTCTCCCATCATCGACCAGGGAGAGATGGAAGGGGCAGAGGCCGCATCGCTCTCTCCCGGTATCAGTCCGGTAGGAAAGGGAGGCAGAAGCTGCAGAGCTGTCTCCCATCATCGACCGGGGAGAGGTGGAAGGGGGGCATAAGCCACAGTGCTCTTTGTATTCTGTTGTGGAAGACTTTCTGGTCTTGAAGTTCTAGTCCCCCAATTTTCTGGCATTCCCCCACCCCCATAGAGGAGCACATTGAGACAATTCTTGTCTTGCCCACTTTGTGTGCGGTATGGGGAGGGCAGAGTAGCCTGTAATCATTTGCTTGAAAACAGTGCATGGCCTCCAGAAGTACTTGCAGTGGATTATAAGTATATGTAAGCATAGCCCACAACATGCCCCATTAAGAAATAAGGTTTATGTAGTATGGTTTCCAATATGCTTATCAATTCTTGAAGCAATACAGCAAATATACCTTCACAAATGCAATGTACAGTATGTGTTTATAAGTAGTACTCAGGGCCATTTCTAAGGGTGGGCATGCAGGGCAATAACCCTGGGTGCCTTTATCCTGTTTGAAGCAGATGGATCAGGAAGGGGGAAGTGATTCTTTACTTCCCTCAGTGAGAAATATTTAGCCAAGAAACTGTCCTGGTAATACTAAGAGAAATAAGAATGCAGTGTACTTACCATGTATCATGTGTCACAAGTCATGCCATACTCCTGTACTCAAGTGCAGCAGAAAACAAGTTTGACCCATTGTAAATGATCTCCATTGGTGTCCTTCTTGTATTCCTAAGGCTATTCCAAGGAATAATAGTTTTTAGATTGGTATATAGTTCTTGAAGTGCCATTTATTCCCGCTTATTTATTGACTGAAAGAAAAAATGGTGAATTAATGATAAAAACATTGGAGGTTCAGTAATAAGTAATACACTGAGGAAAGACAGAGATGGATAGGCTTAAAATGTAGAAAAGAATTATCCAAAGGACAAAATATCACTGCATAACGTTATACCTAAAACTATGCTTTATTTTGTATGTTAAGAAGAGACTTTCTATTAAGTTTCCATTAAAATACAACTGCAATTAAAATATAATTAAACTATTATTCACAATCTGAGTATTGCCTGAGTGAATGTTAAACAGCGTGACTAACATAAATTGTAAGTGGTACCAAGCAAATATTGGTCTACAATATCCCCTGAGCATACTGATTATGACTACTAATGTAGTGCTGAACGTCAATGCTGCAGTGCATTTTGTACAGACATAATAAGATAATACATTACCTAATGTATTCATGTGTCTTACATAATATGGTAGGCATATAGCAACCAATGAGATTAGCTTTTAATGGGTATGTCCAATTTCAGCGCTGTTTTAGATAAGGTCAGATGTTTTTTTTTTGTTATTTTAGTCACTTTAATTACTACAGTATAGAGGTACTACCCAGATACATACACTACATATAAGGGGAATGCCTATAAGGGGAATGCCACACTACCTATAAGGGGAATGCCACACTACCTGTAAGGGGAATGCCTATAAGGGGAATGCCACACTACATATAAGGGGAATGCCACACTACCTATATGGGGAATGCCACACTACCTATAAGGGAATGCCACACTACATATAAGGGGAATGCCACACTACATATAAGGGGAATGCCACACTACCTATAAGGGGAATGCCTATATGGGGAATGCCACACTACATGTAAGGGGAATGCCTATATGGGGAATGCCACACTACATATAAGGGGAATGCCACACTGCCTGTAAGGGGAATGCCTATAAGGGGAATGCCACACTACATATAAGGGGAATGCCACACTACATATAAGGGGAATGCCACACTACCTATACGGGGAATGCCACACTACATATAAGGGGAATGCCTATAAGGGGGATGCCACACTACCTATAAGGGGAATGCCACACTACCTATATGGGGAATGCCACACTACATATAAGGGGAATGCCTATAAGGGGAATGCCACACTACATATAAGGGGAATGCCACACTACCTATATGGGGAATGCCACACTACATATAAGGGGAATGCCACACTACCTATATGGGGAATGCCACACTGCCTGTAAGGGGAATGCCACACTACATATAAGGGGAATGCCACATTACCTGTAAGGGAATGCCTATAAGGGGAATGCCACACTACATATAAGGGGAATGCCACACTACCTATAAGGGGAAAGCCACACTACCTATAAGGGGAAAGCCACACTACCTATAAGGGGAATGCCACACTACCTATATAGGCAATGGAAAGGGGGGGATGCCACACTACCTATAAGGGGAATGGAAGGGGGGGGTTCCACATTGCCTAAATGGGAATGGGGGGATGCCACACTGCCTATATGGGAATGGGTAGGGATGCCACACTGCCTATATGGAAATGGAAGGGGGGAATGATGCCTGCCTATATAGGAATGGGAGGGGGGAATGGGTAGGGATGCCACACAGACTATATGGGGAATGGGATGGGGGGATGCCACACTGCCTATTTGGAAGTAGGAAGGGGGGAATGCCGCACTGCCTATGAGAGGGGGCATCCCACACTGCCTATGGGAATGGGATGGGGGAACGCCACACTGTCTTGTAATTTTAGCACATTTGGCTTAGAATATTTTTTTTCTAGTTTTCCTTCCCCAAATTTTGTGCGTCTTATAGGGCAAAAAATATGGTACCTTGTTAAATAAATGTACACCAAGGCTATTTTAAGTGCATGACACACACAAAAATACAAGTAAATGGTTTTGTTTAACTGTAGGCAAGGTAAGTATGGCTTGTTGTTGTTTTTGTTGGGACGCTGTCGCCGCCATTTTGGTCCAGGGCAGAGGGACCTCTGCTAGTCCTGCAAGCTTTTTCAAGAGCTTGATGAGACAGGGTTGGCTCACTATAAAAAGTGAAGTGCCAGAAAGCGTGGGAAGAGTGAGCAACGAGGGGACTTTAGGAGGACACAATGCCCGGACTAGTCGGCCTCAGGCTTCGAGGGGCTGCACCAAATGGAAACCAAAGGAAAGTATGCTCCATCCCTCCCTGTTGCCCAATTTGTTGTTTGTCCCACTTGGTGGTAACTTAACAGTGGGGTGGTCTGCGGCTTGCCGATACCCTGAAGGTACTCCTACAAGAGACGATTGGGTTGCGTCCCATTGAAGCAATTTGTTTGACAATTGTTAATAAAAGCTATGGACATTATTGAACAGAACTTGGTGTGCACCTGCCATGTGTTTCTTGTCCCAAGCCGAGGACCTTGGTTGCACAAATTTTATAACAGTTTTGTATTTATGGGTCAAACCAGGTTTGTGTAAAATATGGCAGCAGATCATGTTGGGATACAGATCAGTCTGCAGCCTTGTGCAGGAACACCTTATAGCATCTCAAGTACCACCAGTGCTACTCTGTGCTGGTACCACTGGCTGGGAACGCCTAATGCAGTCCAAAAATGTCTACAGTATCCTACTACCTGTTCTAGATTTTCCAGGGCATGTAACCATGATCGTGGAGAACCATAAAGATAATGATCAGTATAGTGCAAATAAGATCTACATAAATAGTAGGTTTGGACATCTGCATCGGGGGGATAGGGTCATATCTGTGTGAGGTGAGTTCAGCCATGTCCAGCGGAGCAAGATACAGCCTGGCAGGAGTGAAATGGAAAGAACCGTGGAAGGGGATGGGAGTCACGTCTCTGGAGGAAATGGACCATTATAATGTAGGACAGGAGGTAGGGACGATCTGGGGATGAGAGCAGGGACCATGGGAGAAGGAAAGGAAACTACATCGGGGGGGGGGGGGGGGGGAATGCTCTAGCTTGGGGACTTGGAGACTTTCTTCCAGAAATATACATTTTTCAATGGTTTAATGGAATTGCATTTTATTGTATTACTATGAAGGCACTGGTAACAGTAGTATAAACTGCAGCACCTGTGTCTTTGCCTTTGCTCATTAAGTTCAGCTTTGTTCTCAAAAGGAAAAAAATAGTCAATCAAAATAATGAGTAAACGTTTGTGAAAGGTTTTTAAAGCTGCTTTCTAATCCTCTGTATGTTTCGGAAGTCTTTTTTTTAATTCCCTTTCAGGAAAAATATTTTTCCCATAAAAGAAGCTAGCTCAAGGAATCATCAATAGTAATAAAATGAAACAGTTTTATTAGACATACATTAAAGTTGGGGCCTGCCGTATCGCTCCGTTTTCAAGTTAACAGTCGCAGAAGCTTGAAACAATATTGTTATTAGTATTTAAATGTGTTACATGTAAGATCATGTGTGCATCCACCCCATAGAGTGATGCACACATGACATTGCACTGTAAGCTATCAGAATTACAATAAAAGGCTCATGACTGCTTTAGAAAGTATCACAGCTGATTACTAGAAACAAGATAAATGAATTGCCGTTTGGCTTTAAAGATCTAACAAAATGGACCTCTCAGCAGGGAGCTGGAAGGCTTTTCAGAATATTGCATAATGTTAGTTACAGTCACAGCAGGAGGAAGAGATAGTCCATCCCAAGATTTTAACATCACATCCCAATACTTGGCTTCCTGAGCTTTGTCACCTCTGTATTCTACACCCTTTGTGGCTACAATGGGGCTCATAGAAGGACATCCGTAGACCTAGGGTAGGACCCGTGATCCTACCCGTTCCGAAAAAAGTTAGTGCCCAAGTCTGAGTGCCCATGTTTGTTGGCTGAGAGCAGGTGTTTTAAAGCTATTCAGTTTTTGTTTTATTTTGAGCAATAGGTTTATGTTGAATATATAACGTTTTGGACTGCACATAATATTGGCAGATACAACCTACCAGAAGGATATACTACCACACATACAAGGCAATAATACAGCTTTTCAGCTCTTCAATTGACAGCCGGGGAAAAGCCCCTGCTAAGAGTCCATTCTGATGGCCCCAATTTCTCCCTATGCCGATCCATTGACTGCAAAGGTTACTAGTTGCACTGGCCTAACTATGTGGGCTTATTTATTGGTTTATAAAGGCCACCCATGACTACAAAGTGTAGACAATGGAGCTCCTAGGAGTTACCAATAATGCTGATAAACACATGGTGACCTGGTACAATTAAAGGGTACAATTGACAGATCAAGGGATCTGTTAACAACACAGACACTGGCATCTCTCTCTATCCACATCTGTATACTAAGAATGCACACGTAATATATGCCTCATTAATAGCAATGATCTCCGAATTTGGGTCTGTGTTACTAGTACATTCGTCCTGGATCTTGCCAATCTGATCTGGTACCCCTGGAAGAGCACTGGGCCTGTGTTGAAGAGTGGTAGACTTAAAGGAAGTGGCGTGGGGCAGCCACCTGGCTTCTGATCCCTGAGTTACTGCTAAGAATGGTTATTTGGAAATAAAAAACTCTAGCTGGTGGTAGATTGCCTCGGGTAGATGTACCAGTTCCCTTGTCTGCTGCACTGCTAGCTCAGAGACTGCCTTTAAAAAAAAAAAAAAAAAAAAAAAGATATTTTGCACCCCTTACACTTTATTTAGTTGGGATTATGAAGTGCTGAGTGCCGAATAACAGCGGCATTCCAGCCTGCTCTGATGTATGTATAATGATTTGTATATGTCCGATGTATCACAGATTTTTCAACATATTTAAATAGTTTAAACTTGTTAAAAAAGGGGTATGTGCTCAAGGAACGATAATAAAGATCCCCCTTAACCCATAAACCCTAAATCAGGATCTTCATTCACCTCTTTCTCGGTATGTGACTGCCCTATGTATACCCTGAGTTAAACTAAAACCCTTGGTTTTTCCCCACCAAGGAAAACCAGAATCTATTTCCTGATGCAGTATCTTAGCCGATTATTTCATTAAAATTTCAAATGTTTTATTATTTGCATATATATATATATACTTTTTTCATTATACATTAATACACGCTCTTTCCATTAAAAACGTATAAGCAGTGCAATTTGCAAAGCTGTGATCAGAATGATCTACTTAATTCATCAAGAAGTGGTTAAACTGGCTCTTCAAATGCATTTCGCTTGGGTGCTTTCTCAAGGTAGATGCCAGTAAGCTATAGAAAATAATAGAATTGATATTACATCACAAAAATCATGAACTCCAATGATGTATTATATCTCTAGATACTTAGATACTTACTCAAGTATGTATCTTTCTGTTGGCCATTTTACTCCCATATCTACAGTGTACGGTTATTTTTACCATATTTTCAAAATAGTTAATGGTCATTTACCTTGTGTTTGGGTCCCTCCTTGCCCCAGGCTTAGTTGTATAGGGGATTGTTGCACAAGCAATAGTTACACTAGCACTAGTTATTTATTAAATAAAGTGGGGTATTGTAACTTTTTAGTCTAGTTTGTATACAGACTTCCCCCCTCTTTATCCTTCTAAGGATCTGCTCACCTCCTTAGGTATAGTGTAGGTATAGTTTCCATGCTGAAGTATGGTCCTCCCTCGTCTCGTCTCCTCAACAGTGCATAGAGAGACACCGAGCCGCACAGCCACGCAAAGCACAGCCGCCATGTTTAGTGCAACCGGGCTCAGTGCTATATGCGTTGCGCCTGTGCCCCCTGGGCACGGCAGGCGCCACCCCAGGAGATAGGGCATGCCCCCTGCTGCCCATGTTGGACAGCCTGTTCGCATAATAGGCAATGAGAACGCTGCACCACAACTGGCTGCCCGCCCACCCTGGCTTGTCACTGGATGTAGTTGTGACACTGGTCAGAGGGTCCGGCACATGTGCCGAGTCTGCCTCCCCAGGCCACCTCTATGGTGACCCGGGATGCCACTGATATTGCGCACACGCAGTCACAGCTGTGTTGAATAGTGCGAGCAGCTCACGCCATCCCTAAAAGTTGCAGCACATGCACCGCCACTTAAGGGCGCCCTATGTAGAGGTCACTTGGTTTTTCCTAGAGGTGGGGAGAACATATATAAATACTTATATTAAAATAATTAATAGATCTTTTTTAAACCTCTTGTACTATAATGTATATAACCTTAAAAGCCAAGTTTAGGTTCTGCTGGGACTCTACAGTACATATGTATTTACATGTGTTTCTGTTTTAAAGTTTAATAGATACAACAAAGAACATTTCTTAGGAATCAGATGTCCTGTTGCATCCCAGCGATCAGGGACAGATAAGTCTCTGATCTCAATTATCTTTACAACAACAAGATATAACAGCCATTGATAAAGTCTCAGAGAACATCAAGAAAATCAATCAACTGCCTTACTACCTGATCTGCAAATGAATGCTTGTCCGCTCTCGCATGGCAGAGGTGGAAGCGAGAGCATGTGAATGGAAGCTCAGTTATTCATTCAGGATGCTAGACTATTTTGCCTTGGCACATGTGGTAATAAAATAATATTTATTGACTTATGTTACTATTTTAAATAACACCTCCAGTGCGTTACAGAGCACACTACCCTATTCACGTTCTTTCCTGTCCTGCAAATAGCTCCATACTGCTGCCATAAAAACTCTTTAGTGATAATTTGGGAAAAGACAGATTAACTTTCCAAGTTTTGGTTTGTGGGAGGAAACTGAAAAAGGTGATGCAAAAATAAGAAAAATAGCACAAAAAGGGCATTGCAAACGAAAGCGAATTTAACCTATGAGCCCAGTAATACATCTGCTGCCAGGTCATAATTTTGAAATAGTGATGCCATTATTATAAATAGTCCCTACGTTTATATGGTTATTAAGCCAAGGGCATCCTGTTTTTTTTATCCCCCTCAAATAGTTTTGGAACTACAGATTTATCATGACCAACTTAAAGTATAACTATTATTTTTCCTTTGGTTGATATTGACATTTGGACTAGTGCCAGCTAATGATGATTTTAAAGCATACATTGAATTTACAAGTTTAAAAATCCAGTTGGGTTAAATATAGTTGGGAGCAAGGCTCATATCATACCTCTCTTTGACTTTCTTCATGTAAGCATCTAACTGAGGCAATTTACCGCCAACTAGAGTCAACAATTGTTTGGGATTAAACTTTTATGTGATTACAGGTCTGTACCAAAAATAATTGAAGTGTCATAAGAGCAAGTGTAAAGTCAGCCATGGGGATTGGTTGCTTGAGAAACTGGAAAGACTTTCTTCTCATCTGACATTCTGAGCTTTGTGAAATGTTTAGAAATTGGAAGACCTAGACATGAGGGTCGATTCAAAGAAACATGTAACAGCTTGGATTTGGGTGCCGATCATCCTATTTTTCACGTCCGCTCGTGCGTTCGTATGAACTTGCGAGTGATTCTATAAGCAAATACGTTTCTATCCTAAAATATACGTCCGTTCGTATGTTATCTCCCGAACTTGCCTCAGTCAGTTGACAATCGTAAACTTCACGTTCATGTGCTCACTTGTTGCGGCGGCAGCCTGTTTTTTCTGCTGCTTCCATCGTCCACCTCTTCCAATTACTTGCGTTTGCCTCTGGTTTTCATTGGTTTTTGGCCTCTTAGATTCGTGCGTTCGTATGTTTATAAGATCTTGCGCATGCGCACCCTCATCCCGCACCCCATCCAAACCCCTTAGCGCTTGCATCCTTCTTCATTTCTCGGTCCCTAAAACTTACCTAAACCCCTTAGCGCTTGCATCCTTCTTCATTTCTCGGTCCCTAAAACTTACCTAAACCCCTTAGCGCTTGCATCCTTCTTCATTTCTCGGTCCCTAAAACTTACCTAAACCCCTTAGCGCTTGCATCCTTCTTCATTTCTCGGTCCCTAAAACTTACCTAAACCCCTTAGCGCTTGCAT
Organism: Gastrophryne carolinensis; assembly: GCA_027917425.1. Taxonomy (NCBI): domain Eukaryota; kingdom Metazoa; phylum Chordata; class Amphibia; order Anura; family Microhylidae; genus Gastrophryne; species Gastrophryne carolinensis. The sequence goes on along the minus strand of CM051240.1, from coordinate 176,916,181 downwards.
CCTTCTTCATTTCTCGGTCCCTAAAACTTACCTAAACCCCTTAGCGCTTGCATCCTTCTTCATTTCTCGGTCCCTAAAACTTACCTAAACCCCTTAGCGCTTGCATCCTTCTTCATTTCTCGGTCCCTAAAACTTACCTAAACCCCTTAGCGCTTGCATCCTTCTTCATTTCTCGGTCCCTAAAACTTACCTAAACCCCTTAGCGCTTGCATCCTTCTTCATTTCTCGGTCCCTAAAACTTACCTAAACCCCTTAGCGCTTGCATCCTTCTTCATTTCTCGGTCCCTAAAACTTACCTAAACCCCTTAGCGCTTGCATCCTTCTTCATTTCTCGGTCCCTAAAACTTACCTAAACCCCTTAGCGCTTGCATCCTTCTTCATTTCTCGGTCCCTAAAACTTACCTAAACCCCTTAGCGCTTGCATCCTTCTTCATTTCTCGGTCCATAAAACTTACCTAAACCCCTTAGCGCTTGCATCCTTCTTCATTTCTCGGTCCCTAAAACTTACCTAAACCCCTTAGCGCTTGCATCCTTCTTCATTTCTCGGTCCCTAAAACTTACCTAAACCCCTTAGCGCTTGCATCCTTCTTCATTTCTCGGTCCCTAAAACTTACCTAAACCCCTTAGCGCTTGCATCCTTCTTCATTTCTCGGTCCCTAAAACTTACCTAAACCCCTTAGCGCTTGCATCCTTCTTCATTTCTCGGTCCCTAAAACTTACCTAAACCCCTTAGCGTTTGCATCCTTCTTCATTTCTCGGTCCCTAAAACTTACCTAAACCCCTTAGCGCTTGCATCCTTCTTCATTTCTCGTTCCCTAAAACTTACCTAAACCCCTTAGCGCTTGCATCCTTCTACATTTCTCGGTCCATAAAACTTACCTAAACCCCTTAGCGCTTGCATCCTTCTTCATGTTGACGACCCTAAAACTTACCCAAACCACATAATGTACATATGTCTATATGTTTATAAGCGTGTTTTTTCTTGTTTGTGTAATTGTTTTTTGGTGCGCATATTAGAAAATACACATTTATGAAGGCTTAAAATATAATTTATTTAAATTATTTGGTTTGGTTGTTTTATTTTTTAAAACATATTTAATTTTTTTTTTTTTGGTTTTGTTTAAAACATAGTAAAATTTTTTTTTTTTTTTTTTTACAAACATATTAAAATTGTTTTTTTTTTTCTTTTTAAAACATAGTAAAATGTTTTTTGTTTTTTTTTTGTTTTTTAAAACCTTACAAATTTTTAACAATAAAAAACTTTTTAAAACGATTTAACAAAAGTAGCCAGGACCAAGGGCACTAATCCTCCTCCTCTTCTTCATCTGTTGGCCCCAACGTCGCCTGTATGGCCAGCAGCTCGGCCACCAACTCCTTGATTCTTTTTTTTTTTTCATGCACGGTTTTTGGGATAATCCCTGTAAGCAATAGAGAAATAAACATAAATAGGAGTACCAGACCGGTTTGTATGCTGGAAATAGATTTGGGGTTAATCAAATAAATGTAAATGCATGACATATGTCATTCTTCCAAGGGATAAAGTTAATGCATTTCCCACAGATAAGTATTTAAACTCCTTAAACCGGACCTTCAACATTATTTAATGAAAACCAATAACTATTCCCAAATGATTCTGCACCAGATCAAAGTACATTTTGGAGGTTTTTTGATTACAGCGCCGCCATCTGGACTCTGAAGCATAACACTTAATGAGGAGTGGAGAGTTGGATAAAGTACAGGGGAGTAGGTTACAGTGGTGCGTTGGGAATCCAGAGCATAGCTGGGTTGAGGGAAAGGTCATCACTCCCACAATGCATGGCAGCACCTTACTTTTTTAAATCTGTATCCCATGCTGCCTGTAAATATTGCGCATTCCATATTCCGCAATATTGGATGTTTTCAGGCTCCTAACATGCATTAGATGGCTGAAGGCTGTTTTTCAATGTTTCAAATCTGTAGGTACAGTGTGTTGGCTAATTATTAGCTATGTTCTTAATACAAGTTAGGGTCCGCTTTAAGCTAACGAAGTGCCCACATGAAAGTGTAAACTACACATTGGCTACGCCTTTAGTTATGTGTGTGTTATTAGCTAACAAAACATTAATATGAATAATGGCATGGAGACTTACGGAGTTGGTGGCCGACAGATGGCTGGTTGGGGCCAACAGGCTGCCCTTGGTCCTGGCTCTGCTGTGAAGAAGTCCCTGGAGAAACATGTGACATTTGGTTAGTACTTGGATAGAGTCACTATTCCCAACATATCTGGCTCCCAGGCTGGCTGACATCACTCACCTTCGTCAGGATCTCCTTCCAGCATCTCTGCTGCCTCCTCCTCCACTATTTCACCCGCTCCAGAAGATTCTACAAATACATAATAAAGGAGAACTTAGTTTTTGGCCTGCCATGTATATCTTTGTGCCTATACATGAAGAGTGACATACCAGAGCCTTCCCCATGCCTGGCCGGGCATGACTCCACGCCCACGCGGTTGCGCCCCTCCTCTGTGGTAAGGTCCAGGGGCTGGTCTGAGGAGGCCACAGAGGAGGGGTAGGTCCGTCGCCCGGGAGATCCACCACCTTCACTCACAGATGCAGACTCATGCAGCACTGGTCGGCCTGTGCGCCTCCTGGTGCGGCAAATTCTGAAATCCATTTCCAACACTAGCAAAGAAAAGTCATTATAAATAAAGGTATAGCTTATACATTTCCTACATATCACATGCTATCGCTTGGTACTTACTTGGGAAATGGATCCCAAAAAACCTCCGCACCCGGGCCATGTGCAGACGTTTCAGGTCCGACCAATGCTGCATTATCTGGGTGTGAGTGAAGGTGGTGCTGGTGACACGGTGGATTTCCGTGATGATCTCCCGGGCGATGTCCCTTTTTTCGCACACATTGGGCGCGAAGTCATACCGGCGCTGAAGCATGATCTGAAAAACATAATGGACACAGAGCTTTTACTTTTACACACAGACCCATATGTGTTGCATCACAAGTTGAGAATTTCATGTCATTAACACACACATTTAGAGTGGCAGCCATTTTTGGGGAGTGCCTTAAAGCGGACGTTGACTGTGAATGAGAGTCTGGTCTTATGTTATATGTTTCACACACCATGTACATACAGATAATAGCCAACATTAAAAATCAGGCCACCTGCATCTATGGCATGTTAGGATGGTTTAAACATCCAAGATGTAGGCTTATGCTTAGGCTTTTGGCCCACGTGTGTGGCTTCCCGTTGTGTTTTGCGGGCTTAGGCAAACAGTGTTCCTCAAACATCCGCATCAAGGTCCGAGACAGGCCAGGTTTGACAGCTAGCCCCGCTACTCCACAGGTTAATTAACTGGTGCTAAGCCAGAGCAATTGCCCTAATTAGGACATCAGCATAGACAGGTGAAAACGTAGCCAGGCTCGGCCCTTTAGGATGAAGTGTGAGGAGCCAGTTCTTAAACATTAAGAGACCCCAAACTAGTTACAAACGCATCATTTACATTTAGGCCATCATTGACTATTAGATTAAAATGCAGAGGCAGGCACTTACCAGCATGAGGATCTCTTCCTGTTGACGGGTGAAGATAGTGGGCGCCATCTTTATGCTTCTTCAAGGCAGCAGATAAGTGAAACCCCAGCGGTTTCCTGGTTCCGCTCGAACGTACGTCCGTACGAGCGCGTAGTCGTGCGCATAGGCGTCACACGCTGGGCTCATTATTTAAAGGTCCCTGCACCCAAAGCTCATTCTCTTTGAGCATTTGTGGAAAATGGCACCAAAAAAGCCAGCATCCAAACGCGCCCAGCAAAGCCAGACCTCGGAGGGCCCAACCACCAGGTCCCAGCAAGGAAGGAAAAAACTCCGATCCAAGACGGCAAGTACTACCTCTGCCCCACCAAGGGACACTGGACCCTCCGTTAGCCAAAAAAGGGGCCCCAAGGCACGTGCCCCTGCGGCAAAAAAACAGGCCACAGCAGCACCCACCACCTCTGCCCCCAGAAGAGGCCGCCCAAGGGAGGACACACCGCCCATGGGTTCAAGCAGGGCAGTTCGCCAACCCAGGCCCCGCAGCAGGGCCAGAACCCCATCCAGGGCCAGAAGCCCATCCAGGGCCAGAAGTCCGTCCAGGCACACAAGCAGGGCCAGAAGCCCAGAAAGGCGAGACAGGAGGCCCAGAACCCCAGCAAGGCCGCGCAGCAGGGCAACAACCCCAGCAAGGCCCCGAAGCAGGGCCAGAAGCCCCTACAGGCCCCGCAGCAGGGCCCGAACCCCAGAAAGGCCCAGAAGCAGGCCCAGAAGCCCTTACAGGCCCCGCAGCAGGGCCAGAAGCCCGTCCAGCCACACAAGCAGGGCCCGAACCCCAGAAAGGCCCAGAAGCAGGGCCAGAAGCCCCTACAGGCACACAAGCAGGGCCAGAAGCCCGTCCAGCCACACAAGCAGGGCCCGAACCCCAGAAAGGCCCAGAAGCAGGGCCAGAAGCCCCTACAGGCACACAAGCAGGGCCAGAAGCCCAGAAAGGCGAGAACGGAGGCCCAGAACCCCAGCAAGGCCCCGAAGCAGGGCCAGAAGCCCCTACAGGCCCCGCAGCAGGGCCCGAACCCCAGAAAGGGAAAGAAGCAGGGCCAGAAGCCAATACAGGCCCCGCAGCAGGGCCAGAAGCCCACGACCTGGCACCAGCCGGGAACAGAGCCCCCGACCTGGCACCAGCCGGGAACATAGCCCCCCAAGAGGCCAAAGAATGGCCACCCTGACCACATCTACACCTGGAAGTTCGGTGGCCAGCCACGCAAGAACACCCAGTCCCTTGGCCAGTCCAGTCATTGGGAAGCCAACAATCCGTCCATTCCCCTACCCAGCCCCAGGCCATAATGTCACCACATGTGTCTGCACACATGGAGGAGCAGCCAAGCCAACCATCTGGCCGCACATTGCGCCGCGGCCAGTTGAGTGGGAGATTCTCCCATGACCAAAATATGGCATTGGCTAGTGGCCTTACATTATACTATGACGAGCTCTATGGGAGCAAATCAAAACACACCACAAAGCAGCGCAAGATGGAATTGTTTGAAACCATCCTACGACAAGTAAATGCAGCGGGGGAAGAGAGGAAAGATGTGTCCCAAATTCAGAAGAAAATCTCGGATCTGAAATATGCTGTACGTCAAAAAGAAATTAAAAGGCATAATTACAGGTAAATAAATGATGTCTCCAAATATAAGGATTAGGATGTACTGTATGCACCTTTTCTGAGTACCAAACGATTTTCTCTTTTCAGCATGCAAACTGGAGGTGGCTTTCCTACCAAACTGGAGTTTACCCCTGCTGAGGAGATTGTGCTGGGCCTTCTCCATCCGGTCGCGGTCGGTGGACATGCTGGTCTAAGGGACACGGACTCACCGACCCGTACCCACGGTGAGTACTCTTAAATCTGCATGTTTGCCTGTTTGGTAAATAATCTAAAGTTCACTAGTACCAAGATGACGGGATGGCCCTATGGTTTGCCTTGCTTGGCCTCGCACTACTGTGCCTGTTTGTGTCCTGTTTTGGTCCCTGTGAATCACACATTTAGGACCACATCCATTATGTAAAAGATCAATTTTCCAAATTTATTGGTCAAGTAACGTAGTTTATCCTGAAAAGTGATATATTTTGACTCAATCACAAAACACACATCATTATGGATGGGTTGGCTATTTGTTGTGTGAGTTGTGTTTAAGGTAACAATTTAATTACCCACCCCCAAACATATCGGACCTAGAGCAGCGAGACTCAACTGGCGGCCCGGGGTACCAATGCGGACCTTGGCACCAGATTCCAGGACCCCTGGCCAGACAGCCCTGCACTCAGTTACTTCTGTGTTGACGTGCTCAGAGCTGCCCCCTTGATTGGCGATGTAGTGGTTGTTCTCCTGCCCAATGTCATGGCTCCCTGAAACATAGCATTGCAATATGAAGTACTGCACAGGAATTGGCATTGCAAGGTACACAGTAACTTGGTGCATCTTTCTCTTGGTCCAATCGTGTCCCGCTGCCCCAGCTCTGCCCCATCTGCCACAGTCCCCCCATGTGCCCCCCCCCCACATAAGCCCCATACATTTGTAACAGATTTGCTCCATCCATCCCATCACCATCAATTCGTGAACTCCCCCCTTTAGCCATCCAATCCATGTCCCCTCAGCTCTGCCCCATCCAGCCCAGCAAGGGCAAGCAGCCTTTATTAGTTTGCACTTTGAAATCTCCAGCCCCTCCCCCAGTGTGTTTATTTCTAACTAGACACCCCCTGCGACAGCCCCATGGCCAGACATTCACCTCTCACCACATACCTTTAAATGGACCTTTACAAGAAGTGTTTGAGTACCCCTGACCTAGCGAATGGTAGTCAAAATCCAAATATTGGCGGTGCAAGTTGTATGCTGACTGGGTACACTTCCTGACTTAGAACTGAGGTCAGTTAGCAGTTTTCTGGAGCCATTGCACCTATCTAAAATTGCGTGTCTTTTAACAAATGTCCCCATTGCTGTAGAGTTGCTTAATATTACAAATAGTGGTTTTTTTGAACTTAAAAAACAATGCTTATGTGTGTGTTTACCTTGTTTGGTTTTCTCTTCTTCAGCCCAGCATGATCCCTCAGCAAGGGTAAACTCACCCCCCAGTTTGCTTATGCCTACCAGGTCCGTACAGCATAGGAGCCCAGATCCGAGATTTCCGGTAAGTTAATTTAGTACCATAAATACTACCAAGTGCTTAAGCATGTGTTAAACTGATGGAATCCCAAATTTGGACGCCAACTTACACTTTTTTTTTATATGTCCCTACAGACCCGCACACTCATGGAAGAGATCCAGGAAATGGAGGAAGCTGATGTCTCCATGCAGGGCACGTCCGATGACCTCCCCCTGGGTCCCAATCTGGAACTGCTCCCTAATGTTTCTCTGGCCAATCCTCAGCAGCAGAGTGAATCTCCATCCATTGTGCAGGCACATGGGGAGACTGACACAACAGTCCCCAGTGTTCACTCTGCTGCTGAGGATTTGCAAAGCATGCCTGTTGCTGTTGAGGGGACGACACCACGCGGCAGGGCACGCCCAAGAGCCAGGGTAATTGTGCGGCGGACTCCATTACGCCGCCCCACAATTTCCCAGGGGAGGCAGAGTGCCCTGCTTCAATTATGGACCCAAGAAAGGGACTCTTATGAGGCACAGCTCGTTACAGAGCGTGAGGAAAGGCATGCCGACATGGTCAACATCAATACCAGCTTACAGGGCATCCTCGCGGAGTTGCGTACCCTCAACAGCAACATGGTAACTGCAAGTAATGGCATCCAGTCAGCCATGGCTGAGATGACCAATATGCAGAGAAACATTGTGGAGCAGTTTCAAATTCACAATGCTGCCATGGCCCAGGCTAGGTCCCATCCACATGGACCTCCACCTGGACCTCCACCTGGGTATTATGGGCAGCCACCATATTAAGCCATGATTGTGTGGGACATCTTTTCTCTTACCCCCCACTGTATTTACTTGTCCTTTGAGGTTTCAAACAATCCATTTTGTGTTGCTCATGCAGGTTGTGTTTTGTATTTGCTCCCATATAGCTCCTTAGAGTAATGATTAAGGCCACTAGCCAATGCCATAGGTCTATGTGGAGTGTATCTGGCCACTTATGGCTTGAAATATGTATTTGGTTTGTGCTCCTCCTGTTTGCAGACATGTTTGTGTGACATTATGGCCATGCCCAAATATCCCTGGGCACAGGCAATATTAATGACTGGACTAGGCTGGCCTTTGGACTGGGTGTCCTTGTTTGGTTGTGCCACTCACTTCCAGGTGTAGATGTGGTTTTTTTTTGTTTGGTTATCTCATGCCTTTTTAACCACAGTTGTATGTGGAATGTTTTATGTTAAGCCAAATAACTATAATTATACAAAGTAAAACAAAATTTAAATTTACTATACTTGTGGCGTTTTTAGTGGAAACACAGTTTAAATCAGCTTGGGCTAAACCAGATCCTTTTTGGTTTAAGAGGTGTAACAATGCAAATATCAAGCTAAATAAACAACATGAAATACATTAGGCAACAATTAAGGGAAAATTTTTTTAATTTAAGGTAATGCCACATTACGGCAAAACAACATATTGAACCAAAAGGCTAAGACAGACACACAGAATGTTGCAAAACGAAACTAAATTAACTAAAATGCTGCAATATCAAGTTTGCTCGAACTGATTGTCCAGACTCACTGGGTGGGCCAACATAATTTTCCACATCATCCTCTAGGGCTGTAGAGGGCAGACTATCCACATAACGTGGTACACGTTCTAGTATAGCAAAATTGTGCAAAACAGCACATGCCATGATGATGTCGATCACTTTTTTGGGATCATATTGCAGGGCGCCCCCAGTATGGTCCAAACAACGAAAACGGGTCTTCAACAGCCCAAAGGCCCTCTCCACAACAGCCCTGGTCTTGCGGTGCGCACGGTTGTACGCTTCCTGAGAGGCATCCTGGGGCCGCAGCACAGGCGTCATGAGCCAGGGGAGAAGTGGGTACCCGGAATCACCTTAACAAGACAATGAAATTTCATAAACATTAAAAAGGCAAGAGAACAAACACAAAGAATTTGACATATATCCAAATGATGTAAGGTAAAGGGCGTAAAAATACACCCAGGGCACATTTGCAAAATAACTATTGCCACTAATGGAGTACATAAATAAAAATGCCGCTTAAATATACAAAAGAATTATAAAACATCTGCACGGGCAAGGGCAGTTAGAATTTACCGATATTTTGGGATTTTGGACATGTTACAATTAGGATGCTGCTGAGGGCCACTCAACATTTATCTAAAGAATACAATGTATGCAGTTTAAGTCCACTTTGACATTTAAATACCAATACTACAAAAGGAACCTAAACTAACAGATACTTGGGTATCAACTCACAACCAATATATTTTGGGACATGGAACTAGGGCCACTCAACATTTATCTAAAGAATACAATGTATGCAGTTTAAGTCCACTTTGACATTTAAAGACCAATACTACAAAAGGAACCTAAACTAACAGATACTTGGGTATCAACTCACAACCAATATATTTTGGGACATGGAACTAGGGCCACTCAACATTTATCTAAAGAATACAATGTATGCAGTTTAAGTCCACTTTGACATTTAAAGACCAATACTACAAAAGGAACCTAAACTAACAGATACTTGGGTATCAACTCACAACCAATATATTTTGGGACATGGAACTAGGGCCACTCAACATTTATCTAAAGAATACAATGTATGCAGTTTAAGTCCACTTTGACATTTAAAGACCAATACTACAAAAGGAACCTAAACTAACAGATACTTGGGTATCAACTCACAACCAATATATTTTGGGACATGGAACTTACAGACATCCTAACTAAAGGGAAAACATTCTGAAGGACAAAGTGAGGCAAGCATTTTGGTTGGGAGTTCAGAAAAGAAGACCCAACTAAAATGCAGTTTCAGGCTTATGTAAAGAATACAAAAACAGAAATATCCACAAATAACAGATTAGTCTGAAATGTAATACCAAATAAATAGGACACACTTACCAAGCAGCCATGCACCCGAAAATTCACCTGACTCAAATCTCCGAAACAACCCAGATCGTCTGAGTATATAGGAGTCGTGCGACGATCCTGGGTAGCCGGCAAGGACACTCAGAAAACGCATGTCCGGCCCAACCACGGCCTGGACATTAAGGGAGTGTCCCATTTTTCGATTCCTTAAGGGAAAAGCATACAAAAAGGGTAATTGATAATTGAAAAAAGGATCCAAAATTTAAAACATGTCTGCACTCTATTGGAAACTACTAATGAAAAGCCTAAATAAGGCATGTACACAAATGAGCCCAAAAAAAATATGCTGCCGCAAAGGAAAACTGGTTACATTACACGTTGGGCAACATAATAAGCTAAAACAAAATATCAATACCTATATATATACTCGTCGGCTGCCCTAGGTACAAGTGCCACATGTGTGCAGTCAACAGCATCAATAACGTTGGGCATGTCGGCCACATTATAAAAACCAAGCTTAATGGCGTTTCTGGCTGCCATATCATCAGGAAAAAAAATATATTTTGGAGTTATGGCAGCCATGCCTTCCAAAAATTTAGATAGTGCGCGGCTCAGCGTAGGCTGGGACATCCCCACGGAGAGGGCACCCAGCCTCTGGAACGAGCCGTTCGCCAAAAATTGCAGGCAGCCAAGCATCTTGGTCATACCTGAAATTGCTTGCCCCTTCCTTGTGGTGCGGGCTAACCATGGCCGCAGCTCACTATATAATTTATGCAGGGAAGCGCGATTAAGCCTGGTCAGCTCGAACAGCTCAACATCATTCATGCTATCGATGTTCATGCGACGACGCAGGGGCAATCTGCTCTCAGACATCTGGATCAACTCAATGCCAAAAAGCATAAGCCCTTGATGTGCCACAAACTCGCTCCTCTCCATCCTACTCCCGAGGCCAAATAGCTGCCGGCAAACATTTCGTAAAGCAGCTCTTTAATGGGCTTCAAAACAATTAGCAATCACCTCTCTGAATTGGTCGCAAGCCCATGTGAAGGACGTAAAAAATAGGATCTGACGCAAATAATACGATTTTGACGGGAAAAAGACACGAACTAACGCAAAATATACGATTCCCGTACGAAATGCGTATGTTCATATACGTCTATGCGCGAACGATCGTGCGAATACGAAATGGGCAAAAAAACAAGAAAAAATGACAAACACCCACCCAAACTTACGATTCTCGATACGAAATCAATTAACTTTTGCTCTTTGAATCGAGGGGACGGTATACTGTTAAATGCTGATTTTTTGGGACCTACGCTGATGCACTTTATAGATAAAGTATAGGGTTAATCATTATTTTTAGAAACAAAGTGGTATAAAACGGAATTTCTCATTAAAGAGGTAAGATGTATTGACCTGTTTGTCCCTGGTTCAATGGGGCAACCATGACATTCTGAGCTTAAAAGTGGTTTACATAGTAAAATTAATATACAATGACTATAGTCATTATAAACTAAAAAAATGGTTTTGTTGTGCCACATTTTGACATGAGGTTTGACAGAATGAATAAGCATAAAATGTTCCATTATATTGAGGGTCATGCTATTTATTTCGTAAAGCAAATTCAACAGTGGGTTCACTTTTGCGTGAGACCTGAAATGTACATCTAGCTGGCAAACGGTTCCTGGAAATGGGATACAGGTGTTTCCCACCTGTTACAGGAATTGCTACTAAATCATATTTAGGGGGTTATTTAAGAAGGGATAGCGCCATGTAGTGCCTCGTAGCGGCAGGCAGCATCTGGTGAACGCCGGGCTCTGTATGCAAAACCACCTTTATGAAGGTAAATCGGGTGTGCGACTCTAACAGTGCCATGTAGCGTCCGATGTATTATTACATGCGGCTCAGCATATAGCGCCCGCATGCCATGCAGTACCTTTCACTCAGTGTTGCTCTCCCATACATTTCAATGGCCGTTCATTTGCTTGTGTTTAAACAGCGTGTTTGACTTTTTTTTTATTTTGCTCAAATCATTGTGTGACCTCTCCTGGCTGCAAACAAACATTTTTAGAAACTTTCTATATTTTTATGCAGAATTGTCAGTACAGGATTGGCACTAAAGTGTTATTGTCACAGTGTTAAAACAATGTCATTCCATGTGTTTTCGCTTTGTTACTGGTGTATATGTGTTCAAAAACAGGCTTTAATCACACAGCATCTGACGCTTTATGCTATAGCGATCAGATTTAGAGTGCCGAGTGCCGGGTGCACTGAGCTGGCGCTACCTCTCACTCGCTGCAGAGCTGTAGTGGTGTTAGAGCGTCCAAAATACATCACATTCATCAATGCAGGCCTGATTACTACAGCGACTGAGGCACTCTGCTACAGCGCCCAATACCCGCTTACAGTGTCTACTAGTGGTCGCTTTAAGCACTGCTAAACAGGCGCTCATCTGCCGATACATGACGTTAGTAGTGAATCAGCCTCCACGTGGTTGATACAGAATCCTAGGATAGCTCTTGAGGGGCTTTTTTCTAAAGTGGGTGCTTCCAGCTAGGCACCCAGCCCAGTCAATTACTACCACTCGTAAATCTGAGTATACATTTTATACTTTAACACACAAAAGTTCAATAGAAATGTTAGATGAAATTAAACACAGAACAGTAAATATAAGCTGGCAAATTACGACAATACACGATATCCCACGGTGCATGCACTTCACACGGCAGGGTGCAAGAGAAATCCTCCACCGACAGTGCAAACTCTTACCAGCTTCAAGTCATTAAAGTGCTTTCAGAAAATCTTAAACAACGCTGGTGTCAGGAATTACTTGCCTTCAGTCCGTGCCCGTGGTGTCCCTAGGCAACTGGCCAGGGTTTCTCCTGCCCAGCTGCTGCCTCTGCCTCCGATGCCATCCCCAGCGGCGCGTGTGTCGCCGAGTAAGTCCTCCCCCCTTGCCCATTGTCACTCAGCTTGTGCTTGCTGGCCTTTACAGTCAGCTCATGTCCTCCGGGGGTGCAATACTCAGAATGGCCACCGGAGGCTGTTTAAGAGAACAAAGTCTAGAAGGTGCAGCTCTGAGCAGTCTGCCTGGGAAGCTCAGCTGGAGCAATCAGCCCAGAGCTCACCAATCAGACTACAGGGCCAGTGCTCCAATCTGCTGTCAGATCCTAAATGCACCAATCCCAGCCACTGTCTCTCTGTCCAATCCTGCCGGTTTTCCCACTATAAAGGGATTTCCACTGCAGTGTGTCATTGCCTGTTATAGCGCCTAGTACCAAGCATTGAAGCTCGTTTGATTCCTGTTGTCGACCTCAGCCTGAACCGACCTTTTGCCTGCCTGACCACGATTTTCGCCTGACCCCTCTGATACCTCGCCCCGTGACCTCCCGGCTCTGACCTCGGCTTGTAATCGGACTTCCGCCATCCGGCATCCTCGCTTGGGACTCCCTGCCGTTCATCAGTCTCCACCTTAAGCTGATAATCTTTGCGCCCTATAAGTCCTGGGGGTAACCGAGTAGGAGAGGCATAACCCGCGTCTCCTACAAGCGGGGACTTGTCTATAGGCAGAAGAGGCGGTGGAGATTGGGGATTATCAGCTCAAGACAGACTGGTGTCCGGTACAGTCCTTACATTATAACAGGCCCAAAAATTGATATGGAAGAACTTGTACAACAAGTGCAGGCCATGGCTACCGCCATTAACCAGCTGGCCCAACGTGTGGCTGATCAAGAAAATCGCCAGCTGCCTGCACCACCTGTATCCTCACCTCCTGTTGAACCGAAGGTTCCCCTTCCTGAGAAATTTGATGGGGATCGTACAAGATTCTCCAACTTCAAGAACTCCTGTGAACTTTATTTCAGACTACGGCCTTACTCTTCAGGCACAGAAATGCAGAGGGTGGGCCTGGTTATCTCTCTGCTCCAGGGTGATCCACAGTCCTGGGCGTTTGGCTTAGCGCCCACAGATGAGCCCTTGCAATCTGTCTCAGCCTTTTTCTCCGCTATGGAGATCCTATATTCGGACCCTGACAGGACTTCGACCGCTGATGCCAGGCTTCGAAGCCTGAAACAGGGGAAACGCTCAGCAGAGGAATATAGTGCCAAATTCCGCCGCTGGGCGATTGAATCCCGTTGGAATGATCCTGCTCTCTGTAGTCAGTATAGAATTGGGCTTTCAGAAGGTGTTAAGGATGTTCTAACAAATTTTCCTTACCCTAAAAGCCTGGATGAACTCATGCTTATGGCCATTAAAATTGACAGACGGCTACGGGAGAGACATATAGAGAAGAATCACTCTCACTTCTGGGAATCTTCCCACCAGGAGTCATCCTCTATGGGTGTTGTCTCATCTTCGCCCCCAGAAGAGCCTATGCAACTTGGTGCTACTCACCTTTCCCCGGCAGAAAAGAGTAGACGTCGCACCTTAGGCCTATGCATGTACTGCGGGGTTTCAGGTCACCTGGTTAGGACCTGCCCCAATAAAAGACCTTTGGCGGGATTGCAACGTCCTGACAAGATAGAGAAAGTTTGTCAGGACGGTCAGGTAACTTCCCTTCATAGAAATAAAATGTTGTTACCTGCTACTGTGGGTTGGGAGTTGTCCAGGAAATCCGTCTCTGCTTTTGTCGATAGCGGAGCAGTTGGCAACTTCTTGGATAAATCCATAGTAGCCGCCTTAGGCATTCCCTTAATCCCCCTTGGGAAGCCCCTTCAGATTTTGGCAGTAAACAATACTCCTGTTCCTAGAGGAACTGTCACCTCCAAAACCCCTTTAATTAACCTAGTTGTGGGACCTTCCCATTCTGAGAACCTTGAATTTTTTGTCTTAGACAGCCCTGAAGCCCCGGTTGTCTTAGGGTTCCCCTGGTTAAAGGTGCACAACCCTACCTTTGATTGGGAAACTGGGGAATTGACAGGATGGAGCCCGCACTGTGCAGAACATTGCTATAGTATCACAGTTGGAGCAACCCAAGTCTCAGAGCTTATTTGTCCGTCTGCCTCTCCATCCATGAGGGTACCTCATGTATCTTTATTGAAGTCCGCCGGAAATATTCAGGGTGATAATCCTGTTAAGTCTGGTGAGGGTCCGGAGGCCCCTCGTGAAGGGGAGGGTACTGTCAGGAATTACTTGCCTTCAGTCCGTGCCCGTGGTGTCCCTAGGCAACTGGCCAGGGTTTCTCCTGCCCAGCTGCTGCCTCTGCCTCCGATGCCATCCCCAGCGGCGCGTGTGTCGCCGAGTAAGTCCTCCCCCCTTGCCCATTGTCACTCAGCTTGTGCTTGCTGGCCTTTACAGTCAGCTCATGTCCTCCGGGGGTGCAATACTCAGAATGGCCACCGGAGGCTGTTTAAGAGAACAAAGTCTAGAAGGTGCAGCTCTGAGCAGTCTGCCTGGGAAGCTCAGCTGGAGCAATCAGCCCAGAGCTCACCAATCAGACTACAGGGCCAGTGCTCCAATCTGCTGTCAGATCCTAAATGCACCAATCCCAGCCACTGTCTCTCTGTCCAATCCTGCCGGTTTTCCCACTATAAAGGGATTTCCACTGCAGTGTGTCATTGCCTGTTATAGCGCCTAGTACCAAGCATTGAAGCTCGTTTGATTCCTGTTGTCGACCTCAGCCTGAACCGACCTTTTGCCTGCCTGACCACGATTTTCGCCTGACCCCTCTGATACCTCGCCCCGTGACCTCCCGGCTCTGACCTCGGCTTGTAATCGGACTTCCGCCATCCGGCATCCTCGCTTGGGACTCCCTGCCGTTCATCAGTCTCCACCTTAAGCTGATAATCTTTGCGCCCTATAAGTCCTGGGGGTAACCGAGTAGGAGAGGCATAACCCGCGTCTCCTACAAGCGGGGACTTGTCTATAGGCAGAAGAGGCGGTGGAGATTGGGGATTATCAGCTCAAGACAGACTGGTGTCCGGTACAGTCCTTACAGCTGGTAATACTTCCAAGGACATCCGCTTCAGATTATGTACTTATCAAGCATAGGTCAAACCATATACCGGCCCTGGAATCCGTCAGCCACCATGATCGATCCAAAGAAAGGGCAATACCATTTAAAATAGATTGAGAATTCTCAAAGATAAAATTCCTGGATCCATTGCTCGCCACCGCCGACGCGTTTCGTCGCCGCAAGGCAACTAGGCTCCCGGCTCCCTGCAATCACCCGTACCAAGGGTTACATAGTTTTACAGGTTTGATAAACCTTTTCCAGCACGTTAAGGATATTTTTTGGTAAGTTTGGAAACAACAACATGTTATGTGGGATGCAGAATATACTGGCTAATTCTTTAGCGTGGGGGGCTGTTAGTTACAAACTTTCAAAAAACTATCCTTACCTCATTGTAAAAATGTTATATATTACTTGTATAAAGGCTCTATGTCAGGTACAGGTGATTTTTTTAGAACATTTCCAACAAACATTTTTTACTGTATTTCTTGTGTGTTAAAGTGAAAAGAAAACTCACTGAGATGTAAGTTTCAGTTCACACACAAAATTGCACCCAAACCTACTTCACAAAATAAATTGCATGACCCTCACCATGAGACTAGTCTACCCACTAAGCGGAAAAATGCGACTGGAAGGTATTTTAAAATGCTGCATGCTTAATGCATTATGCATTAAGTACTAAGTGCTTGTCTGTTTTATTTAAATGAAAATATTATAATGATAAAACGTAATAAACTAAAATAAAATAAAACTAACGTAATAAACTAAACTAAATATAACTATAAAAACTAAAATATTTTATATTATAAAACTCTAAATGCTCTTAAACAAGTACAAACACGAGGGGTGCCCCAGCCCCAAAAGGTGATATAACCATAGACTAACAAAGGCACTCTATTAGTTATAATTCATATCAAATTTATTGAATTATCACAATTTCATATCAAGACACATTAAAAACTGTTAAAAACATGTAACACATATGTAAACTGCCATCAAATGAGGGGCGAGGGGGTTAAATTCTAACGTGCCCAGTGGGAGACCCTAATAAATCACTAAACAATTAATAATACTATATTTCCCAATCAACTTATAAAGTGTCAAGTGCTTCCAAAGTGCATCACATCCCGCTATATATACAAACATAACAATGCAAAAAATTGCTGACGAAGAGGTAGGTGCAAATCACAGAAAAAATACATCGAATATTATCATCTTACTTGCCAAACAAAGTGCCATGTGCGGACCAACCACTGGGACCCCCAGAATACCTTGCTTGGTAAATGCTCTTAAAGTGGACCAACACCCAGGATTTTGACTATCCTGGGTTTTGGTCCCCTTTGGGGGGGCACCCCGATTGGGGGTGCCCCGCTGTGTGAAACCCCCCAGAAATCCCCAAAAACTCACCTCACCACGCTCCCACGTGACCGCGCCGTCCAATCCCCGCCGACGGAGAAGCGGGTGACAGCAACGGTCAAGAGAGCGCGTCCGCCGCTGCCTCCCGCACGTCACTCTTACAGGGCGCGCGCCCGCCGGCCATTCACAAACGGCCGGCGCGAGCGTGCGCACGTCTAGAGGGGCGCACGGGAGGCAATGAGGTAAGGTTTTTTTAGGGTTTTGGGGGGGTTTCACCCCGCTGGGCATCCCTCGGCAATCTCGGATGTCCCGCGGTGCGGGAGGTGATCTTATAGATTCCCGGGCCGATCACCCCTGGGTGTTGGTCCACTTTAAACAAGCATTACATAGGCAACTATCTTTGCAGGACCAACCCAGAGTTCTGAACATGTGCTCAGACTGCATATTAAGTTAGGTTTATTATTACAAGTAAATGATGTTCAGTTTTTTTTCCCATTGGCAGTGAACAAGTTAATGGAAGCCTGATAATAATTTGATGGAAGATTCGTAGAAAATCTGAACATTTCCCCCCTTCTTATACTTATTGTACCGTTGAGATATAACAAGCATTAGGATATTTATCCCCTAATAGCCCTTTTTCCCCTGGAGTCACTGCATGACTTTAAATAAGTAAATCAAGTAAGTGCCTTTGATCATAGAGAAGTGACAGTAGATGTTAGAAAAGCTTCAGCCTGTGAGGTTCTTTCAGATTAACCTATTCATTTGGAATTCTGAATAACAAATCTAGTCCAGGCAGTTGCTGTAGTAAAATATTTAAAAGCTTGCTTTAAAATATTCCAGAAAGATGAGCAAACGGTGTAAAAAGCGGAGTATCGCAAGAGCGGGTGAAGCAATGTTTAATAAGTCCATCTGTAAGTACAACATTGCCTTCTATAGCTCTGGGCCATATTCCTTTCAACCTTTCAAAAATGGATGAATCTTGCCCAAATATTGTAATTATTTGCTGCCTGGAAACCTGCTTTAGTTTTTTAAAGTGTATGAGGCATTTTACATGGATTTATGAAGTGTGCCGTAGCCATTTCTGCCCTTGAAATATGTATTAGCTCTTATTTTTAAGTACAAAACATTTTGAAAATAATTTATAAAAAAACTACTCTGGCAGGTTCACCTTGAATGTTTCATACCAATGTCTTAATCGGTTTTCGTGTAAGTTATGCAACGCGTTACCAGCATTCCCTTTTTTAATTTTGTATTTTTCGGGATTCTCTATTGGGCATTACTTTAGTATTACACATTTTCATACCTTATCTGGAAAGAAGTTTTTATGTAATTACAAGTCGAGGTCAAAAAGTGATGAAAGGTCATAGTTCCTTGATTCCTAGGAGAAGATGCCAAATGGTGGGCAATAGGTGCTTAGGGACTTGGACTTTTTTGCTCCCAGGACTGAATTTTGGGCCTTATTTATAATGTACGACTCTTTACATTATTAATATGGCACTGTGCTGGAGTACTACATTGATGCCAGCAGGCGTTGCACTGGGCGCTGATTAATTAGCTTTGGCTGTTGCCCTTAGGTATTGGCTGGCCTATGTCAGCACCTGGTGGACCCGCTGACTGAATGGCCTGGCACCAGTGAGCGTCACATTGTACTGCTGTTTTTTCCTGCACTCCCCAGAATATTATATGCATATTTGCATATATATATAAATATATATATATTGCATATTTATGCATTTTTTTTCCTCTTTTAAATCTTTGGCGCTGTATTTTTCCGTCACTGGCAATCACTACTGGGGACAAAGGGAACAACAAATGTGTTTCGGCTGCGTTTAAGTTGTTGGTGTAGAATCAATTTTAATTAACCCCCAAAAAACATTTTGAAATATCTAAGTCCTGTGTTTCAGTTATCGACAAGTCCCAATGCAAGTTATGTACAAATATGTGTTTAATATTAATTATAAGCATTAAACACATTGGCGTTAATTTTTTTTAGTTGTTTTATCTGACGCTCCATGTCACTGAGGCCAAAAAAGTGGCGCTGTGTGGCTCTAATGCTTCTTAAATAAGCCTTAAAGTGGACCAACACCCAGGATTTTGACTATCCTGGGTTTTGGTCCACTTCGGCGGGGCACCCCAATGGGGGGTGTCCCGCTTTCTGAAACCCCCCAGAAACCCCAAAAAACTCCTCTCCCCGCTCCCACGTGACCGCGCCGTCCAATCCCCGCCGACGTCCAAGCGGGTGACAGCGGCGTCCAAGACATTAACAGACGGCCGGCGTGGGCGCGCGCACGTCTAGAGGGGCGCGTGGGAGGTAAGGAGTTTGGTTTTTTTGGGGGGGGTTTCACCCCGCGGGACATCCCGATCTCGGATGTCCCGCGGTGAGTGAGGTGATCGGCCCGGGAATCTTATAGATTCCCGGGCAGATCACCCCTGAGTGTTGGACCACTTTAAACAAGCACTTAAATAAGTGTGGAGGAGGCCCTTGGGCAGAGAGTACAGTGGATGCTCCCTTAGGAAAGTGTATACAGTATTAATTTGCCTGCTTTCTGCTCTTCCTGTGCTGACTATGAGGAGCAGCATCTGTGATTCAGCATGCTTTATATTTCGTAACAAGCCAAGGCGAACTCTTTTCCTTGTGCTGCACTTCCCATGCTAGGATGTGTCATCAGCGCTGCATGTATCTCTATATGAGACCGTGAATAAAAAAAGGGGGCCCTGAAAATTGAGCCAGAAGAAAAATTCATGTTTTATATAGTTTGTCATGTAAAGACCTGTTGAATGAGTGAATTTAAGATGCCACCCCTGACAACCAGCATGGTTCGAGCTGCAAGTAGGCTAATTCAACCCATTGCCTGGAATGTCCCTTTAACAAATTCTTACCTGACTTTCTGAGTTTGTTAAAGATTATAGAAAGTGACTGACCTTATATATGGGATGTTGTTGACTGCTTTTCTCTTTTTCCTTCACTAGTGGAAGTTGAATTTTCATTACTTCAACAAATGTAGACACAAATACACACAATTATTGTTTTAGATTTAGAATCAGTTAGGTCAAGAGTCTTGACATATCGAGCACTAATTCCATTATTCAGATTTGTCATTGTCACTGATGTGTATCATAAACAAATATGATAAGGAAATTATATAGCACGAGTGCATGAGGGAAAGTATTTTGCCCTGTGAGGCTCTATTGCTCATTGCCTTGACAGGGGATCAAATAGGGTTCAATCTGACCAGTTAAGACCTACCTGTCAGGAAGCATTTTATCCACCTTATGATTTTTGATTCGACGCTCACTGCCAACAGATTGTCCTGGATAGTATTTTGATCAGTGAGATTGAATGGTATAATGGTTTTCAGTGTTCTATCTGTAGTCAATGAGTGAAAGTAGGCAAAGAGAAATTATATTAGATATTCAATTTGTCAAATGTAGATTGCTGAATAGAATAAATATAAGATGACTATGATTTTGGATGGATGAAAGAGCATGCATGCGCCATTGGATCAGGAAAAGGTAATCTGTTACAGGTGAAATGGGGGTGTTATTGGTGAAATGGGGGTTTCACACATCCCAAATCAGGATGTCATCGGGCATGGAACAAAACGCAAAGTTGTTTAAGGTACCTGGATTATGAGCAAGAATGTGCTAATTCTCTAAAAAAAATTATTGTAACAAGAACAAGTGAAATCCCAGTTATTTTATCCATGAACAATGATTGCAATGTTGACCACTCGCACCAAGCCTTTCTTGGATTCAATGCGTAGAGTTAGTTTGTAACAGGTCTAGTAGTCATTGTCTTCATAATTCTACAAAAGTGGTTGCAGTACAATAGTCCAGGTAATAGTAATATAATAGTACAATATCTACTCTGGGTTAAATAACTGCTAAAGGAAACATATAATATTAGGTATTGAGACTGTTGGGTCAGGGATGCATAGGACACACAATTGGACACAATTGAACACAAGTTATATTCTTGTATTTTTTACTTTGACGCAATAGAATTAATGTTGCATTTTAAAACTTTTTTAATCCATGGGAATCTGTAAGACAGAATTTTCATGACTCACACAAGTTATGAGGTTTCTGTGCCAAGATAATGGGTTTCTAGTCACAGTAAAACCTATGATATGTTGTTATATGGCAGTCACTAAAAACGCCAACCCTCCCCCTTTTTTTTTAGAAAGTATTACTTGAAGTTTAGATCTCTGCATAGATGTAGACACTTTTATCAATTATCTTTTTTGATGGAAAGGATTATAATATATCACTTTTAGAATATCATTATATTCTGATATACCCAGTTGAAGTATCTGGGAAATGCCTTTAGCAGTTTAGTTTTAAAATCAGAGTTGTTTTGATCTTGAATTCATTGTGGCTTGTCATATACTGTATGCAAAGCCCAGAAAAAAAGAACTATCACTATGCACTTAGTCACTTAGTATAACATCTATTTTCTCAGCTAAGTCAGCTGTTCCACTCTTCTTGTAGAACAAAGCATTGCCATAGATATTTTTTCAGTCTATAGCGTAGCATGCTGTCTTTAATGTTACCAAATCTCAGCTAAATCTTAACCTTGCTTTGTCATCTTTACTTTTAACTGCAAAAGCCTTGTTTGGCAAAGTGCTCCTTTCTCTGTGCACATGAAATACACACTTGTCATCTGAGCTTGCTGGACTTAGATCCGATTGGTCTTCTGATTTGCCTTTATGAAAAAATGTATTTTGACACCACAATAGTCCAATATGATGTTACATATTCTTTTCATCTTCTTGCTTCATTGCCAAGAAGAAACAATTGAATACGAGCAAAATGAAATGATTCTAATTGCTGTGCCTTACAGTGGGGTGCTCTGAAAAGTGAAAAAAACTTGGAAAATGACAAAAATAGGCTTCTATAGACTCTAGTCTGCCTGCTGGACACAAATCATCTAAAGATCCATCTCTAGGGGACCTCAACCTTTTTTATTATGAGAGCCAAATTCAGCACTAAGAAATGGTCGGGAGCCACATTAGCCATGAAATGTTTTTCAAAGAAGAAGCAATTACAAATTTGAAAGTGTTGAACTTCTTTTAGGGTTCATGGGGTTCCCCTCTAAAAATAACAATCACAGATCTCCTAACGCATGCTGGTTTACCTGTTCGACTTTCCAGCTTCCACCATGTGCATGACCCTGCGATGGCTGAGAAAGGGTTTGGCACTGAAAGCTGCTGAGATGGTAAGCCAGCATGCTTTTGCCTGTCCGACTCTGCATAAACCTCATGCATAGCATTGACAATGTCCAGCCCTGGACACCAAGGGCCTGATTTATTAATTTTCCAGTAATGGAAAAAAACACTTTAACACCACTACTTGTGCCATAGTAGAAACAGTGTTCTTGTTTTTCAGTGCAATGTGTGGTGTAAAGTGGCTTAGCATGAAATAAGTGTGTAGTGTGCCTAACTAGTAGCGATTGGACCGCCTCTACATAGGGCGTGTTGCACCAGTGTGTTTCTATACAGTCCGTGCATATTTATTCGATGTTTTGGCACAGAGTGGTGCACACAAAGCACACATTTCTGATTAAAAGGTTGTGTATTTATACAAAAAAAAATCAAGCGTAAAAAATAATAATGTTATAAATGCAGCAAATGGGAGACATGACAGATGAAAAATAAGTACGTTTCCAAGAAGTTTAAAAAAAAACGGCATAAACATGTCCCAAAATCCATGACCGAAATTTGATTTAAAACAGGCACAATAAAATGGCTGAGTTTATGTGCGCTCGTGGATTAATAAATGTTTCACACTGCACTGACATGATGTGAAAAAATGTGATAAAAGCAGTTTACACACAAAACCGGGGCACCATGTGCCCAAACTGGTGTAATACCATCTCAGTGCTTTAATGAATCTATCCCCATGTACCTTCTTTAGCCTTAATAGTGTACTACAACACCACAAGTGCTTCGGTCTAGCAGAAAGCCCCCAAGCCACACAGCAAGGGTCCACGAGCCACATGTGGATCCGGAGCTATAGTTTGAGAACAGCTGCCTTACTCAAATACTGCTTACTCTAAAGTTCCAAGACTTACACTCAGAATAGTTATGATTATGTTTTAACTATTTTGGAATGTCTAAGCTTGAGTGTCATATGGAAAAAGGTCAATTTGAAGCTCACCAGGACACCGTGTTTCATAAACCCACTATAGCCTCTCATCCTCTTTATTTAACACCTGTTTGCTTACTGATATGGTGCTAATTATTTAAAGTACTCTGAAAAACAACTGCTGGCAGGTGCCATCCAGATCTCTTATACTTACCAGCTCCATGTACATCCATGGTCAGCCCCTAAACCTGATATGTCGCCAGCACTTAAGAAAGGAACGAAAATGGTCTGAACTGCTGATAGCAAAGTATATTTTCTTGGTGAAAAGATCAAAGTTCACAGCAACACATCTCCACCGCCCTCTTTAAATTGAACAACGTTGCTGAAATAGAACCCTCTGAGGCGCTCCGGTCTCTTATACTGCTGGCTGTTTATCACTTGTTCCAATGGCATCCTGTGTTCGGCTCCTGCCATCTTTGCTGGCACTGGTCTTTCCTTCTGATCACATCAAAAAGGGGAAGGGGTCCTCACACACACCAACACGTTTCACTCCACCCACCAGTTGTAATTTGTATACCGTTCCATTTTATGCTAATTGGTGACATTTTGAGTATGTTGTAATTCTAATTTTTAACAAATAATCAGCTACACCTGCTATGGGGCATTTCCACTGGTGAGGTTCATTATTTTCTCTAATACTCTAATAACATTTGGAAATATCAGCACCCTATGGGTTATGCAGAAGGCCTCATCAACATTTTCTTCCTAGCCCATAGGCTGCTGTTATTTTCAAACTTTTCCACATTGGAGACTGTGTGTTACTAATTTGTAAAAATGCCCCATTGCAGGTGCAGGTTTCAGATCACATCCAAAGGCAAAAGTTAATCTTGCTTTACCAAATAATTAGCATTGTGTAAGTGTCCTTTAAGCCATTAGTAGGCAAATTTAGACCAAAATGAAAAACTATCACCTAAACATTGACAGTAAATTAAAGGTTCTTGTATAATCTAAGAAGGATTTGTGTTAGAAACCAATAGACTTTAGTTAAATCGATACAAAATGAAAGGGTTAATAAGTTTCACTGGCTCTTCTAGTCCATCTTCATAGAGTGCCCTTCAAACCCTGCAGCACTGGAGACCACCCTTGAAAAACTATGACACACACACACAAGGTGCAGTTTCCCAGAATGATCACTTGTTTATTGTTACAACTCACATTTATACAACACAGCACAAAGAACTATCAAGAAAATCCTACGCTCTAGTGATGAAAGCAAAACTAGGTGGTCTCGCCATGTCACGTCATTTACAAGAAATCATGTGCTTTCCAAGAAATAGAAACAGCAGCTACATGAACAAAGCTTTTCGTCAAATGTTGCATATTTATCCAAAATCAAAACTGTTCTAGCAAAGCAAAAGCCATTTATCCCTTCACAAACGGCAAAGGCAATTGTTAGACCATTGTGTCAGGCTACATTTGGCACCATTCTAATCTGTTTTTAAATTGAAGAAGAAATGGCCCAGATATCAAGCTTTAAAGTTATCCATGAAATATTTGGGCTTGGCCCTTGGCTCTGTGATGCAGTATAATAACATTATGGCTGGGGTCTGCAAGACATCTTATAAACCTGGTTGTTCTCACTCTCCCCAGCGCCCACAGTCTGATGATGCAGAGCTTTAGACCACCAGCTTAGCCCTATTATTGGTGGTCTATGGCAAAGGAATTCAGGGGGTGTGCCACTACTCTTTGCCTTGCTGTTATCTTCAAGAGCATTCTGACAGGAAGAGAGAGGGCAGCCATGATGAGGTGAGCTTCTGAATGACAGTTTATGCACTTTTTCGCTTTAATTTTCTGGGTTTCTTTTATTTGTTTTACATGTGTGAATATTCAGAAAAAGAAAAAAGTCTGCTACTGTTACCTGGAAGTTAGACACAGCAACAATTTCCTTACTTTCATGTAATCATGTTCTAGATGTAGCACAGACACCTTACCTCTGGTCCAGGGCTCCACTGAGATCCACCACTAGTGATCCCTGGTAAATCAGATAGCAGCAATAGAACAGTAATGATGTGTTGAGTCAGTGTTGAGTTGTTGTCTACAGCAATCCAATAACAATTATTGAGTTTTCATTGCGTTTAAATATCTCCCAAATTGCCCTCTTTGTATCTAAAGGCATTAGTAGCTTTATAAAAGATTAAGGTGAATGTGGAGGTGTGTCTTGGGTTTTGGTGTTTTTTATGAATGAGCATTTTTAATATTATAAAATGGTTTAAGAACCTTAACGTTATTTCAAATCCAAATGCAAGACTTGAAGCTTTGGATATTGAAATCAAATACCAACGGGTTATCCAGTTTCTCAGAAAGACATTTTTTATATGCTGGAAAGGCAACAGAAGATGACATTTGCTTAGGAGAGGGCTGAGTGAAAAGCAAATTCCCTTTATTTTAAAATAGAACTGGAGAAGGTGACTTTTCTTTAGGACAAGGAACCAGCGGCAGAAGAATCAGGACCTGCAGACACGTACCTACGCAAATGTTTCAGTGACTTAAGATGTTAGTATATCTGAAATGCCTTTTAAATGTTCCTCCTGGGACGTGTGTTATTAGGTCAACATTAGCAATATTTGGAATAGCCATGACACTCTACATCCAAATGACCTTCTCGCCGGTGTTTTATAATGACACCAGATTTGCTTAATGACTTTTTTCAGCATTATTAACCACATTGGCAGTCAGAGGGTTATTTCTCATGATTCTGCAAGCAAAGCTCAATTTTGCCTAATGTCATTTTGGGACTTTCTTTTGTGCTCCCTCAAAAGTAACTAACTTTGTTCCTAAAGTGGAAGTAAAGTCAAAAGAGACTTGTTTCCCCCAGCCTCTGCAGCATTATAGAATTCCAATTCAGCAAACCCAAAACTAGGCCCATGGAACTAACCACTTCCGTGTTGCTTTGTATGTCAATCATGCAACCACTGGTGAGTGGAGCCCACATGGTAAACCCAGTTGGTCACTGGTGGTCTGGTGATTGGCAGCCATATGGATGTTCTATATATCGGTGGGGGGAGATTATTTAGTGGATAAGAGGTAAGCCTCTTTTACTTTACTTGCTCTTTAAAGTGGACCAACACCTTCCAAAACAACTTGTCTCTGATCAGTTAAACATAAACAGACACTTACCTTTTGATAACTTTTGCAGCCTTCTGTCCCTCGCAGCGCCTGTATTCTTCAAAAATCTTGGCTAGAATTCCCGCCTTCCAGCTCTTGTCCATTCATTAGCATGCTGTCCGTCTTGCTTGTCCGTCTTCCTTGTCCGTGGATAAGCTTTCCTCCTCACTCGCACAATTTCAGTTTTTCTTCTGCTCTTCTCTACGTCATCGGGGGAGCGCATGCACAGTAGCGCTGATTTTGGTCAGGTGAAGGTCAAACGATCTCTTCCTTTTACAAGCAAATCCAAGATGGCGGCGAGAGATTCAAAAGGAAGCGACGCAGCGCTGAAGCATTAGAGGTAAGTTATTTTTCCATTACTATTGATAACGGGTCTGGCAGCATTATTGGCATATTTTTAAAAGGCAAAAAAAAAAAAAAACGGCAGGGTGTTGGTCCACTTTAACAACCGGGCTAGTTACCTGATATATAATGTATCAATGTGAGAAAAGGGTTTTCTGCCTTTGCCACTAATCACATTCAAACTTTATATATCAGGTTAAGTCTAAACGTCATTAGTGGTTCTGAAAAGTATTTATCTCCCTTTTTATGTATTGGGCCTTATGACTTTGAGTTGAATGTGATGTTGTCTTGCTTATCTTCATATTCTGCCTAGCAACAGCAAGGCATGGTGGAGGAGGAGCTGACAATGGGGAAGATATTACAGACAGACAGAGCTAGCCTGCAATCATTTTTTTATGCTTGTTCATCCCATTAACCAGAATGGGTCCCTCTTGTGTCACCTGTGTTGTTACTATTTAACACTCTGGTTCAGTTCTTCATGCTTTGTGTAATGACTTCTAATAAGAATATCATTAATCTGCCATGGAATAAATAAATACGTTTTTTTTCTGGTAGTCACCTTCAAAATAATGTTCGTTTATTAGCTGACAGGCTCCCCCAACTGCATCAGGGCTTGACTAAACATGATGATACCTACAGCCATCGGGGCCGGGGGGTTTAAGAGGTGGAGCAATGAAGTTTTGTAGACAAGCCGCTGCAACTGTGGGGCAGGAGGAGGTTTTTTTCTTAAACAGAACATAGGTTTCTCTGTGAGTATGCTTTTCTCAGGAAGGGTGTAGGTCTGCTAGGGATGTTCCAGTTGGCCAAGTTAACAAAATAGATGTGTGCAATATATTGGGATAACAGCATTGATTGCCATATTAACTCACATGGTTGGGCTAGGGTGCAGTATATGCAACATCCCAGGGAAGGCTGCTGTTTTTGGTACTTGAAGTAACTGAAAAATGAGAATTGGTACCCCCTGAAATTTGGGATGATGTAGACCGCATGTGCACCAAATGTTTCCAGAGTGGAGGCTAATTAGTTTAAGAAATGAGTGTCAGTGAGGCATTTTAGAAGACTATAATAAGGATGTAACACCCCCAACCCTAATTTACAATTATTAAATAATATATTCCTTAATTGTTAGAAAGAAACAACTTTCTCTAGAGCCGCGCTACACCATTAAATTCAATTACATCTATTTAAACTTTCAACATTAATAACATAAACTTCTACAGAAAATTAAAAATAGTCCGGCGCAGGGAGTCCAAAAAGCTGTGTCAGTACAGCCTCAGATTTAACCAATGGATAAAACTATGTAATTACATAGAGCTGACTCCGCAGGACAACAAAGGGTTAAATGTCTTTATAAACTTCACCAGCAGTGCTCGTCTCACAACAACGCGTGACCCCGCCACCAGGATACCATTGCACGTACCAGATAGATATTTAGAAAAAGCCCATCAATAGTAATGTCGGCTCTTCACAGACACAATAATCTGCAATAATATCTTCCCATAATATATGTAACTCGCCAAGGTGCAAATCAGATCCACCAAATTATCCTCAGTTATCTCAGACGTACTTCCTCAATAGTTTCCAATATGTAAAGGGAAGATCAAAGTACAAGACATAGCATAATACCGCTTTCCAAATGGTTAAAAGTTAAAAACTTTATTGCGCTTACCCTCCAATAGGCTTAAGCAGTCATATAAAAAGACAATCCAGCAGAAATCACAGCACTTATCTTCCTATGTTCCTCCTTGGATCATCCGAAACGGGAAAAAAACAGCCTCACCGCCCCGGCCGTGGGCGATGTAGGTAAAAGCAAACCCGCTGCTACTAACAGTCAGATTAAACGTGATGACGCAGTGGAGGGTCCCGCCCAACGCGTTTCGTCGATTCTGACTTTTTCATTAGTATTAAATAATATAATATATCTACCTGGTTGAAGCAATCTGCTGAATACTACCCCCCTCCACAAAAAGCTATGTGCTATATCCTCAGTAGTTGCAACTTTAGTATCACAGTGGAGGTTCTATTTTGAACTATACTGTAGAGAATGAGTAACGAAAGTAAAAATGGTTACTTTCAGTATTAAAACCTAAGCATGGTGTTACACCTCCCATCATTTCTATAAAATTGTTTAGGATTTGTACTGCTTCAATAGTAACCAGCACTCAAACACAATAATGCAAAATCCAACTGGACCTCCTCCAATTGGTCCAGTACACAATATACCAGTATAAAGAAAGTTTTTAAAGACGCATACCACAACAATTTTTAGCATAATCACAGGTCTGTTAGGCTGTTAGGGTCCAAAATTCCTCATTCCCTTGGTTCTATAGACACAATGGGGTTGATTCAGAGTCCTTTCTTGCCATTTTTATGTGTTAAAATTTCTGTTCTCATACTTTTTTCAGCCTTGTCTGATTAAGCAGAGCCTATTCTTCTGAGAGAATGTTTGTGTGAAATGTATTCATTTTTGCAGGATTTTTCGTTTGGTAGCAAGACCTCCAAAAAAATGTCGAGGAAGGGGCTCTGAATCAACCCTAATATACCACATAGTATATTCAATATTATATTCTATATTACATTATTTTTAAGCAACTCTTATATAATTTGGTGTATTTCCTTAGTGTACCGGTAATAAAATGGATAAAAGTACTTACAAACGATTTTGGCTATAAAGGAAAAAATGGGGTAAAATTAAATCATCTTTGACTCTTATGTTCCTTCTCGCACTATTTTCAATAACCACTAATTGCTCTCAGCATAAGTTTGCGAGGAGGGGGAAGGAAGGGGCTTAAACATCTAGTTTAGGACAATGGTATCCTTTCAGAAACCAACAGCATACAATGGCTTACCTGGGGAAAACAACAATTAAATTCACTATAACAGGTATACTAAGCAGCATTGAGGGCAGAAAACATCCATACAGTAATGCACCCTGTACCTGAGTTTCTGTTTTATTTCTGTATTTTGTGATCAATTTTTCTTATAGTAAAAAAGCTATTGACATTTTCCAAAAGAAAATACAGGTTACTTACACTAAAATACCAGCCTAGGGCCACAGTTTACTTATTAAAATCTTTTAGTTTGGAAAAGTTTGTGTGTGCATGTATATGCTCAACATAATGTTGATGGAACAATTAAAAATAAAAAAAATGAAAACAATAGTAGCGTTAATGAGGCAGGAAATCAAGGCACTTCTGCAGAGTTTGAAATGCCAAGCTTCCCACCGTTTGTTTTCCAAAGACTTGGCTGACCAATGAAAATTTGTCATTTTAATACCAGCTCAAGTTGCTCTTCGTTCGTTTTTAACTAGCAGGTCCTGGGGCTGTCGCTGCCTTTCAGACCAATCATAATTATCCGGAACCTTCTGCGTGTACGACTCTTCATTGCTCTCTTGACTTGTCTTCATTCCAGCAAATTATGGAAACAAGCAAGCTGAACTGGACTGTGCTTTAGCCTGAGGCGTTTCCATGCTCAGCCTCGAATATCCATCTTACAGCCTCTAAATTGTAATTTCACGTTCAGTAACCTCGAATAATTTTGCATTCTTGTTTATGACTTTGTCTGAATTATCATGTATTTCATTTATGGTGCTGTACGCGGCAACAGTGTGCGCCAAGTGGTTTTAAATGGTCATTTGAAAATCATACATTTACTATATTAGCTTTACAACTGCTGGCGCTCGTTTAATACATTGAGTAATACTTTTGGGGGGGGGGGGGGTTCTAAGGAGAGAGTTTTCACAATCTGTTCTCTATTCAGCTCTACAGTCTGAAGTCAGACAAGTTCAATGGCCACTTAAAGCAGACCAGCAGTCAAAAATGACATAAACCAAACCAACACAGCAAACAGTGCTCATATGCATCCCTTGCTAGGACAATTTAGATTGCTGCACATAAAAATACATTTACCTTATTCTAACTCCTGCTGTAGTAAATTTTAGAAACAAAACGGCAGCCCATGCATTTGCAGGCCACCTGCAAACAGGAAGTGGTGCTGAGTTTCCTTTTACTGTGCATTGCCCGTTATGTCAGTTGAATCCAGGCAGCAGCATGGCTGAGATGCTGGGAGAGGAATCTCCAAAATGGGCGCTACCTTTCTTTTCCAACTGTGCCAGACTGTTGGTCCACAGCTGCCATGCAGAGCCCCATCCTCGCCTGAATCAGGAGTAGTACTCAGTGACCAGATGAGTTGTTTGTTTTATTTTACTGCCCAAATTTGGCTTAGCACAGGGGTAGGGAGTAGTGACTTGGGATTATAAAAAGCTTGGACTTCCTTTTTAAATGCTCAATCCGATATAGAAGAATTCTCTGACTAATTGGCGGTAGAGAAATGCATGGATTGGCTGAGCATTGGCTGATTCATCAATATCTTTTATGGAGCATGTGACCTATCTCCAACCCACACACAGCAGACTTGGTAGGGCTTACTGATACACGTGTGTGTGCAGCAGAGGATAGTTTCTCACTGCTTTGCTTTTCTGTCTTTTTCCTGCTTCTTTGTATAGGTCCACCTTTCATTGCTAAAAAAGGTGGTCATGAACAGGGCTTTTTCTAGGGAAGGGTGACTAGGCCAATCGCCAAGGGTGCCAAGGCCATGGTGTATGTGGGGGGGGGGGGTGCCTTTTTCCCAGCCATTGGGTCACTGTTAACGCTGCAAGGCCCCCATCCCATATTGGGCTTGGGCTTGGGTAGGAGGCACTGCCTGCTGTTAAGGGAGAGTTACAGCATGGCATGGGACAGCAGCAGTTGGTGAGGAGGGGGTCCTGCACTGAGAACTATTTCAACCTAGAAACTGCCCTGATCTTGAATAAATAAAATCCAGGGACTGAACTGCAGAAAAGGGGCAGTAACAGCTTTATTTAGCAGCTCACCAGGAAAAATCTTCTGCATGGCAGTTAAGCAAACAATACGTTTTTACACTTAGCCTGGATAATCCCTTTAATGAAGTGCATACCTTTTGTCCTTTAGATATCACTGCTGCCATTTGCCCCCAGTTTTCCTTTCCAATACAGCTATAATTGCCTCATTGATTTCACCTATATCTTGTAACCACATTTACATAAAAAAAACAAGTAGACAAGGACATAAGTGCATATTATATAGATTACATGTGTGCGTAAATCAACCCAGACCACTTTTACTCAACCTAATAATCAGAATAAGTAAAATACTGTGTACAGTTTAGTGAAGAGACCTCAACTGCGGCAAATATTCAAGTAGCAGAAAATTGTACCTTGTGTACCCATACATTTATTCTGAACTCAATTCGTCAAACATATAGGTAAATGCTTCTTTTAAGGTAAAAAGAATATTTTGCTGCCAAAAGAATATTGTTTTCGAGAGCTCTTGGTGCTTTGAAATACCAGGCGGTGGGAGGTTTGCAGTTGGTGATAGAGTGCTCTATTGGGTTATTATTTGCATAATAATGGTGTTATTTGCAAATCCATTATATTAAAAGTCAGGGATCTCTGTATTAACAGGGTGGAATGACCCCTAGTATCATAGACAGTGCTGGTTGTCTCAGTTTATCTTGGTAAATTAGCCACCTTTTTGATCATTTTGTGAATGTAAGCTCTCTCATAAATATATTGGACGTTTAACGCGCTTAGTCTTTTTAAGGACTGGTCTCCAGAGGTAGAGCGATATCAGTTTAGAAGTGAGTTGCGGCCTGTGTCAGGGATAACTTATATTTTAGACCGCTTTGAAGCACGGCTGGAGTCACACCATCACCTTGCGTTTATGATTAAGTGCTGTACCCCTAAGGTTTCCCCACGCAGAACCTTCACTCAGCACATTTCTTATCTGCTATCTGGGGACTGTTTACCGCAGCTAAAACTCTTAAGCGCCTTGTCTCGGAGACTGATAGGGGTAATTAGGGCCTTGTTTTGTAGCTCTTGTTCTCCTTTGTTAGACGCATAGAAGGGCCTGCTGTTGCCAGCAACAGAATTTCAGAAGGGCCCACTCAGCATTTTTATGACTCGTTATTAGATGTTTTTTTGCTTTGTTTTGTTTGTCAGCTTTCGGTGACTATTTATTTCCATGACTTTTTTCAGACATCATTGGTTCACTTTACTGAGCTGTTCACAACTACTTTGTAACTGATTCCCTGTAATAATGTAACTAATACAATTTTTATGGGTACATGTTTAGGTGCTGCCATGTTGACAATGGGGTTGTTGTATAGTAGTACCATTATATGTAATTACTTTCTGGCCTATGCAAATTATATCGGCAGGCATTTTAGAAATTTCCTGATTTAGGGACTTGGGAGACTGAAGCCATAGTAATGGTGACTTCTAAATGTCTTCAAGGAAGCTTTAGGCACAGACTAAGAATTGGAGTGGTTAGAGTCAGGGGCTGGACTCAGGTGTACAGAGTCCTAAACTGGGAAGAGGTGATGAGAGTCGGGGAGGCCGATTCATTAATAGCGGCAGGTAGCGACTGTAGCTGCATTTTCAGAGCGCCCGCTAGTAGTCGCTGTGCTTGGCCGTTGTTCGGTAGTTGATAGCGACTCAGTCGGTTTGCCGTAATGTTGAATATTGGGTGAGGAGTCGCTATTTGACAGGTTCCGCGCTGTATGGGAGCGCATGATAGCGACTGGCCCTAGCGACCGGCTCCCACCATATTCATAAAAAAATCACGCTTAAAAAATTCTCGCGCTGTAAAATGCATGTTTAAACCCCAGAGCGCTGGAGGCGATGGGTTAAAAGTAGTTTTTTAACCCCCAAACAACCATATTTTTGGAAACCAAAAAAAACAAGTTTTTAAAAATAATTTAGTAATATGAATACATTAATATCAGACCTGTAATATCAATTCTGTACATTTTTTTTCCCCTTAAAAAATTATCTAAAATGGCAGAAGTGGTCACAGAATTTTTCACATTTAAAAAAATAAAAATAAAAAAAAATTAATAACAATTAATTATTAATATTTAAAGATTGTTCCATTGAAATGCATTGGAGCGTGCCAGGTAGCGAGAGGTCATACCTGTCGCTGTTCAAGGTCAGACGCTGGCGCTGTGGGCTGAGGCTGGAATAATGATGAATGAGTCGCTATATGGCGCTATCTCAGTCGCTAAGCAGGATTGGCTTGATAAATGTGTGATTGTGGTGGGGAGCCGGCGTTCTCGTAGCGGGGCCCGTCATTACAGGCCGCTCACCAGTACCTGTCGCTATTCCTTCATAAATAAGGGCCTTAGATTGTGAACAGGTGAGCAAAGTCACAGACTGGGAACATGAACTTTCACAGTTCTGGCCTCACAATTTTACTTAATGGCAATTAATGCAGGTAAAAAATAAAACCCACTATTGTGTTATGGACAAAAGGGCAAGGTGGCAGCCACTCAAGCCAATTTATATCTAGCCTGGGCATGTGAGCAGGATAACTAGACATAAACAAATCTTAAAGGAGCCACTGCACTCAACCCTTTTAGCCAGCAGCCAATCATATAATCTGTCTCTAAGGTCTAGTTAAAGAAAGAGGTCCTGGTTGGCCCTCTCATGGACTAGCGTTAGGACTGCAACTATCCATAGGTGCCATGGCGTGGCAGCGCAGCTTCAAAATACATCTGAAGAGACCTCTGTTTTTAACTAGATTTCAGAGACAGATAGTAGGATTGGTTGCTGGTTAACAGGGTTGAGTACTTTGGCTCCTTTAAAATGTGTTTATGATGACACTATGGTCTTCCATGCAACACAGAGTTATTCATAGCAACGTCTTAAACAAAAAAAGCCAGCGATGATGCTAATTTTAGCATCATATTCCTGTGGTTGACAGGAGTGACAGCTCCTCTCTGCACAAGCATCTCTCATCTTTTCTAAATGCGAAATGGCTTGGCCCAATCTCCTGTATGTATCCTCTACAGGCCATGACAGATTACACCCGGCTGCCCGGCTCATCATAGATTCAGACTGATACAGGGCAGTATCCAAAATTCATGAATGTCTTTCATTGTTTGGGATTCTGGGTGACCTTGCACCAGACAAAGCTGTGTTAAAAGGAGTGATTTACTAATGCCTGGGAAAGCTATCTCAAGGATGGCATATTGCACAGGCAGTTATCTGCAACATAAAAAGCTATATACCCATTTTAGATTCGTAGGTAGCAAGAGAAGTAAGGAGTAGTTCATGATTTAGTTATATTGTGGCCAATAAGGTGTTCTAAAGATTGTCCAATAATACATAAAATAAAATAAAATAGAAAAGCGAAGGTCAGTTGCCCAATTGTAAGATAAGACTCTAGTTGCTTCTTTTTCTAAATCACGCTCTCTTTTTACACCGCTTTCGTTTATTTGCAGTGGTCATATAACCAATGTAGCTGTCTCTTTCCCATCCCACATAGTCCCATGGAAGAGGATTGAGAAACTTACCATGCTAATTAGATAATGGTGAAGGTGAGCAGGTGACCTGCCTACAGATGGAATATTGCTTTAAATTATGCAATTTCCCATTGTGACTGGTAGTTCATAGATGGTTATTTATTATGCTTTCAGCATAGCACATAATACACAGATGATTTAATAAAAGGTAGAAAGACGTTGATAAGATTCCTATTATCTACCCTCTACTGCTTTTCAGATTTCCCTCTCTTTATGTGTTTTTATATACTCCTATGGGGCATCCACTTGCCAAATATTTGACACTATGCAGCACCATGATACCGATTGTGGACCTATACGCAATATATGAAAATGTAATTCTACAAACCCCAATGTTTTAACCCCCCCTTTTTAATTTGCTTAGTAGAAAATGTTTATTTTTCTACTCCAATGACACCCAGAAGCTCAATCTGCTGTTTCTCACACTGTCCACCAAATGTACAATATATGTGCAGATAAATATTTTGCCCACCTATAGAGCAGAAATAACTTTTTGTAAGTATTTTATCATTTTAAGAGCAAGCAATAAGGGGATTGGGGGTTGAAACATTGATGGGGTAAGTATGTGAAAGAAGTTTAGCACTGCTGGTTCTTAGTGGATACAATAATAGGACCACATACACCAATACTGACCTAGAAGAACAATAAACCCTAAAACTTAAATGAACTGCATTTTACCTAATCAGAACCAAAAGGCAAAACTGGCTTTTGGTCCAGATATTAGGATTCCTATGCGGCACCAGAATTTGAAATAGCTACACCCACTTATGCTGCACTCACTTAGCCACATCCACCACTGTAGTAAATCTAGTGCCCAGCTCGTGGTGTGGATTGTGTGGCTTGGGCAGGAGCAATGTGTAGCAATGTGTAGGAATCCCAATATGCTGCCCAAGACAGTTTTGACTTTTGGTCTGGTTTTAAATGTAAGAGGTGCCCACAGTAATTTTACATAGGTCTCTAAAGTGGGTGTAGAGCCAGTGTTTCTTTCCCCAAAAGCCAGACCACATGGAGCATTTACAATTTAATGTTATCAACTTGATAGTTTCACTTGGAACACGTCAGAAGCAAGGGCCTGAGATATTAAAGTGCATAACTGCACTCCAGAAGAACAGGTGGCCATAGTCACAGCCCCAGTAGCCATTTAAATCTGGCATCAATGATTTACAGTAGTACCACTGAATCATCAGATCTGACTCTGAAAACAAAGCAGGTTTATTATATTGCTCATGCACAGTAATTCCCCAGTAAATTTTCATAAATGTCCAACCTTTTCTGTAAAAGTCAAACCAACTTGGGGAAGCATCACAATTGCCGATGGCCCAGCACCCATAACTCTCCCTGGAAGCGTGATTTGGGGAACTGTACCCTTCCCTCTTCTCCTCACTTCTTTGATGAAACCAGGCCTCATCATGCTTCCCAAAGTTGGTTTGACTTATACAGAAAAAGTTGCACATTTATAAAAATGTAAAAAAGAGCATTGATTTAGAAAAATAACATGCAGAAATAATAACTGTGCATTAGCAATATAATATACATGGTGTGTATTCAGAGGGTCATATTTGGTAATATTGGCAGTAATTTGGTGGTACTTGAGTCTAAGAGACAACCAACGCTTGTGATTTCCTTGGTGACTTCTACAGTACCACCATATCTCCACCAGTATCACCAAATCGGACCCTCTGAAAACATAGCACGTGTTTTGGCTTGGGTGATGGATTGTTTGATTATTAGGAATGCTCTACCCATTAAAGTGGACCAACACCCGATGCTGATCGGCCCGAGAATCTATAAGATTCCCGGGCCGATCAGCATCGGGCCTGCGGGGCACCACGATCGGGGGTGCCCCGCTGTGTGAAACCCCCCAGAAAGCCCAGAAATCCCTACCTGCTCCTCGATCCAGCGGCGCATCCCTCTTGCAGGGCGCGCACCCGCGCTGACCGTTTGTGAATGGCCGGCGCGGGCATGCTCCCTGTAAGAGTTACGCGCGGGAGGCGGCGGCGGGCACGCTCGCTTGTCCTGCACGCTCGCTTGTCCTGAGGCTTTCTGGGGGTTTCACACAGCGGGGCACCCCCGATCGGGGTGCCCCACCGAAGTGGACCAAAACCCAGGATAGTCAGAATCCTGGGTGTTGGTCCACTTTAAGGAAGTAGGGTAAAATCTGTAGCAATCTTTTAAACCGTATGACATCCCAGACTATAATTTTCAATGATATTTTGTTATCTTTTGGTCCGGGAGTTCAAGAGTATTGTTGTTGTCTCGTCTATTGCCCAAAAGTAGTAGGCGTTTGGAACAGCTTGAATATCACTCATTCAACTTCAGATTAAGCAGCCGGCATGCTAGCTACTGAAGATAACATTTCTTCCTGAAACCTGAGCCTTTATATTTTTTGTTATTTGAAGCATACAGTGCCACCAAAAGCAAACTCCAGTAATTGATTGTAATTGTGTTTTAATGCCCCTTTTAATGTGTTGTATGCTCCTTTATTTTTAAAATGCAATATTAGAAAGAACCTATGTAAATACTTTATAGAAATAAATTATACGCCAGGAAGTTTTTGAGTAGCATTTCTTATCACAGGTGAGCAGCAACTCCTTATGCCTCTGTATCTACACTTATGCATAAAGATGAAGGTGGACAATAACTTGCTTGGCAATTACATTGCTGTCAGGCAGTGGTGATTGGTGAGGTCATTGTCAAACTTAAACTGACTTGCCTTTGCTTCCATCTCTGTATTTTGTACTCTGAAGGAACCAGGGAGCAAAGAACATACCATAGCAACTAGTTTAAAACCGGCGGTTTTGAGATACTCAGCAAGTCAATGGATTATTGATTCTTGGGTTTTATTTTTGCCTTTTTTTGATTTATAGACCGAAGGGCTAGTGGAGTGAAATCTGATTGTTCTTGCTTTGTCTGCTTCTATGGTGGTATGATTACAGGGACTATAAACCCAGAGGCAATCATAAGGCAGCATGTGTGTCCTATGGGCCCCCATGTGCCTCTCTTTTTTTCCTGCAGCTTTGGATAAAAGCCTCCTTTCAGTTAAATTTCTCTACGATGATGCAAAAGAAGTGGCCTAACAGCTACTCTGTCCCTTGCTGCTCTCAGTCGGGGAGGCCGATTCATTAATAGCGCCAGGTAGCGACAGATGAGCGACTGTAGCGTGATTTTTTCAGCGCCAGCCAGTATTCGCTGTGCTTGGCCGGCGTTAGCTTGATGACAGCGACTCAGTCGGTGTGCGGTAATGTTGAATACAGGCTGGGGGGTCGCTGTTTCACAGGTTCAGCGTTGTATGTGAGCGCCTGACAACGAATGGCCAGAGCGAACGTCTTGCTTCATATTCATTAACAAATCACGCTCCGAATGTGCTGTCGCTGTCCATTCCTTGTTTAAACCCCAGAGCGCTGGCGGCGATGGGTATTAACTAGTTTTTAACCCCTAAACAACCATATTTTTTGAATGTAACATTATACATGGTTTTAGAATAATTTTGTAATATGAATACATTAATCTCAGACCTGTTAGATCAATTCTGCACAAATTTTGTTAAAATTTTTTTTTAACTTAAAAATAAATCCTAACATTGCAGAAGTGGTCTCCGAATTTTTGACATAAAAAAAAAAAAAAAGAAATTAATACCATTTAATTATGATTAATTAAAGATTGCTCCATTGAAATGCATTGGACATCGCCAGGGAGCGACAGCTCATACCTGGCGCTGTGAGGGAATTTGCAGCGGCGCTGTTCGGTCCAGGCGGCTTCATGATGAATGCCGCGCTAGCCGTCGCTCTCGCTGGCGCTAGCCTCATATTGCTTGATAAATGCGTCATTGTGAGCGCCGCCGGGCGTACTTGAGTCGGTAGTCGCCGTTAGCTGCCGCTACCTGGCGCTCGTCAGACACTACCTGGCGCTAGCCCGTGATAAATAAGGGCCTAAGTGAACACTGCAAGCCATAGTGGTCCTGCAGATGACTCTAACCACAGCAGAGCATGCTCATGATTCATAAAGCTGCACCATGACACACCTCTCCCAGTTCAGCCCCGACTTGGATTAAGAAGCAAACAGTAGCTTTATATAGAATACATATAATCAGAGATTTTGAGATGCTAGATGAGATGATAAGTAACGGCTAAAAACAAGGTAACAATAAGGGCATTAATATTAAATTGTTGTCCAAGAGCCCTTTGCTCCATGTAGCTTTCTCTCCACCGTATCTAGAAAGTTATTTACAAATTAGTTGAAAATGTCAAACTCTCCCTTCAGAATGGGTGAATGCTGATTTTG
Organism: Gastrophryne carolinensis; assembly: GCA_027917425.1. NCBI lineage: Eukaryota > Metazoa > Chordata > Amphibia > Anura > Microhylidae > Gastrophryne > Gastrophryne carolinensis. The sequence goes on along the minus strand of CM051240.1, from coordinate 176,877,064 downwards.
AAGGCTTGGGTTGTTCACTGGCCCAAATGGTTGTAGAATTCCCTGGTGGCTAAAAATGTCTCCTGCTGGTTAATCTGCCTGCAAAAGTTTTTCTGCTAATCAGCAAATTTCAACCCTATTAAGGTAACCTCTAATGCAGGGGTTTTTAATCTGTACCACTGGTGGTGTGTGAGATCCTATACGGTGGTACTCGGTGGGGCTGCAGATTGATCTGTACCCCAATCTGTCTCCCTCCAACTGTTCCAAAAACTGATTAAAATCATTGTTGTGCATTTAATGATTTTTGAATGGTTGTTTTATGCTATTTAAAGTAACACTATCGCAAAAATATAAAAATTAATATAAACACCTTGGCTAATAAGAGGAGGGGTCACTTATACACCTGAATTATAATAATTTTGTGTATTAATACACTAATAGCTCCGCGGGAAATGTTAGTAGTAAAGTATTTCAATCAACAACAACACCTTCAGTGTGGGCAATCAATTGTAGGCTTTGTGAGTCCCAACACCACTTATGATTAAATCACGTACCAGATTCCTTAGTTAGATAATGCCAAAAATTGTAACTTCTCTCAGGGAACACTTTGGCCCTTATTTATCAAGGGCTAGCGCCAGGTAGTGTCTGACGAGCGCCAGGTACCGCCAGCTAACGGCGGCTACCGACTCAAGTACGCCCGGCGGCGGTCACAATGACGCATTTATCACGCTAAATGAGGCTAGCGCCGGCGAGAGCGACAGCTAGCGCGGGATTCATCATGTAGCCAACTGCAACGAACAGCGCCGCTGTTAATCCCATCACAGCGCCAGGTATGACCTGTCGCTCCCTGGCGATGTCCAATGCATTTCAATGGAGCAATCTTTAATTAATCATAATTAATTCCTATTAATGTTTTTTTTTTTTTTTTAATGTCAAAAATTCTGTGACCACTTCTGCAATGTTAGGATTTTTTTTAAGGTAAGAAAAAAAAAGAAAAAAATTTGTGCAGAATTGATATTACAGGTCTGATATTAATGTATTCATATTACAAAATGTTTATAAAAACTTGTATAATTTTACAATAAAAAAATATGGTTGTTTGGGGGTTAAAAACTATTTTACACCCATCGCCGCCAGCTCTGGGGTTTAAACAAGGAATTCACAGCGCGAATAAATTCGGAGCGTGTTTTGTTAATGAATCTGCAGCAAGCCGTTCGCTCTGGCCATTCGTTGTCAGGCGCACCCATACAACACTGAACCTGTGAAACAGCGACCCCCCAGCCCGTATTCAACATTACCGCACACCGACTGAGTCGCTGTCAACAAGCAAACCCCGGCCAAGCACAGCGAATACTAGCTGGCGCTGAGAAAATCACGCTACTGGCGCTCATCTGTCGCTACCTGGCGCTATTAATGAATCGGCCTCCCCGTAATAGACAACAGGTGTAATCCTCCAGGGTAACAATGAATTACTCAGCTTTTGGTTTCTCCGTCGGGTCAGATAGGGATCAAATATAATAAACGTGCTTCTTTAGAGATCAATCCCCTCCAATTGCGCAATTCACATGTAAAAAAAATGGACTAAAATAGCATAAGATCCTTAAAACAATAGGCGCCGTGCCCACTTTTAATAGTTGCTTACCAGAACAAAATAAGCAACTTGCATGTCACAAATAGACGTTGATCAAAGGTTGTGAGGCTTCAGATAGTTTCCCTTAAGTGAGACTGCACTCACAGCTGAAGCCAGCCTTTACAGCGCTGAGCTATTGAATGAAGCGGACACTCACAGCTGAAACCAGCCTTTGCAGCACTGAGCTATTGAATGAAGCGGATGCCGCTCTCAAACCCCTCGGCCACCGGGGAAAGTGCGCTTAGTGTCTCACCTATTCCTTCTTGCTTCTAATCATATAATGACGCTTTACCAACAGACCACGACCAACGCGTTTCGTCATTCTAAGACAACTTACTCATGGGCTGCGTGGCTGTTGGGAAGCGTCTGTCTAAATAGTTTAAGGAGGCCAGGTATACACCTGAATTGAATAAAACTTGTGCCAAGCTTATCATTTTATTCTCCTGGTAGGAATAAAATCCAAGGGTGACAGGTTTACCCGTCTATCAGGGGTGACTTGTGACCGCTGTCCTCTTCCTTCAATTAAAAAAAAAAAAAAAAAAAATCAAGCCTGGCTGTATATTTATTGATGACGTCTATATAAGTGACCCCTCCTCCCTCCATCCAACTTATTTATATGGATTTTCATCATCTGGCCATTTTTCACGATAGTGCTCATTTAACATGGTTTAGGATTGTCCACCCAGGTGATTTGAAAGGGGAAAGTGATACTTAAAGAAAAAGGGTTGGGAACCCCTGCTCTTATGAATTAAAATGGTAATCCATGCAATATCACCCCCCACGTGCCCAGCCAGCTTTAAGATTTTGGGGGTTAAAAACAAGACATAACCTGCTCAATCCCACAGCAGAAGTGGAGCTCCTTTTCTTCCTAAGCGCCAGAGAAACTACTGCATGGGGGGCTGTTAGGCATTCAGTCACTGGCACCGCTGCTGCATTATTGGGGAACTAAGCAATCACTCAAACTCAGAGCAGCAGGAAGCAGGGAAGTACAGAACCCAGTATGGGGGACTGGCTGGCCATAGGTGTGGTGCAACGTGATTTTTCTTTTAACTCCCTAAAATATCCTTACTGGAGGCAGCTCAGGGATGAGGGGACTGACTGTTTTTTTATCAGAGCCTTATTTTCCTTGCCTGCTTGAGCCAGATTAATATATTGAAAAAAAAAATGATTTGGACCTTGATCCCAAACCCAACCATAATGCTGGCCCTAGTCCATAGTCCAAAATTAAGAGCGCCCAATCTCTAAAACTAACCTTCAATTCCAGATGTAAAAACATGACACTTAGGCCCTTATTTATGAAGGAATAGCGACAGGTAGAGACTGGTGAGCGGCCGGTAATGACGGGCCCCCGCCACGAGAACGCCGGCTCCCCACCACAATCACACATTTATCAAGCCAATCCTGCTTAGCAACTGAGATAGCGCCATATAGCGACTCATTCATCATTATTCCAGCCTCAGCCCACAGCGCCAGTGTCCGACCTTGAACAGCGACAGGTATGACCTCTCGCTACCTGGCGCGCTCCAATGCATTTCAATGGAACAATCTTTAAATATTAATAATTAATTGTTATTAATTTTTTTTTTTTTTTTTTATGTGAAAAATTCTATGACCACTTCTGCCATTTTTGATAATTTTTTAAGGGAAAAAAATAAATAAATTGTACAGAATTCATATTACAGGTCTGATATTAATGTATTCATATTACTAAATTATTTAAAAAACTTGTTTTTTTTGGTTTCCAAAAATATGGTTGTTTTGGGGTTAAAAAACTACTTTTAACCCATCGCCGCCAGCGCTCTGGGGTTTAAACATGCATTTTACAGCGCGAGAATTTTTAGAGCGTGACTTTTTAATGAATATGGTGGGAGCCGGTCACTAGGGCCAGTTGCTATCATGCGCACCCATACAGCACGGAACCTGTCAAATAGCGACTCCTCACCCAATATTCAACATTACGGCAAACCGACTGAGTCGCTATCAACTACCGAACAATGGCCAAGCACAGCGACTACTAGCGGGCGCTCTGAAAATGCCGCTACAGTCGCTCAACTGTCGCTACCTGCCGCGATTAATGAATCGGCCTCCCCAACTTAAACACCAAGTTGACTGATAACCTTCAGCATTTTAAATACGTTGAGATGGTCTCCAGCATTTTCAAGGAAAGCAATAGCTTGCGTGTTTATACGCTTGTTATGTTTTTTCTTCCTCGTAATTCTGGACCAATCATACGAGACATCAGTTTTGTGAGATCTCAGCTTCCAGTTTAAATGACTTTTGATGTATGACACAAGTTGGTGGTGTTTTAGCAATGTGTCAGGTGGCTAATTAGTTAATTTAAAATGCAGCTTATCTTAATAACATCTGTCTGCACTAGTGCTAATGTGTTATTAATTAAAGTAGTTTTATACAGAAAGCATAATATTTACTGTGCTATCACAGGCAGTAAACACACATTCCTCTTGCTAACACTTAGATCAGTTCTGTGTAGAGGGTCGCCATGCAAAACCAAGATTTATTACAATATAATGGATTATGCTGAAGGGCAAAGCAAAGTAGTTGGGGTGAAAAAGAAAGGCAATGTAGATGGGAAGTAAAAAGTAGACTGGTGAAAATGTGAAGAACCGCACACCCTACAGTGAACGCAATGTAAAGATGACGTAACAAGGGCCCCTTTTTAACCTTCCACTTTAAATACTTGTACAGTACTTATCACTTAGCATTCAAAGCATCAGAACTTGTACAAAGCTGTCAACTGAACATTGAATTTCTAAGGGAAAATCTACCAACTTTAGGGCAGATTGTGAGTTTTCTTTCTTTTTTAGTTTTTATTGCATAATCTGGCAAGAGGTCCCGGAAATGGTGGGACAGTCCCTCTTTGAGGTTCTGTATCCTGATGTCCCACCAAAAAATGCTGGTAACACTTAAATGTCCTTTGTAGAGGGATTGTCCTAATGAGTCGCACTAAGCCCCACGTTGTCAGCTACATGCGTGCAGCAGACTGGGCAGCGTAATGGGGGTGCGTGTGGTAAGAGATGTGAAGAAGGGTGGGCTGGGCTAGGAATCTGGAGAAGATGAGCTAGTGATGTGCTGGTGTCACTTGTTGCTAGTCGTTGACTCAACATGTAGTGATCCACATCAGTACATTTTAAATTGGAATGCCTCCATGATGCTCTTGAAGATTTACTTTGATAATCAAATAAAATAATTGTTCACATTGCTTCAGTGGGAGTTTTATGTGTAAATCAAACATCTACTGTCCTGTCTTTGCGATGAAAAAGCATGGATATGGCCCCTCTTTTCAAGGGACTAGGTGAAGTTTAAGTTCTGATTGTAGACCCAACCTAGAGTTCCGGGTATATATTGAGTTCCTCACCCCTTTAATAAAGAAATTGTGAGCAATCAGTTTTCATGTGCCCCCTTAGTGCCTGTAATAGTATTTCTAGCATTGGTTGTGTTGTGAGTATTTGAGCTGTTTTGGATCTTGTACTTCAGTTGCTAAGGAGCCTCGAGGGCTATGCCACAAATCAACAATATATTTATGTCAGTGGCCACTGTCACATTACATCAATGATCTTTCTAGACTCTTCCTTGTGGTACAGAGAAGTTAAATCGGGAAATAGAAGATCATGTGACCCACCAACAGAAATTAAAATAAACCTGACTTGTTTCAGGCAATTCAATATTTTTTTATTCAGCATAAATTTTAGTTTAGGGTGGAGGGCTGGTAGCCTGCATGCTGCAGTGTTGCATTCCCCCTATCGGTAGAAGTTTGCCTACTGCAGCCATTGCTTGGTTTACTACTGGAGGGAATTGCAGGAGTTAAAAAGAAAGTATTTCTTTGGTTTTGCTAGCAACAGTAGAGGGTGAGCTAGTTTTTTCTGAAAGTGGACCAAATGTGGGCCTGAAGTCTATTAGACTCCAGGGCCACCTGACTCCTTGCCCACGGGGCACCCTGATTCACTGTGCCCTCTGTGCGAAACCCCCCCCAAGCTCCCTATAAAACCTACCTTCTCTCCTTCCCCTGTGTGGGCCATTGCACAGTAAGCTATACCTTTAGCCAAGTGCATGCCCGTGCCAGGCATCTATGGGGGGCGGCACAGGCACGCACTCTGCTAGAGGGAAGCGTGCTGCGCCCGCCGGAGCGCTGTGCTCATGCATGCACCGTAGGATCTGGAAAATGCGAATTTTGGAAAAGGCAAATTTTACTGGGCAACCTGGGGCATTTAACAAAGGCAAAGACCAAAACCCAGGATACCCTAAATCCTGTGGTTTTAGTAAACTTTAAGTGCCAGGGTTTTCCTATTTATGAAAATATACATTTGTAAAGTGTGAACATCCTTGCAGAATGGTGCACACGGTGTAATTGAACACATGGAATTGTGGAAGTTGGGTAACCGCCACACATTGCACACAGTGTTCGATTTTCTGATAAAAAAGAGGTGGCAAGCATCACCGTCAATTTATAGCTGGACTGGAAGGTGCACATTGCTGGGCAATTAGTTGCAGACAAAACAAAAAGGAATTCTCCGGCACTCAAATCCCCAGCAGCCTGCAACAAATCCTACAATCTGTCTACATTTAAAAAACAGCGAGGTTTTCATTTGCAAATTTATGTTGTGTTTTTTAAAGATTTTGAAATGTTTCTTGTATATTTTTTGCCACCAGTCCACACGCTAACCAAGCCAACACACATTGGAAAATTGATATAAAATGGCTTTGCCGCCTTCCATAAATGCTCCCCCTACAGTGATATTTATAAGTGACTATGGCAGACATGCCGGAAGACACTCAGAGGAGCACTCCCTGTACAAACATGTATAACTTTTCCTTGGCAGAGAGTGCTCCAAGCTCTTGTATATTCATGATGTCATATTAGCCTCTGAAAGGGTTGCCATCTGGCCACCAATTAGGCTTATTTAAGAATGCAGCCCAATTTTAAAGTGGAAATAGTGTTTAAGCTGTCTAGCAGGTAGAATGAATTCATACAGCCTGTAATGCAAACAACAAAAAGTCAGTGTAATAAGCCAAAGTAATTGGTGAACACGGGAAGTAAATGGGGCTCTCCCGCACACCGAGGATGAAAATCACCATTTCCCGACTTCTCAGAAGTCAAATATGGAGGTCTTTATTAGACATTTTTGTTGTTTCTCAAAGCTTTGTTATGCATGTTGTGTCAATGCTCAAGTATTTTCTTTTTTCCATTAGTTTTTACATTAATGGTGGGGAATCAATTTTAGATAAACGTGCATTTCCTTAAGGGGACCTGCACGCTCAAAATATTAGTGTTGCTAGTAGTTTAATGGGCTAAACCAAAATTTTAAAGAAAATGTATCGATATAAACATGCTAGATAGTGATAGAAGGAGTTGCTTATATACGCTGAGTGAAACATTTCCCACCAAACTTGTGGTTTTCTTATCCCGGAAAAAAATGAAAATCCAGGCAATGAAATGGAGGGTATCTGCTCCATATTAATGGCTGTCTCCTGAGCATGCCTGTGGGAGCAGTAGCTTTAACTTATAATATAGGTTTTTTTTATTATTGGACCACGTATTAATGATATCACTCCTGTGACTTTACCTAGGTTTTGGTATTCAGCCAATGTTTTATTATAACCTTGAGTACTATGGACATGTTCTTAGGAACTTTTGAAGACCAGGGCTCTGCTGTGAGCTAACGTGATGCTTCAGCAATGGGGTGACTTTGGTAAACAAAGCAGGGAGCATGTTTCGCTATCAGATCATGGACAACAGTAGGATAGAACCTGTATGCCTAACTGGACTTTTTGGCTCCTCATTCCGGCTTTAGGAATCTATTATTAAAGAAATTGAGTCTTCCTCTGAAAAGCAGCCCAACAATATTTAAAATAAAAAGTAACTGTTGTTCTAGCATGGGAGGGGCATCATGAATTCTGATACCACAAGCGAATACCCTCTCCCATTTTTGGGACACCCATACTTTTCTCTTCCTGTTTCTGGCTTTCTCACAGCTGGAACCTGTCTAAATGTGACCAACAGCAGCCAAAGCATTTTCTGTTCAGACAGTGGCACAGTGAAGCAAACCATGGTTGGTCAGTTAGGAATGCCCTTGTCCTTTGGGGAACTCCCATGTGGCGACATGAAGGTTAATCCAGTATGATCATTTAACACTTCAGCATGTATTATTGTTTATCACTTCAAATCAGGCTTAACAGTGAAAGAGGGAAAGGAGGCTTCAAGATGTTCCACCTTAAAGAGGAACAGCCACTGTGATTTTCACTCTCCTGTGTGTTTCTCCTCTCAGATGGGGCATTTGGGATGTCCCTGTGTGTATTCCCTCACATTTCCTATGGGGCAGGCACAAGCTGCTCAGCCACTCAACATGCGCGCTTGGCTCCATTGCGCTCTGCTAGGTGTTGTGATATCACAGTGCCTAGCGAGATGATTAGAGCCAAGTGTGCTGACAGCCACATCCCCTGCTCATCTTCAGCTGGAGGACATACCCGCTCCAGCCATACACAAATGCTTGGCGTGGGAACGTGCCTGGCTAAATGTATAGTGGGGCCATGGCTACACATGCACAATTGAAATGTGGCTAAATGAGTTAATGTGGTGATTCTATGAGGTTTCACACAGCAGGTCATCACAACACAGGATGCCCCAGGGAGCGGGAACTGGCCAGAGTCTTTTAGACTCCAGGGTCAGCAAAGTGGGCTGATGATTCTCTAACTATGTGTGTCAATGACAGTACCATATATATATATATATATATATATATATATATATATATATATATTATCGGGGATATTACACATTTTCTACTATCATTTTTTTACCCGACTGTCTGTGTTGGCTTTATGCTTAATATTTAATTTGTAGCAAACAAAAAAAATCCCTTCACAAACAGGAAATTATCGTTTGATAATGACATATTGAATAAAGCTGCATTGATTCAATAAAGAGTACATAGAAGTTCAGTGAGTTGAAATTGTATCTGCTTGTATGTTTAATTCTAACATTCCAGTAATATTGGATTTTATTTGGAACAATTTGAATTGAAATGAACTTACCGTACTTGCCGGCAGCTTGTCTAGGCTTCTACAAGTTTATTAAGAGTTTTAGCTAAAATAAAAGCTGCCTTGTGGATAATGGCGCAATCATTATACAACATGAGGACGTGTAAAACCCCCAGATCTGCATTCAGTTTTTGTTCTTAATTTCTAGTACCCTAAAAGAGAATTTGTTGCTAGACACTCAAATAGCTCACCTAGTCTACATACTGTACACATTAGCTTTCATAATGGCAACTGGTGTTCGAACGTGTGTAAATGTTAACACACACATAAAGATTAAACCATGGGGCTCTCTGGGACAACGCGGCTTCACATACCCGACAAAGCCAGCCAAAAACATGTCTACATGCCAGACATTCAAGCCAGATAAAGGCGGTAAAATGCTCCAGCGTACAAAGTATAGCCAAGATAAAGAACACTTGTGAGCACAACTATGTTTGAAATTGCATAGACAGAAAACTGCTTTGACTACAAAAACTCCCAGGATACAGTGTTTCTACAGCAACCAGGAATGCTGGGAGAAGATATGCAAATGAGTGCACCAACAGATTAAGAAACTTTGATAGACAAGTGGACATGTGCTCAACTTCTTTACCCCTACACAGATGCCCCTGTACTATAAAGGCTTTGCTATTATATATTCACACTTACTAAAAATACAGAATAAATATTTGATTACAGGGTTTAGTAATCAGTTCTGCTTTGGAGAATAATGGATACAGATCTTTTGATTTACTATTCTATACACATCATATCATTTTGATACTAAAAAAAAACTGGCGCACACAACCAGCATTTTTGATTAGGTGGTTAACAAGGACACATTTACAGTCATGTAATTCATATTTAGTATATAAAGAAATGGTACATTTTACTGTAAACATACACAATGGCCAGTGGCTACTGAGCAATATACAATATGTACAGTAAAACAAACCCATAAAAAACATGTTTCATTCACTTCTGTTATCCGTGTTTCTCTCATTTTTGGTTTTGGTAATAATATAGTATCCTATCTAAGCAGTTCTCAAACCTTTTCCATTTTCCATTATCTATTAAAGTACCACCTGGGGGCCATTAATGGGTTGTCAATTATCTAAGGTAAAACTAGGTAAAAAAGCCGCCTTTTGTGACTTGTTATGGAGCAAATTAGGCCTGAGTAAAGTGTATATGGCAGCCGATTAGGTGGCAACATTGATCTGCGCCATCGCGCACCACCACTAAGGCTCTCATACTTCAAAGCTTTATACCTGTCTCTGTGCACATCATCCATAGTGGACCTCTAACAGGTCTAACACTCTCAAAGTTCTACCTCCAATTTGCAGAATGGATGAGTAGCAGTTGCTCACACTTTAGTTGTGCCTTGCTTGCTACTGCAGTTTTTTTGTTAAATCCCCATACTGGACCCCCCTTATTTTGCTGTTGGTTTCACTGGTTACAGCCCATGTTTTATCTTTTTTTCACAGTCTACTATATTTTGTATTTTTCAAATAATTTCAACCCCTACATTGTCAACTTGCTGTTCTGCCTGGGGATGCTGTTCTCATTTTGTGTTTGGGAGGTGCTACATGCAGTTTAAAGAGACCATGCGTTGAAATATAGGGATCACTCCATGGTTGTCAGACAATGTAGGGCAAACAATTGACTTACCTGGTTCTGGCAGTCATCTTGTACCTTCTGTGGTCTTGGCAGTGGGCTAACCACCTGTAGTTACTGAACGTTGGAAATTGCATTTTAATTGCCTTTAGCATCTCTTTAAATCACCACTGAGTTTTTTATGACTGTTTGTGTAACAAGTACCTACCTGCCTTGATGAGTCTATCCGGGTCACTTCTTAGACCACATGGGACATCCTTTGGCTAGAGGCATATGAAGAACGACAAGCATCCTGGGCTGTAGGTACTGTAGGACTGGCACTTCAGAGGACCCTCCACTGAGCATGACACACTGATCCTAAGCTGGCGTGAAGAGATCCTGGACTAACGCAGGGTTTTTATTTGTTTAGAGCTAGCTCTGATTTTGTCATTCATTCAGAAACATGATTAGGAGTGGTGTATTTTCTTTATATACAGCTGAATGGGGTGGGCCCCAATAATGATTTCCTCTGGTGGGCTCTTTAGTCAGACATTGACCGTAGGGTGACAGCATATTATGAAGGACTCCATAAACCACTGGAAGAAGATAAGCATTTGCACAACCATGATTTTTCTATACTGACTGTCAATTTTAACAGCCAAAAAAGCATTAGACTTGACAAATGTCCCATCAGTTCTAAAGTATGTTGTCCAATCATCTCCTATCTTTTGCACTAAATTATTAAATCATGGCTGAATGGCTTGTCTTCTGACAGTAGTATGTATCTATGAGATACATGAGCCATAATTTGATTCATTATTTTACATTACTGACATTTAGTTAGAAATCTTTTTTCTTTTAAGGCCTTCCAGCCTTTTCCTTCTGGGTGTTAAATTATATTTTCTCATTCTGAGCTGAATCAAGTCCTAATTAAATGTTATACTTTACCTCTTATGAAGATAAAGGTAGGTACACGGGGGGCTTCAACCCATCTTTGCCTCTATAGGGCCATTGAATGACTTTTTGGGATAATGTATTCAGGCAATTAGCATGAAAAAGGAGTAGTGTAGATGTATTCATTTTTACTATTACCCTCTGCAGGGTTCTATCTATTCATGGCATAAAAAATATGTTTTCTATGATAGATAACTGATTTTTTTATTAGCTCGCGCTGCCCGTTCCTGACTTGAGATAAATGAAGGTGAACAATCACAAATATGCCCTCACACTGGAATGGTAACACTTTGTACTGAGCATGTTACAGAAATCAGTAAGACAAGATTTTAAAATGATACATCTTAGTCTCTAAACAGTACAGACCTGAAACAGCCACTTGCTGGGTTTTAGGCTTTAATGCTGCTGGTTCCCTGCTGTTCTTGGTGCTACAGTGGCAGCAATGTCCTAGGTGGGACCACTTTGACAGGTTCTACACTTGGTAGCTGGTACTGATAACGAGTTCTGGGTGAGATGCCGGTAAAGGGCAGTAAAGGATGGTTAGTCAAACACGGCTAGTGGTCTGCAACAGGGGAAGACACTTCAGATGTGGTCAGATGTGGCTAGTGGTTGGCAACAGGGCAAGGCCCTCAGATGAGGTCAGACATAGCTTGAGGTTGGCAACAGGGTAAGGAAGTCAGAAGGCAGTAGCAAACTGACAGCAAGGACTGAGCTGGAACATGAGAAAAAGAGGGGTTAACAACTCACCCAAATTTCCATAAGTCTGGGATAGGAGCACGGAGGAGCAGCTGCAAATTCAAATCAGCAGTGAAGGTAAAGAAAATCCAGTTTCCAATCCCCAAATCCATAAAACGTAACCTTTACTTCATTAAATTAAATGCATTCACAGTAGACAAAGGTGGCCCAAACAAGGAGCACAACGCGTTTCAGGGGATCAAAGCACCACCTTAGTCATGTACTGAGCTGGAACATCACAACAGCATGACAATTCAGTCAGTGCCATGCTGCCTCAGGAGGGAACTTTTGAATTAGTAGCCTTCAAAAAGCTCAGATGCTGTTCCTGATATCCATCGATGCTAGACAATGTGGCCAGGATGCTACCACCAGACATGACCATCCCCATGGTGGTGCTTTATCTAGTAAATCTTTCTGTCTATAGATGATGTTTAGTCACCATTTGCTTTTTGTCTACGAGTAGACACAGGGCTTGTTTCCACTGCTTTATGCCCTGTACATTGTATGCCAGGGGTTCCAAACTAGTAGCACTAGTACCACTGGAGGTACATGAGGTCCTATGGGGTGGTACACGGAAAAGCTACAAATAGATTTGTACCCCAACCTGATCTGCTGCCATCGATACTTTACCAATCCTGGCTTATACAAAACTACACCAAAACATTATAAAAACAATGTATTTGTGTTTTTTGTGTTTCATGTACTTTACAGGTTTTAGGTGACTGGCAACCTAGGTGGTACTTCAGATAATTCGAAAATTCTAGGGTTTAGAGAGGGAGAATACAGAAAAAAAATACCTTCCTCCCAGAACCTAATAGCAGGCAGTGTGGTAGAACCCCCCCCCCCCCCCCAGCAGCATGCAGAATCCCCCCAGAACCCTATGACAGGCAGTGTGCAATATCCTCTCCCCCTTCCAAATATAAACAGGCAGTGCAGCAAGCCACCCTCTCCTGGGGGAGCCCTGCATTGCTTGTGTGTGGGGGTAGGAGACATTTACTGACCATGCACCAGTAAAATGCTAAACTACTTATGTCCTGCAGGGCCATAACCCTTCCAAAGTTTATGGAGTTATCTGAGAAATGGTTTATCATCTAGAAATCTGCCCACTTTGTAAACTTAGTTGCGTAGCCCTTATTTTAAGGCACTGTATAAAGGGCTATTTTTTCCATGTACAGTACAATAAGCATTCAACATTTTCATATAATCCAGCAATCAGTTCAGAAACATTTTGCATTTTTATCTGTATATATTTGAACAGGCTAGTTGATTAAAAGAAGGCTTCTAACACTGAATTCTCAACTTAAAGAGAAACAAATCAATTTCCTAGGTTCTGTTCAGTTCCCCAGAGGTATCCCAATTGGGGATGCCCTGCTGTGTGAAACCCCCTATAATGCCCTACACAACTCACCTTTCCCACATTCCAGTGGCGCATGTGCGGTTTGCTCTGTTTACCTCTTTTGGAAAACGTCTCTTATTGACCGCATCCCCGCATTGAAAACAATGGGAGCTGCCTGGAGATTCCGTAGACAGCGCAGCCGGCCTGCCCGCTCCCACCATGCCGGCATTTTTTTAAAAAGCAAACACTTACCTGCATGGTCGGAGCGTGGAGGCCGGCGCCGCTCTCAGCTGTCATCAGAGGACGCGTCATCAGAGGACGCGTCATCAGAGGGCGCCTGAGAGCGGCGCCGGCCTCCACACTCCGACCATGCAGGTAAGTGTTTGCTTTTTAAAAAAATGCCGGCATGGTGGGAGCGGGCAGGCCGGCTGCGCTGTCAGCGGGCCGGCTTCCGGCGCCCGCTGACAGCGTAGCCGGCCTTCCCGCTCCCACCATGCCGGCATTTTTTTTTTTTATTTCAGGAAAAATTCGATTGGCACGAACCAAAAAAAATTTGGGTTTGTGCCGAATCGAATTTTCCCTGAAATTCGGAGCGAATTCCGGTTCGTCCGAACCGGTTCGCTCATCCCTACTGCTTGCCTGTACATGCTGCTCTGTGGCAGTGAATGGAATGGGCACTGTGACTGACACCAGGGGAGCCAAAGTTAGAAACAGGTTTGTTTTTTAAGCCCTGGAAGTTGCTGTGGGGGGAGAAAAGAGAGGTATCGTTTTGATTTGCCTTACAGTTCATTTAAAAACAGGATGCAGCCTGGTGTGCTAGAAAGATGGCGGATGACTGTTTGTGTACTGTTATTAGTAAAGAAAATATTGGTAAGCCTGAAATGTTATTAAAATTATATCCTTAACTAAAGGATTAAACCCATTTCCATACTATTCCAAAAATCATGGACTACCCACTTACTTTATGTTTTTGTTTGCAGCCACTTAGACTTTTTATGTTACCAGTCAGCCAAAGGTGTGTTTCATGTATGGCAGACATAACCCCATAAGCCTATTTATTGTTAGTAGAAAACACGTCATGGGGAATAACAGCCTCCACTGTTCCAGCTTATGTATCGAACATCTAAAATATGTTGCTAATACTCTTTATGTATACTTAGTTACTTAGTGCAAAAAGCTCACAAGGTCTCAAACAGAAAATAAATTCCCTTCCCATTGAGAAGGATTTATTGACTGAATTACAGAAGCTGATAGTTAATTTTCAGTGAGGGATTGAGCCGGGGACATAAACAAGGAAAATGAAAAGTCTGACTTTCTGTTAAGGCACAGAAGCTTTATGGATTTCCCCAAACATAAAACACACAGCGAGACCCTTTGCAGATTCTCTTGATTTTCATTGCTTTCTCAAAGTCATTCATGAGCAACCTCAAGCGTTTGATGTAGTCTCCTGAAAGTCATATGGCAACCATTGGTCAATATCTTCCTAAGATGTCATTTTAAAATACAATGAATACAGATTTTTATAGTATAGCTGGGCTTCAGAGGTATCTGGATTGGATGGCATATAAAACTAAGTCATAAAAGTAATCCTTCTCTAAATGTTTTTGTATGCCTAAGAAGTCATATGTATTTCATTATGTTTAAAGCATTACTCTTCTTTTTGCTGTCTAATGAATTAGAAAAGTTCTGAGGCTAGAAGGAAGGAATACAGGCTTCTGGAATCAAGATGGTGATTGACACTCCATTGACTGGTAGAAAATTGTATTTATACTATTGCCTGAGAAGCTACTGATAACCTTAAAATATTATGTCTTTACTGGAATAATAACATGAGTTAAGTGGTAGATTTGCCTTTGCATTGAATAGTTCTAACAATTTGAAACAGCTTCATTGTGAAAGAATTAGAAGGATTTTTGTACTGTATAAACCCAGCAGGTTAGAATGCTGAATTCAAATGCTTGAATAAATAGATTTTTCTCTAAAGATTTTGTTACAGAATAGAAATTATAATGTGAAAATAATGATTGCAAGCAAAAGAAGATAATTCTCTAAGGCTTTCCTGAAATGACTTAGCCAGCATCACAGCACCCAAAAAACTCTGCTTGGCTCTTCCCTGATATAAAATGTGAGGGAATGCATATTACATGAACATGCTAGCAACACATATAGGATCGCACAACATGCTTTCCTAACCCTGGTCCGTTAAAGTCCTAAAATTCTAGCCACAGATGCACTTGTTTTGGTTAATGCAAAAGACAGCTTAAGTTAAATATATATTTTAATGTGATAGGAGGGGCTGTTCACTCCCCCTCCCTTTCTCCCATTTATTCTTGTACCTGAGCCATTCCATTAGCTACTTTAAGCTGTAATATCAACAGGACTGCAATGGCCACAAATACAATGTGAACTTCCATTGTTTTTAGATGTTCAGCACATTTAAACTGTAAGTCTAAATATGATTAAAACTGAGTTTTGGATAGAGAGGAAACAAAAAGGGTTTTTTAAAGTGTACCTCCAATCAAATACAACCACAGAGGCCAGTTTACCAGAAAATGCTAGAAATCTCACCTGGTCCATGGTTCAGTTCTGCAAGCACAACCAACATGCCTACTGGTGGGGTTTGCTTGGGCAAGCTAAAAGGTGTGGTGCCATGCACGGCACATGCACGTCCTACCTGTACTAGTGAACCAGTGCAGTCCCCGGGTACATGCTTTAAGGATCTTCGGTTCATAAAAAATGTTGTTAAATGTCCCACCAAAAGTCATATATCTGGTCAGATTAATGCAGACTTGGACTTGGCTGCCAAAGCTTTAGATGCACAAAAAATATTAGTATTTTACCCATTTTATAGGTTTACAAAGAGGCTTATATTTCCCCTATCATGATGCCAAGGGGTGGATAATTTGAGATTTAGGACTGCTAAACCCATTTGTGAACCTCACCCGAGTGAATTTCCCTACCCAGGGAATCACAATTAGAGATGCCTGACAATGTGAAACCTTGCAGGTTTTCCATAAACTCATGTAGCCTTATGCAACATCCTCACTCCCTTCACCCGGCATGACCCCGTTTCCAGACATTTAAGTCTGCAGGGTGGGCAAAGCTCACAGAGCTGGAATGCCATGGCTAAACCACACAGGAGTTGTGAGATCAAAGAGAAAGTGGGGTTCATGATCTGCCCTTTGCACCACCATATCTTAGGCATGAACAGCCAGAGTCCTGGTAGCATTTGCTCACCTTTTCTTTCAGAAGCTGTTTCTCCCTAGTCTGAATGCCTGAAACTTAGTGGATCTCAAGATCGAGTTATTGACTTACGCTGTGAGGGAGGCTTTATCCCAGAAGTTGCCGGTAAATGGCAAACAGGCCTGCCTGCAATCTCGGAGCCCTGTTTTATGCAACTGGCCTAGGACGTAACAGACAAAAAGAGTATTTTATGCTATTTTCTCTGGACAAATCGTTTTTATATCGAGCAAAGAAACTGTGCTGTTTTTTCTGCCTCTAAACGTATCAACATTTTAAAATCAGACACTTATAAAATACACAATTATTGTGGCAGAATATACACTTTCGTTGGAAAATCCTTGTGTTTATGGTAGGTTAGTTTGAGTGTGTGCATTTCCTTTACATATTTGATCACTGGTATTCATGTATTTATTATATTAATAATTATTTGGGCAATTTGAGGTTGCAAATTAGCATTTATTACATAGGGCATGGCAGGATACACATAATATCTAGATAATTAAAAAGTATCAATTTCACTTATAATAATAAAACTAATATTGAACAAGCTGACTTTGTGAGGTTGTAAAAAGGTTAGCTGAATGCAACAAACTGCATTAATGAATTGATTCCAATAAATGGCCCCTCTGCTTCTGGAGTGATTCACAATTTTTATGAGAATCGTTAGGTATCATTTCTAGTTTTGAGAGATTGTAAGATCTCAGCAATTGTATTATATTGCTCCTATTTTGCTGGGTCCTCCTTTCTATTACATATGTTAAGTTTTGTCACACTGCTGTTTTTGAACACGTGGCCCAATCGAGAACTGTGGTCACAATCACAACCTACTCTCCTACTCCATTAAACTCTGTTAAAGTGCTGCTTTACCTGTAAACCTTTAGGAGAAATTGGAACTTGGATAAAGATCTGCAAAATTCATCTGAACAATAGCACACTGAGCCTTGTCATTTCATTGGAGAAAGCTTCCTGTTCGCACCTGCCTAATAGTCCAGGAACTGTGAACACAAATGTCAGAAGCGTAAATCCTGGCCTTGGCAGAATATTTTAGCTTTGGAGCAGCACTTTCTATTGTCCTATTGGTCTGCTATGGGGGGCATCCCAATTTGAGATGCTTCCCGCATATTCCCCCCCCCCCCCCACAGTCCTTGACTCTGTGAGCCGCTTCCTTAACGCTTCCCTGTTCCTCTTCTAGGAACGCTAGTGCCACATCATTGCTAGGGGCAGATCTAGAGTATTTATACTTGTCTGCTTCAACACACCCTTGACTCAATCAATCCAGTCCCCTGACTAATATTATAGCAATAAGTGAGAATTTCTCAAACTCCTATAATGTTTCAAGGAAAGTTTTTTTGACAAGGTACAAATACAGTTTTACAATACAATACAAGTAGCAACATTATTTGAAGCCTGCACCCCTCCCCAGTAACTTACCTTGTCTAGAAGAATGTACCAGTAGAACAGTAAGGATGCTACCGGTGGGTCGAGGTGCTTAAGGAGCTGGCCATGGCAGAAGAGAGGACCTTAGGTTTAGGTAAGTATGCCAGCTAGAGAAGTGAGTGTGAGTCTGTTTATCGAGAGAGAGAAGTTATTGTTAGAAGATCAAGATCTATTGGCCTACTTGCAAGAACTAGAAACCATGCTACCTATAACAACATATGGAAGCATCCTATAGTAACTCTCATAAAAAGGTCCATGCACCAAAATTATTTTTTTAATGTGGGTTTTTGACAAGCTGGGGCTGTATGAGTGGAGTTTGGGATTAATATTTTGTGACATACATATGGTGTTTCAAGGGTTCAGTTCAGCTCCCATGCAATCAAAATGTAAAGGGAAATAAAGTAGGTGTAAACTAATTTTGTTAAAAATGAACCCAGAGTAAAGTAAACTTGATTTGAATTCACTTTTAACAATCAACCCTCCAGCCTTAAAATAATCAAGACTAACTCACTGGGTTCATACTTTCACACAGCAGCCAGTGGGGTTTGCCCGGCAAGCATGAATTACAGCACTTTCCTTATCCGTGTAAATGATGAAGTGTGAGAGGTTGGATGCTCACCATAGAACCTATCGGTGTATTTATAATGCTCACTTCTCAGCCCTCATGCTGAACGTTAACCTATCAAGTGGGGTTTGAAATCTACTTGCACTCAGGGGTTTGTATCTCGATTTGATTTCAGGGAGTTTAACCCTTTTGTTGCCAAGCACGTAACACCTACGTGCTGGCTTGGCTGGGCCTTAAGTGCCAAGCACGTAGGTGTTACGTGCTTGACTTTCCTCGCTTGTAGTTTAAAAAGTAAAAACAACAAATACTCACCTGACCCCTTGTTGGATCCGGCCGGGTCTCCTCTTTAATTTGGTGCCATCCGATCCCCCGTGGGGGGTCGGATGGCTCCAGGAGAGCCCCCGGAATAGGCCGCCCCCCCCCCGCTTCTGCAGCAGCAGCTTCTAACTGTAAAAAAAAAAAAAAATAAAAATGACATTCACTTACCTGTGTGTGCGCTGGCTCCCGCTGTCCCTCCTCTTCACCTGGGGGGCCTCCGATCCCCCCCCAGGACTTACCGATCTTCAGGAGAGAGCCTGGGAGGCTCTCTCCTCTCTTCTGCACGATGGCGGCCGCCATCATGCCTCTAAGCCCCGCCCCCTTGGGGGCGGGGCTTATGAAGTCATCCCGGCCCCGATCTCAGGCTTCAGCCTTCTCAGCTTCTCAGATGCCGGTGATCGGTGCCCTGGAAGGAGGTGGCAGGAGATCCTCTGATCTCCTGCCTTCTCCTTCTCTGGATGCCGATCACCGGCATCTGTCAGCTGAGCGGCGAGGGACAAGAGCTTGCAATCGAAGGTAAGTACAGTAAAAAAAAAATTTTTTTTTTTCTAATAAAATACTTTTTATTATTGTGTGGTGTTTTTTTTTCACATTAACCCTTTGTGAGCTGGTAAGGGGTCCATGAGACCCCTTATACCAGTTCACAAGGCTGGGGGGGTGGCAAGTCACCTGCCCTAGCGGGTGGCTTGCCATTAACCCCCGCACCCCCATTACCTGCCTCCCCAAAGGCCAGGGGGGGGCAGAAGAGCCCGGGCCCACATAGGCTATGTGGGCTCGTAGGCTGCAGGGTGGGGGGGCCACCAAAGCTGGCCCCCCCACTCTGTGCCTACAAGCCCCCATAGCTGGTCCCGGGCTGGTTACTTTGGGTAAGGGGGACCCCACGTCATTTTTTTTTTTGGATTTTGAAGGGTTTTTAACCCTTCAAAATCCAAAAAAAAATGGGGTCCCCCTCCCCGGGAAGGGGGACCCTATGTCATTTTTTTTTTTAATTAACCATTTGTCATCCAGCAGCTATAAAAGGCTTCTGGGCAGGAAAGGGTGTCTACCTATACATATGTGGTATCGCTGTAACCGGGAGAAATTGGGGTTTCTCACGCAATAAGATTTTATTGACAAACTTACATTTTTTATTACAAAAAAACTCTACAAATTGTAAAAAAATGTTTTTTTTTTGTTTTTTTTCACACATTTCACCCAAAAAAATTGAGAATACACCTAAAAAATACAAACAAGACATTTCATGTTAAAGCCCAGACTCTGTTGAAAAAAACAATATATAATTTTCCTGGGAAATCCCTGGAAATCCCTTCAAAAATGACAGTTGAATATGTGTAGCGCAAAATGGTGAAACATCGTCTGGCAACAGGGAGTGGCAAATGCTGCAGGTAGGCTGGCAGCGAAAGGGTTAAAGCTGCATATTAACTTTCGGGGGTTGGGTTCTTTTTGCATTTGCATAGTGTTAGGGGGCTGGTGGTATTTACTCCCAGTAATATTTTGGAAATGGGGAAGGATCCTATTTTTTGTGGACTAGGGAGTAAATGCTACCATACTGTTTATTAAACTGGACCACCAGCCTTGCACAGTTCAAAAATAAAACTCACTTTCCCCATCTGCATACACAATACTGACTAAATCATTGTCAGCACTTACACTTGCCCCTGCATCCACTCAAAGTCCAAATGTTGCCTCACCGATTTTCTCATGATCGCCACCATCTGGGAGCACCCAGGAGGCTTCTTCCTTTCCTAACATCCCAGCCGTGCTGCAGCCTGGACTTAACCGACATAACCCACAATGCAAAGCAGCAGGAAACCCAGAGGCACTTCCTCTTTGCAGGCCACTGGCAGATACACAGGATGTCATTGAGAGGGAGTAAATGGCAAGAGTAACAAAAAGATTAATTCATTTTTATGTGCAGCAATCTGAGTTTGGGGAGGGATGTATATGAGCACTGATTCTTGTAACGGTCTTGGTCCGGTTTATGGGTCTATAGATTCTCTTTAAAGAGAGGCAACACCACACTGAGTGGCTGTTTGCTGCAACACCTCCGGCGTTCTAACAAAGGCTCTTGTGGATCACACATTTCAAGCGCAGTTCATTCTATACATAGAACCACCTGCCTCTTGACCTAATGACTTGGCTAGATAAATGGTTAGGTCTAAAAAAAGAGCAGTGAATGATAATAATGACAGTTTAGCATATTGGGTCCTCTACACCCTCTCTTACCTCTCAGACATGTTTGTGTTTCATTAACCAAGGCCCCAGTAATTAGGGGAAGTGATTAAGACTTAGATGTGACCTTGTGTTTACCTGTCTGGATCTTCTCAAGGATAGTTTAATCAGAAAGCAATCAGCATAAAATACACAAGTCTGACAATAATACGCTCAGAATCAGTGTCGGAGAAATTGCTAGTTACTTCTCAGTTCCTTTGCTATTGAGGCTTTATTGCAGGTTGTTTTTTTACTACTTGGAAGATCGGATGTATAAAATTTAAACTTAAGGTTATAGTGTATGGTCTAAAAACAATACTTGACATTGGATCAGGATAGTGAACCCATAAACCTGTTGTTCAAATTGAGTTTTTCATGGAAACCATAAAACTTAAAATAGTGGAGAGACTATTTAATTTTGGAACTTACAGGGGGAGTATGAGCAGCATAAAATGTTTGAATCCTTCTTGGAACCTGGTAGTGTCCCACACTTCTACCCAATTATCCTTATTTACTCCTTATAGAAATTAGTATTTTGATAGCAGCATTCATACCGATTATGACCAACATATGGCTTTGGACCTTTGAGGTTACAGCCACACTTTCTTGGTACCATTGCCATCACAGTGCCTGCACCATTGTGCTGGTTAAAAAGGGTGCTGCAGTCCAGGGGGATAATAGACCACTTCTACTCTGTTATAAAACTAGTTTAAAAACGATTCTACAGTTTATTTAAATAAGAGGTTGATTCAGCTGTGTGATTTTATGATTTTATGAAATGGGATATAGTTGAGGAATAAGTTGTATTCTTACGACAGTGGAGCCTCATGCTATTTCAGTAGCTATACCAGATTATTGAACGATTCAATGTGATCTGGATAGATACTGTAGGCTAAAACTAATACAGGGGGGGGGGGGGGGGAGGGCAGGAGATGTTCACTATAATTTGTATCATTTTTACGTTTAGTTGACAATTACTGGTGGTGAACCTGTTAGATACAATGAGCCTCAAGTGCAGCCCATGACAGCACCAAAAGGATTCACATTTTAATTCATTTTATATTTATTTATTTAATTTCATTAAATACAGCCTCCTGGGGGAGTTGGTAACTCCATATAATTCCACTAAAAGCCATCTAGTGGCATAAAGGTCTGCAGGAGAAGCATACTAACATGATATAGCTATCCACCTAATCATAATTATAATGCACCATAGTAATCGGATACATTATTATTATTTTAATATTCAATGATTTTTGGCACACTAAATACAAATTGCATTTTTTCCATACTTTTTAAAATTATTTTATCAACATGATCATGGGAATCTTCTGCTCCTGGTATTTGATCTAACTGGCAGTTGGGAAGGATTGTTATTGGAGGTATTTTTTAAATTCCCTTTATTAGGTATAACTGCCTGTTTGCAAGTTTTGCATCCCCAAAATGTAATTGGGGCGGGGGGGGGGGGGGGGATAATTAAATTTGGTGCTTTTTTTAATGCAAGCAGCAAATCAAGGGTGTGCACAAATGTCAAAAGTACTAAAAGAAAAAGACAGAACCTAAAGGAGCACTATCGCGAAAAAATTACCCAGTGATAAAAATCCATAGAAATATGCTGGATGGCGGGAGGAGGGGTCACTTATACACCCGACATCAAGAAATATCCAGCCAGGCTTGTATCTTTTATTTTAATGGATGGAAGAGGAAGTCAAGAGTGACAGGCTCTGTCACCCCTCATACACTAAACCTGTCACCCCTGGATTTTATTCCTACCAGGAGAAGAAAACCTCAAGCTTGGCGGGAGTTTTATTCAGTTCTGGTGTATAAGTAACCTCTCCTCTCATTAGCCGACATGTTTATATAGATTTTTAATACTATGCAATTTCGCGATAGTGCTCCTTTAAGGGGAAGGGCACTACACAGCACCTAAAAAAGGTGCCATGTCTGCTGGTCATACTGACCGTGAGCAAGAGCCCATAGGGGGCTTGAAACGCGTTGGTCTGCGCCTGAGGGGGGCCTGCCTGTCACCATACTAACAGTAAGCACTTGTTTGTTGTCTGTGTGCCCTTGCTCTCTGTGAATGGGTTTAAATATTTTGCACAAGGGATTATTTGTGATGGAAGCACTGGCACTTTATTAGGGTGAGGATATTAATTGTGAATTGTATATTAAGTTTTAGAATAATTGTATATATATGAATTTATTGATAGATTAGCACAGAATCACTTTGAAATTACTTATATGTATATGAGATTGTATTGTTAATGAGGGAGTGCGCCCCCTGGTGGCTTACCATGCATATGGTTCAGTAAAATTGTTTTTAAATTGGTTTTAAACAATATGCTACAATAAAATGGATTTATAAATTGATTGTTTGAGTGCAATAGTGAGTCTCTGTTGGGCTTTTTGGCAGGGGGTGTAGAGGTCACCCCAAACTAATACATCTGCTGGTGGATAAGTAGCATTAGAGAACCCAACCCTTTTGAAGAGTGCGGGCCACTTAATCGGTTTGGAAACTGGTCGTGGCCCACAATGAATAGGTTCAGAATTTCAGAATTTTTGGAATAGCATAGAGAAGATTATCTACATCAATCATGATACCCACTGTCTCCACAAACTTCATTAGATTGACTTTTTACACTCAGATGTCCTTCCACCACACCACCCCTTTAACAATCTCCACATGCTAGCAATGCACATGCGAATTTCCTTATCTCCACAAATATATGTGATAAAAGCCCATCCCCTCATCAGTCCCAAATCAGAACCGCATTTCCAATACTCAACCTAACCTAAAAACTTACTGATGCTAAACAGACAATCAAATATAGAAAAACTTATCTTGTTATAGTTTCAAACATGCCATCCAGAGATTTTTGTCTCAATGTCACTACGTTCCCCCAAGCCACTGCTGACAGCTCTGTTTAGCAATGCACTCCCTCTTTATCACTCTGTGCAACCTCTTATTCTGATCTCTCAAGGCTCCACCTTTAAATGCCGGTTCTTTTTAACCCTGCTGCTTTCCTGAAAACAGGTCAGGGGCATATGTAATGTATAAAAATGAAAAGCTCACAACAATATCCAGCTTTTTAATCCAAATATATAACGTTAAATATTCATGTTATGATTAGTTTCATAACACTAGTAAATAAAATGGTAAAAGAGGAACAACCACCAACCTAGAGTCTTCTTTATGGGGCATGGCGCATTGGTATGCCACATTTTCTGTATCCCTAGGATCACCCGATACACTTACCTAAGCGATGATCCCAAACCACAATACCGGGCATCTCTGCTGCCACCTCCTGTCTACCTTTATTCTAGGCACGTACCCGTGCCAGGAATTTCTGAATAGCTGGCTCTGGCACGCCCCACAGCTAGTGGTGAGAGGGGATGCAGCCAGCAGCGCACTTTCCATTTATCTTATCTTACTGTTCTGTTCTCAGATAGACAGAGAAAATCGAAAGGGAATATGGGTAGACCTGTCCCAACAGCACACGCAGCGGGAGTTTTCAGGTGATTTTCAGGTGATTCCGGTGGATAAACACAGTTCAGCATCATAAATCAGGATGCCCCAGTCAGGAGGAACAAAACCCAAAACAGCAAAAAGCTTGGGTTTGTTCCTCTTTAATAAAATAGTCATGGTCCTGCCCTATACTGAATTATTAGCAATATTCTGATTGGCTGACCAACCTTTAAATTAAAAATTCGAACAAGACAACTAATTTCATTTTTTTCATTTTATTTGCTATAAACAAAACTTTTTGGCCACACAGACATCTCAGGTAGCTTAAATAATGATACCCCTTTTTTTGGGGTGAAGGCTGTATACAACGTTTTTAACCATCCTTTTAGCCACCAGCTTACATACAGTAGCACTCAGCACCTACACTTCATAAAGCTTCTATTTAGCAGAGGTCATTCAAAGGACTAATCAAGAGTGTCCTGTACTAGCTCAGCAGGGTGTTGTTTTGATGGAAAATAATTATCTGATGATTATAACAATTAGCATTTTTCCCAGCACCAAGGCTAGCTCGTTTGCAAAATAAGGTACAGTAGGTATAATGTCACTGGGACAAAGAAGAAAATAACTAATTGGGATTGTACCCTTTGGGAACTACGAAAGAGTGGGCATTATGCTGCCAATACAAGCAACGTATGGCTAAAATGATAATTAAAATGAATACAGTTTTAATGTAAAAAATTGATAACTCTCTTCCGGTATGTTTGGGTGGAGCAATCTAGAGTTTAACTGAACATTCTCCAGCAATCAAGTGGTAGATTTAGGTGTGAAAGGATAGAACACACTCTGCAGATTTCCAGGATAGGTCACCCTGGAATATCAAGGCTGACTGCAAGCCAGGAGAGATTGGCCAGGGCTAGGTAAGCTATAGCCTGTTCTATATAACTTGAAGTCTTGACTCGTGAACCAATCTACTATCCACGGGAAGATGAACACCGAATTTAAGGAGTCATTTGCAGGAATCATAGGGGAGTGGAAAAAGGGGAGCATTGAGTTGGAAAAAAAGCTGAACGGAGACTTGAAGGATGGACCAAATTGTAGGATGACGCTTTAAATTTGTAGGGGCTGTTGCAAGGTGAGCAGGTGTTTTAGTTAGGGTGGAAGTAGAACTTAACTCTTTAAATACTTTTGCTCATCATAACATATGTGTAGAAATTGTGTTTACCGTATGCACCCTGGAAACAGATGATATGAAATAAATCAAAAGAGGTTTAATACCAGGAAAAACAAATTCTTCTCTATTCAGAGAATGGAAGACCTGATATTGGAAGTTATGGAGAAATGGGAAATGTTTTTGTTGACCTGGCCTGCCTCTGACCTTGTCTCACTTATATAGAAGTCCTCCTGGGATACCTCTTTAGCCTGCGATAGGAAGATTCCCTACCCCACCCTTCCTCCTTATTCTTCCCTATCGCTATTCCTATTTTCTCTCTTTTTTCATTATCCATTTTCTGTTTAGTTCTTGTCCAGAACTAGGATTTCATTCTAGATGGCCTAGGTGTATTGTGTTAGGGGCCAGCATAAGCTACAAGCAAGTTAAATAGAACAGAGAGATAGTGCACTAAGTTGGATTTTTATTTGTCTCAAGGACAAAATGCTAAAAGATAAATTAGAGCAGTGTTCCTCAACCCCCCCCCCTCCCGGGAGAGCCACGAAACAGGTCATGTTTTACTGATCTCCACATAGCATTTAAAGTATTTAAAAAATCAGATTAAACTAACATTATTATCAGAGCTCTCTGCTGCTTATAGTTCATTCTGTATCAACGTTTGTCACTGGTGGCTGGACAGGCATAACGAAGGATTGTGAGACAGGTCAGTAAAAATTAAAATATTCCTGGTCCTCGAGCTGGATGGTTTTGGGTAGAGGCATCCATACATTTTTGTCATCTGTATTCTTAATTCACAGTGATCTGGCCTTGTATATGTGAGTTAATAATGTATTATATTGTCATTTGAGTTTTAGCCCTGGTTTGGACCGAATAAGGCTTTCAGAAAATATGTATGAAAAACATTCGTATGTGATCGAACAGGAAATAAAGGGAGTGTCTTTCTTTGTGCTCTTGGCAGATGCAGGATTCCCCCGAGTAATATAGCGCTTGTCTCTGTTTCTGACTGTATTTGAAACTGGCTCAGAGCCTCATCCAAATGATGAGCACTTTGTAAAGCAAAGATTCCCTCCATGCTCCCCTTAGCCCCTCCATCCCAGTTAATAATTGATGTCTTATCTACAAATGGCAATTTGTGTTGAATATGCATGCTGGCAATTAACGTGTGTGTAATTAAAACCCTGCTCTGGGGCTTAACAAACTTTTTCTGTCATTCTGAGAGTTTCAGCCATTCCTGTTAATCCCAATACCCATGTGTAAGAGGTGTTCCTGCTGGCGAATACTGTGTCACAGCGCAGGGATTGGAGTGTGTGCGGCTCTAAATCGCCATTTTCCAATGTTTTAATAGTGTAATAAAGGCATTTTTTCCTAATTATTGGGTATCACATGATGTATTTTGAGCTATTTGTTCTCAGTTTAATGTAATTTAATGGTTTCCTTGCTCGTATCTAATACTGTATTTCAGTTTATCTCTGAGTTATATCTCTGAAAATGGTCCGCCACCTCCTCAAATCAGCTGTATGCCTCACACCCCAGTGTCTCAAGACACCCATTAGCTTGAAGTCCCAGGATGGGGACATGTGCAGCCAGTGGAATTCACTTGGCAGAAATGCACAATGCAATGGGCCATTTTTACTTTTAGCCTTCTTCAAGAAACCACGTTTTAACCATTTTCTTCTCTGTAATATCACCTGGTGGTCACATTTACCTGAAAAATACTGTCATTTTTTTTAAACCTTTTCTCTGCCACAGCAGACCTCTCATGTGTGGATCCTCAATATTCACCTATCCTGAAGATCCCCCCTGCATCTACAAGTGCACCAAGGCAGTAATTGGCACACCACTATTGTACACAATGACAGGACACCCTGACAGTGGTGGCGCTTTCATAGATCTTTCATGGGAAACAAATTAAGGTGACCTTGATGTCAGATAAGACTGTAGCCTTGCCTAACTCGGCAGCAGGGGGCATCCAAAATAAAGGTAGCCTGCGCCACATTCTGGTGCAAATAGCCTGATCCTGATATCCAGTGGGTTTGCTTTTGAGCGCTCACCTGGTGAACAACACAGGCAAATTTAAGGACCAGACAGTCTTTTTGGAATTAAGGGTCAATTTAAATGGTCACAGCAGACTAGTAGAAATCTGGTTAATACAGGTACATACAGATTTCCTTAAAATAATTTTGTATTGGGACACCTGCAAGTACATTTACATTTATAGATGAAAATGACTGCAACTCTTTCCCTCAAGGACATATTTTTGTCTACAAACCTAAATAGAGGAGCAGAGGTATCAGGACAGAGAGGGCAGTAGTGACTACCATAAGATAAAGGGCAGTGGCACGTTACTGTTGGTAGGGCACATCCAGAATATGAACATAGGACCTTTCCCGCCTAAAGCAAGAATCATAAACCTAGAGCCATTGTTCAACACACAAGGTACTGTAGGTAGGGCTTGCTGGGGATTTGAACCATTTGCAGATCGAGAATCAAACCCCCATTGGGCATCACAGGTATTTTATATCTGTGATTTTGAGTCGATTACATTGATTTAGTTGTCTACCGACATTTACAATATATAATAATTAATTAAAAGTTAACTATGTAATTGTGTTTGCTTTCACCTTTCCAGTAATGATATGCATCTGCTGACTCTAGTTCAGAACTGTATCATCTCTTTTTTGGTTTCTAAATCTCATTTACAGCTTTTATTTATCCTTTATTTATTTCCAGCATCATGTTAATGCTTCTTTTCACTTCTATTATTCCCGTAATCTGCTCAGCTCCTCCATTTGTATTGCTGATCCGCCCACTTTCTGGATTGTAATAATCTATAGATACAACAGCTTTGTATTAGTGATTCATTTCAATTCAATACCATCCATTGAGTATCGCTGACCTGTCTTTCTCAATGACTTTACACATCTAGCATCTGTCATGCCCTTTTGTTTAAGTGAACCTGCACAATGTTATACTGTATATCAATGAACTCACAGCTATACTGACACTATGATAAATTTGTGCATTATCACCATATTAATAAAAAGTGACTGATAGGAATTAATATACAGTACCATTAACATTAAATGACAGGAATAAATCATTAAACACACCAACACACAGGAACATTGTTCTTCTAGTGCTTTGTATGCCTGTCTAGCTTGAACCTCCTATAGTCATCTGAGCCAGGCTGTGGCATCATGTAGCCCTCCTCCAGCAATGGTGAGAGGTTACCTAGGTATGCTGGGTAACTGTTAGGACAGAAACTATAGATGCGTCATCAGGGTAGTTTCTAGGCAAAACAGTGTGTAAAGGGAAAAACTATGACACCACCTCACCACATGCCACTGACCCATATCAGCATGTGTCATGCTGTGCCTCTTCCTTAACGGTAGGCAGTGCCCCTTCCCATGATTATGGCCTGCACCACTAACAGCGACCCTGACTCATCTGCAAAAAACAGGATGGCTCGAATAAAGGTGCCCCCAATAGCTTTGGGTCTCAGGGCAATCTCCCTGCTTGCCCCCCCCACACAGAAACAGCTCTGTGTGTCATGATATCGTAGGACTAGCTGATTATCTTTGAACTTGGCACAGGTTGGTCACAGGTGTATTCAGATTACCCATAGGGTCCTTTTGGTACCCAATGATTGACTTTAGTTCATGTAACCTTGAAAATGGTTGTGTGGACTAAGCTTATTTTTAGGAAGGTCTTTTTTCTATTCCATTTGCTTTGAATAATTTATTATAATTCTTTAGGTCACTTTTTACTTACAAGAATATATATATATATATACTATTTTGGCCTAGTGGTTCAATTCCCGAGTGGACCATGGCTGAAGTGCTCTTGAGCAAGGCATCTAACCCCCCACCGCTCCATGGTTGTCATGGCTAGGGCCCCCCTGCACTCCCGACTTGCATGTGCACTTACTGGTGGGGTGCACTTGTGTGTGTTTTGGGTTAAATGCGGAACTCAAGTTCCTATGAATGCTCAATCATACAATGGTGATATAACCACATTTACACACTCCCATGGGAACTCAAGGACATCTCCAGGGATGGGCAAAAATAAAAAACAGATTGAGTTAATTCTGGATCTCCAGCATGACTGATCTTTTGAGGCCCCACTGGATGAACCAACATTCTTTGCACTTTCAGCTTGGATGCTCACACTGTTTTGCCAAACTGGCTGCGGCTGGCTTGTGAGCGTCCACCACTGCTAATTGTAATTGAAAGCGGTAGTTGGTCACACCCTCTGTGCCAATCAATGAGAGAGCCTGTTCCCTTGCAACTGGAGGCAGGGACATGAATCGATGCCAACCAGGAAGCTCAAGAATAGGTGCTATAGAGCTAGGTGGGCTGCAATGGATCAATCCTGTGAAAAGTTAGGTTAGTATTTTGCTTTTTTATTATTTTGGCTAAAGAAAGGCTTTGATACCCCACATTCTAAATTATTATGCAAATAATATTTTCTCTTATTTTCCTAATGTCAACATAATTTATAAAGTCATAAACCATGAGAGTATAAATCATATTTAATTGAACAAACCTCTGAATAATCACAGTAATTTTTTCACAAATTAAAATACTCAAAATGCGCTGTTACAAATTATTATGCACAACAGAGTTAAAATACATTGTAAAGAACTGAAAATTGTAATTTGTTGAATTTGCAGCATTTACGGTTCACATTTATTAAAATCAAAAAATATTTGAATTAAAAACATTTTAAAGCGGTCCCACACCCATTTTTTACATGATTGGTGTGAGGCAGCATTGTGACAGGCTCGGGGCATCCAGATTGCTGAAGCCCCCCCTGGCATAAACCCCCCACAATCATTACCTAAAGAGAGTCTCCTTTTCTTTTTTCTCTAATTGTGGGGCCTCATTTCGCTGGCTGATCGAGGTTCAACTATTTCTGCTTGGCAACTTGAGCAGGCCGCTGAGGTTTGCAGGACTCCAAAGGTACCAGCAGCTTCAAATACCTGTTTTCTGCTTTGTAACAGTATTATAATAGCATTTTGGCAGCTGCTCTGTTAAGCCGAAAAATTTGTCTTGCAGAAAACCTATTATGCCTGTATCTGCATGAACCTCTCATTGCTCCTCATCCACCATGAATCTCTTCACAATATGAAGCTTGCACTTGGTTTCGCGAAATATCTAATGTTTTCATACCTTTCCAAGGCATTGCACTATGTGATGCTTTTCGGCAGCAGAGGGATACTTTTTCTTTCCCATACTGCTTAAAACCCATGGTCTGCTTAAAAATCTGGGACATCCTTCTTAAGTAGTTTTCCTTTAATTGGGGTCATCTAGCTCTTGTGTTCCAAAGAGCCCTGAGACAGCATATCATTCATGATTTTCATTGGAAAATAAAAATTACATTTATATGACATGTTAATCCAAATCGCAGTGTAGTGCTGCACTACAGATAGGATTGATAAAGGTAGACACTATACACTGGGCCACAGAACTGGAGGTACAGACAGCTATATGAAGAAACTCAAATAATGGCCGCATTGATAAATAATGTTGATAATTGAAGACTCTCATTCACTTAAAGTGGACCAACACCCAGGATTTTGACTATCCTGGGTTTTGGTCCACTTCGGTGGGGCACCCCGATCGGGGGTGCCCCGCTGTGTGAAACCCCCCAGAAACCCCAAAAAACTCACCTCTCCCCGCTCCCACGTGAACGCCGCAGCCAATCCCCGCCAACATCTAGGCGGGGGACAGGAACGTACAAGCCTCTGCCGCCGCCTCCCGCGCGTCACTCTCGGCGCACGCGCCCCCGCCGGCCATTCACAAAGGGCGGCGGCGGAAGCAGCGGCGGATCAGGTAAGATCTTTTTGGGGTTTCTGGGGGGTTTCACCCCGCGGGACATCCCGATCTCGGATGTCCCGCGGGGTGGGAGGTGATCGGCCCGGGAATCTTATAGATTTCCGGGCCGATCACCCCTGGGTGTTGGTCCACTTTAATAGCTAGAACCGTTTTTTTCTATATGACATCTAAGGATACGGGGTGACAAGGCAACGTGGCTCGCAGGGGGCATTGTTTGGGTAAACTTCTAATATTCTTCAGAAACATTATAGCTAATCCTAATAATTAAGTTAACTTTCCAAGCTTCATTTTCTTTTTAATTTAATGTTAATGTTTAATGTTGTTATATATACTGAGTTTATGTTTTTAGCTGTACTACTGTATTATGCCTTTATTGCATTGTTGCTGTATTTTATTATATGTGAGAAATAAAAAAAAATATTAAAAGTAAAATTGCCTTATTGGCAGAGGTGGATGCTGTATACTGTTATAACATTATAAAGCTCCATAAACCATAAATGTGTCCACTGCATCTTCTTCACCAAAGATGTTCTAAGTGTAAATGGACAATTGCGTGTCCCCCTGCACTCATCCTTATGTCGGTGCCGCTAATGAGCGCGCACCTCCAGCTGGCATGGCGGGATGATTAGCTGCGAGCAGAGATGGTGCCTCTGATTGCTCGCATTGGACAGGTGTTGTTTAATCAGTATATCCGACACCCTGGCCAAACGCTCCCTCCTTTGAATAGCTCACTTCCCTGTAGGCAGGGTGCCTCTCTGCACCCTCTGATGATAGAGCATTGATGGAGTTGGTGGACTCTGAAATACAGTTTATTAACTGATTTGCCTCCACTGTAGTGTAGACATTATTATCCAGTATCTCTTTGTTTCTAAAAGAAATGTCCAAATGTTATTATGTACATCATAACTCAACCCTGTGCAAGTCCATTTATAGCCTTATTAATGTATTTTTAAAGGAAGTACATTATGCTGGGCTTTTATAGAGAACATGGAGTATAGACCAGCAACTGGTGCCTAGACTGGAACTGACGCATCACTGGACCGGAACACAGACAGGGAAATAAAGCACAAACTAGACTGGGAACAGGAGTTCATAAACATTCACTTTAGTAGCTGGAGCCATACAAAATATGGCATCCCTGTATCATTTTTTATATGAAATTTAAAGAGACTCTAAACCTAAGAGCAAAAAACAGGCAGCAAGCAGCTCATAAGATGCCTGTCCCATGTGCAGATGCCGTAGCAGGTATCCAAAGTTTGCGCCTCCTTTCAATTTCATTTCTCCAGGACCACGCAAAACAAAGTGGTCTAACAGCTACTCAGTCACATGGAGCCCTCAGCAATTGTGAATATGGCAAGCCACAGTGGTCCTGCAGCTGTCTCTCACCACAACAGAACATGAAATATACAAATGAGAGATCCTAGACTGATCTCACCAACCCTTACTGAAGAGGCCGCACACTGAGTGTAGATAAAAAAGTCCAATAAATTTAATAGACATTCATTATATACATAGATAAAGACACTAATCTAAACACATACAAGATTAAAAAACACAAAAACAAGCGGGTGGATCCCAATTGACGGTGACTAATATATATAAAGTTAGAAAGATTGTACAATGTATATAAGATATGAAGCGTATGGTGTAAAATACTGGTAATGGGCCCAGATAAAAAGACAATATAATCAGATAGATGATCCAAATCAACCAAGGTAAAGCAATGGTGAGATAAAAATTCAAATAGAGGGGGAGGCCGATTCATCAATAGCGCCAGGTAGCGACAGATGAGCGACTGTAGCGTGATTTTTTCAGCGCCAGCCAGTATTCGCTGTGCTTGGCCGGCATTAGCTTGATGACAGCGAATACAGCGCTCCGAATGTGCTGTCGCTGTCCATTCCTTGTTTAAACCCCAGAGCGCTGGCGGCGATCTGTATTAACTAGTTTTTAACCCCTAAACAACCATATTTTTTGAATGTAACATTATACATGTTTTTAGAATCATTTTGTTATATGAATACATTAATCTCAGACCTGTTAGATCAATTCTGCACATAATTTTTTTTTTTTTTTTTTTGACTTAAAAATAAATCCTAACATTGCAGAAGTGTTCTCCGATTTTTTGACATTAAAAAATTTAAAAAAAAAATTATTACCAATTAATCATGAATTATTATAGATTGCTCCATTGAAATGCATTGGACATCGCCAGGGAGCGACAGCTCATACCTGGCGCTGTGAGGGAATTTGCAGCGGCGCTGTTCGGTCCAGCCGGCTTCATGATGAATGCCGCGCTAGCCGTCGCTCTCGCCGGCGCTAGCCTCATTTTGCTTGATAAATGCGTCATTGTGACCGCCGCGGGCGTACTTGAGTCGGTAGTCGCCGTTAGCTGCCGCTACCTGGCGCTCGTCAGACACTACCTGGCGCTATCGCTTGATGAATAAGGGCATAAATCAATAAGTCTAGTGCAAAAAAGCAAACAAGTAAAAAAAGTGCTGAGTGCATGAACATACTATTTACAAGTAAAACCACAAATGTGGTATGTGCAAATTACAATACAACCTGCGCTGCATATATAAAACAGAGCGCTATACACCACATATACAGGGTTGATAAACAAGTGTTAAGTAAGAAGGAGTCCTCCTACTCCTTCTTACTTAACACTTGTTAGGATCTCTCATTTGTATATTTCATGTTCTGTGTTTCCCTTATGGCTGGCACCTACCCATAATTATACTGCGGTGCACCTTCCATCACACTTGTAGATTCCTCTCACCACAACAGAGCATGATCAAGACTCCTAAAGCTGTGCCATGAAACGGTCTTCCCAGCTCAGACACAACACAGAAATTGAAGCGAAGTGAGCGTCCTCACTAAAATTATGTAAAGTATTTACATATAATCAGAGCTTTTGAGATGCTTTGAAATGGCTCATTTTACACTTGTCGCAATGGGGATAAGGGAGAAGAAAGTTAGTGTGTGCCTGGTCAGGGACCTAAAGGGAAGATAAATGGCTGACTACCTGAGGCACATAGAATCATAACCTATGGTGGGCTTGTAACACCCTGAATTTTCATCCAGCCCCCAGTTGATGGGGGGTACACAGGACCAAGGCAATGTTCAGCTGGTTGCAAACTTGGGTTTAGCGGAATAAAGGGCTAGCATGCAACAGGACACTAACAACAGACAAAAAATGCAGAAAGCAAAGCTAGACAAACACAAACAAGGTACTCACTGAAATCAGGAACCATATACAGACCAAGATGGTAGAAGCACAAAGTGAATCAAGCAGAACTAGACAGGACCCTATATTTTTGGTTACAGCGAGTACATGAAGGTACTCCTGAGCACCACACACACTGAATGCCCAAAGACTAACAATGAACCATACAGGAGGCAGGATCCAACAGGAGCTTATGAGAACACCAAGCGGACAATCACAAACACCTGAGAAGGTGTGGAGAACACAGGCAATAGCCAGATAATCACAAACACACACTTACAGTTAGCACACAGAAAATACATAAGATTGTAGGCGAAGACTGGAAGATAATGTATAATTTTTTATAGATCAGAACTGTTGGATGCGTGAAGATCTACATCTTTTCCACTATAAGTCCTCATGGCTTATGGATACAAGGAGACCTTCACTTTGCAGGTCTGAGCAATGATGCTCTAGAGATACCCCCAAAGTTGACTCCATAAATGTTGCCTTTGTGATGGAGAAGTAATACACTGCATACCTCCTAAGTGTCCCTCATTTGAAGAAACTGGCCATTTTGAGTCCATGTCCCTCATTTTTCTTTGAGGTGTAACATGCAGTTCTGCTTCAAAAAAGATGCATTCACCTATTTAAAGTGTCCATCCCTCAATGAAGGGTTTGGCTTAATTCAAAAATTGTCCCTCTTTCCCACCCCAGAAATTGGAAGGTATGTATACTGCATTGATGAGACATTTTTGTCTCATATTTCCAAAATGAGCTTTTCGATCATCTCTCCATAAGGATTTAAATTAGAGAAACACAATTGTGTGATGATTTTTTCCATATTCATAGCAGAGAACACCAGAAAGAAAACATGCTAAGTGATTGCTAAACGTCTTACACTGGTTCCTCAAACTGAGAGCAAGGCATTAGGATAAACTTTCTCCCCAGCACCCCTGATCTTGTACCGATTGGTGACGATAATTAGGAATCTGCCTCTCTTTTGTTCTAATCCTTTATTGCTCCAACAAGCACAGATTCATTTGTGAACATCGGTGGAGCCAGAAGGTCATGCTGTGGTCATTTTAGCATAATGACCAAGCCAGCCGTTTCCAAGATACATTTGTTTTACGCGCTAATCCAAGCAGCACCATTAACGGAGATATTGCCAGTCAGCATCTGTGACAGTATTGGCTGGTAATTATCTTGTCCCTTAACCCCTGCCCTGACTGATGCTTCTGCTTTCTGCCTGCTTTGTATTGTAGCATTATGTCCGATGTCAAGACATACTTCTGACACTATTATTTTCACATAACCTGTACTCTGGGGATGTCTGAGGTTGTCATTATAGGAAACAGCATAGAAAGCGGGAGGATTAAATCAGGTCAGCTAGATAGAGACAAGTTCTTGCACATGGCATTGATGTAAAGAAATTGTCCAGGCAAACCCTGCTGAACATGGATATCTGCCAGTCCGCACTGGAACATCTCTAGTCTCTCATAATACAGCCAGGCTGCTATTTAAAAATCAGGCTAGGGCTGCTCCAAATGTCTTCTAAGAAAGGGGTATATGCCTTTTTCCTCCTGTCTACTAATCAGCAATACACTTCCAGCATAAAAAAAAAAATTCTTTTTGCACAAAGTGCAGAAAGCAGTACAGAAAACACACACACAGAAAACACACAAAAGAAGCCACCCCAATGCAGAAAAGATGGTGACTTCCACATAGTTTGATGCAAGAGAGGCGGAGATAGGTCCACCTTTTCGGTTGAACAAAAGTGGTCATGCATAAATGCAATCCAAGGGATGGGCTATAGAAGAGGGGCCGGATCTCACATTCAGCTTTATTCAGGAACACTCCAGAATGAATCCTCTACATGGCAGATAAGCATCTAACCCAGACAATCACTTTTTAACTTTAGGGTTGATTCAGAGCCCCTTTCTCATCATTTTTATGGAGGTCTTGCTACCAAACGAAAAATTATGCAAAAATGAAAACATTTCACACTAAAGTTCTCGCCAAAAAAAGGCTTTGCTGAATCAGACGAGGGGAAAAAATGAACGAGAATGGAAATATTCACGCCAAAAAAAAGGTGAGAAAGGGGCTCTGAATCAACCCTTTTGTATGTAGTTATGTGCTTATTGATTTTACACAACTGAAGGGTAACCAATCCAATCAGGCACATCTAGCAGCATTTCATGATTTTGTTTATTTTATTGTTAAAAACGTGTTAGACAAACAGGTGTATTGTGAACCACTTTAAAGTAAATTCATTAAAATAAAAATATGGAGTCTTAAGCTTTCAAGGGCAGCCCTGACATTTAACTTTGCTTGGGATTGCTCTGGCACAAGCATTCAGAAGCTGAGCTGCAGCCAGTGAGAGAGGAAGCCGGCCGGAATCCGCTGCCAAACCTTTGTCATTATTGTGGAAGGTGTGGCTAGCTATGTTGTTTGTTGATGAGTATTGGTTAAGTATTCCTTACTCACCTGGGATTTCATATTAAAGAGACCCTGCAGTCAAGTCAAGGTATGGTAATCATTTTAGGCTAACTAACACTGGAGCTCTCTGTAGTAACAATACTATCTCAACAGACAACGATTACACGTGGAGGCTGATTCACCAGTAATGCCAGGTATCGGCAGATGAGCGTCTGTGTATCGGCGCTTAGAGCGACCGCTAGTAGCCGCTGTAAGCGGGTATAGGGCGCTGTAACAGAGCGCCTCATTCGCTGTAGTAACCTAGCCCGCATTGATGAATGGGATGTATGTTGGCCGCTCTAATACCAGTACAGCATCGCAGCGAGCGAAAGGTAGTGCCAGCTCAGTGCGACCGACTCTCTGCGATTCACACCATTGGCGCTCCACACCATACATACACATCGTCGTCGCTAAATCTGGTCGTTATAGCATAGAGGGTCAGATGCTGTGTGATTAAAGTCTGTTTTTGAACACATATACACCAGTAACAAAGCGAAAAACACACATGGAATTACATTGTTTTAACACATTAACACTTTAGTGCCAGACCTGTAATGACAATTCTGCATAAAAATATAAAAAATATAAAAGGTCAGTTTGTTTGCAGCCAGGAGAGGTCACGCAATGATTTGAGCAAAAAAAAAAAAAAATTGTCAAACATGCTATACGCTGAGCCTCCTATAATAATACATTGGATGCTACATGACGCTGTTAGAGTAGCTCACCAGATTCGCTTTCATAAATGTGGTTTGCGCCCGACGTTCACCAGACACTGCCTGACGCCACGAGGTACTACCTGGCACTATCCCTTCTTAAATAACCCCCTTAGTATTTATTGAGTAGTTATATAAGAATGCCAGTCATATGAATAGTTCCAAAAGTATGCATCACCAGTTGGCTAGCATGTCCCATTAAACTAGCACCCTAAGTAGATGCCCACAATCCAGAACAAGAAGTGCCACTGATGGGCTTGGCTGTGGAGGCAGACAGGCAGGCATAAAAAAGTCTGTACTTACCTCTGCAACTGCCCCGTGCACCGCCGGCATCTTCTTACTTACCAATAATGGTGAGACAGTGATCACATCTAGTGCAGTAGGGTCTATTAGGCTAACACCGCCTAACACGCTAAATCCACCTTGCCATATCCCATCCCCTCCATTGCTCCCAGGACGCTGTCATGAGAGGCTACACAGCTGGAAGATGGAATCGCTGGATATCGGCATTGCATGGAGGACCTACAGGGGACCAAAGTTGAATATAGGTTTTTCAATGTTAGGACAATATATTTTTAGTTAAGTTAATGTGCCACTTTCTAGGAAAGTTGCTTTTTTTATCAATTATTTTTACATTATATATATATATATATATATATATATTTGGGAGTAGATGAATTGCCATCAGATCTCTACTTCTCTTCCATCCATGAATAGATGTGCACTCCACCACACTGATAATCTTGGTCGGCAAAATGGAAGCAGCACCATCAATAACCCAGCCCACATCTTTTAGAACTATTAATATTTCTGCAGTGGCACACCACATTTATTCAGAATAACGTTAATTGCTATGATACAAAGAGGGGTTTGGTCACTTCAGGCATTTATGAACCCTAAAACATGATGAAACATTATCAAATGCCCAGGTGGTGGTAGAATGGAGGAGGTTATGGGCCATAAGTTAGAAAATTGGTCACCATTAGAAAAGTTAAGTGAGAGATAGTGGTAATTAAGCCTAATAAGTCTAATCCTCTGGTGACACACGTTGATAATTATGCTCGATTTATATTAGCAACAGTGGCAGATGGGGGTCAACTTTTATGTGCACCCAGACCAACCCAAACCCTTGCTAAGTGATGCTACCAATGTGCTTCCTGGCCAGTCAACAAGTGCATTTCTGGGCTGAAGATATAGCAGTGGCCCAGAATGTGGCTGGGATTTCTTTTTTAGGGGGTACAGTGGGGCCAGGTAAGGGAGGCAAAGATTGTATAGGGATGTTAGAAAATAACAGCCCAGCCGGCTCCAAAGAAGTTTGCTCCTAATAACAAATTAATACTGGAATATCATTGCCTCAGCAGCCAGATGCCTGGCCTCTGTCATGAGAAGACCAAAAACGTGGGCATCTGACCTGGTTCCACAGCCCTGGCAATGCTCAGCCCTCCAGTCATGGCCACATGAGAGGAAGAGTGAGAGACTTCCATATATTCTTAGGGTAGGAAGGAGGTCCATGAACATTTTGCTAAGGAACCCTTTTGTTTGTAGCTATACCATTGGATAACACCATGGATTTTTTGTCCTGTCTCTAAAGAGCAAACTGGAAAGAAGCCTATAGCACCACACAGCAATAATAATATCCAGTAACAACCTTTCTTCACGCTATACAAAATCGGGCTTTAACACCACTTTATTATTATACTTATTCTTCACTTCTGATGTGTGTAATGTGCAGTTTTCGGTAGGAAAGCGGATGTGTATGTCCACAGCTTGCAGAGCGTAAGGCTTCCTCATGGCGATGAGTGTGTGCTACCTGACACAGCCTGATCTGCGGGGGAGCCTCTGGCCTCCAATAACCTTATTTTCATTTTTTACTTTGCTCATTACAAATTAGCTCATATTTGGAGCTTAGATTCCGGACTGTTAATTAATTCAGCATAAGTCTGCCACGCTGGAGGAATCCACTATCCAAAGGCATTGCATCCGCATCTGTTCACAAACAGAGGGGAACATATTTAACAATGATACAGCTGAATTTGGCTTTGCTTCCAGGAGGAAAGACAGGGGAAGCAGGGGCTAGCGATGACACTGCAGCATCATTGCTATGCCTATGGCAATGGCATAGAGTTAGAGCATTCACAGCTTTGAAAAATTGAAATTTGTATCAGCCTGAAATTTAGCCGATGTGTCTAGTTTTGAATAGGGTAAGGATGTTTTGGGGGCCCTGTATGACTTTTATTGCAATCCTTGACCAGTTTTGGCAGATTTAGCCACACTTTTTGTGTGCACTTTTTGGCATAGGATGTACAAATCGCACTTCTACTTATAATCACTGTTCAGGCATTAAAAAAAAACAAAAAAGAATACTCACCAGCAATCCTTTGAAGCAGCTACCTCCTAGTCCTGTGCTCATAAACGGGTCCCTGGCTTCCTGGTATGTTCCCTCGCCTTCTACAGAGGGTTGTACTGGGACATTGCTTGGAACACTTTCTCTTTCGCAGTAACTGGGATGGGCGTGTTCCAGTGACTGATTGTTGTGGGTTTGAATGGAGGATGAGTACCTGAGGAATATAGGGGAATGTGCTACTCTTTGATCTCAGAAAGAAGTAGATTTCTTTTTCCATCTTGGACAGTTCCTTTAATAGCTCATTAGAGCTAGTTCTAGTTGTGGTAAAAGTGTAGTAGAAGATGAAACATCAGAACTAATTTTAGCTTCATTCTGTCGGACTTTAAGAAACTATTATACTGCATCTTGGTGTTCTTGGTGGATTTTACCATGCTCTTGCGAAAGCCTGTCTCTTCGATAATTAATTGTATTGAATACTCTCAAGGGTGAAACAACCTTGTTCCTACACACCAATGACTTGGTTATCGACCATCATTGCTGTTCATGTATATCCCCAACTATCATATGTCACCTACAATGAAAATCAACCAGTTTCTGACTTTAGAACTAAGTTGAGTGAATCAGTAAGTTCTGACTAGAGGGAGTCGCTTTCATTATTTGCTGGTGCAAAGTTCTTTTGCTTTTATTGGGGTGTAAAGAGACCCAAATGTGAATTGGTATAAATTAAAAAAATGGAAACAAATCCTGGTAAAGGCAACAAAAGTATTTGTTCCCTGCATAGATTATAATTCTATACTGTAATTTCAGCTTTTGACATTTATTTGGTTGTGCTGCTATATTACGTTATTCATCTTATCGTACTTTTCTCACTGGGGGCAGTCTAGTTACAGGGACCACATGTGTTAATGTAATGAGGAATCAAGATGTTCAATTAACCCAACTGCTCCAGTTTTTCCTGTGAGGAAAACAATGACATGTCGGGTTGCCAGTTAGTTAAGGGGTTAACGGCTGCCCTCTGCCTAATTTTCAGTGTACAAGGCAGATGGTCAGCCCATCATGGGAGCGTAATATAGTTTTGGATGTTAGGGTTATTAATACTGACATATTTCTAATGTCTTTTCAATTTGCATTTCATTTTTTCAATTTTGGCATCCTGCTGAATGCTGATGAACTTGGACTGAATATAAAAAGGGCAGAATCCTGTTCACCTCTAATATTTTTCCCTTTGACTTAATGAACTACAGGAAATGAAAGCAGAATTTAGTCTTCTGTTCCTAGCCGTTAAGCAGCTTAGGTGGTATATGAGGTTTATGCTTTGCAGTATACATATCTTTACCTATCTGTGTGTGTATGCACCATTTTTAATGAAATAATGGGATTTTGGAGTCTAAAGCTAATATATATATATATATATATATATATATATATATATATATATATATATACCGACATGTAGGCCCTTTTTGTATTATTGGCACCAACAACATCTGTCCAATATCATCTTATTCCCATTGTCATTCCTTGGCCTATTCCACTTGGGTCCAACTAAAAAATAGAGTTTTCTAAAACAACTATATAACAATGAAACTTAGATACTGGTAATTTCAAATGGAAATGCTTAAATCAACTTTAAGGTTGATACCTTAACAACAATATTTGTTTCTGGAATCCTGGTTATCTTAAGTTAGGTTGAGAAACTTTTGAGAATTCAGTTTTTTGTATTGTACAGAGTGGGCTGTGTTACAGGATTTGTCATCTGTCCCTAAAACCCAAACTAATTAAGTTCCGGTACTCATTGCCTACTGTAGAATCTCCCACTCTAAAGAAACCTTTGTCAAAAGCAGCTTCTGTCCTCTACCTACATACAGTGGAACATACCAAAACATCAGCAGCAGTGTGGGGGCCTGTATACGTTTGAGATTTTAAAGAGGGAATTGCAGCCTGAATTTACTACTGAGCTTTGGTGGCATAAGAGCATGGACTTAATCATTCATCCAATTAGGATTAGGTGCATATACAGTAGCCTGATTTCCTAAAAACACCAAAAGATAGCAGGGCGATAAAAAACAGACCTTATAAAAGTCCATTTTACTTGTGCAGACCAGAATATTCTTATGCTTAAATAAGATTAGTTCTTTATACATTTCACCACCAGTGGAGGACTGGTTGGCCCAAGACGTCCCTGCTAAGGCCTTCCAACCAGGGTACCGGGGCTATAGAATTGGGGGGTGGGGTTCCTTTGCTTGTAGGTACAATGGGGCTCAGTACAGAGGCCTGAAAGTGAGACTAAGGGGGCAGGGGTTGAATGTGGGTGTTAAAAGCAGCAGCCCAATGGCCCCAAAGCAGTACGGCCTTTGGGCATTGTCCCAGGTCTCCCTATGGCCAATCCGCCCCTGGCCACCACCAACACCATTGTGATGAGCTACTAACTAGAGTTAGTGGTTGAAATAAAATCGAAATCCTCACTGGGATAATTTGCTGTTAATGTCATGTAAATATAAATTTCCAGTCTTTAATATTACACCAGTCTTCCATTTACAGTCTCCATATATTCATCACCCAAGGAACAGTTGGGAATGGAAGAACAGAGAAGCACATTGCTTAATCTAGTCCCCAATTAAGAAATATTTAATAAACGAAATGCACTTACACTTATATCTAATTAAAAGAGCGTATAAAGTATAAATCAGGCTGCACCTGTCTTCCTTCGCAAAAACCCACGGTCAGGCTGATCAAGATATAGATGCGTGAGAAAATAGCATCACTAGCACCAACGCGTTTCTTTGAAAAGCAAACATTAACTTAACTAGGTCTACTAGTAGAAGAGCATTCCAGATCTGAAGGGAAGGCGGTTAAACAGACTTATAGATTTTTTTTATTTTAGACTTGCTTTAAAATCTTGTGTTTTTCATCCCTTATTAAAGCTCATTAACCCTTTCGCTGCCAGCCTACCTGCAGCATTTGCCACTCCCTGTTGCCAGACTGAGTTTCACTGTTTTGCGCTACACATATTCAACTGTCATTTTTGAAGGGATTTCCAGGGATTTCCCAGGAAAATTATATATTGTTTTTTTCAACAGAGTCTGGGCTTTAACATGAAATGTCTTGTTTGTATTTTTTAGGTGTATTCTCAATTTTTTTGGGTGAAATGTGTGAAAAAAAACAAAAAAAAAACATTTTTTTACAATTTGTAGAGTTTTTTTGTAATAAAAAATGTAAGTTTGTCAATAAAATCTTATTGCGTGAGAAACCCCAATTTCTCCCGGTTACAGCGATACCACATATGTATAGGTAGACACCCTTTCCTGCCCAGAAGCCTTTTATAGCTGCTGGATGACAAATGGTTAATTAAAAAAAAAAATGACATAGGTTCCCCCTTCCCGGGGAGGGGGACCCCATTTTTTTTTGGATTTTGAAGGGTTAAAAACCCTTCAAAATCCAAAAAAAAAAATGACGTGGGGTCCCCCTTACCCAAAGTAACCAGCCCGGGACCAGCTATGGGGGCTTGTAGGCACAGAGTGGGGGGGCCAGCTTTGGTGGCCCCCCCACCCTGCAGCCTACGAGCCCACATAGCCTATGTGGGCCCGGGCTCTTCTGCCCCCCCCTGGCCTTTGG
Organism: Gastrophryne carolinensis; assembly: GCA_027917425.1. Taxonomy (NCBI): domain Eukaryota; kingdom Metazoa; phylum Chordata; class Amphibia; order Anura; family Microhylidae; genus Gastrophryne; species Gastrophryne carolinensis. The sequence goes on along the minus strand of CM051240.1, from coordinate 176,833,205 downwards.
GGAGGCAGGTAATGGGGGTGCGGGGGTTAATGGCAAGCCACCCGCTAGGGCAGGTGACTTGCCACCCCCCCAGCCTTGTGAACTGGTATAAGGGGTCTCATGGACCCCTTACCAGCTCACAAAGGGTTAATGTGAAATAAAAACACCACACAATAATAAAAAGTATTTTATTAGAAAAAAAAAAAATTTTTTTTTACTGTACTTACCTTCGATTGCAAGCTCTTGTCCCTCGCCGCTCAGCTGACAGATGCCGGTGATCGGCATCCAGAGAAGGAGAAGGCAGGAGATCAGAGGATCTCCTGTCACCTCCTTCCCCTGTGCCGATCACCGGCATCTGAGAAGCTGAGAAGGCTGAAGCCTGAGATCGGGGCCGGGATGACTTCATAAGCCCCGCCCCCAAGGGGGCGGGGCTTAGAGGCATGATGGCGGCCGCCATCGTGCAGAAGAGAGGAGAGAGCCTCCCAGGCTCTCTCCTGAAGATCGGTAAGTCCTGGGGGGGGGATCGGAGGCCCCCCAGGTGAAGAGGAGGGACAGCGGGAGCCAGCGCACACACAGGTAAGTGAATGTCATTTTTATTTATTTTTTTTTTTACAGTTAGAAGCTGCTGCTGCAGAAGCGGGGGGGGGGGGCGGCCTATTCCGGGGGCTCTCCTGGAGCCATCCGACCCCCCACGGGGGATCGGATGGCACCAAATTAAAGAGGAGACCCGGCCGGATCCAACAAGGGGTCAGGTGAGTATTTGTTGTTTTTACTTTTTAAACTACAAGCGAGGAAAGTCAAGCACGTAACACCTACGTGCTTGGCACTTAAGGCCCAGCCAAGCCAGCACGTAGGTGTTACGTGCTTGGCAACAAAAGGGTTAAAGCAGAATATTTTTACAAGATAATTTGAGGAAAAAAAATTTGCATCAAGGCCACTGTCCTTTAGTGTCATCTCTTGCTTACTGATTAGAAGAACATCAGAGTTTTTGAAGGGCCACAGCTGGGTACTGTGGTTAGGGTACCATGGCAGAGGGTGATAGCTTTTGATCTTGATAGATTTGTTATATATTGTTATTGATATATTTATTATATTTCTAGAAACACTGAGACAGACAGATGTTTCAGAAGACATTCTGCATTTCCATACTGCAGGCACTTATAAATATGAATGCAGGTTCCTATAATTACAATTGCCCATTCCTGGCTGGTCCTCTTTAATGTAAGCGAGGATTGTAACCACTTGTAATAGAGTTAATAGAGTTAAAAAGAACAATTCAGCCTAACGGAAAACGACCTAATGAAGATTATTAAAAGAAGCTCTGCTTTTCTATTACATAGCTCATTTATCATAGCGATTAAGTATGTAATTAGTTGAATTAAGTCAGCAGATCTGCAGCCTGTTTGCAGTTGTATAACTTACAATTTAAAATTCGGAGCACACCGCTTTCTGCCCAAACAGATTTACAGTTTTTGTAGTGAGTTCAGAAATAGTAAGAAATAATTCCTTGCTAGCTGAGGAAATGACAGATGTAACACAGGACTTAGCATTATGGCTGTAAAGCCAACCCCTTAAATTATGAATGGCTGTTTAAGGGGTTTTCCTTTTTTTTCTTATTATAAAACAATAGTAAGTGGAATAGCCAGATGTTCTTGTATTGCCTATGTCAGGGCTTCGGTTAAATTGGATCGGGACTCCATATTAGGCAGCAGTGTTTTTTCTCTACACTTGTTGGGCAAATGTAAAATCTTTTTTGTTTAGTTTGCATATGAAGCCCCCCACCACACACACCTATTACTGGTGCAGATAAGAACCCAAGGATGCTGAGAGAAATCAATGCATGTAATAATAAAACAAAGATAAATAAAATACAGTCAGAGTCAATATTCTGCATAAGCCCCCCCTTGCCTCTTAATGGTGCAGGTTTGGACCCCCCCTTTTCATAGATCATCGAAAGCCTCCTGGGACTTCTGGAGACCTGCTTTTAACTTGATGTCAAACCCCAGGGACACCCACCTTCTTGATGAGTTCACAGCCCCCAATCTCCTCAGCCAGCTTCACCTGTAGTCAAGCCCCCGTTTGCCGGGATGCTTTAAACGCCTCACCGAACACGGTTGCACCCAGGACTTTATAGCTCAAAGGATGTGAACTCAGGGGTGAAGACAGATGAACCGAAGTTAAGACTGGGCATCATACACAGATTAATAGTTCTTACGATAACAGCTCTGAAGGAGAAGCGCAGGAAGGGTCAAAGGTCATGCCAAAGGTCAAAGCGGGAATTCAGAGAGCTTTAGCGGTACCAGGGATGAAAGGGGTTCATAGTCAGGATCCAGGCAAAGGTCAGTTCAGGCAGCGGTCAGAGCGTAGTCAGACAAGCAAGGTCAGTGACAGATAATCAAACAGGGGGCAGGAATTTTCTCATCCAGCTATACGCCATCACGGGCAATGACTGAATGACATGGGATTACTTTTATAGAGCATGGGTGCAGGGGATTGGACAGGAAGGAACTGGACTCATTGGTCCACTAAAAATACATGGGCTGATTGCCCAGATTAAACCTGAAGCGCGTTTCACCCACAGTAACCTTTGGGCTAATTTGCCCTTTAAATTAACAAGCGCGAACACGTGCAAAGGAGCAGGGGAAATGGTGAGGAGAGAAGGAGGCGGGCATGCTCTGTGCCGCTCGAGCCAACGCTGCCCGAGCCGGCGTCCGCCGCAGATGTGGCTGCCAGGTGGAAGGAGTCCCGACCAGCCGCCCGAGGACGCCGTGGGAACGGGCAGAAGGTAAGTGCACCGTTACACTTGAAAGAACTGTCTTTCCGTTCTTGGATAAACAGTACAAAAATACTGTTTAGGAAAGCTTCTGTGGTTGCTTTTCACAACACATTATGGGGAGAGGGTAATTAGCCATGTAACAGGTCTACAACAACTTCTGTAGACCTGAATCCTATTCAGGCACACATTAACTTTCTCCCACGTTATCCACATTTGGGAACAGTGGTAAACAAGCCCTGACAAAACATCTCAATTTTCTTCAGTTTCTGGGTTGTAGTTGAGCTATGAAGAGCATGTTGTGGCACAACTTTATGAGTCTTGAATATGCTCTGCTGTGGGGAGAGACAGCTACAAGAAAAATGTGGCTTACTGTGGGCACTCACACTGAAAGTAGCAAGGGGCAGAGTGGCTGTTAAACCTCATTTTTGCATGGTCCTGGAGAAATTACACTGAAAAATTTCTGCGGTGCAAAAATATTCAGCAGAGGCACATCGGACAAGCATTAGGTGAGCTGCTTGCTGCCTTATTAATGCCGTTGCCTGGACTGTCCATTAAAGTTGCTTCTGCTGGAGGACAGGTTTAGCCTCTGCTCCCTCATAATTCAGCAGGAATCTAATCCCAGAGGGACCGAAAACTGCAGAAACCACTGTACCACAGTGTTTCCTACTAGAGATGGTGCTAGTCACTGGCCAGGTACTGCTTCCTCCTGTCTTCTATCAGAGAGGTGACCCACTAGGATATGGCCAGTCAAGTTTTCTCTCACAGCAGGGGGTAGGTTGCAGGTGGCTATTTAGGATCATAACTTACCTACACCCAGCATAGGACTAGCTTGCTAGGGGGTGATTTTATTTACTAGTTTATTATGTTCCAGATCAGAAATGACACCTATGTGTGTCCCAACTATCCTTCAAATGAAATCCCACCATATACTATATAGATCATTTTCTGTCAAGGGCAAGAGAGGGTTTTAATGGAACTTACAAGGGTAGCCTAGAACAGGCTTAACAAGGACAGCAGCATTTACAATACATGGGTAAGTAGGTAGGTAGATGGGGTACAGTAGTGACAGCTCTGTTTCTTTTCTCCTTGAAGCTACTGGCTTATTCTGTTTGCTGGGCATCATCAGTTTCCCTTCCAATACTTTTCAGACTGAAACAGTGAAGCGATCTGTGTGCTCATTTTGGCAGCAGACGCATTAAAGTCAATCTCGAGCCCTTGCCAGCCACGCAACTCTGGAATCGGTAAATTCTAAACACAGCCACAGGGCGAAATTTAACTCGATGCATCTGGAAAGCTCCTCACATCCAAGCAGCGTCAATCGGGAAATAAACAGCATCGTATTAAATCTGGTTAGAGAACAAGTGTTACGCCATTTCATTCAATTTGCCGATTTTCACACAACACCGGCACAACTTCATAAAACACATCTGAGCTGAGCCGACGGAGGCAGCCGGCAGCCTGGAAAGACTCTCAGCCTCTGCTGCTTGTCTCTTAAACATGCAAGTCAGCCACGCGCATTAATAAATATTGGATACAATAAGGAGGTGATGTAAGGTTTATGTGGTTTGGGGGCAATTAGAGCAATTTATTTCAGTGCTGCGCTGACAATGTTTTGATGGGATACAATAGCGGATGAGAATGTGAATAATGCCATGCATTCACAAATGTAAGTGTGGTATCTCTTTTCAGACAGCCACAGCTTTGACGTTATATAGTATAATATATTTCTTCCCACACAGACATTCCATGTTTTGGTCTCATAGGCCTTGCCTTGGTATCAAAAAATAAATATTTTTTTTTTCACATGCACCATATCTGATTGGGTGTTTGAAGGAGCTTTTTTCTTGGTAAATAACCAGGAAATGGCCATTATGGGTGTTAGTCAAGATGGTATCTTCCCTATACCAATTTGACCTCTGTGTTTCTACCTTCTGTGCACCCTATGTCTAATTGTCTCCTCATTTCTTGCTACCTTTAGCTGTTGTGTAGATCAGGTATCTCAGGCAAGAGCGGTTCTTAAAGCCCAAGCAGACATTCTGAGTAAAAGGGTAAACTTTGTAGGTCTACCTGCTTAATTAGGCATCATTGCAGTGGAACCAATCTTTGTTTGCACCCATGACTTTTGCTACTTTAGAAACTCGTTACATCAGGCATCTAAGAGGCGTTCTTAACACCCCATCCAGTACCCTCCAGGCAACAGGTCTTAAAGGGTAAATCGAGTCCGATTGCTTGGTTCACACCTCTGCATTGAGAAATGTTTTGACTACTTGTACTTGCCATTCTGGCAACTATCATACTATCTACATCGCACTGTGTAAATGTAGCCCAAAAAGGCTAGATACAGTTTTTGTCCTTGTATTTTCAATTATTTAATCTAATCCATATACTTGTCACAATCCTAAAAAAAAAATGTTTTTACTCTGCATTGGAAAAATGTAAGTCTGACTTCAGGTTACTCATAGAAAAGTGATATACATTAGTGCTGCTTAACTAAGGGGTTTATTTAAGACTAATGCCATGTAGTGTCAGATGAACGTCAGTTAAATGTCCCATGCAAAACCTGTGTCATGTCTTTCAAATCTCCCCAATGCAATTCCCCTTTTTTTATTTTAATGTGCTGCCATCACAGATGCTGAACGCCCTTTCCACAGTGCCTTACGGGCGCTGTGTTTTTTATTAATGAATTTGCTTGTTTTCTATTGTACCCAGCGGGTGCAAGGGGTCGCTAGTGCATCTGCTGTTAACAGCCTTGCGCTAGTGCCCAGCAGACCGCTGGGAGCAAATGAATGCAGAACGCTGCCTGTCTCCAGGAGGCTCTGCAGTGCGGGCGCAGAGAGCGTCTTGCAAAGAGCGTCTTGCCAGAATTTGGCTCTAAAAACTCAAGGCCCACAGAACCTAAAATATGGTGGTCATGTCATACATAATTTTGATTAGTAAGCAGATTCAATTGTTCTGTGGTATAGAACTAAAATACAATATATAAAATATATAATATATAATATAAGAAGTGGTCAAAACACTATAAGCTAGTTAGAAAAAATATTTCATTAGCTTTAGGTGACCTCACTGATGATACTTTGAAAACCACTACTGTAGATGAGGCGAATGATACTGTTGAGTATATTTATGTAGAAGCGGGCAGATATGTTTTTCTATAAGATCGTATGCAAGGCTTTCAAGACTTGTTTTCAGACATGTAACTGCTATTCTGCTATTCTGGACTGGATTCCTTCAGCTTCAAATTTAGCTTGGCTTCCTTTAACAGATCTATTTGGGTGCAAAAGCTCCTCATTACATGAGTTTGCTCCAGTTTCCTTCATTTTCTTCCGTAGGAAATATATAGTATAAAGGCTGAAATCCCTGATTTGACAAGCATTCATTGTCGATAATTCTATCTATAAATAAGACTTCAAGCAATGATATATTTCAATGACCCAATATGGCCATTCTAAAGTACATGCTAATATTCTGTTCCTGCACACGTTATACAGAGGAGCCGATTGCAGATTACAGAATGTTGTATTAATGCAGCAAGTAAATTAGCATATATGCGGTTATGAGAAGGTCATGCATGAAAAGGGACCTGAGCTAATACGTCAGCAGTGTTATTAGGAAGTCAAATTAAGGCTCAGTTTAACTTCTATGTGAAATCTTGAAATTTGAAATCCCTTCCAAGTTAGTTCTGTTTACAAATGGAGAGGTTGACAAAAAGTCTCACCAGTGTTTATTCAAGGTCGCTGTGTGCAGAGTTAACCCCTAACAGTTAATTTTCTAGAAGAAATCCCCTCCCAGTCTCCCTGGAACCTATCAATGCATCAGCAATTTAATTGACAACACAAGGACCTGCTTGTGATTTATTGTCCGATTATCTGCATCACTGATCATGCTCAGCCAATCCAATTGGCAGCACTAGTTTGGGCACAGATGGTATAATATCCTTAGACAGCTGGTTCTTTCCGTGCTGTCACATCATTGGACCATGCATCTAGTTCAATTCAGAGGATGAAAAAGGAACTTCTTTTACACCTTTCTTAATAGAACTCAGTGGAAATGGAGCATTTTATAAACAAATATCAATTTTACTCTAACTTGTGTTGTGATCTTTGTACTTGCTACAGAACATGAATCTCTTGTTGCTTACTTACAGACATCTTCTTTCCAACAAACTAGAAGCTACATCTGGCAAAGGACGAGATAGCATTTTGATAAACATTGGTGGGCTTTGTTCTCAGTGTTTGAGTTGCCAATGTGTTTCCTGCCAACAATTTCCACCTGTACTCAGAAGAAATCTCTTTCTAAAACATCATTATGAAATATTCTTTATTGCATGATGTTTCTCATGGATTTTAGGAAGTAAAATGAAAAAATTGGGAATTGTTAAAGACAGACCAGAAAAAAATGTGTTAACAATTGTACATGACATAAACCAAAATCGGGGCAAATGTTTTATTTATTTTAATGAGAGATCAGAGCTTTCATATTGATTGTTTTGTTGTAGCTTTCACAGCTATTCCGACTACTATAGTTTGGATTTTTAGCATTCCAAGGGGAAATGCAGTAGTTTCAAACGAGTTATTAATGGTGAAGGATCAGAAATTCTGTAAAAATGTTAGAGTATTAGGAGATTTGACCAGGGGCAGTCACACACTCATACTTTTATCCCGCAGACTATATATCCTAGTCAGGTAGTATGCTAGTGAACTCCATGTCTAACAGGTCACCCCCTCACCCAGTCCTAGTGACTGCAGCCTGCTCACACTATTTATATCAAAAAGAGGGGGCATACTGAGGCTTGCTCTGTTGCAGATAATGTAGTTGGCATGGCCAGTCACTGTGAATGATGTAGGGGCACCCTTTCATCCTGTAGGCTGCTGGTGAGCTTGGACTAGGACTTACAAGAATATATGCTTTTTCTTTGCCTAGGCTGGCAGTGGTATTGAAGATTTTGAATTGTGGGGGTAGTTGATGTGGCAGGGGTGGGTATGGCTCCCATGATGCTGAGGCTATGGTATTGCAGGCAGAACGTGAACTGGATTCCATGGCTGGTGGGTACACTGGGTCTGGGATGAGACTCAGATGGCAGAGCATGTATGAGGGTGCCGGAAGCAGCAGGCCCCAAAGCATTCTCCTGGCTCTCACTCTCCTATGGTCAATCTCCATATGGAGCAGAAACTTCTGAATTGCTCCAGATGAAGCTCCACATTCCTGAGCTAACAGGTTTAACCCCTCCTGCCCTAATTAAGCCTCTTCATGTTAGGGGGATCACAATCTTGTGTTCCAGTAGCTAAAGGGTTACCTGGGTAGAGATGTCTGTCGCTACTGATGCCTGATTTTTCTATGCTCTGCTATGTTTGGGGAGGGAAGCTCACCCTTGTCAGTGAAAGGCTTTTGGGAATTGTAGGCAACAGCCATACTAAAGGGCGTTACCCTAGCCAGGAAAGCCACTCCAACTTGAGCAACATAGAGCCACAGGAATATGAAAAACTTGGAAACAGCATACTGAAAAGTAACTCACAGGTATGGGGTTACAATTCTATCAGGAGGAAAAATATAAGGCATAACACCAAAAACCTGACAGAAATGGGATTTTCCTTTAAAGCTTAGAGAAACAATGTGTATTTTAGCATGTGACAGATAGCAACAAACTGTATCATCTGGATGTCTTTTACCTAAAGATTATCTGTTTTTGCATCTGTAAGATCCCCGATGTGCAGATGTGCATGCTCATCCACCTGGGGAGCCTGAATGGTCACCGGAGCTAAAGGGTGGTGGTCACCACATGGTTGAGCAATTAGTGAGTAGGTTCCTACTCTCAGCAACTCACTATTGTGTTATTTACCATAAAATGCACAATGCCGCTGCATTAAATGTGTTGCCGTTTGGATGATTTTAGGAAACCATTACTGATAATACCGCCAAGATCTGCTGCGGGTCCATATTCATGTTCAGTGTTGTAAGGAAGACAGCTTGGAGATTGTACTGCACAGTCTGATAGGTACACACTGACTGCTTAATGGGATTTACATTCACTCAAACCAAATTAGGCTGGTAAAAGACAATTCAACATGCAGTAGCTTAAATGCGGATGACGGAGAAATTAAATGTTTGTGAAAACAGGGGCAGCCGATCTATCAACAGCTAATTAGACAAAGAGTTTCATGACAGGCCGGGACATAAAAAGGAAGAACAAAGAGCGCAACGAAGGCAGGAGGAGGTGGAGGGTGGAAAGAGACTTTGTGTTCTCACTGAGCCAGCGCTTACCAGTACTCCTTAATTGGCTGAAATCACTGACTTGCTGTTTGCTGGCGGAGTCCTGGATGGACAAGTGGCCTGGGAAAAGTTAAGGGGAAAATCTGAAAGCGGTTTTTGATTTTTTTTTAAACACCACCGTTTCATCTCAGAGAATATTATTTGTTTTTGAGCTATGGTTAACTTGAAACTGCCTACGAATGAATCGTGTCAGTATTTTTTTTTTCAGTTATATCCAAGACCAAGAAAATATAGCAAGCAACTGCCTTTTTTTTTTTTCAAGATTGTATACAAATACATTATAAAGCCCAATTTAAATGGGACCTGCTCAGGAAAACTCGAAGGGTTTTTTTCCTAGCTTTCTGTAACTCATTGTTGAGCCTTTTTTTAGGTCCATTAGTAGTTTTGGGTACATGTCAAAACTTTAATTATAGGTTTTTATTACTGTATTGCCACTTGCTCCTAAATTAAGGAACCCTACTTTCTTTCATTCTTGACCCTCACCCCTGGGCATGTGCATTTCCCTGGTAAAAAAAATACTTCCTCTTCTATGTTTTTGATGATGGGCAGCCATAATGGTGCATTTACTGAATTGCCAATGTCCATCAGGACTGGCCAAGCAAACATGCAGATGCCAAGCTTGGGGCCATGTACTTCCTCTCAGTGAATTCCAATGGCCATCAGAAGTCGTGTGAGGGTGAGTAACAGGGTTTGCCAAGCAGGCAATGAACACACCATACTTGGGACCATTTACTTCCACCCAGTGAACCCCATTAGCCATCAGAAGTGACATAGGGTGCAGGAGAAGGTGAGTAGATATATCAGATTTTCTAGCTTCCTTTGAAGAAATCAAGATGCTCAGGAGAATGTAGATTTAACAACAGCAAGGGCACCGTCAATATATATTCATTGGAGGTTGTCCAGGCTAAAAAAAGAAAAACATTATTACTCACTTATTCTACCCCCACATTCTTTCCAGTCCAGTCTAGTGTAGTTGAATAAAATTCACTGGGTCCAAAGATTAAGTTCCAGTGTCCCTGCGTGCCAGCCAGGGTCGGCCCTAGAGTTAGTGTCCCCCTGTGCAAGATTTCAGGATGCTCCCCATACATGTACACACACATACATTTACACCCTATAAAAGATGAAGAGATGGAGGAAATGGCAAAATGAGGAGAAAAAGAGTGAACAAGAGAAAAAAAGGGAGAGAGAACAAGGGGCACAGATAAAGGTGAAGGGAATACGAGAATAGGAGTCTAAAAGGGCTAAAAAGAAAAAAAAGATTGAGAGAACAAGAGAAATATAGAGATAACAAGATAAAAAGCAAGGGGGCAAGAGAAACAGAAAGATGGAGAGAACAAGAGAAAATGAGATGGGGAGAACGTGAGAATAGAGATGATGGAAGAAAGAGAGAGATAGGGAAAGGACAAGGGGGAAGAAACTTTGAGAGGGAGCATGAGTAAAAGACAGAGAGACTGAAAAAACAAGAGAAAAAAAGAGAGAAAAGGAGACGGGGAGAGAGATATGGAGCAAGCAAAAGAAAACAGAGGCCGAGAAAAAAGAGAGCGAGAGATGGATTAAACTAGCTAAAAAGGGAGATGGAGAAAACTAGCAAAAAAAGAGACAAGAGACAAAGAAAACAAGAAAAAAGAGTTTGGGAGAGCAAGGGGAAAAGAGGGGGCATGAAAATGAAGGGAACTAAGAAAGAATGAATGAAGCACAAGAAAGCAAAAGAAGAAAAAGATGTAGGAAGAAAATGAAAGTGCTTGAGATTAAGAGAGGGAAAATATGAACAAGGCAATGTGCAAAAGTGGTGTCTCTTGGTGGGGATGGCACCCTGCACAAACCCCAAAGGCTGGCCATGGTACCAGCGAATACTGTAGTGCATGGCCACACCCAATCTATTTACAGCAATGCAAGGGGCATGTCTAACAGTCGGAGGTTGTACATGTGGGTTGTCTAGCACCTAAAACACACCAAAAAACAACTATATAAAGTGTATGAAATGCACAGAAAGGCACCTACGTGGTTGCCATCACCTGGACCAGATGAGTCTTGGGTAAAGTTTACATGGCAAAAGATCAGGTCGGAGTACAAATCAATCTGTGACCTTGTCACAAAGCCAAATACTACCTTATAGGATCTCGAGTAACTCCAGTGGAATCCCCTTGTTAAAGCCTCATGCAATGGTAGCAAACATTTATAAGTACATCCTGAGAAACCCCAACTTAAGTTGACCCTGTGTTTTCATGGCAAGCTATGATAAGGGGGACTAGACTTTTTTTAAAAAAAAAAGGGAAACAGAGAAGTGAAAAGGAGCTCTAACTCTTCTCATCTTTCTGGCGTGCACTACAGACTCCTTCATGAAAAATATTTTTTCCCCTCGGCATGAAATTGAAATTTTATACGATGTGAAGTAATAGCGCTGAAGAAAGTAATGGTTTTCCCCTTGTGTGAGCAGATACATTTTTTTGCAAATATTCAATTAAATACATTTTACTAAATAATAAATAACAGAAATGCATCGTTTGCGGCGGCTTTGATGTATTTTTCTTCTATAAATAAGAGCATGATTTTACCAAAACTAGAAGCTAATACAGAAATGAAAGTTTAGAGAAGAAACTGGTATTTCAGCGTATGACAGATGCAGAAAAACTCTATTTTCCGGAAGTCTCTTACCTTTTGAGGATTAGTTGTAGAAAATCTCCTTTGCTGTAGCTTCCAGAGAAACCCTGTTGCAGAACAGTGGTCAGCAAATTATTTGAGGTGAAGCAAATTATAAAAGGGATACAAGTTAGATGAAAGTCTGTAGAGTCCCTCAGAAATAGTATGCTTTAGCATCTACCGAAGTTACTAAAGCTAAAGTTGTTAGAAACATATGAACTAGTGATTTAATTACAAAACAAACTATTAGATCAATATTCCTTAACCTTATAAATAGTAATGGGCAAACTTGAACTGCAACGTTCAGGTTCGTATCGAACTTTGCGAGTTTGGGTTCCCAAACCCGAGCATGGACTTCAGCCAGAAGTCTGTGTTCAAGTTCGGTGCCCATTCACCCAAGGGTGCAGCAGCAGGAAGCTCAAAGCCTAGTGACACTCAAAGTGGCACTAGGCGTGTCCTCACTTACGGGGAGCGGTGGCCATCTTTCGGTGGCCTCGGCCATAGACCATTGCAAAATGACACTGCTGATGACAGGAAGGGCTGTCATCAGCAGGGCTTTCTTCTGCATACTCTGCGCTCTCCCCCGACACCTGCCCACAGTCCGGGTGCCCATTGACTTCCCAAACCCAAACTTTTATTTCAAGCTTGGCCGAACTTGCCGGACCCAAACTTTGCGGGGTTTGTTTATTCCCTACTTGTAAACAGTACAAGAACTTTCAGAGAACCTTTTGTGCAGTAGTAGTAGTCCATAGAATAAGGAGAACCATTTAGTGGGAATTACCCTGGTGTTCTTGTATGCTTGGAAGTATGGCCCACTAGGGGACAAGTTGCTCCCAGATTTTGGATGCAGTTTTAAGTTTTGCAGTGTCTTGACACATTTCACTTCTCTAGTAGTGCGCAGGTGGCCTGCTGGTGGTTGTGAGCAGAGCAGAAGTAGCGAAGATGCCACTGTAGAGTAGGGTGCCACATTTTATCACTTTGTGATTTTAGAGTTACTGTAGCTGAGTGTACAGCACAGTTCAGGGGGGTTGTAGTGATACACACACAATACAGGGCACACCACATTGGAGACCTTCAGTCAGCCACTGTAAGTGGTGCTCAACCCTATGCTCAAGGGCTACCAACATGCCTTGTTTTGTGGATCACCTCATGGCTGGCTGGCTTGAGTACTGATTACTGGACATCTGCAAATCATGACCCATTGCTGACCCTTGAGGAGAGAGTTGGACACACCTGTTCTATATAGACCCAAAGTCTATTTGGACCACTATTCCACTTTAAGCTAAACTTGTTTCATCTCTTTTATAGCATTACCTTTGCATTTTAGGTAGTTTGGGAAAATTATACTCCATCTTGGTCTATCAAGACATACATAATTAAGAGATTAAGGACAGCAAGTCAAGGTTTCACTACCAGAGAAAAACAGACCCTAAGAGCTAATCCAGGTCAGAGTAGCAATAAGAATCACTGTGCAGAATGAGATTTCACAGAATAACTGATATGTAGTCGGCTTTCAAGCTGCTGTTTGAAATAAAGCACCCGATTTTGGGCTGGATGTACAAATCCCAATCGCTTGTTATGGTTTCCTGACTGCCTTGTTAATGGTGAAAACTTGTACATGGAGGCTTTGTTTAAATGTCCTCAGCGGAGATCATTGCATGCCGGATTTAACTGTCAAGTCTTTGCACGGCTGCCCTTACCTGAAAACATATTTGTGGAGCTCTTTCGGGATCTTTGTGGAACGGGATACTTTTAAAAGCTTTTATGTAGGAGTTGTATTGTGAAATTGCCTAATATGAAAAAATCATGGAAACATGTTAGATAAAAGGAGGTTACTTATTCACCCCATGAAAAATAACCTCACCAAGCTTGCAGTTCTTGTTTTAGTAGAAAAAAATTGGGTGTTATTACAGCGAGAAATGATCACCTCTAACTGCCCGCTCTTTACAACCTGAGGAATGTGAGAAATAGTAGCTCAAAGCAATTCCCAGACAGGTACTGTCAGTACACAAACATGGCTTATACTACAATAGTAGAAAAGATTATAATTGAACTATACACTTTGAGTGCTGGCCTTTTCTACTATTTTACCCTTTTTTTGCTGACTGGCTTTTCTATTTTGGATTGTCCTGTGACACCACAGCTTGGGCACCTCCTTCATTACTAGTGGTAGTTCTGTTGAGGTGGATATTTCACATGGCTTAAAGTGATACAGCAGGCAAAAGTAATTGTTACACCATTGCGTCAGGCTACATTTGGCCCTGTCCTAAACTGTTTTCTGTTTCTAAATTGAAGCAGCAATGACCGCGATGGCATTCTATTTTCATCCTGCCCTCCAATCAGCTCTGCAGGATGAAAAAGAGGAGGAAGGGACCAGGAATTGTGTCCCATGATTACTGGTCCCTTCCTGGTCCCACCCCTCCTTCCGCCTCCTCCTCCAGATTCATCACATTGCTATCAGTGCAGAGAGCTGATTATTATGCAGCATCACAGATCCAAGAGCCACGCCAGTGGCAAATGTAGCAGACACAATGGTGTAACTTACCTTTGCCTTAAGGAGCACTTCTGGCTGATAGTCTAGTAAACTGATGGCTTATTTAATCTTGGGATCAACTATTCTGAGTAATTTGGTGAAACCCTTGTTTCCAGTGGCTTCCCCTCTGACTTGATATGATGGCACCATCCAGTGCATCTGCAGTAAGTACCACATATGAACGCACTTAAATGCATTATTATCCCTAATAATAACACCCTTGGCTTGCTTCAAACCCCACCGCTGCAGGCCCACGTGATAAATAATCCTGTCCTGCCAAGGTCAGTGGGAAGAGGCCTCTTTATATATCTCATAAATTTCACCCAGGTGCCAATGATGGGAGATTAATGTAATGGCGGAGCAGCATGCACTCAGCCTTGTCTTAATTATGCTTAGGTTGCTGGTTCACCGTTCCCCTTCATCTGTCTCCTGCTTTAGGGAACACTAAACACTATGTCATCAGATTGTCTGTTCCACAACATTGGCCTCTTTGCATTTACAAAGTCATCAGATATCCAGGAGACAGCAAATTCTTTGTATTTTCCAAGAAATCCAATTGCGTCAAAGTCACCATTTGAAATAGACCGCCTCGCATTGTTTATGGCTTTCCAGTATCTGTAAACGCCAGACACAGTTTAGAATGTATCTTTTGGACAAACCTCTCTTCACCCATCAAAACAGTCCCTCTCTTTCTGCCGTAAAGTTAGGAAATCCAAGGTTAAGGTAATACCATTTATTGGCTAACTCATTTAGATTCAAAATGCAAGCTTTCAAAGCTGTTCAAGCTTCTTCTTCAGGCATAATACAGATCTGTAACTTAGACACACATTTATACAAAACACTACAAAGGAGTGACAATTGTTTTTACACTGACATACATGAAAAATAGCTAAGTCGTAAAATCGTATACTGTGAGATAGTTACATCGGGCAGACAGGACAAGCGCTAAGAAAGCGACTGAAAGAAAGCAGCAAGTAGCTCACCCTAAGGCTGTCTTATGTGCCTCTTAATTTACTGCAACATTCTGATCCAAAAGCAGGACCCCAAAGTTTTCCCATATTGTCCTTTTTTTTCATGACTACCTTCCAATATTGGTTGCACGGCCTGCCCTGTCTCAGCACTTTCAATGTGAGCGGACCCAGTAAGTGTGACCAATGTGACTTTCCTGGCTCACTCAACCTGGGAGCACAGAACTGCTGTGCGACCACATTTGAAACGTGGTCATTGAGGAAAGGAGGAGCAGATATTGGAGTCCTGTTACAGCATCTAAAAAGCACTGCAGGAAATGGAGACGAGGCACATGGGACAGGCTTCAGATTAGCTGCTTGCTGCCTTATTATTGCCCTTGTCTGGACTGTCCCTATAACGTATCACCTATGACAAAGGAGGGATATAAATATACAATGGTCCACCCAACAAATTCCGTACCACCAAATTAATACAAAATATGAAATAATAACATCATTTTATTTGATACAGAAGATTAAAACTGTTAAAAAGAGATAAATAAAACAACAGTGCCACAGACAATGCAGCTACTAATAATAGCTCATCAAAGCACAATGAATTAGAATATATCCTATAAACTCGAGTACATTAGAAAATATACTAAAGCATTGCAAGCCCAGCTGGATCTTTATGGGTGCATGGCCCAATGGCTGCCCAGTTAGGCAGCCTCATGACTCCCCCCCTCATGCCAAGCATTGTTCCCAGAAAATCAACACAAGACTTTTCCCAAAATCTGACCATGCTTAAAGCGGAACTTCACCATGAATAAGAGCTTATATTATGTTTCCCCATCCCTGTACATACAGATCGCCCACATTAAAAAGTATCTTACATGCATCTACTGCTTTTTATAAACCTTTAAGCACCCAAGATGGCGCCACGAGTCTCAGGCTCCTGCAAACAGGAAGTGTCTTCTGACTATGCCGCTCTGCATTCTGGGATTGCTGTCCTTTCCCTGACTCCAGCTTTGCTCTGTCTGAGCAAAGCACAGCAACAACCTGCCCCCTGTACATTTGTCCCCCTCTCCTCCCCTCAGTATGTTATGCTTCAAGATGGCGGCGCGCGTATCCTAGAGCCCTGAATAGAGTTGAAGCCCAGTGGTGGAAAGAATAAAAAGTAAATGGCTACAAATGTAATATATATTAGTTTTAGATGCTGGGGAATAGTTTTTTAAAGGTTTTGGCTTTTCATTAAAGCGGACCTTCACTCTAAATAAGAGTCTATCTTATATGTTTCCCACACCCTGTACATACAGATTGCTCACATTAAAAATCATCCTACCTGCATCTACTGCATTTTATAAGCCTTTAAACATCCAAGATGGCGGCTTATGGAAGCTGCCATTTTTGCAGGCAGCCTGCAAACAGGAAGTGCCTGCAAACAGGAAGTGACTGTGCTGCTCTGCATTCTGGGACTGCTGACCTTTCCCTGACCCCAGCTCTGCTCTGTCTGAGCAAAGCACAGCTATAACCCGCCCCCCTGTACCTTATCCCACTCTCCTCTCCTCAGTAAGTGTGATGCTTCTGAGTCAAGATGGCGGCGCCCGTATCCTAAATTCCCGAACAGAGTTGCAGCCCAGTGGGGGAAAGTATAATAAATTAGTGACTAAACATGTAAAATATATTAATTTTAGATGCTGAGGAATTGTTTTTTAAGAGTTTGGGCTTTTCATTAAATCATGGTGAAGGTCCGGTTTAAATGATGCTGAAGGTCCAGTTTAAGAGTGGCATCAGAGAAACAAAAAAACAATTTCGACCTCATCAGCAGGTATCCCTTGATCTTTTACTGAGCATTCCGATTGATTGTTATTATGAGCCACAACCCCCAATCAGATGCAAGACACAGTTAAACCGGACCTTTAGCATGATTTAATGAAAAGCCCAAGCCCTTAAAAAAACTATTTCCCAGCATCTAAAAGTAATATATTTTAAGTTTTTAGTCACTTACTTGTTATTCTTTCCCCCACCAGGCTGCAACTCTGTTCAGGACTCTAGGAAATGGGCGCCTCCATCTTGGCACTTGCCTTTGACATTGTACCACATAAGGAGCTCATAGATAAGTTATTGAAGGTAGGACTCAATCCCTGGATAGTTCAGTGGATTTCCAGTTGGCTGAGGGATCGGTATCAGAGCGTTGTTGTAAATGGTGTGCAATCTGAACAAAGGCGAGTTACAAGTGGTGTGCCGCAAGGCTCTGTCCTGGGCCCCATTCTTTTTAATATATTTGTAAGTGACATAGGAGAAGGCTTGGTAGGAAAAGTTTGTCTGTTTGCTGATGATACAAAGGTTAGTAATAGGGTGGATATTCCTGGAGGTGTCTGCAACATGGAAAATGATTTAGCTTTGATGGATAGATGGTCAAAACTGTGGAAACTAGAGTTTAATGTCTCTAAATGTAAAATCATGCACTTGGGTAGAAGGAATCCCTGCTCTGAGTAGCGTATGGGCAGCGCTGTGTTAGCCAGGACCTCGGAGGAGAGAGATTTAGGGGTACTGATTACTGATAGCTGCAAGATGAGTGGACAGTGTAGCCAGGCAGTGGGAAAAGCAAGCAGGATGCTCGGCTGCATAGCTCGAGGCATCACCAGTAGGAAGAGGGAGGTTGTGATGCCGCTGTATAGAGCCCTGGTAAGGCCACAGCTAGAATACTGTGTGCAGTTCTGGAGACTTTACCTGCAAAAAGACATTATTCAAATAGAACGTGTCCAAAGGCGGGCAACGAAGATGGTGGAAGGACTTAAAGAACTTAATTTGTACAGTCTGGAGGAAAGAAGGGAGAGGGGGGACATGATTGAGACCTTTAAATATGTGAAAAGATGAATAAGGTTCAGGAGGGAAGTGTTTTTAAGAAGAAGCTTAATGATAGAACAAGGGGGCACAACCTGAAGCTAGTCGGGGGAAGATCAGGAGCAATGTTAGAAAATATTATTTTACAGAAAGAGTAGTAGATGCTTGGAACAAACTTCCAGCAGAGGTAGTTGAAAAATCAACAGTCACTGAATTTAAACATGCCTGGGATAAGCACACATCTATCCTAAGATAAAGAGTACATACAGTATACACATAAGGGCAGACTAGATGGACCGTATGGTCTCCTTCTACCGTCAACCTTCTATGTTTCTATGTTTCTATGGCTCAGAAGCATCACACATACTGAGGAAGGAGAGCGGGATAAAGTACAGGGGCTGGGGTTATAGCTGTGCTTTGCACAGACAGAGGTCAGGGGTCAGGCAGAGGTCAGACAGATGTCTGGGGTAAGGGAAAGGAAAGCAATCCCAGAATGCAGAGCGGCACAGTCAGAAGACACTTCCTGTTTGCAGGCTTCCTGATGCTCCATGAGCCGCCATCTTGGATGTTTAAAGGCTCATAACATGCAGTAGATGCAGGTAGGATGATATTTAATGTGAGCAATCTGTATGTACAGGGTGTGGGAAACATATAAGATAGACTCTTATTCAGGGTGAAGGTCTGCTTTAAGGCCAGATTGGCTTTGGCCTGTACAGCCATTGTGCTTCACACCATCTATTTCAAGGCATCTGCATCTCCTGTACTTGTCTTGTTTATAACACTCAGGTCATCATTCCCACAACTTGGCTTTTTGTCTTCTGATCTTTGCAGCATATCATTGCAGGCGGAGCTCTTTGAAGACATGTTCAGACGTGACTGAGTTTTCTTTTCTTCACACTCTGGTGAAATTAATCAATTCCGCCTTTCATTCTTTATTATGTTTGTCATGTGACAAAACATCCAAGCGCTATATTTAAAGCAGAAGAGTGATGTGCTGCCATCTTTTACAGGCTGTAATATAAATCCCATCCGGCGCAGTATTTTGCCTCCATAAAGCTTTATTGTGGAGACAATCAGCAGTCTCCATGTTTTAGGTCCCTCATGCTCTCCTAGTGTCATGGTTTGCCCAGAGCACCACTACGATGTAGTAAAGGCTGAATTATTTATAGGTGGGGCAGAAAATCTTTCCTTTAGTGATCCTGCTTGGATGGTGTTATTATTATTATTATTGTTTATTTATATAGCGGCATCATCTTCCGTAGCGCTCTCAGCCATCCTGGTACTATGAAGGCTAAATTGGTGCCCCATGACCAGGACGAGCAGCAGGGCCAGTCTTAGGGTGGTGGGCAAACTGGACAAGCCCCCCCCAACCGATCTTTTAATATATGAAATTAAATATTTTTTTTCAATTTCTATTGATTTAATTATTGATTGATTTATTGTTTCTGAGTTGGGGGATAGGATAAAAAGGCTACTTAAAGCGGACCTTCACCCTGAATAAGAGCCTATCTTTTATGTTTCCCCCACCTCCTACAATACAAAAATCACCCTACCTGCACCTATAGCGTTTTTTTTTACCTTTTAACATCCAAGGTGGCGGTCCGTGGAGTCTCAGGCTATCTGCAGACAGGAAGTGTCTTCTGACTATGCCGCTCTGCATTCTGGGATTGCTGTCCTTTTCCTGAACCCCACTTTGCTCTGTCTGTGCAAAGCACAGCTTTAACCCACCTACCCTGCAATTTTAACCACTCTCCTCTGCTCAATATGTAATGGTTCTGAGGCAAGATGGCGGCTCCCATATGCTAGAGTCCTGAACAGAGTTGAAGCCCAGTGGGGGAAAGAATAATAAGCAAGTGCCTTAAAACTTAAAATATATTGATTTAAGATGCTGAGGAATAGTTTTTTAGGGGTTTGGGCTTTTCATTAAATGATCCTGAAGGTCCGGTTTAATTGAATGTTGCTGGATGCTGCTGTGAAGTTCTGGAGGTTTGGGGCCCTGGAAGCAGATGTGAGCATAAAATAGAATATATAGTAACAACGATTTGATATAAGAACACTGTGAAAGGTGTGAGAGGAGAGAGGAGGGCGGGGTTTCAGAGCAGCAGAGATCAGCAAATCAGCATGTCTGGGCAGGGAGTGGGGGGGGGTTCCGTTCTTGGTCCTCTGAAGGTTGATTGATGGACCAGGTCTGCAGGTGGGGACTGAAAGCTGAATGGGGAAGTGATTTTCCTAACTAAGGAGACAGACAGAAGGGGAATCACAATGTTTGAGCCACTCAATGAAAGGTAAGCTACTGATTTTTATTTTTTTACTTTTGACTTGCCAAGCACTTTAATGGAAATTGTTGTGAGCCAACATATAAGTTACAAACGATGTATTAAAATGAATAGATGCAGCCTAGAATAGTTTTTGACCCTTCACAAAAGACAATGACCAAGACATGGCTGGGAATAAGTTAAAGGACAGTTATCATTAAAATGCATAAACAAACTGTATATAAACTGTATACATATGGGCAGGTTATTCAACATAAGCATAATTTATAAAATAAAAATATTACTTCTGCTTTTTTTTTTCATATTAAAGCCTGAGCGACATCAGGCTGGTATTTTATTTTTACTTTACTGGGCACTGGCCTGGCAGTGCTGACATTTTTTTTTACTGGTAATTTGAATTGTGGGTATCCTTTCCCACCCTCAATTAACAATAAAAAAACAAAAAACGGCACTGCCAGGCCAGTGACCAGTAAAGTAAAAAAAAAAATACAGACCAAGCAGCATATTGAGCTGCCATTGGGGCCACAGCTTTCTACATTGCTGGCCGGCAGTTTCTGAGGTACTTTAAATGCGAGCTGACACTCAAACTACTATCCCTGAGAGCCGACCATTACTATTACAGATAGTGTCCCAGCTACTGCTATGAATTTACCTCAGAAACTTTAATGACCGCTCTACTGTCTCCGCACCTCCTCTCACCTCATTGCACTGCATTATTGCAGATGGGAATGTGGAGGCCTTACCAGTGCACATCATCATGTCTGCCCTCTGCTTGACCGTCTGGATTTATTACTACTGTGATGTGTCGCTGGACAGGAAGAAAGCAGGTCGCCACATTCCTACCTGAAACAACGACACAGCGCAATGAGGCGAAAGGGTGTGCGCAGAAAAGTGAGTGTTCATGACTGGAACTGATATAATGTCGGCTTCTGCACAGTTTCTGAGGTAATTCTCTAGCAGTAGCTGGGACACTACTTGTAATAATAATGGTGAGCTGTTCAGAACTGCCACCACCCTGTTAGGCAGCTCAAGATGGTACCTCCAGTCGTGGCAACCCCCTGGTAGTTAAAATGAAAAAAAGTGGAAGTAAATTTAGTTTTTTAAGGTAAAGTAATATAATAAAATATGTCTTTGGTGTGTGTCCTATCATATATTATAATTTTTTAAGGGTTTTAATGCTAATTGTCCTTTAAGTGCAGCCAGTGGCCCACACAACACTTACTTCCAGCAATGCAATGTGGCGGCTTTCTAAAGACACAGGGCATTCTTTTGTTCTGTATTTGTCATTCGTCGCCTCAGAAGGCGAGTGGCTGCCTCTTTATTATGCTAAGTTTCCCTTGTCCTGCTTGGTGAGCTTCCACCATGCTGTGATGGCCGTTGTTATTATAAACAGCCCCATACTGCCGCTAATATGAATGGGTGAAGAGACGGGCTGTCCCCGTCGTCTTCTGAGCGCCTGGTCATTTCAGGGAGGAAGATGGAGTCATTGTTGTGAGGACAGTAGCTCTCCCGCGCGAGCAGCTTATCAGCCTGGCAGCACCGAGCCCCTTGTGATAACTTCCCGCCATTGCTGCCTTGTCTCGCCATAGAAATGGAGAGCTGTGTTAATGGTCGGGGGAAAAGGTGCATTTAACAGCTTGGCATAAGCACACAAATTCTGGATTTACAATAGGAGCTCTAAGCAGGGACTGGAATTTAACGGCTGAATTAGAAATTGAAAAAGGCATTCAGCTTAACCCCTTACTTCTCACTAATACCACCAGTAAAACTGCAACAACAAGACCAAAACTCTGCTGTAGTCAATGGTAAAAGAAAAGCAGAGATTCATTTACCTACACTCATCTCTGCATTGCCTTTTAAAGAAGTAAAATGCCTGAGATTAACACTCTCTGGGTTATTCTTCCTGATTCAGGGTGCCCAGCTGTGTGTATTCCCAAAGACCACCATAAAAACTCACTTTTCTGGGCCTGCTCTATGAGGTCACTAGCTATGCGTGGAGGATTCAGACAGTAAGGCATCCCAAATCGGAATCCCTCCATGGGGTTAGGGGACACTAGCTTATAGGCTCCTGCTCTTTAAAGCAGGCTTCTATTGAACACCCATAAAAAAACCTTACAAATAGAGATACGCTGGACAGGGGTATATTCTGCATGGAAACCTTCTGGCAGGATAGTTATTGGTATCTCGCATGTGGTATTCCCTAATGCTGAATGCAAATGAAGCTGATGGGAAGGAACATCAGGCCAAAATATTTGGACATTCTTCCCTTTTTTAACTAAAAAAAGAACACCCCTTGGGCTACTAGGATGGTACACCAAGCATAGGGGCTGGTACCAAGGCCTCATAAGCCAAATGACTGCCACCCAGCCCTGGCCAGCAACCAGCCCCTATGTCCTTTAACACTGCTCTGGTGCTCTTTCTGGGGTGCCAGGGACAACCATGGGCTAATGCCAATAGGCCTGCCTCTTGTGCCAGATGCTGGCAAGTCAGCAGGAGGCCTTATAGAAAAAGAACACATGAAGAATCAACTCAATGCAAGGGATTGGTCCTTAAATTGATTTTGTAGAAAACATTGTAGGTGTTGATCACAGATCAGAGCATGGTGTGTATATGTGTGTGTGGGGGGGGGGAGGGGGGGAGGTCATCCCAATTGCCAATGCACCCCCGCTCAAACCCCCCCCTGCAAAGTGGCCTTTATCTTAAATTATCCTTGCTCCCCCATAGAATTAGGCACACAATTGTGGGAAATTTAGGGAAAATTATGTTGCAAATACTGTAGATGTTGGATCACTTTAAAGTGGACCAAATCTTTAAGATTCCCTGCCCCTGGGTCATCCCTGATCGGGGTGCCTCAAGGGCAAGGACCAAAACCCAGGATAGTCAAAATCGTGGGTTTTGGTCCACTTTAGAGAATAAACCTTTTAAATTGGCTTTAGGATATGTTTATAGTGAAAGAAACTGTACAGACCCTAAATTGAAGAATTGTTGGGATAATATCCAGTCCCCTGTTATACAGCCATGTTAAGAATTATTTTTTTTATATGGGAAAAGCAGACTGGGATTAGTCCAAGTGTCAGTGAGGAGAGGGGTACTACAAGACTGGCTACCTACTGGCTCAGTCGGTTACTAAGGAATCGCCCTGTGGGCCCCGAACTCAGGAACACTTTGAGAGCCCCCAACAAGCACCCTGTTTGTTGAACGCTTAAGAACAAAACGGTCTGCTGGTTTCTCATTTTGGTCCTTTAAACAGCTCCAGTGCGTAGTGCACCCTGCACAGGCTTAGACAGACCCACGGTGGGCCTCTGACCTAAGGGGTTCCTGCCCCTATGATGCTAAGAGCCCCTTTGCTCTTTCTACTGATCACTGGGAAGCAGTAGGGCCGGCAGGTTATCCACTCACACACAAAACAGTTTGGTATAATGTCTGTGTGCATAAGCCCTAAAAATAAGCCCGTAATCATTGCATGTAACTATAGAGTCATTTCCCTTGGTGGACCCACAACACCCCGGCCTGACCCTGAGAAGTACCTCTTTTCTCCTGTCTGTGCAGTTAAAACTACTGGGCAGTAAAATTCTTCCAGCACAAAAGATGATGCATTATTTGACAGTACACTTTGCAGTACAGAGGAAGCAGGGAAAGGACAAACAAGAAAGGGGAAGCTATTGCCCCTGCAGACACAGGAGATGGGACACTTCACATAGTCTGATGCAAGTGGAGATCAGACAAGGTGTGGAAAGTGTGGTCCTGCATATATACAATCTGAGTTACAAAACAGTGTTAGATCTCAGCTTCATTAAGCAGAACACTATGATTAATCCTCTGCATGGCAGGTAAGCAAACAATGATTTGTTTTTAAAGTTTTTCCTCTGCAGTGGGACCAGTGTGTAAAATCTTGAATCACCCATAGAAGCTCACCATCCAATAGCACCATTGGAGGCTGTTTTTCTTCTTTAAGGGTGAAGTGTGCATCCCTTTACTATAACAGCAGTTGCTCTTTCAGAAGTCACAGGGGATATGTGCAGCAGGGATGTTGTTTCAGTGGAGCTCTTTAGTGAACGTCAGACGATGGAAAATGCTGTGTGACTGTGTCAAAGCAGAACATCATACAGAGGTTTCCCAACATCAACCCTGATCTTACACTATGAGGCCGATTCATTAATAGCGCCAGGTAGCGACAGATGAGCGCCAGTAGCGTGATTTTCTCAGCGCTAGCTAGTATTCGCTGTGCTTGGCCGGGTTTGCTTGTTGACAGCGACTCAGTCGGTGTGCGGTAATGTTGAATACGGGCTGGGGGGTCGCTGTTTCACAGGTTCCGCGTTGTATGGGTGCGCCTGACAACGAATGGCCAGAGCGAACGGCTTGCTGCAGATTCATTAACAAATCACGCTCCGAATTTTTTCGCGCTGTGAATTCCTTGTTTAAACCCCAGAGCACTGGCGGCGATGAATTTAAAATAGTTTTTAACCCCCAAACGACCATATTTTTTGATTGTAAAATTATACAAGTTTTTATAAACATTTTGTAATATGAATACATTAATATCAGACCTGTAATATCAATTCTGCACAAAATCTTTTTTTTTTTTTTTACCTTAAAAAAAAATCCTAACATTGCAGAAGTGGTCACAGAAAGACATTAAAAAAAAAAAAAAAAAAACATTAATAGCAATTAATTATGATTAATTAAAGATTGCTCCATTGAAATGCATTGGACATCGCCAGGGAGCGACAGGTCATACCTGGCGCTGTGATGGGATTAGCAGCGGCGCTGTTCGTTGCAGTCGGCTACATGATGAATCCCGCGGTAGCTGTCGCTCTCGCCGGCGCTAGCCTCATTTAGCTTGATAAATGCGTCATTGTGGCCGACGCCGGGCGTACTTGAGTCGGTAGCCGCTGTTAGTTGGCGGGACCTGGCGCTCGTCAGACACTACCTGGCGCTATCGCTTGATGAATAAGGGCATATATCTTTCATTGTTCCAGACTTCTGAAATCTTATGAAACTTATTGAAAAGCAATTTCTTTCTGTGCTATGCATAAAGCTGCCTCCTGGCGCGTGATTCCTTTGCACCCGCTGAATAGAACAGCGAGGAAGCTAAGAAAGTGATTTCCTGGAGTGAATTTTACTTTATTTTTTATATATGTGCAGCCTGGTCTGGGATATATGTAGGTATATTGTGTATTCTAAGCAAAGACAATTTCTTTGCTTCAGTATTGGAGTCGTGGGTGAGCTGGGAAGGATAAGTCATGGCACAGCTTTATGAGTCATGAGCAGGCTCTTCTGTGTTCAGAGACAGCGGCAGGACCACTGTGGATTGCCGTGCTCACTCATCCTGAGAGGACCTAGGGAGAGAGTGGCTGCTAGACCGATTTTTGCCTGGTCCTGGAGGAATGAAATTGCAAGTCTTGCTACGGCTTCTACTCAACACTGCAGGGAATGGAGGAGAGGCACATGGGACAGTTATCTGGTGATCTGCTTGCTGTCTTCAAATCTACACAGCTGCAGGCACCTGGGCCAATCGATTCCCTCCCCCTGGGGCAGGGCTGGCATCAGCACCCGGCAAGCCCGATCAACTGGTGAGGGCCCCCACCCCCCAGGGGGGCCCACTGACAGCTGCTACAATGTGGTTAAAAGGATTTTTTTGCCACCAACATTGCACCGGGTCCAGGTGCTGCCTCCAGTTCTGTCCCATCCATCCCTATCCCCTCAGCTCTGCCCCATCCATCCATTTCCCCTCAGCTCTGCTCCTTCCATCCCTGTCCCCTCAGCTCTGCCCCATCCATGTCACCCCAGTTCTGCCCAATCCATCCATGCCCCCCCAGCTCAGCCTCATTCATCTATGTTACCTCAGTTCTGCCCTATTCATCCATGCCCCCCCCACAGTTCTGCCCCATTCATCGCTGTCCCCTTTGCTGTGCCCCACAGCTCTGTCCCCTTAGCTCTGCTCCATCCCCTCAGCTCTATGCCTCTCCATCCCTGTCCTTCCTGCTTTACCCATCTACCCCTCTTCCTTCCAGCTCTGCCAGTCTATCTATCTTTCTTCCAGCTCTGCCCATCTACCCCCCCACCAGCTCTATCCAGCCATTCCTGTTCTTTTTATGTTGCCCATCCAGCCCTCTTCCTCCAAGCTATCTCTCCATCCATCCATCTATCCATCTACTCCTGCCCTTCCTGTTTTGTCCATCCCTCTTCCTCAATACTCTGCCCATTAATGTGGGGCCAAACTAAAAAACAGCTCCACTAGGGGGTTGGAGTATAAGCAGCCCTTCTTAGTTTTGCCTATGGAATTTATAGACCCCTGACCCATGACTCTCCACTGCAAAGGATCCCACTGAGGCCATGTTGCCTGAGGGCCCACATAAACCTGGAGCCGGCCCTGCCCCGGGGCATCCAAAATTGTGATGCCCCGCTGTGTGAAACCCCCCAGGTCACCCCATACACTTACCTTGTTTCCCGGTCCAGCGGCGCATGTGCGTGCCCGCGCCAGCCATTTGTGGGGGATGCGGCTGTCAGAGCGCTCTGAGCTGCTGGCCTTAGACAACGCCTTAGATGGCATGATGTCACCGAGCACGCTGATTTGACGAGCGCCCGCACATGCGCTGTAAGACCTGGAAGAGGTGAGTGGCGCTCGGCGATCTGGGGGGTGTCACTCCCGATCGGGGTGCCCCGGGGGAAAGAACCAAAACCCAAGATAATCAAAATCCTGGGTTTTGGTACACGTTGAAAGCTTACCTTAAATATACCCAGCCTGCTTTCTTCTCTTTCTACAGCCAGGTGTATTCTCATTCCTTCCCGTTCATTCAGTAGTATGCTGAACAAGATGCGCGGCATGTCTGTTAAAGAGGACCAACAATCAAAAAGGACTTAAACCAGACCAACACGACAGACAGTGCTCATATACATCCCTCCCTAGGGTAATTTAGATTGCTGCACATAAAATGTATTTACCTTTTTCTAACCCCTTTTTTGGTCAATTTTCAAAACCAAATGGCGGCTCATGCATCTGCAGGCCACCTGTGAACAGGAAGTGCTGCTGGGCTTCCTGTTACTGTGCATTGTCAGTTATGTCAGTTGAATCCAGGCAGCAGCATGGCTGAGATGCTGGGAGAGGAAGCTCCAAAATGGCCGCTACATTTCTTTTCCAACTGTGCCAAGCTGTTGGTCTGGTTTAGCATGGATTATTAATACGTCTGCTGAGATGGCTTTACCAGTGCTTTTAATCTCATGAATCTAGAAGGAGGCTTCCCAGGGAAAGGAATAATGTGGCCGCATTCTTTATAGACACATAACGCGGTGTCATTACATGTTGGTGCTCTCATGCAGAGGTGCCTCCTCTCTTCCAGCAGCTGCTTCATAGCTCAGTGATGCTTAATGAGGGAGCACATTTAATTTTCCTCTTGTATTGGAGAATATTGGATTAGATGGGGACAGTACACGTGGAGCGTCATGCACAATATTAGCAGAATGTCAGCAATTTCCCAGTAATGTTGGGGTGTCACAAGATATCAGCATACACAGTGGCTGAGTGCCTGAGCCCCCTTCCTCTAGAATTGCAGCTGATTACTTGCCAGATTCCGGTGGAAGCCAGGCGGGACCCAGGAATGGTGCAATGTCACAAATAATCTGCCATTATATTACTTTAGTGACATTATAGAATGGCAGGATGGAGACTGCAGGGCAGTTTCTAGGCAAAGCAGTGCTCAGTACAGGAAGGTATACAGATCTGTCCCCTCCTGTACAGGTATGGGTCATGTTGTGCCTCTTTCTAAGCAGCAGGTAGTGCACCTTCCCCATGATTGAGGCAATATTGGAGGATGAGTCCACTAACAGTGCCCCTGACTCATCTGCAAAAAACATGATGGCTGGGATAAATAAGTCCCTACGGCCTTGCAGCCCGAGGCAATCACTCTGCTCACCCTCCCCTAGAAACAGCCCTGGCCTGTTATGCTGTGTTGTATTCCATGTACCATTCTTGATTAACATACGTAAAACACACGTGTTGCATTTTCAGAAATCCAGGGCGGTCATTGCCCAAAATGCAAACTTGAGTCATGATCCAGCTCCACGTTTTGCTACCTTAGTCAGCACTCAAGGAGAAAATATGTTCCCCCACCAGTTACAGGGTGCATCCCTTGCCTTTTGTTATTCTTGCTGATTGGGGGTAGATTAGGGTGCATGCCCTGACCAACCAAAATCCACCAGACCAATCTGGAGCATACAGGAGCCACTAGGGGGCATCCTACTGTCAGCCTGCCACGCACAACAGTGGCAGTGAATGGAGGAGGCGAAGCTTTCCAGCTAAAACAGGTGCCATATTCTGGCATTAGAGAGAAGCGGGAGCAGTGAATGTTAGCACAAGGTGCTCTTCAGGGGGGGGAACAACTCAGGGGATGCTAGTGTGGGTTTTGCTAGTGTGCTAATGTGGGTTTTGGTCCACTTTAAGGCTATGAGGGATTACATACATATGGTTGTTTTTTGCGAATACAGTACTTGCCTAGGGCTGCAAAACCCTTTGATCAGGTAAAAAGATTAAACACCACATACTCACCTATAATCCAGCGTGGTACTATTCAGTGAGTTTGAAACTTACCTCAGCCAGGGATACAGACTGCACCGGAGATACATCTTGCTTGTTACATTGTACTGCAGCGCAAGTTTTTAAAACTTGAAGCCCGAGTTCTAATACAATGAATGCCTCTGTTCCTTCTACACCACTGGTTTTCATCCGTTGGAAAACTTCAATCTGCAACAAACATGGCCCCCTCAAATAGGAAGCTTTTGAAGGGGGGCCATGCTATTCAGGACAGACTGACCCCTTTTATCTTCCTAGGCCTCGGACTGCTTGAAGAATCAACTGGTGTATTTTCTTCTGTAGAACAGGCATAGCTCATACATGCATTGTTACCATGCAAGTTAGTTATAAAAACTTCCAAAGAGATATGAGTCGGCCCAGGTCTTTCAGGGGTTATTGTAAGATAAGAGGAGTGTGGATAGAATAACTGGGTCACATTATGATATGGAGGCTTTTAATGGACCTGAGGCATTATAGCATAGGGGCACTGAATTAGAGCTGTAGGATTGTATGGGTGGGGCACATTGTATCAGTCCCTTGGATGATAAGTGGGTCTCAGGTTGGTAGCAACATGGCTCTTCAAATGGCCACATGTATGGTATAATTAAAGCAGAATTATATGAGAGGCTGTGCACAGTTGTAGTGGTTGCCCTTTGCAACATCTACAACTCCTGTACTTGGTGGACTACATAAGGTCAAATATTTCTGATAGTGTCTGGCATCAGAGTGACCACTGGGCAGGACTTCTTATGCAGGACAAAAACCCACACCATTGTAACAATAGGCACAATATTCCTATTGTAACAGTTATGAGTCAGTTGTAGACTTGAAGTCTGTTATTAAAGTCGGGCTGCTCTTTCCCTTTCCAGGCTTCTCTTGAGCAGATAGGACTCAGAGGGAAAAGGGGGTTTGAGAAATGTTTAGGACCAGTACACGCAGTGTTGGCAATGCAGTCACTGGGCACATAGAAAAATATCTTGTAAGAACTACAAGCCACATTTCACCCCAGCTGTCCGTTACACAGGTATTCTTTGTTGGTCTGTAAAGGCAAAAACATGACACTCACCTGCAGCTGCTTCCTCTTGGTCTGGTGTCCTAGAAACATAGAAGGTTGACGGCAGAGGGCAAACATACGGTCCATCTAGTCTGCCCTTATGTGTATACTGTATGTTCTCTTTATCTTAGGATAGATGTGTGCTTATCCCAGGCATGTTTAAATTCACTTACTGTCGATTTTACAACTACCTCTGCTGGAAGTTTGTTCCAAGCATCTACTACTCTTTCTGGAAAATAATACTTTCTAACATTGCTCCTGATTTTCCTTCCGACTAGCTTCAGGTTGTGCCCCCTTATTCTATTATTAAGTTTCTTCTTAAAAACACTTCCCTCCTGAACCTTATTGAATTCTTTCACATATTTTAAGGTCTCAATCATGTCCCCTCCCTCCCTTCTTTCCTCTAGACTGTACAGTAAAGTTCTTTCAGTCCCTCCTGATTTGAATAATGTCTTTTTGCAGGTAAGGTCTCACACAGTATTCTAGCTGTGGCCTCACCAGGGCTCTATAAAGTGGCATCACAACCTCCCTCTTCCTACTGGTGATGCCTCGAGCTATGCAGCTTTTCCCACTGCCTGGCTACACTGTCCACTCATTTTGCAGCTATCAGTAATCAGTACCCCTAAATCTCTCTCCTCCGAAGTCCTGGCTAATACAGTGCTGCCCATACGGTACTCAGAGCAGGGATTCCTTCTACCCAAGTGCATGGTTTTACATTTATAGACTTTGGTTTCCACAGTTTTGACCATTTATCCAGTAAAGCGAATCATTTTCCATGTTGCAGACACCTCCAGGAGTGTCCTCTGACAGTCGTGGCCCTACTCTGATATTAGTCACAGCCAGGAGCACACCCAACTGAATTCACAAAAATGGTGGGTGCATGGCACACTCCCTCCATTGCAGTTACTGGAGCGGGACGGCCTTGGGGTAAATGTCACCCTGTGACAAGATTTCAGGATGGTGCCCCATAGGCACACACATACACTCAAAAATAAGGAGAGAAAGATAGGGAACACTAAAAAGAGGGAGACAGAAAATAGAGCAAGAAAAGGAGATAGGGACAGACAAAATAAAGAAACAGAAAAGGCTGAAGTAAGGTGAAAAGAGAAAGAACAATTGCATCTAAAAAAAAGACATAGAAAAAAAGAGAACATGTAAG
Source organism: Gastrophryne carolinensis (assembly GCA_027917425.1). Classification (NCBI taxonomy): domain Eukaryota; kingdom Metazoa; phylum Chordata; class Amphibia; order Anura; family Microhylidae; genus Gastrophryne; species Gastrophryne carolinensis. The sequence continues at coordinate 176,802,155 of CM051240.1, read as the reverse complement.
AGAGAAAAGGGGAATTGGTAAGAGAGAATTAAATAGGGCAAGTGTAAGAGAGAGCCGAGGAGAGAATGTGTAAGAGAGATAAGCCAGGGATGTGGAAAAGAAAGAAGAGAGGGCATGTTGGAAAGACAGAGAGGGAAAGAGAAATGCGGAGAAAAGAGAAATAGTTAATATGGAAAAGAAAGAGAGGAAAGATAGAATATGAATGAGAAAGAAAGTGCAAAAGAAAGCAAAAGAATGCAAATGTTGCATTTCTAGACCCTGTAAGATGTGTAGCCAGCTGTACATGGAGCTAAAAATGTCATTGCATTAATTCGCTAAAAATATTAACTGACATTTGTCTAATTATATTCTTGAACAGGCATTACCCTGCTCTATGTTCCTTCCTGCACCACCGATCAGACACGTCGGTAGTAACCGCGTCATACGTGCGTATATTGATCAGCCCTCTGAACTTGTAAATAAACCTTTAAACAAGTTTCTATTTTCACACTAAAACAAGTCTTTTAAAGCGATCCTGTGTTGGCCAAAGGGGGGAGTTGAAGGGGTTAAATGGGCTAAGTTTGCTTGCTATGACCGGAAAAAAAGTGATCTTTGTAAATTGAATTACACTTCAACAGGAACATTTTAATTATTAATGATATTAACTGGATTAGGGGAAAAAAAGCACCGGGGGGGGGGGGTTCCAGGGTCAAACAAATTGGAATAATGCTCCACCGCTCAGATGAGAATTCCTGCACACAATACAATATTGACCTGACAGTATCTGGAGACAATCTAATAACTGAAGCCCGCTGCCATGCTTGTGTATCAGGAAATACTGTAAATCGTTGTTGCAAACTCCCACCGATTGACCACAATCACTATTAGCACTTGTGAGAGGTGGTGTTACTTATACAGCTTAGAACAAAAATTACATTTCACCAATTTATGGTTTATTGGTAGGAATGCAATCTGCTGGTTATGATTATTTGAGTGCAGCATTTTCAATTTTACAGGGGTAGGTTTATAATGTCGCTGATAACGTACATAGATTATTAAATAGGAGCAGTTTATAGAGGTAGTCAGTTTAGAAAATTGTATAGTCTAGAATGACCTAGTATTCAGGAGTTAGGAAGGTTTAGTTAAAATGGCTGAGGTGGTTGCGGCCACTGCGGGTGCTCGGGTTTTAGCCCTATATGCAAAGGGGCAGTGAATGTGGCCATGTATCTTCCTGCAGCCATCTTATACAGGAAGTGAGGGGATGGCTTGGGCCCAAGTCTGTTGGCTATATTGAAGGTATAGGGTCTGTGTACAGGTGTTAGTGAGGTAAGTTAAGGTTAAAAGTATCTGGAACCCCTCCTCATCCCTACTTAAGATAAGTTAAGGTTAAAAGTATCTGGAATGCCTCCTAATCCCTCAATGGTTCTACTGTTGTCCCATGTGCCATGCTGTTCCTCTACCTTAGCAGCAGGCAGTGCCTTCTCCTCATGATTGAGCCCAACATGGTGGATGAGGAGCCTGGCATATGTCTAACAGTAGCACTGAAGCATCTGCAGAAAACAGGATCTCTGGGATACCCAATAGCTTTGGCTGCCAGGGTGATCACCCTGCTCGACCACTTGTAGAAACTGCCCTAATGATGGCATTCCTTCATGTAAGCACCTGCCAGTAAATATGTAATATGGTTGCTGGTCATTCTCCCTATTTTCCTTATGATTCCCTATTATCATGTATGTAAGCAGTTTCAAGGTACATTGGTTAAAGAGGAATACAATCTGGTATCCCTAGCAGACTCTAGTGCTGGTGATTCCCTTATTCTAGGGGTATACTGATTTTGGATGCCACATAGTTTGAAACATTACCCCCTTCCCCGACCATACTGCTCATCCCAGCTCTTCCAAAGGGATTTGAGGGAGGGAGGGGGTCATCCAGATGGGTGGTCATCTTTAAGTATATCATCACGTGTGAAAACACCACTGGATTAAAGTGGTGCCAGGTAGGATCCTGCTGGGTGGAGATTCCAACCACCTCCCTCCCCTGTCGATTGGCTCTGAATTGAAAAGACAGTGTCGTTCTGGGATGCCCACTGGTAAAAACATTATGCCAAACTGTGGGTGCACCTGGGATGCCACAAAAAGCTATACTTAGTTCAGGTATTGGTGATGAAGACCTTCAAAGGGGCTAATCGGGGGAGTTCCTAGTAACCCTTTGAACCAGTCTGAGCCTGTTAGAAGATACCTACCCTTCTTCTCGGAGCTTGCTTCCAATTAGCAAGACATGGCTGCACACACATGCTGCAGCTGCACCTTCACCAATGTGGTACTGCTGGATGCAGCTCTTACTGGGTCCCCTGTCATATGCAAGGAAAGGTTTATATAAGATAGGAAGATACATAAATGAAACATGAGGTACAGTTAAATGAGAGCATAAAGTTTACTAGAGAGCATTGGCCACAAAAATGAAGGATGCGAGAGGAAATCTCTGCAACAGCCTGAAAGAAAGCAGATGGAGACTCAAACCTGGAAAATAGTCATTGTTTATCGGTGGCTGACAGCAGGTTACCATTATGTTCAGCTGTCGGGCAACAACACCGAACAATAATACCTGCTTATTAAAATGTTCACATTACGCACTGCAGCGCGGCTTCACAGCTTGACTTTGCAGAGAGTCTTTTTACTCTGCTCAGCCCTTTCCTGTCACCTTCCCACTGGCAAAGCACCTAGTTTTAAAAATATAAACAGCCTGCCACCTTCCCGCTAGCCATACGTATGAAGAGACAACACCGCTTGGCTGTCTCTATCTGCCGTCTGAGGAAGAAGTAAATCGGCCATGAAGGGGGCAACAGAGAGAGGCGGATTGTATCTGGCAGGTGCAGAGGAACCTTGTCCAAGGCATGAGATCAAACACCAGATCAGTGCGCCATAGCGGCACTAATCCCTGCCGTATGCAACGCTCCCAAGGACAGACTCCATTCCCCTAGAATACAGGATGCCACTGAGCTTCCTCTGGTATAAAAAAAAGAAATGTATTTTCCAATGTGGAAATAAAAGACAGTAAAACAGTTCTAATATGAAATGTGTAATATAACACACGCTGCTTAAAGAAGCTCTGTAGAAAAAAAATGGTCTAATAAGAGAAATTATCCAGGCCAACACTAACTTCCTCCACCTTATCCCCTTTGGAAACATTGTAAAACAGCCATTTCAAAGCACCTTAAAATCTCTAAATTTATGTACAGTAAATACCATATTTATATAAGCAAAGACAATTCTTTGCTTCAATTTCAGGGTCAAGGCTTAGCTTGGAAGGGAGTGTCATGACGCGGCTAAAAGAGGCTTGAGTATGTTCTTTTGCAGTCAGGGAGAGCTGTGAGACCACTGCGGCTTGCCATGAACGTTCATGATGGGAACACCATGGACAGAGTGGCTGTTAGACCACTTTTTTTGCAAGGTTCTGAAGGCATACATTTGAAAGAAGGAGCACATTTTGGAGCCTTTCTACAGCTTCTAACCTGAACTGCAGAAGATGAAGGTGAGACACATAAGGCAGCATTAGGTGAGATGCTTGCTGCCTTATTATTGTATTGTTGGGTATACAGTATTAGACACAATGACATACACATCATAGAGGAAGGGGAGACAGCTGCTAGGGGGCCCATGGCAGAAAGTGAACCCGATGATTGTTGGATCCTGGCATGGGCCAGGCCTACTGCAGCAGAACATGCGGTGAGAGAAGCGGCAACAGGCATGATGGGTCTCCTGCAGTGAGATATGTTGGCCATATGACCTGTCTGCCGCACTGCTTATCAAATCTAGGAAGGAGACCAAATACACCCCCTAAAATTGTTGCTTTTTAAATATCCTGGCTTCTCCTAGAAACTTTAACCCTTGTGTTATTACATAGTGGACAACTTTTCCATCTCAACAGTCTGTCAGGTAAACTTCATGACAATATTTTCCCCAAAAATTGCTTTTTACATGGACCTAACGCCAAAAGAGCTTTCAGGGCCACTCTACAATCCTTTTAATGGATTGTCTCCTTTTAAAGAGGAACAAAACCCACCAGTGGCCGTCCTGGAATCTAAAAGATCGGCCACTGGCCTTTCCCCAAATTAGGATGCCCCACTGTGCCCCCCCCCCCGGGTCTCTTTGCTTTCAATGGTGAGCACGCACTGCCACCACCAGGGATGCAGCTGGGGAACAGAACAAAACCCAGGAAAGTCAAATTCCCAGGTTCCACTTTAAAGTGGACCAACACCCAGGATTTTGACTATCCTGGGTCTTGGTCCACTTCGGTGGGGCACCCCGCTGTGTGAAACCCCCCCGAACAACTCACCTCTCCCCGCTCCCAGCGCCGACGGACAAGCCTTTTGACAGGCGCGGACAAGCGGCTCCTCCGCGCACGTCTAGAGGGGCGCGAGGGAGGCGGCGCCGGCCGCCGCCGAAGACAAGGTAAGGGGATTTGGGGTGTTTGGGGGGGTTTCATGTCCCGCGGGGAGGGAGGTGATCGGCCCGGGAATCTTATAGATTCCCGGGCCGATCACGGGAGGGTGACGGTCCACTTTAAGCTTTGTATCTGGGCAGTCATTTAATGTATGATAGGACAAAAAGTATTAGCTTCAACCCTTGTTCTTATGTTTAATTAACCAAGAGGGTCACAAATAACAGCCGTAAAGGTCTTGGCCTTGGCCTGACATTGCTGCAAGATACTTATATAGTTATTCAGGCTGAAAAAAATTACAGTGTAAATGTGTAAATGACGCTGTAAGTTCTAGCTTTGTAAATCCTTCCTATGTTTGGTCCTTTGGAAGGAAAAACAAATGCTCCTGGCGTTAGTAGCCAGCTGGGCCTGGTTTCCCCCATGGCAAGAGGTGACCAAACATACAAAGATTTCTTTCTGAATATTTCTCAGACCTGCAGTCAGGATAAATCATCAGGTTTCAGTGCTCAACAGTCCTTCAGAGCATATTTCAGGTTAGTAGAGTCACCTCGGCCTGTTCTCATATTGCACATAGGTTCCTCTCTGTCAGTTCTTTGGGAAATTACTTTCTGCATAAATCATGGATTGAACAAATACAGGCTGATCACAACAGAACTGTTCATCTCTTCTTGTGACAGCTTATAAGGAATCATAGCTATTATATATTCTACACGCTGTTTTTTGTAGAAATCTAATTATTTGGAACATTTCGCTTTTAGAAGCTGCTATCTGCTTATTTTCAGCCTGTAATGAGTGTTAAGAAACACCATCTACTGCAAATAGTTCCAGCCATGAAAGCAAGCAGCACCTTTAAACACACGTGTGCCAGGAGAAATCAGCAGTAATCACATCAGTGTCCTGTATTATTTTTTGTAATTGGTCTCAAGGGTCAAGCTAATATATAAAAAGAAGTCAATACTTGCATGACCTCTCGCAGGACTGAGCCTTTGCTGACCCTTATAAACACTGTAGGTATAGCCAGGATGGGCGTTGGGCTTGGAACGGAGCATGCAAGGCTACAGTATGCCCCCCCGCCTGTGCCCTCCAATGCACCTCTACTCCCAACAATCACACACTGGGAAGGGCACCAGCAAAGGTACCTGTGCCCAGAGGTAGTGCTGGTTCACTGTAATGTAATGCAGCACATCCTTCACTGACCCTCAGTGCTCAGTGCCCCGCATACGTGAGCATAGAAAGCCACATTTGTAGCGTGGTCTTTGAAAAATGGAAAGCAAAGGAGAAGCACATTTCTAAACCCTGCTAAAGCATCTACAGCATGCTGCTGGACATTAGGACATATACATTAGACAGTCTTCTGGTGAGCTTCTTGCTGCCTTATTATTTCTATTGCCTCAATCCAGACCGTCAGCATGATTTAATGAGAAGGCCAAACCCTTAACAAACTATTCCCCAGCATTTAAAATTAATATATTTTAAGTTTTTAGTCACTTATTATTCTTTCCCCCACTGGGCTGCAAATCTGTTCAGGACTCTAGGATACTGGCAACTTATCGCCAACTTACCTAAAACTAGAAAAATGTTATAACTTTTCACTTTTGTTCTGGACATATGGAGGATGCAGCAGAGTTCTTCTTAAATCTACGTTGATGGGGTAGCCATAGGCAATTGCAATCATCTATGGATCAACCCACCATTAGAGTAAAAAAACTTTTATTATAAGCACTAACATTTTTTTTTCCAAGTAAATCTTAAGTTTTACAATCAACTGATCTTTTTACACACCCCGAGTACAAATATTAGATGTTATAAAGAACAACACCCAAGAATTTCTTGGGTTTTGATCCCCTCAGACTGGTCATACTGATTTGGGACTCCCCGCTGTATGTATCCAGGTTTGCCCGTAAAATGCCACTTGCTGCATCCTCACTTGCCTTTATCTGTGGACGTCCATCTAGCTAGATGTACGCTGGAGATGTGGCCACAGCCCTGAGATGCAAAGAGAGTCCAGGGAAGAGCCAAGTCAGGTGATCCCAGGGTTTCACACAGCTGGGCATCCCAAATTAAGGTGCCCCATAAAGAAGTAGACTACTGACCCAAGAGTCTTGTTGATTCAAGGGGGTGTTGTTCCTCAATAATAACCCACATCAGGGTGTTTCCAAGCACCTTTATAAGCTTGCAGTATTCTCTTTTTTTTTTAACCACTTTATTTTTTTATTATGCCCTGAACTGAAATACAGTAAGGCATAAATAGAATCATTTTTATTTTAAGGAAAGGTTACTGAATGACAGCCATTATGCTTAAAAACTTTATTAGAGCATTAAATATGACCACATGCAAAAATATGTCCGTGTCCTCTAAACCAAGGATTCCCAACCAGTTTTACTGCTGCATCTTGGGATGACTGTAATGCTGGCAGAGGAGCCTGCATTGTAGAACCTCCACCCTCCCAGGGAAGTTGTATTGGTGGTGGTAGGGATGGTACTGGAGATAACTGCAAAGTGGTACTCCAAGGAAAATAGTTCTAAACAATAGAGGAAATAGGACACAAGAAGAATGTATAATAAGTAAACAAGGTGATACAATGCAGTGACATATTACCTTTATCCAAAGTGGAATGTTGTTGGTCACTGTCCATGGTGCTGAATCTGAACTAAACCTTTGTTTTCAGCAACTACAAAAGAGCACTTTGCTAAAACAGAAAATATTGACATGGAACATCCAGGCCAAGCAGGGGCATCAATATAGGAGGGTGTGCGACCGCACCAGGGCCAGGAAGGTCAGGGGGGGCCCATCATAGTTGCTCCTTCACCTTATTTTTCACATTTTTGCTCACTTGGCATCATATAGAGGAAGGAAGTGTGAGTTAAAAGATGACAAAAAAGTTCACTGTATGAGCCTTGACAGGGCCCATTTAATGTTTGCACCAGGGCCCTGTCACATTTAGTTATGCCACTGAGGCCAAGAATAACAGGCTGTATCTGTTTTTCTTCTTTTCATCGTTGTGATATGTGATATGTGATAAGAGGCCTAGAAGCAAAAGGTATTTACTTTGCACCTACAGACAAATATATTTCCTGAGTGGCTCAACAGGGCTGTGGCAACTGCAGCATAGACATGAACTGACCCTCCCTGCACAGTGTTAGCATTGCTGCAGAGCCAGGGGTAATGCATTCATTGTTATTCACTCACCAAGCCATGTTGTCTTCCTGCATCCGGAAGCAGATCAGTGGGAACACTACAGATGGTGTCTTCCAGTCAGCTGCATTAGGTAGGGACTTATGGACCAAACCTCTCAAACCATGAGAAGAAAAAAGCAGTACTTGGACACACTATAAATTAGGATGTGTGATTTTCACTAGAGATCCGCTTTAATGTTGTCTTTTCTGTAATTGAAGCGACTTATTAAGCAGTGCTTAGTGGGGTTTTTTTGTTCTCTGAAATAAACAGGCTGTTCCTACAGTACATCACCTAGATGATTACATGTATGAACCCCTACTGAACCTTGACATTTTGTTCTCAGTATTAACAGTGACGCGCACATCTAAAGGCTCCATCATACCTCTCATGAAAACATAATCTAAACAAGTAAGTGAGTGCACAGGCTGAGCCCTCATTTAAGGCTATGTTTAGTTCTCCCCAGGTCTAGGTTTTTGCTTCCTGACAAACCTGGAGCCAAATGAAAGCCTCTATGTCATGAAGCTCACGTCTGTTTAATCACACGTATTACTCCCCTACACCCACAAGCAAATTATAACAATGCAATGTAACTGTACCTTTGGCTGATCTGGCCTAAAACATCTGCAAAGCTATGGTAACTAAGACTGGGGAAGGGGTTATACTGGTCATTTTTTTACATTTCTCAGAGTTACCTTAAAGTAGCTCCATCACCAAGTCTGCCCGTTTTTGAAACTGTCACATATAGAGGTTTTCTAGACTGGCATTCACAAATCTTTTTTCATTAAGCACCACTTTCCAGCAGGGGCGTAGCGAGGGGGCGCTCGCCCTGGGTGCGGCAGGCCAAAGGGGTCCTGAGCACAGCATTTTGAATCTTTGCCCCGGGGGCCAGAATGCCTAGCTACTCCTCTGCCTTCCACCACTAAACCCAGTGATGGGCGGGTAACATGCACACAGCACGTTGGTGCTCTATTCAACCTTTAACAGTGATGTAGCTATGTGTTATCCCTGTTTACCGTGTTTTTTAACCCCCCCCCCCTCATGCATATTCTTACCTTTTTGGGTTCAGCATTTAGCACTTTATTGTTTATTTTTTCTGTTATTAAAGTAGCAGTATCGCAAATTTTTCTTGGTGACTTATATTTAAATGGTACTTTGAATGTAGGTAAGTGTTGGAATAAGAATTACAAATTTAGAAAAAAATGATGTCTGTGTTGAGCAGCTGGAGACTAATAGCTCATGTTTATGTCTTCTGAGTGTCGGAGCCCGACACTCTGGCCTGTTCCATGCTGAGGAGAGGGGTGAAACAATGTATCAAAGTATCAGGTGTTCAGTGCTGGCAGCCGTCCAGCATAAGATAACAACATTGCAACATTGCTTGGCCAGAACTTATATATCTAAAACAGAGAGAAAAGCTCTAGAAGTCATTTAGCTGATTCTCTCTCTTTTCTCAACACATTTTTCCATATGATCTTTCTTTCAGCTTTGTGTGTTTTGAGCAAAGCCCAACCCAGGATTTTCACTATCTGGAGTTTTGTTTTGTGCCCCTAGGGGCATCCCGACTTGGGATGCCCTGATATGTGAAATCCCCAAGTTCGCCTGTGAAAACGCACCTTTCCCTGTCCCACAGCGCATGCGCGGGCTCTCATCCAATCAGCTCTGTTTGCACGCAGATGGGGAGCCTAAGCAGTAACCTTCCTGGCCGCCCGGCCTGTCTAAATGACTATCTGCATGAGCGCGCCAGAAAAATGGGGGGATCTGTGGCCACTCAGGGTTTTGTTCCACTTTAATACCTTTAGATTTTCCTGCACAGTTATTTAAAGAAGAATTTCAGTCATTTTCAGTCAGTTTAGTTTATTTTGTATAGATTTTACATATTTGAGTCACCTGGTCTCATAACAAAAGCAGCACCTCACACACACACAGCCGTTACCACTGATTACAGTGTCAGCCTCTGAGGTAAAGTGTTGCTAGGAGACCAGTGTGCTAAATGAAGCAGCTCACTAAATACAACCCAGCAGATCCCCCTATTCAGCAAATGGACTGTGCCATTGTCATTATACAATTTAAAAGAAAGGCATATATTTTTTCCTTTTTCTTTCGCCACATTATTTATACACATGTTAGAAGCTATTGTGTGGCTATTTAATTATTTATCTTTTTTTATGCAAATTTCACGATACTGCTCCTTTAATGCTTTGGGAATCTATTTCACTGACACTATATTGCATGCACTGTTCCATTCATCAGTTTTTACACTTTTAGTCCTTGTTGCCTTTTTACCCTCATGGGAGCCATTTGATTGCTATGTTGGTTTGTAGATTTAATGACATGCTATATGACATAAGGACTGTTATTTGCTCTTTTATTGCTCTGTTATTGGTGGTACATGTGCCTTGTCTTCCTCATGAAGCACCATTTTCCATATTCTAGATATTGGCAGCACCACCTGCGTTAGACTATGGGGATCAGCCACCTGAACTGTGTTAAAATGCACAAAGCAGCCATTAGAGTGCATAAATGGCAACTTTTGTAGCCGTTTTGTCTTTATGATATAAATCAGGCTTGCATAGAGTAAAGAAGACATCAGGTTGGGGTGCCGAATACCATCTGATGGGATCTTGTCTTCCACTGGTTGGGAACCCCTGTCCTAGGCCATAGATAATAGATCAAAATTTGTTTTAATAAAAGAAGGCCTTAGAATATTTGCCTACACATCCCAACTTTTTCTATAGAAAGTCAGAAGAACTTGTTGATTTCAACAGGGGCCTACCTGCTGCTGCATGCCCAGAAGTCTCCAAATTCCTTACAAAAGGCAAATCGTTATGAAACTATCATTTAAGAGGACAGTCCAAAATCAGAACTCAGATCAGGGGTGCCATTGGGGCACAAGGTCCCCCTGCTTCCCTTTTACCTACTCCCACAGCATTGATTTCACCTCTGCAGCGCAGCCTAGTATCTGAAGCCAGGGCAGCACTTTTGACTTCCAGCTGGCCAGATGTTCATATTGGTTTAAAAAGCTCAACTGAGGCTCCTATAGAAAATAATGGGTGCTTCAGTCTGGCCTTATACTCTCAACACGACCCCTTAAAGGGACTGTCTGGACAAAAATAATATACAATACATACTTACCAATAGTCCCGCGCAGCTGATTGTCCCTATTCCAGGAGTTTCATGCTTACCTCCACCAGATATCCAAACTGTGCCACCCCTGGTCGTGACCACCATGGTCCCCTTACGGCTTCCTCGCTTCATGGCGACTGACCACAGCCACTATATTCACAGCTAAGGGCTGGCACTTGCCTTCCATTGTGAATGGAGTGGGTGCAGGCAGTCATCGTGACACGAGGAGACAGCCACTTGGCTCATGGCCACCGGAATGGGGGGGGGGGGGGGGACAAAAAATGACGGTAATTTTCAAACTCCAGGTAATGGGCAAATCACCTGCGCTGGACTATGGGTGAGTATCTTTGGTGAACTGTTTTTGCAATCATTTTAGGATACTGGAGCTCGAACAACACCCAGGTGTGGGTAAAACATTAGCAGAGGAGCCTGATGCCCCTATGCCACCCCTGATCTGACAGGAAAGTCAATGACAATGGAATTTCTAGGGATCTGAATAGTTTACCCCTCTTCTGCTGCTACTGAAACTTGCGGAATATAAACAATACATTTTTTTCACACATGGTTAGTTGCCAGGAAGGTCTTCAAAGAGACGTGAAGAACTAAAGTTACACTGGCCAAGTTCTCTGTGTTTAAAAGAGCTCCCACTGAGCGTTCTGAAAATAATACACACATCTGCAGAACATAAATGTTTGATAGTCATAGAAATTGTCCAGACAAAATTATTTCATACACAAATGAAAGCAAAGCTGGGTGGGTGAGCACATCACCAGTTCTGCAGCCAAATTCCCCAAATAGAATAAATTGTGAAGCTCAATTATTTTCAGTTTAGATGGAATATTGAAATATTGAAATAGCAGAGTCCCTGTAGATTTTTATTTCAGTGAACAATTTAATTTTAATTAAAGGAAGAGTCGTCCTCCAGCGAGATCCCCAGTGACTGGTTCTGTGTATTGGTAAAGTACTTATTGTAAGTGTATAATGGGTTGTGGGGCAGCTTCCTAATCCATGGAAATGTCCTTTACCTTAATGTCGTCCAGTGGTCCTGATGCAAGAAGCTTTCCTTGAATTATTGTAGAAAGGATCATATGTTGCTAACCACATATTTAGTTAGCAATTTTCTTTATTGCATGGCACAGCCTGCTTCGGTATTCATAACAGTTGGGTTATTCCGCCACAAGGTGGCGCAGTGTACTGCAGAAGAGCTGTGGCATCTCTCGGCCCCCTATATAAGGGTGAGCAAGGCAACCAAGCCTGTGGCCCTGCAAGTCTATTTCCGCTCGTTTCTGAATCCTCACTGCCTCCCAGCCTTGGCTGACAGATCAGGTGAGGGTAGAAGAGCACTAGGGTCAAGTCCAAGCCGCAGACCCTGTTCCACAAAGGGTAGCCGGCCATAGGCTTTATGGTGAGCCTACTAGTGATGTGGAATTCCTGTCCTGGCTTCTGAGGGGGTGAGGGTTTTGGGGACTGTGTCCCCTTCTTTTCCTTTAGGGGTCCCCCCCTTCTGGCCTGGATACTCGCTGCTGCCTTCTCGTCTCTCTCCCCCACCTCTCTGACTTTGTTCGGGGGGGGGGGGGGTGGGTGGTAGAGGCGAGTGGTATTAGTTGTGGTGTTTTGGCCAATTACAGTGTGTTTTTTGGTGTTTTTGGCCGCCGCGCTGCTTTGTACTGCGCTATAACCTGTGGCATTTTTGCTTTGTCATGGCGCCGGCGTGGTCACGTGGGTGCAGTTTTCGCGCTCTTCGGGGGGCGGGGCCGGGGGATGATGCGCATATCCCTTCTGAGCTGCAGCGCTGTTTCCTCCGGTGTGTCGCTTCATCCTGCGGTCTGTGCCTTGGTGACCCTGCGGTGTCCTTGGTCCGTGAGTCCCCCTTGGGCTTTTTTTTATTGGTCTGGTGCGGCATGTACTGCGGGATGCTCATGTGTCGTCTTTCAGGCGGGATACCAGTGGGTTGTGGTTTCTCCCGGCTCTACTCCTTCCTCCCCCTCATCCCCCCCACCCTTTGCTGATGTGGGGGCACCCTGTGGGAGGGCATCCTGGGTGGCTTTTGTATTAGCCTTTACCCAGTGCTGGTCTATTGCGCCTGTGGTAATCACCATATGGAGGCTTCTGGGGATAGCTTGCTTGGGGGTCCTTTGGGGCAATCCCGGCTGTATGTCATGTGTGGGGTATTCCCTGTGAGTGACAGTGTCAGGGTTTGCGTGCCGTGCACTCAAAGTGTCCTTGCGCTCCAGCTTGGTTTGCCTGCATCGCTTCCCAGCTCTGCGCCCCCTTCGGCATCACCTACCCCCCCCCCCCACTGCTGCAATTAGCTCCCAGTGAGGGGGATGCTAGCAGGGGGTCTCAGTCTGATCTGGCACTTCGTGTGGCCAACATTGGGAAGCAGCTTGCCGGGCCTTTTTCTAGGAAGGCTTCTGGCAAGAAGCGGCACCTGACTTCCATACCCTCCCGCTCCACTGAGGAGTATGAGGAATTTTATGCCACTGGTGGACTTTATTCCCTAGAGGAAGGGGAACTGTTCCAGGACTCCAGGCAGGAGGGTTGCATTAGTGACCCTGGGTCTGCGTCCGGGGTGGAATCATGGTACCCTGTGGACAAATTTTTGAAATCTTGCACATTGCTCCCCCTGAGGTGGCTAAAAGAAAGCAGGGTGAGCTTTTTCGTCCTGGTAAACAGCGTCTGGAGTTCCCTGAGCAGGGCCATTTCACTTCTATGGCGCCCTAACAGGCTGCCCGCTGTGCCCAAGGGATTGGATAAGAGGTATCCCTTTCCTGCTGATCTAGTAAAGCGTTGGTCCTGTCCCCCTGAGGTGGACGCTCCCGTGCTAGGCCTGTCTAATACTTCGGTAATGCATTCCCCTGACACTACCACTCTGAAGGACAGCGAGGACCGGCACATGGATCAGCTGGCCTGCCATGCTTTTACTTGTGTAGGGGCTGGACTGCGCCCGGCCTGTGCTGCTGCCATTACTGCTATTGCCCTTGAGAAACTGCTCAAGCGTCTCTGCCATTGCGCTATGGCTGGTAGGAGGAGGGAGGATTATAGGGCCCTCTTGTGGCTCCCTCTTCTCTGGTAGCCGCAGAGATTCTTGGGGCTGTGGCAGATCCCGTGAACGTCCCGGTCTCTCCTGGGGTTCCAAGCCCAAACCTCCTCCCAAGGCCCCCCAGGCATGAGGGGGCGCCCTCACCCATCCGGGTGGGGGACGGCTTCGGCTCTTTGCTCACGTCTGGAGGCTCCACATTTCAGACCGGTGGATTCAGGAGGTGGTGACCTCCGGTTGCAAGATAGAGTTTGCAGCCTGGCTGCCCCCAAGATTCATCAGATCCCGGATGTCTTTAAACCCTCTGTCAGCTCAAGGGTTACTTTCGGTGGTTCAATGCCTGCTGGAGTCAGGGGTCATTTGTCAGGGTACTATTCCAATCTTTTCAGGGTCCCCAAAAAGGACGGCTCTCTGAGGCCCATTCTGGACTTGAAGGGCCTCAACAGGTTTGTCAGATTCAAACATTTTCACATGAAGATGCTACGCTCTGCTGTCGGTACCCTTCGCCCGGGCAACTTCATGACCACCGTGGATATCAAGTATGCTTATCTTCATGTGCCTATCTTCCCAGGTCATCAGAGATTTCTGAGGTTTGTGCTGGAGGATCAGCATTACCAGTTTGTGGCCTTACCATTCGGTATCACCTCGGCGCCTCGGGTGTTCACCAAGGTGCTGGCGGGAGTGATGGCTCTGCTGCGAACCCGGGGCAATCGCATCCTTCCCTACCTGGACGACATCCTCATTGTGGCTCAGTCCTTTCATCAGGCCGAACAGGACACCCAGGTGGTGATCTCCACTCTGAAGTCCTTTGGCTGGGTGATCAATTTTCCCAAGTCTTCACTGTCCCCGTCCTTGGTGAGGTCCTTTCTGGGCATGACACTGGATACCTCTCAAGTCAAGGTGTTCCTTCCTCAGCAGAAGGTGGAGGGCCTTCAGAAGCAGGCACGGGCTCTGCTCTTGTGTCCTCATCCCTCCATCCGTCTGGGGATGCAGTTGGTGGGCCTGATGGTGTCCTGCTTCGAGGCGGTCCCCTTTGCTCAACCTTTTCAGTTGCACCTCTTGTCAGTTTGGGATCGGGACCCTGTGTCCCTGGATCAGGAATTTGCTCTGTCTCCTCTGGCCAGGCAGTCCCTTTCGTGGTGGCTGGACTCAAGGAATCTTCTGGTGGGCAGGACCTTCCTGCCCCCGTGCTAGAAGAAGTCCCTACAGTTCCAGGGTCGTTGGGGCCCCCCAGGAGGCCCATTCTCCTATCAATGTCCTGGAACTGAGGGCAATCAGGTTGGTTCTGTCTCACCTGACCACGCACCTTAGGGGTCGGGCTGTTCAGATCCGCTCAGACAACCAGAGGGCGGTTTCCTACATCAACAATCAGGAGCAAGCGAGCCTTCAAAGAAGTGTCTCTGATACTGTCTTGGGCGGAACAGAATGTCTCCTGCATCTCTGCAGTATACATTCCGGGGTAGAAGAACCAGGTGGCGGTTTCCCTGAGCAGGGGGACGTCTCGTCTGGGGGAATGATCCCTCAACTACCAGGTGTTTCTCTCCCTGTGTCACCGCTGGGGTCAGCCGGATGTGGACCTGTTTGCATCCCGTCACAATCACAAACTTCCCAGGTTTGTCTCCCTGTCACAGGATCCTCTGGCCTTCGCCACGGATGCACTGGCAATGCCTTGGACGGAGTTTCGGCTTCCCTATGTGTTCCCTCCGTTCCCTCTACTGGGCATGGTCATGCGCAAGATTCCCCAGGAGGTGTCAGCCATCCTGGTGGCCCCCTGTTGGCCAAGAAGGGTGTGGTTTGCAGATGTCGTGCAGTTGACAGTAGACCAGTACGTCTTGCCCAGAGATCCAGATCTTCTCACTCAGGGACAGCTACGCCATCCCAATTTACAAACGCTGGCTTTAACGGCTTGGCTGCTGAAACCTACATCTTGACAGAGAAGGGGTTGCCTGCCTCAAAAGAAACAAAGGAGGGGTGGCAGCCG
Organism: Gastrophryne carolinensis; assembly: GCA_027917425.1. Classification (NCBI taxonomy): domain Eukaryota; kingdom Metazoa; phylum Chordata; class Amphibia; order Anura; family Microhylidae; genus Gastrophryne; species Gastrophryne carolinensis. The sequence continues at coordinate 176,786,417 of CM051240.1, read as the reverse complement.
CTCAGACCATTTTATAACTAACCTGGGAGGTGCACAGTAGCAGAGCAATTAGGATACAAAAGTCTTAAAGGAGCCACAGCACTCAAACCAGTTAGCTTGTTTTTAACCAAGTTTAGAGACAGATTGTAGGTTGCAAGCTAACTGGTTTGAGTGCTGTGGCTCCTTTAAGACTTTTGTATCCTAATTGCCCTGCTACTGTGCACCTCCCAGGTTAGTTATAAAATGGTCTGAGCAGCTGCCACCCCTCCTTTGTTTCTTTTGAATTTGTGCAAGCACATGGTGTGTGGGGTCTAGGCTGTATTGCAAGGTCTTTGACCCTTCCACCCCATGGCTTGCACTTGAGGTTTAGGGCAACCTCAGGTAAGCCTGCTCCCAATTTATCTGTTGCATTGTATGTCCCAAATGGGGCTTTCAGAGATTAGAGTTAGGACTGCACCTCAGAGGGGCACCTTGGCGCTGGTGGTGCAGCTTAAGCATACTTTTGCAGATGTGTGTGACCAAGCCCTCTGTTTTTAACCAAGTTTAGAGACAGATTGTAGGTTGGTCAGCAAGCTAACTGGTTTGAGTGCTGTGGCTCCTTTAAGACTTTTGTATCCTAATTGCCCTGCTACTGTGCACCTCCCAGGTTAGTTACAAAATGGTCTGAGCGGCTGCCACCCCTCCTTTGTTTCTGGAATTTTTGCAACATGGTTTGTATTCTGGCCTTCAACTAAGTACCCTCAAAGGCCATGTTTCAGCTCTGGCAATTTTTTTCCAAAGATCCTTTGCCAACCACTGGTTGGTTAAAACTTTTTTCCAGGGTGTTACTCATGTGCGTCCACCTTGTAAGCCTATGCTACCAGTCTGGAACTTGAATCTGGTGTTGTCTGCTCTGCAGGGTCCTCCCTTTGAGCCTATCCGTGGGGCTGCCTTGCCCATTCTGACTCTTAAGGTAGCCTTTTTGGTGTCTATCACTTCTGTAAGGCGAGCTTCTGAGCTGGCGGCACTTTCCATCAAACCTCCTTATTTTGAGAGGCATCAGGATAAGGTGGTGTTTCGGCTTAAGCCGGATTTCTTGCCTAAGGTTGTGTCTGCCTTGCATCTCAATCAGGACATTGTCTTGCCTTCATATTGTCCTAATCCTGCTAATTCCAAGGAGCGGACACTGCATTTTCTGGATGTGGTCAGGGCTCTGAAGTTTTATTTGGTTGCTACTGAGCCTTTCAGGAAATCTGATGCTCTTTTTGTTCTCACTTCTGGATCTAGGAAGGGTTTGCCTCTGGCTAAATCCACTATCAGCAAGTGGATCCGTCAGGCGGTGGTTCAAGCCTATTCTGCTAAGGAGAGGGAACCTCCCTTTAGAATTACTGCTCATTCCACTCGTGCTATTGGTGCTTCTTGGGCTTTTCAGCACCAAGCTTCTGTTGAACAAGTTTGCAAGGCCGCTACTTGGTCTTCTGTTCATACTTTTTCCAAGTTTTACAAGGTTGATGTTAAGGTCTCAGCGGATGCTGCTTTTGGCCGCAAGGTGCTTCAGGCGGTAGTGACTTGAACTGCTGGCTGTTACTCATTGGGGATCCCACCCTACTTTTGGATACTGCTTTTGGATGTCCCAACTGTTATGAATACCAAAGCAGGCCGTGCCATGCAATAAAGATAAAAGCAATTCTGTGAGTACTCACCTGTAGAATTGTTTTTGTTCTTGCATGGCACGGCCTGCTTCGACGCACCCTTGTTATCGTTATTCTTGGTTGCCTCTTTATGGTGATTGTTCCAAGTTAATTGGGTTTTTTTACATTTTTTACCTTTATTCTCTCCCGGCTTCTTGTCTCACTGCTTGTCTACGCTGGGAACTCTATGGTTAATCCCATTTTTATATAGCTCTTCTGCAGTACACTGCGCCACCTTGTGGCGGAATAACCCGACTGTTATGAATGGCCACTAGTCCAATCAGCGCACTTGAATCCGCTTAAGCCCCTTAGTCCAGGTGCTCGTCTAATTTGACCGAATTGGAGTGCGCTGCTGCCCGCATCCCCTGCTTCCCTCTAACAGGGAGTGTGCCTGTGCCTACCATTCACAAATGCCGGTACGCGCCCTGCTAGAGGGATAACGGGGATCCGGCCACTACACACGCATGCAATGTTGGACCGGGAAAAATGGTGAGTTTATGGATGACCTGGGAGGTTTCACAATTCTGGATGCTCTGAGGGGAGGGAATCAATCGGCTCAGGAATCTTATAGATTCCTGGGCTGATATCCGTGGATTTTGGGCCACTTTAAGCAATTTGGTAGACTTATACATTTTGCTGACCGATTTTGATTTTACTTTACTAGATTTTAAATATGTAATAACATCACAGGCCAACTGCATTAAGTCATTGGAGAGCCAACCAGCAACTAATGAGATCCAAAACATCTCTCGATGGATAGACTGTCATAGCTATGACAGGAATATGTAATACATATATTCCACAGAGTGTCAGAAGGTTATTCCAATCGTGTGCTTGCTCTTTTTGCTGGCTGCTGCTACAGGAGGATATAGCTGAGGGCTTTATATTTGTGGTTCATTGACATCCTTTGTCAGCTTTCTCAATATTCTCTTTACATGAGAAATTCATGAAGGACCTGCAAGTGAGGAGGCGGTGGTTAGAGTATTGCTTCCTGAAAAAGGTTCCTTCAAATTATTGTAAATCCCCAGCTGGGTCAAAAACATTGAAGGGTAGATGAGGAATTGCAGCAGCATAAATTGCATATAGAAAGAGAACTTAGAATAATTTGATCAAACAGAAGAGCATAATATGTCAGGGTGAGGATATGCCCTTCAACTACTGGTTTTAAAATAATCAATCCACAGCTTCAAGTGATAACTTTAGGCGACGCTGGAATGGACTGCTGTACTCCCACTCACACATACAAGTGCACTATTCAAATAACATTGACCAGAGATGTGCATTTGCATATGGCCCATTTTGACCAAGTCCTCAGCATTTGTGACCAAAACTTGCCCGATTCCGCTACCATTGAACTCCAAAGTGGAACATGAACACGTGTTCTTCAATTGCCATCCAGTTTCGAAACTTCTACCCAGCAGTCATTTGAAAGGTTTTGACCAGGCAGATGAATTGTCATTACAAAGCATGCAAATGGCTTGATAGCAAACTGAAAATGCTCATACAGGCCTTCTGTGGGGTTTTTCTTTTCACTCCCTCCCATTCCTAGTTATTAATATTAACTACTAGGTTTGCTCCATGGGTTTCACAAGTAGCAAAAACAATATAGATTTTAAATACCATAATAGAGATCAAAACAAATATAGGGAAAGTCAAACTTTGTACAGTTGCCTGATCAGGCCCTAGATCAGATTTACCCGATAGCACGCTCCCTGACACTCCATGCCGGGTCCTGTACTTTCCAGCTGGAGGTGTATACCAGTGTAGAATGAAACCAGACTTGGGTGCCAATAGGGATTGATGGGCACCTTGGTCTTGGCTCGAACACCACATGCAGCAACGAACAGAATATTATGTGTATTTGAACCCTTCTACACTACCATGTTTTGGCTTTAGTTAGTATTTAAAATCTTAAAAATACGTTCTCTTCAAAATGGTGGATTTGAAATCAAAGACAACCCATCATACAGAAGAATTACTGTAAAGGACCATATTAAGTAAATCAAATTCTGACTGTAAGGCCGTGTACAGTAGACGAGTGGTAATGAGCGCTGCTGAAAATCTCTTTGTGAATAAAGTTTGGTTGTTCTCTTTTAACTGGGAAACATAGCATAGTTAATACGGTCAATGGCCTCATCCATCAATTGACCCAGTGAGGGAGAACATCACTGTGAAGCTGAAATGAAGGACAAAGGGCTAACCACCCACCATTCTCAGTGACAATTCTGACAAGCTATGTCTATTTTTATATCAAAGTATTGGCATCTATAAGCATGGGATCATATGCTTTATCTCTCCCTTTTTATCACCTTTCTTTAAATTTGTTGCCTCGTTTGATTGTTTTAGACTTCGTGTCCACACTGCAAAGATTGTTCCTTTTGTGATAGTCACTGCAGGGCAGCAAACATAAAATTGACAGACTGCAAAGCTCTGTCTAGATCTGTCAGGGCAAGAGGCCCTTGGGACTGGGGGGGGGGGACCTAATGCTCCAAGAACAGCACAGGCCTTGGGGTTCAGCAGTAGAGGACTCAAGTAATGAAGAAACTCGGGGTTTGTGTGACAGCCTGGGTGATAAATGCAGCTCAGTATTTATCTTATTTTCTTTTTAGCAGTCCTGTATCACACACTAAAGCTGTATGTTTTTTGTTTTTCAAAATCAGACTGAAAAAACAATAGTTTCTCTATGGTACTGTAGCAATGTCTCTGGATCTTGGTCAGAAGCTATTGAAAACATTAACCCCTAAATGTCCTAGTAAACTAGAGAAAACTTTCAACCTCCAAAAATTAGCAGTGGCAACTCCAAACACACCGTGCAGAGTGTGGGGTTCTGGAACACAAGGTGAGGGCCAGTAAGGGCCAGCAGTCTGCTCAACAAAGACTAAAATCTCCTTTTATCTAAAAGATGTTCAATGGTCTTACTGATGTATTTGGCTGTCTTAGTAGCTTTCCAGAGCTATATATTGTTATATATAATATAATTATAATATATATATTGATATAGGATTTCAAAGTGGGTGATGCAATACAAGATTACTGCAAATTATTCTGCAGAACTGCTTAACGAAACAAACTAGGCATTTTCGCTTATCATTATAGACTCGATTTAAGAAGTACCCTTTTCGTTTTTTTGTCTTTAGAGGAGCTTCAAGCATTCAGAAAAATATAACTATATCGTTATATAACTATAAAAGTTTCAATATTTTTATAAAATAATTAGCGTTCAAAAGAAGAAAAGTTCTTGTATGACCAGCAAGTGTTACATATTTGCATTGCCTCACTGTTATGGGTTACACTTCTCTAGCTTTTGCCAAAAAAGGATTATTCTGGGGTAAGGGGTAATATTTACAAAGTTGTTAAGCTTTACAAGACAAATCCAAAGAGCTATGGAATCCTGAAACCAATATGACGACAAGATGTCACTAAGCAGTTTGGTCCTTATATTTTTCTTTTCTTGAACTCTTGCAGTTTTTGAATGCTTGGTAAAAAACATGATTTCCTCTAAATAGCTTGTTTTTTAGGACATGCTTTTTTTGTGGCATCTCCCTTAATCAGTACATTCTGCCTCTGTCTCTTTCTCCCATACTGATTAATTGGTATCTAATGGCCACTTTTGTTGTGGCAGAGAAAGTGCTGTGTTGGGTTACGTTAGAGCATTTCATGACTTGGCTCATTGTTAGTGTAAAATAAATCATATGTGTTTCCCCAAAGCACGTCACATGAAATGCATACACCATACCTTATTTAACAAAGAACAGGAGGAGCACAATATGTAGAAAGAAATAAACAACGAGCAATCATGGAATATGCCATTGCCAGGCATCTGTTGTGCTCACAAAATGAATCGATGAGACGGTAAATAGTGGTTCTCCCAGTAGAGTCATTTTCTTTTCTGGTTTCATTTAAATAGTGCTTCCAGCCTTTTCCTATCCTACAATTAAGCACCCCCCTCAGGCCCTTCCCCTCTGCTTAGCCTGAATTGGATAAAATACACAACTTGTTGCTGCAACTACTACTACTAGAACCTACTAAGTTAACCAATGGCAGCAACAGCCTCTGCTGTGATTGCCTGACTCAGGAGTTAATGAATGCTCTACAAAAAACATAGCCATGAGAGCGTGCCAGGAGTACAGTTGGTTATTGTAATATTAAGGGTGAATTGTGTTAAAGCGGAACAAATCCCACTGTGGCTGGCCCAGGGGTATCCTGAAGTTGGAATGCCCTGCTGTGTGAAACCCTACATGGGGCACCGCAGAAATGACCTGCAATGTCAACATCCAGCGGCTGCATCCCCACATTTTAGGGCTGTGAGTGCGCTCCTGTCCCTAGCCATTCATATTGGCTGGAGACAGTAGTTAGCCCGCTACTGGGGATGCGGCTGCTCTTGCTCCCGATTGCTAAAGTTCTGCATGTAAACAGAGCCGTTTGCTGAGCATTACATATACATGGAAAGAAGCTATTGGGCGAGAGCCTGTACATGCACCATAGGATAGGGGAAACATCAGTTTGTATGGGCATTCTGGGAGTTTCAGACAACCTTCCCAATTACCCTATTCAAGATGCCCCCAGGGCATGGAACAAACCACGGAAAAGTCAAAACTTTGTAGTAGTGGGGAATCTTGGGATGACTGCATTGCTAGCAGAAGAGCTTTTTGGGCCAGCGGCACTTCACCCTCTCGAGGAAATCTGTATTAGTGGTGGTGCTGGTAGTACTTACAATAATTGCAGCTGAATTGGTACTCCATTATAATAGGTTGGGAAACCTTGGTATAAATAATTATGCACAAACCCAGTGGTATTTTATAACAGGTCTTGATCTGCATACTTCATAGTCATGGAGTTGTTTGTACACCAAATGAAGAAGCAGTGCTGTACTAAGCTGTCTATTATTTTTAGTAAGTCACAGCTCGACTCTTCTTAACAGCCCACCCCACTGTATAGGCGATTGGACTGTGACAAGTTATCTTTATCTTTTAGGTTGCTGCAGTTATTAGGCAAGTTTTTTGACATTTGCCAAGAGTTTCATGCACTGAATGTTTGGAGATGGTAATCCTTATGAAGCTAATTGCTTTTTCTTGGTTTGTATTTGTATTGCAGACATTTGATTTAAATTAGCTGTCAGTTAAGTAAATGTGTGACATTGACTTTATATCAGTATGCTTGTCTTCAGTTAAAACTTGCATGATATTATTCATATTTATAAGTATTAAGTGATGTTTATATCACATTGGCATATTTGAGTGTATTCTTCTAGGTTTTTTGGGAGGAAAGGTTAATTCTAGCATGGCTGCATCTACTAGTGTCATTGAAGCTTTCCATACAAAAGGGTAGGAAAAGCCTGTTGACTGAAGCAAAACCTGGGCTCTGCGGAGAGACAGGGGGTGGGAAGGGGCTGTGAGTAAAGGTGGCATATGGCTGAGCGCTTGTCAGCTGCCCGATATGGGATCTGACACTTTGATATGTATTCAATGCCACCCCCTGCTTCTAAATATTTATTCTTGTGGCTGTGCTTCGTCTAATGCAATCAGACCTTATCCAAAGAGCTGCCACATCCTCTCACATCTGTTGCTTTCCTGCAGCGCTCTGAGCTTCCACCTTATTGGCTGGTGGAGAAATTAACTCTTCTGTTCCCTTTAAAATAGCTTTGCAAGAGGAAGTTATAAATGGGATCTGCTAATGAAAATCTGATTTACGATGATATGGGTGCCATGGATATGTATTGCATATCTGTGAGGCCTTATCTATGACATTTTTGTGCTCTAATCTCTGACACCTCCTCAGGGCATTAATCTTCTGTTATTATTAGGTTACCTGTATCATGTATATTACATATTTCACCTCCAATTTGCCAGGGAAATCCATTTGACAATCTGCAATTGAGAATCAGGCTCCTAAAGTCTACAGTCATGGAAGTCGGTGGTTGTAAAGGGAATACAGTCTGATTCCAGAGTAAAATTATCATCTTGAATATTTTGGCTGGCTTTGACCAGCCTAGTACCAACCCATGAGCCATTGAGCTCTGCCCCCAATTCACGTAAAGTGGACCAACACCCAAGGGGGATCGGCCCGGAAATCTATAAGATTCCCGGACCGATCAGATCCCTCCCCGCGGGGCATCCGAAATCGGGATGTCCCGCGGTGAGGAACCCCCCAGGAGGCCCACAAACCTTACCTCAGCCCCGTTCCATCGGCGCATGCGTGAGCCGCGGCCGCGTCTCGCGCTTCCCTCTAGCAGGGCGCGCACCCGCGCCGGCCGTTTGTGAATGGCCGGCGCAGGCGCTTCCTGTTAGAGGGAAGCGCGAGACGCGGCCTCCAGCGCTCAGAGCCGCTGTGATTGGCTGGAGCGGTCACACTGGAGCGGGGAGAGGTGAGTTTTTGGGGCGTTCTGGGGGGTTTCACACAGCGGGGCACCCCCGATCGGGGTGCCCCACCGAAGTGGACCAAAACCCAGGATAGTCAAAATCCTGGGTGTTGGTCCACTTTAAATAACTGGTCAACAAGTGAGATCCACAGCGCAGGTTATAGTTTTGTAGAGCCAGGTCAGGGGAATGGTGGATAGGATCATTCAAGTGATGGTATAGACACATTAGTATTGTCAGCAGATAATGTGACAGGGGTGGGTATGGACTCCTACAACTCTTATACTGAGGCTATAGCATTGCCATCATTGACTGAGGGGTATTTTACTAGGTAAAAATAGTATAAATCCTTACTTTATGTCTATGTTTATGTCAGTCCATAAACTTTTTGTGCCTAATAAGGCTCTTTATAGCCTTTGTAGTTGTACACTTTGTGAACTGCTGTGCCTTATTGCAGTGCATATTTTTGGGAGCCAGTTTGTGGATGATTGGACATGGTGGGGTTTAATTACCAGCTTTGTGAAACAAATATCCATAGCGTTCTATGCTATTTATGTGTATAGGTAGGTGTAGCCCCACCTAAGGTCACATGCTCTAGGGATCTTTGGTTCATAAAAGATGTTGACGGGAAAAGCCAGCGCTGCCCGGATCCAAAGAGTGTCACCAGGCTCAGGGGGGAGCCTTCACCTTGTTCTGTAGTCCAATATCTATGGAATTACATTTTTAAGCATTAAACGCTAATCTGTGCAGCTCTGGCTTTTCCCTTTATCTTTGCTGAAACCTTAGATCCAAGACTCTCCACTGTGCGCAACCACCTCCTCTTGAGGCCGAACTGTTATATGATTGCGTTTTCTATGAACCATAAAAGATGTGAGTGATTGAATCAATGCTCAGCCAATCCATACATTCCACTACTGCCGGTTAGAGCAGTTGTAAACCACCCAGATATTCTGCATTTGGTGGGACAATCATCTCTGTAATGTTAGACACTTAGGTTCCCCAGAGTTCCCGGAGTGACATTGGGATATCTGGTCAGTTTAGCTATATACTCAGCTGATTAATTGCAGATCTTTAGGATGCAGGAGACCAGAAGCCCAAAATCCACAGCAAAAACTGTGGTAGACAGCACCTACTTCATTAAGGTTTAATAAAACAAACTTGTAATTAATGTCACGCCATCACCAATAGCTATTCCCCCCTCTTCTGCTGCACAAGGCAGCCTCCTTACCTATACCACTGAACATTATCTACTTTTTCTTTTATTTTGGCCTTGATTAACGGGGAGGCCGATTCATTAATAGCGTCAGGTAGCGACAGTTGAGCGACTGTAGCGGCATTTTCAGAGCACCCGCTAGTAGTCGCTGTTCTTGGCCGTTGTTCGGTAGTTGATAGCGACTCAGTCGGTTTGGCGTAATGTTGAATATTGGCTGAGGAGTCGCTATTTGACAGGTTCCGCGCTGTATGGGAGCGCATGATAGCGACTGACCCTAGCGACCGGCTCCCACCATATTCATTAAAAAATCATGCGCAAAAAATTCTTGCGCTGTAAAATGCATGTTTAAACCCCAGAATGCTGGCGGCGATGGGTTAAAAGTAGTTTTTTAACCCCTAAACAACCATATTTTTGGAAACAAAAAAAAACAAGTTTTTTAAATAATTTTGTAATATGAATACATTAATATCAGACCTGTAATATCAATTCTGTACAATTTTTTTTTTAATTTTTATACCTTAAAAAAATTATCTAAAATGGCAGAAGTGGTCACAGAATTTTTCACATTAAAAAAAAAAAAAAAAAAATCATAACAATTATGAATATTTAAAGATTGTTCCATTGAAATGCATTGGAGAGCGCCAGGTAGCGAGAGGTCATACCTGGTTCAAGGTCGGACGCTGGCGCTGTGGGCTGAGGCTGGAATAATGATGAATGAGTGGCTATCTGGCGCTATCTCAGTCGCTAAGCAGGATTGGCTTGATAAATGTGTGATTGTGGTGGGGAGCCGGCGTTCTCGTGGCGGGGCCCGTCATTACCGGCCGCTCACCAGTCGCTACCTGTCGCTATCCCTTGTTAAATAAGGGCCTAAGAGTTGCAAAAAATTCTAATGGTAGTAAAAAATGTAAATTATGAGAAAAAAGCCTTAGAATTTCATGTTTAGTGAATCACCAGATAGGAAGACAATTAAAGTCAACGGCACTTTTTTACTCCTGAAAAAAGTATTGAACTTTTTACTCTGTAGTAAAAAGTGCCATTGACTTTCATTGTTTTTTTATCTGGTGATTCACTAAAAGTGAAAATCCCAGGCTTTTTATTCATGGTTTGATTTTTTACCATTAGTACTTATGCCCTTATTCATCAAGCGATAGCGCCAGGTAGTGTCTGACGAGCGCCAGGTCCCGCCAGCTAACGGCGGCTACCGACTCAAGTACGCCCGGCGTCGGCCACAATGACGCATTTATCACGCTAAATGAGGCTAGCGCCGGCGAGAGCGACAGCTAGCGCAGGATTCATCATGTAGCCGACTGCAACGAACAGCGCCGCTGCTAATCCCATCACAGCGCCAGGTATGACCTGGCGCTCCCTGGCGATGTTCAATGCATTTCAATGGAGCAATCTTTAATTAATCATAATTACTTGCTATTAATGTTTTTTTTTTTTTAATGTCAAAAATTCTGTGACCACTTCTGCAATGTTAGGTTTTTTTTTTTAAGGTTAAAAAAAAAAAAAAATGATTTTGTGCAGAATTGATATTACAGGTCTGATATTCATGTATTCATATTACAAAATGTTTATAAAAACTTGTATAATTTTACAATCAAAAAATATGGTTGTTTGGGGGTTAAAAACTATTTTAAATCCATCGCCGCCAGCGCTCTGGGGTTTAAACAAGGAATTCACAGCGCGAAAAAATTCGGAGCGTGATTTGTTAATGAATCTGCAGCAAGCCGTTCGCTCTGGCCATTCGTTGTCAGGCGCACCCATACAACGCTGAACCTGTGAAACAGCGACCCCTAAGCCCGTATTCAACATTACCGCACACCGACTGAATCGCTATCAACAAGCAAACCCCGGCCAAGCACAGCGAATACTAGCTGGCGCTGTGAAAATCACGCTACTGGCGCTCATCTGTCGCTACCTGGCGCTATTAATGAATCGGCCTCCCCGTGAATCAAGGCCATTGACTGTGATATAATACTGTGTATTAGGATATACCTAGTACTATGTATATGTATCAAAAGGGCTATGGTATATTTGTACATAGACTTTCTAGACATTCTACTAATACTGTCATGGTTTCAGTTTCCCCACATGCTGGTTAATCAGCTGCGCTGTATTCTCTGGCTGTCAGTATGGCTGCGCATCCCCAGCATACCTTTAGGCATGCTGTATCCTTTTATGGCCAGTTATAATGTCAGGCCCTGTGCGACCAACACCGGCCCATGGGGTCTGACATTATAACTGGCCATAAAAGGAGACAGCACGCCTAAAGGTATGCCGAGGATGTGGGGAAGCTGAAACTTTGAGCATGTAAAAACTCTTTTTGTGCGGTGCCCAATCTCTTAATCTGATTATTCACTTTTTACACCCCCAAAAAAGTAGTTCACTTTTTTAAAACCTGGCGCCAAATCAGAGTTGTGAGGTGTTCAGGGTTAAAGAGAAGCTCTGATCAAAGCTGACTGGAGTTCCTTCAACCGTGCAACACGTGGGGCATTCTGATTTTGATGCTCTGCTGCACATTCTTCTACTGGGAACCTATACACATTGCTTCCTCGCTACCTACCATTTAAATGCATGCTGGCAGCCACTTGGGTTTCGCAGGACAGACAGGTGCATTTGGATTGGGTTAAACATTTATTTGATTATTATAACAGTGATAGGAAAGAATGTATCAACTATAAAACCAGGCAGCTGGAATACAGGGACTTTTACTAGAAGTCACACGTCTCAGATTCTATGAATAATAGTCATCTGGATTCTTTGATAGCACTAGACCAGCAGATTAGCAGAGCCCTCGCCTGATACATGTGATTGCCGCTGTGCAAGCCTGCAGGAATGTTACCCTCCTGTCATATGCAGCCTCCTCTATTATCAGTGTGGTTATGCAGATAGATGAGCTGCACGCAGATACAATGTAATTACAAGCACGCAGCGCACAGTTACACGCCTGCAGAAAGTGCCTGCGTTACGTTTGTTGCTGTTCCAGCCAGCTGAGACCTAAGAGCCGCTGTCACAGCAAGTCATAATATCAGCCTGATGTACCTACCCACAACACGCAGCTTGTTCCTGCCGAGACGCTGAGGTGTGTGCAAACTGCTCATCCCTGACGCCTTCTCGCAACATCTCCGTGACTGTGACACTCATTGACTCGCAGAGCTTTCACTGCCACTGACAATAATACAAAAGATTCATAAGCATTTATAATTCCAGCGTGAATGGCAAAAGGTAGACCCCTGTAGGAATTAAAAGGATGCTCCAACATTTCCACAAAAAGGTCGGACATTTATGCAGATGTACTGGAGCCTTATTTAAAAACATAAAGGTGGAAATGTTATTTATGCTTTAGTGGGGTTAGACACACATTTACTAGAGACAGATTTGGTGACAGAGGCACTTAAAGTATGGTATGATATCTTAAACTGGACCTTCCCGCATGATTTAAGGAAAAGCCCAAACCCTTAAAAAACTATTCCCCAGCATCTAAAATTAATACATTTTATGTTTTTAGTTACTTATTATTCTTTCTCCCACTGGGCTGCAACTTTTTTCAGGACTTTAGGATACAAGCGCTGCCATCTTGACTCAGAAGCATCATATACTGAGGAGAGGAGAGCGGGATAAAGTACAGGGTGCAGGTTATAGCTGTGCTTTGCACAAACAGAGCAGAGCTGGGGTCAAGGAAAGGACAGCAATCCCAGAATGCAGAGTGAGACAGCCGGAAACCCAGTCAGAAGCCTGAGAGTCCATGAGCCGTCCTCTTGGATGTTTAACCCTTTAAGTGCCAGACTATGTTTCACTATTTTGCGCTACACATGTTCAACCTTGATTTTTAAAGGGATTTCCCAGGAAAATTATATATTGTCCGAGGCTGGGCTTCAACATGAAATGTCTTGTTTGGCCTTTTTTAGTGTTTTCTCAATAATCTATTTTTTGCAATTTGTACAATTTTTTTGTAATAAAAAATGTAAGTTTGTCAATAACATTTTATAGCGTGTGAAACCCCAATTTCTCCCGGTCACAGCAGTACCACATATGCATAGGTAGACACCCTTTCCTGCCCAGGAGACTCCCCCAAACTGAAACAGAGCTTTAGGAGATTTTCAGATAAAATACAACTGTGATATGCGCTATGCGCACCTTTCCAGAAAAACAACCCTTTACATTTGAAATACCCTCCACAAACTATATATTCTCTGGAAGTACACACCTCAAGCTTTCTAGGTGTACCAGGCTTGTTTATGTGGGCGTAGTTTTCTGGAAGTAATCCTTCAATCAGTTCTTTGTTTGCACAGAGTTTCCCTAAAAAAGAATAAAAAGGAAGAATCAAAGCCACATTTTCCTAAAAAAAACTATACACAAACAAGAAAAAACTAGAAAGATCTGAAAAAGCAACATCCCTCGAACACCCCAAAGTAAAGAATGCGCATAACGGTAATTTTAAAAAATATTTCAAAGAACTATATACATAGACCTTTATAAACACCGCGCATAAAAGATGATAAACAGAACTATTGAAATATAAAGATCAGCTCAACGTGTGCAGAGATCCCAAAATCTGATAACAATAAAACAGTAAAAACACAGAGCTTGTCAAACACAGTTCCTCTTTAAGACTGCAAGATTTCAGCGACAATGTCCCAAAGTGCATGCATCAGTGGATTTCAACAAGTGATCCCGCCACCGAGTAGGTCAAACTCTTACCAGATGCTCAGCGGCAAAAAGCATAAAATAAACCACTCCAGCGATGAATAAGGCTCCAACAGATCCAATGAATCCCAGATACAATGCCAAGAAGTAACAAGAATCCTGTCCCTCAAAGTAGTCCCAACTACTTTGAGGGACAGGATTCTTGTTACTTCTTGGCATGTGAGAAACTTGTGGACCAAGCGGTGAGAGACACTGGCCCCATTTTTATGGATTATACGCTTGTTTTAAAGCTTTTCTTGTGAGTGCATCTGCTTGATTTATTTATTAAAGTGTGTCTTGGCAATATTGCACTATTTGCTGTGTTTATTTTTGCATGCATATCTGGTCCATGTGAGTTCCCGTTTATTCCTGCTGAGAACATCATGTGGGATTGGTTTTGAAGAAACCCCTTATAATTGTATCTGGGATTCATTGGTTTTTACTGTTTTATAACGGAAAATTTCAGCTCTGCAGACAAAGTGCGCACCTTGCAATTTTTCAACCAAAACAAACCTTTACATGGGTAAATGGGGGAATATCCCCCATAAACCATATATTCCCCGAAAGTACACATGTTAAGCTTTCTAACTGTACCCAGCTTGTTGTAGTTGAAGTTTTGTCACTCTCTGTTGACAGGTCATTTTTCACCATTTTACGCCATGTTTAACCGTGATTTTTGTCAGAATTTCCAGGAAAATTATATATATATATATATATATATATATATATATATATATATATTTATATTTACAGCAGAGTTTAGGCTTTAACATGAAATGTCTTGTTTGTAATTTTTCTACAGTTTTTTTTTTTTAATATTTTTGCGTAAAAAAACAAAAAAATAAATAAATATTTTTTAACAATTGTCTCCTTTATTTTATATAAAACATTTGTTTTATTAATGAAAACCATATTGCATATAAAAGACCCATTTCTCTCAATTACATCGGTACCACATATGTATCGGTAGCCCCCCATTCTTGCCCAGGAGACCCCCAAAATGAAAAGAGCACTTTATAACATTTACAAATAAAATATAACTAGTATTCACATTATAAACATAAGGGGCTAATTTTAAAAAAACGACATAGGGTCCCCCCTCCTGGGGGGACCCATTTTTGGGTAATTTTAGGGGTTAAAAACCCTTAAAATCCCCCCCAAAAATGACATGGGGTCCCCCTTACCCATCATAACCAGCCTGGGACCAGCTATGGGGGCTTGTAGGAACAGGGCGCAGTGCCCCGCCCTGCAGGCTACAAGCCCACATAGCCACAGGCCGGGCCCTTCTGCCCCCCCGGGCCTTGGGGAGGCAGGTAATTGGGGTGCCGGGGGTTAATGACAAGTCACCCGCTAGCCGCAAGTGACTTGCCAGCCCCCAGCCTTGTGAACTTGTACTCTCTTACTCTCTGAATTCTCTGCTTTACCCTCTTTTATCCAAGTCATCCTTCAGCTTGACCACATGGAGAGAATAAGCTCCACCCAGTCAAGTGGAAGGATTTATGAAAAATCTGTTACTGGTAAGTCTAACGGTGGTTTTTCTTTTTGTGGCTGCGTTTTATTTCCCTTCATTCCCCTTATCTCTCTATTGTCTGCATTCTTTTTATCACATTCGAGATGGCGTGTATTTCTATGTCTCAGGAAAGGGACCCATCCTGAAATCTTGCACAGGGCAACATTTACCCTAAGGCTGGACCCTTTTTACTAGTAGTAAAACTGGTATCCAGGGATGACAGTTTTTTATCATACTGTTTCATTTTTATAGAGAAGAACTGCTTATCTCTAGCTGCCTATCTACTGAGCTAGCAGTTGCATGGCGGTGAAAAGTAACTGCACACAAAACTTGTTATAGCATTACAGACTGGCTCAGGTCCCGAGAAAGCAGAATGGTAAGCACCTATCACCCCTGATTACTCCTTCTAGAAAAAGAAAGAAGCAGTAGGATGTATATGTAACCCCTCCTTTTGTTATCTAGCATATTTTTGTGATTTTTTTGTTACTGTGGCATTTTTTGCGACACTGCTCCTTTAAGTAGAAGGTCCTGATGCATCAGCTTTGTTTTAATTTGTTTTTAATGGCAGGTGTTAATGTTGTCTTTAATAAACTATTCCTCTAGATATTTATGAGTTTTAATATAGGTGGTTTAGAGACAAATGGGATTAGGTTTGGTGTACTCACAGTTCTTCTTATGTGCTGTATAAAAAAACTCAAGGAAATAGAGGACCATAGGGTCCAATTTGTGCAGACTCATGATTGTTAGTTGTAAAATAATATTTTTATTGCATTTTGGTATACAACCTTTTATTGCATTGTAGAGGTAAATCTGCAGTAAAACAAATATCAATGCGTCAGGCTATGGGCTATTACCAGTATTACATGGTGTATATTGTTACATTAGAGGATATGATGTATTGCCCCCAGTTGGACCATAAAAGTGTAGGCCACAGTCTTGGTATAACTCACTTTCTGACTGTAAATAGAGCTAACCGCTCTAAAGCATCACTACAGGCCTGACACACCTCACTATACTGTATAAATGGAAAATCCAGCATTAAATAATGCAAGGCCAAACCTATGAAAAACAGCATTCCCAATGGAATTAGCTTGAATCAGTCTAAGTGGTTGAGACTTTTCAAAGGGTATGGGAAAGCAATATGTGCCTTCATTTATTTATTTGTTTGTTTACTGAATATTGATATGCTTCGAGGTACATAAAAAAATGAATATATATAATTGGATACAATCATCTACACAACTGACAAACCATCAATAAAGAGTGAGAGAAACAGCATACTGGTTAAATAAACATTTTCTAGTCAATAAGCAGGAAAAATTGATACACACTACAACAGGAAAACCTAGGACAAGCAGGAACCCACTGTTGGATGTTCTTGAGCATTTTTTCCAGTATAAGATGGCAGGAGGAAACTCGCATCACATGGCCCTGGCTGACATCACTGGCACCAGAACTTACATGGTACAGTTTCATTAAAACAGGTCCAACGACCCTGACCCACTGTGAGACTTCATTGGCACTAGCTAATGGAATCCTGCCAGCCTGTAATAACTCTATTAGATACAAGCCGGTTCGTTAGCAAGTTTATATTGAGACAGAAGTCAGGTCTAGTAGTGTATCATATAACCAAAAAAACATAGGCAATGGGTTGGGATCAAAATAAAAGAGCGGCCCAATATTAAGTTATGTATCAGTTTAAGAGCACACTAGACAAACTATATCTACATGCAATGAGCAGATTTATATACAGGTCTAATAGTTAAGGCAAGTTAGGCAAGTTACAAGTTACAATTAAAATGTGCAGATGAATGTCAGTTACCTTATTGTGGTTAGGTGATATTCAGTGAGGCAAAGCAACCACAAAGTCGAGTAGAGCCTGCTAGATCCTTGGGACGCCTTCAATGCATCATGTGACCCCCCCCCCCCCCATTCAGAAGAAAAACACAGGAGTGTCTGGGCTCTAGACCTTTATTCACAGATCTGACACTTCCCCATGGCCCCCTCTCCTTAGCCATCAGCTAAACTACATAAGACTTTTATGGAGTATAATCTTTCACTGGTAAGTCGTAGGATATTGGTGTCAAGCAAACTCAATCAGGTGGGTCCAAACACTCCTGTTTGATATAGTTCTGCACCCAAGTTCTCCATAATGTGGTGCCTACCCGCTCTAGAGAGATTTGAAGCATACATATGCGGCTGTTAGGATCTGTAGATTCCAAATATGTCATTGGATTTTGGGGAATATACACTGAAACATTCTAATTCTTTTAAAATAGTATTGGCACCGGTTTGGCTGGGGTTAAGGCTTTGAAGTTAAGTGAATGCACATGGCAGGTAGTATCCTACCAGCCATTTCTGTGGACAATAGTCTATCGAATCAGCAGCCTGTCTTTAAAGCCAAGGTCTTCTGGTGTGGGCCCTGCCAAGCATTAGGTATGCTAAGGTCTTTCATGTTCTCATAAAAGCTATTGTAAATTAGGTATTTTTGTGACAGGGGCCCTAGGCATTTCAGAGATGCAATATAATATTTATATCATATTCCTCACAGGAAGTTAAATAGGAAGTTAAACTCGCAGAAATTGTGAAGAAGTGCTTGGAGCTAGATGGGAAATTACCATTACCATAGGCACAAGAAACCCTATAGTTTGATCCAGTTACCACCTTTTTGCAGTAATGACCCCTCCAAAGATTTCCTGCAAAACATCCTCTTAACCAGCAGGAAGTAAGATTACTCTAGATCTCCCCAGTAGAGTCACAGACTCAGTTGGGTGCCGCTTGTCCCTGGAGGAGGCTCCAGGTGCCACACTATTGGCTATGGCTTGTGTTGCCCAACAGAAGCAGTCCTAATCTGTGGAACAGGAGGTTGACAGGAGAAGGGGCTTTTAGTGCTCAGGGCAAACAGGTCTGTCACAATTAAAGTCCCATTTAAAGTGATCCTATACCCATATGTCAATCACTTCCTTGAATAAGCACACATCTATCCTAAGATAAAGAGTACATACAGTATATACATAAGGGCAGACTACATGGACCGTATGATCTCCTTCTGCCGCCAACCTTCTATGTTTCTCATTCCTCATTCACAAGTGGCTGGCAATCACGTGCCTGTTGGTGACCAATATGGATTTCTCTTTGGGCCTGCACATCAAACATAAATGGTTTCCGTTGGTCACCTTATTAACTGCCATTTGGTGCCATACACCAGGAATGAGGAAGATTTGAGTATAGAGCCGCTTTAAGAGAAAATGAATCTTTTTGCAGAATATCACAATTATGCTTAACGTTTGACTAATCAGGTAAATTATAAAGATTCAGCAATATAATATGAATATCCATAATCTGTTGGAGACTCAAAGCAAAATATGTCAAAATAAGGCTTCAACATTTATCATGGGGAAAAAAATGATGTTATATAACATGCCAGTCACTTTCCTTCCTCTCTTTGCTCAGAGTGTCTGCAGCACACTTTGTTCCCATAATGAATCTGTGAAAATATTATAAGCTGTAATGTCCTTTACTCAGAGTTATCGGCTGCCATCTCCCTTTTGTCCACTGGAATTTACATGAAAGCTGGTTTAACAGCCACTTAAGTGAAATAATCTCCTTCCGACATGATGAAGCAGACTGAGGCACAGTTACAACAGATGAGGAATGGTGCAGGCCACTTGTTTTTGTGTCAAGGTCGGGTGATGTACCACCTCAATGCGTGTACATTAGATGATAAATAGGATGCGGCCGTAATGATAAGACCACATAGTCCACAAGGCTGTGCAATTAGGGAATAACAAGGCGAAATGTCGTGATGACAAATTATGGAGGGCAACAGGTGAAATCCCCGTACATCATCTTTACCTGCTAGACCAGTGAAATACTAAAATGTGTCAAAGGGGCTCTATATTTCATAATAGAAAAGGTAATCTCCAATGGGATTGCATGGTCTTGCACGTGTCCCAGTGTATTTTTGTGCTAAGTCAAATGGGTGTGATGTAGTTCTGATCCAAGTACATGGGAGCTGGGGAATGTTGACCACCACCAAGGACCAAACAGCTCTCTTCCAAATAGAATATTGACCTCTTCCAGCATTCAGGAAGAACCTATCCACCCAGGCCTAGATTCCAGATCAAAATATATGTGTCATGTAAATGATTCAATACCGGGTTCAGTACATGGGTGCAGCAGGGTTTCCAGGGGTGGTTAGGAATAATAACCTATGGGTTAGGCAACATCAGCTGTAAGATTTTGTTGTGTATACCACTTTGGCGTGTGATTAAATAAAATATAGGAAATATCACCTGTGTGTAGGAATTACCACCTATGAATTAGATCAGGCTTTTCCAATCACTGGTACTAGTACAAATGGTGGTACTTAAGCTCCCCTCTGATGGTATTCAAGGTCACTGGAGTCAACGCATGTGTGGCGGGGGGGCTTGAAAATGCCCTACTGAGATGCACTAGGTGGCCATTTTAACATACTGCAGGAGTTCAGCATCTTGGGGTGACTGCATTGCATTGTTGGTGTAAGAACTCCACCCTCCCGGGAAAGTCTGTATTGGTGGTGGTAGGGGTGGTACTTGAGATCATTTCAAAAGCTGAAAAGGTACTCCATGAAAAAAGGCTGGGAAACTGTAAGTTAAATGATATCACTTGTTCACTTGTGAAATTATAAATATCACCTGTGAAAAGGGGTTATCATGTCCATCAAAACAATGTTGCCTGTCCTGGTCCTGATTGCCTGTCCTGGTGAGTAGGAAGTATCACTTCTAAATAAGGCAATATCACTTGTGTATTGGGCAATTTTGTTTGTGATTAGGAATTATAGCTTTGAGCAGGGCAATATCACCCTCCCCCACTTCGAATTCCTGAAAATATTCAGACATCTACGAATCCCCTGCTGGACATTTATATAGCAAGGAAAAGGAGAGGGATTGTCAGGAGAGTTTCATTAATGGATTTGCATGGGCCGGCAGCTCAGTGATCCATCACTGCCATCTTTCATTATGTGTTCAGAGACTATCGCCTGCCATGGTCAGCGCTCTTCTCCCTGTTCTCTGTCACCGTTTAATTGTCCCTTTAGAGTCATTTACCACGGACCCGGCAGGACAGCAAGATTTAATGCTCCCAATTTTTTATTCCACCTCTTTTTCTTCCCTCTGCTTCTTCCTTATTTTTTTATTTGTAACAGTTTGATGCGTTGATCTCCCTTTCCTTGTCTCTTTCTGCTGAGCTGGCAATGGAAGATAATTGAGTTTCATTTTTATTTATACTTACAACCTTGGCTTTATTATCGTCCGCAGTTAAAAGGCCTGGCGCTGCAGCCAGAGAAAGAATAGTCTGGTCATTGATGGGGAAGGGGGGGGGGAGCTGCTGGGCTTAACTTGATACCCACTTGCTGATTTCAGCGGCACACTAGATTGCATGCTTCCGTGGGCACTGGCGGATTTGTCAATGACCTGTTCCTAATCCTGTTAAATCTACATTTTTCAGCTTTTCAGTTATTCAGAATTTGCTTCTTATCCTGATCATGTGTCTTGATGCTGTGTTTAGCTTCTGTGATTTCTACTGATCTATGTTTTACAAAACTTTTGGGTTATGTAAAATAGACCTAAAGCTGAAATGATCCACAGGGCCACTTTAACACCATTGCCTGGGGGTCATGCTTTGGGCACACGCGTCTGCTGAAAACCAATAACTGGGCAGGAAACCTTTCTGAGTTTCTGGCTCATTGGTAGCTTCCCTGGCATGCTCACATCACTGCTGGTGACCAACAAGGTTCACTTGGTGGGCGTGCATGCAAATCACATGGGAAAATGTACATGGCTCTGTAGCACATACCGTGGTAAGCATACAACTCAATTTTCAGGCTTGCAAAGGAGGTTTCAGTGGATGGGGGGTTGTCACTGCCTCAAAGACCCCAGTGTGGGTTATTAAGCTAGCACCAAGCTAGACTTTTCTATTTTAATCAGTGACATTTTGAAGAAGAAAATATTTGAAGGAGTATTTAGCATGTATATTTTATATATTTTTTATATATTTCCTGATCTTGTTAAGGGACTGCAAAATGGCCCACAATATACGTTTTGCCTTTTGATCTTGTAGTAAATGTACTGGTAATTCTTTCCCAATTTTTTTATTTGATTGTGATTTTTAAAGTGGACCAACACCCACGGGTGATCGGCCCGGGAATCTATACGATTCCCGGGCCGATCACCTCCCTCCCCGCGGGACATCCGAGATCGGGATGTCCCGCGGGGTGAAACCCCCCCAAACACCCCAAACTCCTTACCTTATCTGAAAAACTCACCTCTCCCCGCTCCCAGCGCCGACGGACAAGCCGCGGACAAGCGGCTCCTCCGACGCCGCCTCCCGCGCGTCACTCTAGACGTGCGCGCGCCCGCGCCGGCTCAGGGGGTTTCACACAGCGGGGCACCCCGATCGGGGGTGCCCCACCGAAGTGGACCAAGACCCAGGATAGTCAAAATCCTGGGTGTTGGTCCACTTTAAGGCCTTTCTGGGACAGAAATTAGAATGCAAACTTGAACAATAAGAAGGTAACTTGAATGAAAGTGGCATCGTATCACCAATCTGCCCTGTAAACAAAATAAACATGCAAATGTCACTTAAATGTTACATTCCAGAAAGTTTATCTGATGATCTTTTAAACAAAACCTCTGCCATTCTCACATTGTTATCCATATATATTGTATTATCAGCCTGCTATCAAGCTCTCCTGACTTTGTCTTATAAAGGCAGAGATAAATAAATGCATATCCAGGACTGTAGTCATGGCCAGTCTTTGTGGAAGTGCAAGCTGTACTATTGCCCAAGGCGCCATCTCAAACTCCATTCAGGCAATATTTCAGAAAGTTATCAGCTAGCTTTACATTTCCATCCATCCATCTCCTTCTTTTGCTCATTGCCTCCATCTTTGTCGCTCTCTTTTCTATCTTTGACATTTTTCTATGATATTTTTTCCACGTTTCTCCAAATAAGTCTCTTTTTGTCTTTCGATGTCTCTTGCTTTCTCTTCTTGCTCTAGTTTCCACCTTTGTGCATTCTCCTCTTTTCCACATTACCCCCTTCCCCTTTTCTACGGTATGGTTGGACTTTTAACATAATATAAACAATTTAATTTAATATAAATCATTATTAAAGCAGACAAAGAGTCAAACATTACTTTATATCTCTTTCGATACTCTCCCCTGGGGCATTTCTCTGTTAACCCCCCTGGCGTTATGATAGAGGCAAATGTAATGGTAACGAAAGCGTTACCATTACATTTGTCTCTGACGCACGGCTCCGCCCCCATGAGCCTCTGCGGCTCACAGAGACGGAACCCGGAAGTGCGACGGACGCCGCAGCCGCGGCTCTCACCTGCGATCGCAGCGGGGACATCGCTGGATCGCAGGGAGAAGGTAAGGAGACTGCGCCGCCCTGCTCCTCGATCCCGAGCGTGACTCGGGGTTACCGCTACTTACAGCGCAAATTAACCCCGAGTCACGCTCGGGATCACCGCTAAGGAGGTTAATGGCTGTTTTTCGGAGCATCCTTAGGAAGCCAAAACCAGTTATTAAGACCTTTATGATGGCGGCAAGTAGGTGTGCATTTCAGTGAAGCATATCTCTTACTGGATAAGCCACAGTTTCTGCATGTGTCTAGCTATTAAACTGAACTTATGTCCTATGGATCTGCAGGCTACCTTCAAAGAGGAAGTGCTGCTGAGTTTCCTGCCACTGTGCATTGTGGGATATGTTGGTTAAAGTGGACCAAAACCCACGGAGATCGGTCCAGGAGTCTATAAGTTTCTGGGGCTGTTTGATTCCCTCCCCCGGGGCGTCCAGATTCGGGATGCCTGCTGTGTAAAACCCACAGGTCACCCATAAACTCACCTTCTTTTCTGGTCCAACAGCACATGCGCGAGCAGCGGCCGCATCCCTGCTAACCCTCCCAGAGCATGTGCCCGCGCCAGGCATTTGTGAATCGCTGGTGCGGGCACGCTCCCTATTAGAGGGAAGCGGGGGATGCAGTTGCCAGTGTGCTCGAATCCGCTCACCTTAGACAAGCTCCTGGATGCAGGGGCTCAAGCGGATCCGAGCGGGCTGATTGGACGAGCGGCCACACATGCGTCATAGGACCGGGAAGATGGCGATAGAGAAGAGTAAATCCACCCCTGCGGCCAGGGCCAGAAAGATGATCATACTACCTGAACCCAGGTAATGCAAGAGAATACCAAGTGGCTTACCAAGTGCTATTTCTTTGAAGGTGTCTTAAGTCCACCTAATGTTTTGAGATTTATATAAATGTGTGGCTTATTCATAAAAACTGGAGAAGTCCCGGATTAGTGATCTTTTTACTTAGCAATAGTCTATACAACCTGGGGGGTTTCACACAGTGGGACACGTCCAATAGTCAAAATCCTGGGTTTTGATCCAATTTAAGTCCAGGCAGCAGCATGGCTGGGATGCTGGGAAAAGAAATGGCCTCCCTGGTGCTCCAAGAGCAACTAGGAGAAAAATGGTAAGTCAGAGTTTCAGCTTTGAGAGGATGCAGGAGTAAATGTATATGCTGACAATAATTCAGTATCATGCATGCAGATGGGTCAAGTGAGTTTAGGGGAGCTTTTTTTTCAACTCTGCAAGGCTCTTGGTCTGGTTTACTGTCCCCCAATGGACGCAGGTCTGCTAGGTAAAAGTCAGCATCTCTGTAATAAGGGCTCACCGATGGTGTCAAGGCATATGTTTGGTTAGTTTAGTGGCCCTGTGAAGCAGGACCCACCCTGACACAGAGTTGCAAGGGAGACTCTAAGGCCCTTATTTAACAAGGGATAGCGACAGGTAGCGCCTGGTGAGCGACCGGTAATGACGAGAAGGCCGGCTCCCCACCACAATCACACATTTATCAATATATATAGATAGCGCCAGATAGCCACTCATTCATCATTATTCCAGCCTCAGCCCACAGCGCCAGCGTCCGACCTTGAACAGCGACAGGTATGACCTCTCGCTACCTGGCGCTCTCCAATGCATTTCAATGGAACAATCTTTAAATATTCATAATTAATTCATATTAATTTTTTTTTTTTTATCTGAAAAATTCTGTGACCACTTCTGCCATGTTAGATTTTTTTTTTTAAGGTAAAAAAAAAAAAAAAACTTTGTGCAGAATTGATATTACAGGTCTGATTTTAATGTATTAATATTACAAAATGTTATTAAAAACTTGTTTTTTTTGGTTTCCAAAAATATGGTTGTTTGGGGGTTAAAAAACTACTTTTAACCCATCGCCGCCAGTGCACTGGGGTTAAACATGCATTTCACAGCGCGAGAATTTTTTGAGCGTGATTTGTTAATGAATATGGTGGGAGCCGGTCGCTATGGCCATTCGCTATCATGGGCTCCCATACAGCACGGAACCTGTCAAATAGCGACTCCTCACCCAATATTCAACATTACCGCACACCGACTGAGTCGCTGTCAACAACCGAACAACGGCCAAGCACAGCGACTACTAGCGGGTGCTGTGAAAATACTGCTACAGTCGCTCAACTCTCGCTACCTGCCGCTATTAATGAATTGGCCTCTACTCTAAGTCCACTTCAAACTACAGAGAGGCAGCTGCATTCTGGAATCTTTGTTTTGTATATGGATTGTGCTCAGCACTCAAAAGAATTTAATGCTAAAAAAAGAAAGCCAAGCAGATGACTAATAAAATGTATTCAAGATAGCACAGCAAGTCCAGTTCTATTGATTTATTTATTACAGACATGGCAGGAAAACTAAAATATTTTCTAGTAGCCAATTAGATTTCACCTTTTGTCCACCTAGAGAGTCAGCGCAGTAAGTGATGAGCAATAGTTGGCCGCCGTGGGTGGCAGCTAACATTTTTTGTTTTATTAGAACATATAAATGGAATAAACCAGTCTAAAAGCCATTCATAAATGTACCTTTTCCAGTGGCAGAATATCCCTCTTAACCGTGTAGGACAATGACACAAAAAAACAGCCGCTCAGAGCGACAGCAATGCCAAATGCCAGAGCAAATCTTTTTTATTAACTGACTTGAACTTTAAAATTATGTTATGACCAAAAATCAATAAAGAAAAACTGATTTAAGCTTATTCGAGTGTGAAAGGGTTTATTACTGGCGTGCATCATTGTAATGATGTGCTCTTAAAAATTTGTTTTCATGATATATTACATCTATTATCACTAAAGGGATAAAACTGCAAAGCAACACAGGGGATTAATAAATCCATTTAAGGAAGCAACACTACAACCAAGAGCTGGAGGGATTAGCTAGGGCAGTTTGGGGGTCATTTTTGCAGTTTCTTATTTTTTTACATTTGTCTTCTAAAAAAAACATGGACACATTTTATTCAGTTGCTTCCTTCATTTAAAAAGGAAGGAAAATAATCATTTTGACTAGCGACGATCTTAGGATTTTGCAATCCATTTAATAGATTGCCCTACGTATAATTTTTTTTCCGGACATTACCAGATTCATCTTCTCTAATTACAACAGAGCTGTGATACATTTCAGATTTGAGTAGGCACTTTAATATTAGGAACTTGTCACTGACATGTACTACAAAAGGCTTTATATTACTGGCTCTCTTTAATGTTTATAATATACTTAATGTATGACCAGTAATAGATTGGATTGCTTTGAGGATATGAACAGGGTCAGAATCAGTTTATTTTCGACAAGTATATTCCATACACATCATTTGTTGTACCAGTTGGGCCATCATGTAAGTATGGTAAGTAGGTAGGGTGAAACCACAGGCCAGTAAATTCCTAGGCTGATTTTTGTCCCAGTCTGCCTCTGCTTGTAGGCACAGATAACATATGATTGGCATTTAAGAAATAGATGGCCTGATAGGTGTGCAGTATCTGTCTTTATTCTGCCATGATTTTTGATTCCTGTAGCTACAGATTGCATATTCTAGGTGCTTAAAATGATCCAGGGATCCCGGGCATTTCAAGTCCTGGGTGTAGCCATCTTGGAGAGAATGAGTGACAGGTCTATCACCCAATCCCGTGCAGCAATGTGACTGTTACTGGTCAGTAACGCAAATCTAACTGTCACTTAGGTCTACGGCTCAGGGGAGGATTGTGGTGATCAGATGAGTTTTTTTTAGCACAGAGCTGGGTGGCTGCAGGGTTACAAAAAGCTTGAAGTTCTTCTTTAAAGTGGACCAACACCCAGGATTTTGACTATCCTGGGTCTTGGTCCACTTCGTTGGGGCACCCCCGATCGGGGTGCCCCGCTGTGTGAAACCCCCCCGAACTCACCTCTCCCCGCGGCGACGGACAAGCCGCGGACAAGCGGCTCCTCCGCCGCCGCCTCCCGCGCGTCCCTCTTGACGCGCGCGTGCCCGCGCCGGCCACTCACAGATGCCCGGCGCGGGCGCGCGTACGTCTAGAGGGGCGCGAGGGAGGCGGTGGCGGCCGAAACTGAGGTAAGGCGTTTGGGGGGGTTTCACCCCGCGGGACATCCCGATCTCGGATGTCCCGCGGGGAGGGAGGTGATCGGCCCGGGAATCTTATAGATTCCCGGGCCGATCACCGGTGGGTGTTGGTCCACTTTAAGAGAATATGAATTTCCTGTAGTCACAGATCAGCAGTCAAGAGGAAAAAGGTTTGTGGGAAGTAACTGTATCTATTACAAAAAAAAACTAGACTAGATTAGACATTTTTTCTGCTTGCTTACTGTATTTGCCGACTGGGGGTATAGATTTCGGATAGGAAGCATTGAGGTACCAATGAGCAGTTGTATTGTCTTTTGTAATTTGAGTCTCACCCACTACAAACAAAACAATAATGGAGACACACAGGAGGGATGCATTACTCTTAGCAGTCTCTGTTATTTTCTCATCTTAGATCCCTGGATATGGAAAAATCCAGATACTGTATATGGAAATACAAATTGTGCCAGAGCGACCTCTCCCAAAGTCCTTATTCTATTGAGAGTAATTTGCCTACTACAGTTTGATCCAGGCACGGACTAGCCATAGGGTGCATAGGGAGAATTCCTTTTGGGGCAAAATGCTCTGGGGCCACCTGGCACTGGTGCCTCACAACTCAGTCCACTTTTAGAGCCTCCCACCTCATCTCCATGTATTTACTGCCATAGGCGTACATGCAATAGAGGTAGAGGAGGCAGATCAGTGCTCAGGGGATCCTTCCGTGGGCCCCAGGTAGGGGAGCACAGTTGCCAACATGGTCAGTGATGACTGGGCTTTGGACGCTACAGAACCAGGTAGGTGTTATTAACCACTGCACAGGGGGCCCGTATATCTGGCAGATAATGGAGATTCTTCTTATTCTGTGGCTACCTGCAAGACGATTATATGCTAGCAGGTAATCTACATAATGCTGGGGGTTGGGCTATGTGTGTATGGAGGACTATTTATTTAATGCTGTGGCAGGGCCGGCATAAGCAGGGAAAAATGCCTAGAGGCCCCATTCACCACAAAGGACCTAGGACAGTCTACGCTGTCACTTTAAAGCAGATCTGCACCTTTGTAAAACCCCTCTTCCTGACTTCCATAGCCCAACATTTTGTATACACACCTGGTCTCTGCTTTAAGAGGAGAATGGAAGCTGCAGCACAATCGACAGTGTCTACTATTTGAGGAAGTGGCAGTTGCCATAGGCGGATTCTTTGACTTCCCACGCCTGTCTCCTGGAGACCAGGTCTGTATAGCCTCACATTTGGCTATACTCACATGTTCTCCAACTTTATCTGTGGGGCCCTGGGAAACCTATGTACACCCCAGACCATTCAGTACCATCTACTTAAGTAGTGGAAATTGCCCATGATCTGTTCCTATAGCCCTATAGCCTTAGCTGACAAATTATTATTATTATAAATTATTATTATTGTTTATTTATATAGCGCCATCATCTTCCGTAGCGCTTTACAAAGTAGTAATTACAGACAGGGTAGAAACATACGGTACATATTCTGAGTACAAGATACAATTGGGGAGAGAGCTCTGCCCTTGCGAGCTTACAGTCTAAAGGAAGAGGGGTGAAGACAAGGGGGAAGGATCACAAATAGTCAGTATTGAGCTTTGTGGCATGTGCCCTTTAGAAGATTGGTTAGGCCAGATTATATGCTTGTCTGAATAAGTGAGTTTTAAGGGCACCTTTGAGGGTTTTGAGGGTTGTGGAGTGGCAAATACAGTGGAGAGGGTTGTGGAGTGACAAATACACTCATTGACCGACTTGCAAGCACCCAGGGGGTGGGACTCAGTAGCCCATCGGCTGGTCATGGGTTGGCCGGACCCAGCACATTTTTAGGCTGCTTTGGCTCCAGTCTACCCCTGGTGTGATCCATTATGTGGGTCAGAACAAACAATGCAGCTTAGTTCACAACTGTTCCTCTCAAAAACCTAATATGACTTAAAATGCGCTATAGCCAGTACTGCGCACACTCTATTCACTACAATGGAGGAGGCGAGCCAGGCTGAATGTAGCCCTAATGGTAAGAAAGGTTGGGGCCCCTGCTCTAAGCCTCCACATAAAGACCCCAAGTATAACCGTCCCAAATGTATCATCAAATAATAAATTAAAAATGCCAAAATATATTTGGTGAGCCCTATACCATTCTTCTGTTGTTGGTGCACTGATAGACTGCATCTAACCATAGCACCTACTAGTCAGATGGGCTACTCAGTACCTGTATTAGCCCTTGCACTTACATTAGTCATAGAGCACATGGTACACAGAAGTACACTTTACTCTTGGTTGAAATGCCTACCTGTGCTGTGTCTGTAAGCACTACAAATCTTCAGGGCCCTCAACATGGTGGAGTACATTTGATTATTTTACATTTAGACACCCCTGGCCTGCTGGATCTAGGGTGGCATGAGTAGGCTAAAAAGCCTAATCTCGGTTGGGGCAAAGAGGGCCACAAAACTCGACCTGGCTTGAGCTGGGTCTCAATCACAGCACTAGAATGTGCAGCCAGGGCCGATTATTGCATTACATATTGGCATGTGGATGCTCTTACACGTAATATTTGCTTGAGCAAAGGAGGAGAAAGGAAAAAATGAGCATATCCAGTGTCGTCTGGCTGTTTCTACATTGTTCTTCATTCTGCAAGCCTCTGCATGTCACTGAAAAGTCTTGTTATTAAATTCCTGCTCTGTCCCTGTTTCCTGTGAGAGAACATCGGATCAGAGGAGACCAGAAAGGTCTGCGATCGTTCAAGCATTTAGGCACGAATCACTGTTACCTTGGCAACTTTTCCATCTGCCCTCCCAGGAAATCCTATGCAGAGAGCGTTCCACCTGAAAGAAGAACATGTCGTACTTCGGATATTGGCCCAAGCCATGCTTGCAGGTGCCAGCATGTAGAGACTGTAGGAATAATGAAAGCAGAGTGGGTTTTATTGGACTCCAAAGTATTTTCCTGGAAATTTCACTGTATATCTTGCCTAGGAAAAATATGCAAAAACAAATGATCTCCGTTTGTTCTAATTGAAAATGAAATTGGATGCTGCTTGTTATTGGTTTGCAATGGCTTGCCCTAAACTAGTAAACATTTTATTAAATGAGGCAATATCTGTGGAAGGCTTTTTTTTAAAACAGAGGTACACTTACCTATACACCACCATTTCACCTTGCAGTGGCCGGCATCTCCTATCAGATAAGGTGCCATCGCAAGCAGTGTGGGCTTCCTGCTCCCCATCACATGTCATGACATCAAGCCATCTCAGCCCGTCAGTAGCCTACAAGAGCTCTCGTCGGCTAATACTAAGAAAAGGTGTCTAAAAAAAGGCGAGCACACCGATTGGCTGCACTCACGCACCGTTGAATAGATATTTTTTCAATAAATATCAAGGTTGGCCTGCGACTCCAAGTTTTTAATTTTGGCCCGCCGTGTATTTGAGTTTGACACCCCTGATGTAAGGGAAAGACAAAAATGTTAATGACCTGCGTAATACTCTCTCTAGAACGCTATGCATGGGGCTTGTAAAAAGAAGCAATGCCCGCAAACCTGCCATTCTGCAGGTCAGCAGCCAATTGTTTGCAGTGTTGTCTGTACAAACAGTGCACTCACACTCGTGTGATGGCCTTGGTCCCTGCTGGCAGTCATGAGGGATGAGGTGGGATCAAATGCTCAATGTTAAATCCAAGGAAATGCACTATAATTAGGCATAATACTTTCCCTTCCACATTACTGAAGGTTTGGCAGGTGTAATCTCTTGCTGACCATGTGACACTGGTGACCTAGGATTTGTCAGTTATTTAGGAATTCTTCTTGAGGGTGGGGCATGCAGCAGTACTGAGTGCCACTATTTGAAAACTAGGTCCACTTTGAGGGAATTCACTAATTTGTTCATACATTGTAGAGTTTTTACGGTAACAAAGAGGAGCTCTAATACCCTAAATTGGTTCTCTTTTTAGGTCATTGTGAATCATTTCAGGCAATGAAACAGGTCATGATTAGGATTATCTGTGTCAGGACCATAAGAAAATACAGCATGAAGCAATATCACTGAGAACAAGCAGAAAATGGGGAGTCTTGTATCAAGATAAGGACATTTGGGAGTTTGGAGGTGTGATATGAGCATTAGAGTAGAGAGCTGTTTTCAGAGACACATCATTTCTCTGTTCCCTTATAAGCTGCCCTTTAGATGCCCCCACCATGGTCAAAATAGGCGTGAGAGGAGCATTCTTCCCCTTAATTACATTCATTGTGAGATGCGTGCCTGAGATGTGTGCCGTCTCTGAGGACGCCATTTTCATTTCCTACCTTCATGTAGCAATTAGATTTATGCAATTACAGCCCCAACAAAGAGCCCATTATTGGATGAATAGGTTGGCAGGATTAAGTAACAGCCAGCGAATTGTACAACGCTAATCAACAAGCGCGCTCACAATTGTCAAGATGCTTTAACATCAAGACAGCTGCCGTCAGGTGAGAGGAGAAGGATCTTATACATACCGTTAACCCTTTAATGGTCCTTTTATTTTTAGGGTAATTACTGTAGCAAATAATTGGTATTAGAGATACAAAATTATATAGGACTTCATACTGATAATCTGAAGTCTATCTGTATTTATAGAGTGCTGACAGCTGTGTTGTAAGGGTTGTTCAGGCGAAGTGTTAAATCAAATATTAATTTCCTTACCCTATGCAGCTGATTGATCCTATTTTGGCGTTGCATAAAGCTGCTGTTGCTGTTCCAGCCAATTTTCTGTAGCCAAGCCCCCAGCTTTAATTTTACAAGGGCACCTTTTTATCACATTGAGAGGTGATTTAAACTTCATCCATCCTACATCACCCTGTGTGAGACACACCCATCCCTGTGTCTGCAAGGAAGGGGTCTTTTAGGCATGGCTTTGCAAAAAAAGATACAGCAACCAAGCATTTCTGAAGCTTAGCAGAAATAAGCTCGGAGATAAGACAGGTCTACTTTGATTTTACATCTAGCATTGACAGGATCTTTATAGATATGTAGTTAGGTAATCATGGACAATGTGCAAATGGAAATTAGGCCTGGGTGATTACTGCTTACAGCCAGACTCAGGGGGCAGCTGGATAAAGCTTTACAAGTTCTGAGCAGGCCTACTCCTGCCCTGAGATTGAGTTCCCATGGAGATTTTGAGGTCTGCTTTCAATTTACCTGTGACAAGGGCTGTTTCTAGCATTCTTATATTCTGTGCACCAAGGTTCTTTAGGGCAACTTTATCCCAGCCATTCTGTTTTCACATGAGTCTGGGTCACTGATACTGGTCCAGGCCATAGGACAGGCCCCTCATGCACCCATATTGGGCTCAGTCATGGGGAGGAGATACTGCCTGGTGCTAAGGTAGAGGCACAGCATGAATAATACTGGTATGGGACAGTAGCAACACAATAGTATGGATGATGTTGGGGCAGATGTTTTTTCCTTCCTGCACTGCCTGCTATTTTACCTTGGAACCACCCTGTATCTGACCTTGAAGCTGAGCCATGGTCAGTAGCAAGTGCCCCAAAAAGAGGCAATACTGTAGAGTGGATGGCCTAGTAGAAATAAGATTTTAAAAGGTTTGGAGGTTTGTGAATTGTAAAGGGAAGTGCATTTCATAGGACTGGTATAGCACACATGTAGACAAGAGTGGTGTCAGGTCCCGTGGGACAACCGCCTTCTGAGTCCGCAACCCCCAATCTCTGCTGCTAGCTTCACCTATAGACAAGCCCCCATCTGCCGGGACGCTTTAAACGCCTCACCGGGCACGGTTGCCCCCAGGACTTTGTAGCACAAAGGATGCAGACTTATAGGGAGGAAGGCGGATGAACCTGGAA
The DNA here is from genome assembly GCA_027917425.1 of Gastrophryne carolinensis. NCBI lineage: Eukaryota > Metazoa > Chordata > Amphibia > Anura > Microhylidae > Gastrophryne > Gastrophryne carolinensis. Next base: position 176,753,698 of record CM051240.1, on the reverse strand, counting down.
CGAGACTGGGCGAGGTCGGGCAAGCAGGGGTCATACACGAGAGATCAGTCCAGACAAGTGCGGCACCAAAGGATGAGACGGAAGAGTGGTCAAAGTTGAGCCAAGGGTCAAGCCGTGTACGCAGTACAAGCGAGCAGGCAAATCGTAGTCAGAAACAGGCAAAGGTCGGTCCAGGAGGCAATCACGGGATGGTCAATACACAGCAAGATCAAATGGCAGCATGCTATCATGGGCAAGGAGTGAATGTGGGAAAACACTTAACTGATGGGGGCTAATTGGATTGGCTGGGGAGGGGGAATGGTGATTGGTGGACTTTGGAACCCTGGGCTGATTGCCCAGTTTGAATACTAAAGGGCGTTTAGCCCAGAGCACTCTGGGCTCATTGGCCCACCTTAACACAGCCTCCGGCAAGCATGCTGCCTGCAGCGCCGCTGGAGGTCATAAGACAGCCGTGCTTGCGCGCGCACGTGAGCACGAGCTATCAGTGAGGAGCTACGCGGAGAGGGGGAGTGCTGCCTGCAGACGCCTCGGGACCAGTGAGAAGGTGAGTTATTTGTGACAGGTGGGAGGAGTAGAACAGGAGGGGAGCAGGCAGGGGTCATGGCACCCTGGCTGAAAACAAAGCTTAACACTACTTATAGGGGACTCTGAAGTTCACATGAGGAGTTGCTGCAGCACATACATCCATTTTGCACACATATTTTTATATGAAATAAATAATTAAGACATTCAGCAACATACAACACTTGAGGTACCTTCACACCTCTCGTTGCATGTTAGTGATAAGTAGGCCTGAATCGCACCAGATATATAGCCGTGCGGCTCTGCTTCGTTTGCAGCATAGCCTTTCGTTGTTTCTGTCCTGTCTAACAACCCTACAGTACTCACACGTCCCCAAAGACCCATTTTTCTTTATAACTCACACAGCCCATATCAAGTTTTAATAGTTGGTTTTTAATTTGAGTGCCATTTATGCTGTGGGAAGGTAGAGGGCATTGTAAGGTTTAATGCGCTCCATACCTTTTATGAGCATTGGTCCTAAAATAAAAAGGATTTTAGTCTTAACATGGTTTGGAGGGAACAATCACAGTAAGTCAGTTCTTTTTCTTTACTTGAAGACAGTTTAAGATCAAAGTTGAAAGTACACTTGTCCTCCTCGCTACAACATATTTATAGTACTCCTGAGTGTTACTGAAGGCGTCAAAGCTATTATTTTTAAAGGTGGTCTCAGAAATAGTGCATGCACCGAAGCTTGTATCGGTCACACAGAGACCTCTGAAGCACAGAGAGAGACTGACAACCCTGAATATTTTCAGATTAGCATTGCCAGTCTCAGCAGGTATGTGTGATGGACAAGAAAATAGAGGAAGCTTTTACTGATAAAACTACAGTGCTGGAGAGGATGTTCGGAGGTGCTTTGGGTTTTTAGAAATACCAACAGGAAGGCTGTCATCAAAGTTGACACTCTGAACCAACAGGACAAATACATACACCTCCTAATTCATCATTACTATTTCTACTTTTCAAAACCTGACTCCCACAAGTGTATGCCTACTTTTTGTGAATAATCCTATTATTTCTAATAGGGGCCTAACTAAAGATGAAACGTGAAGAACATGTCATCTATAACACATGGTTACTTTAAAAATACTGGTGTTGCAGTGTAGGACTGTAGAACTTTATGAATATTCTCATTTTTGTAAGTTTATGTGGTCCGCCACTTTGTGGTCCACTTTTCAATAAAACTACTTACCATTGATAGTAGGTTTGAGCAAAGAAGAGCACTCCAAGAGCTCCAAGCCACAGACCCTGTACCACAAAGGGTAGCCGGCCATAGGCTTTATGGTGAGCCTACTAGGGATGTGGAGTTCATGCCCTGCCTTCTGATGGGGTTATTTGGGGACTATGTCCTCTTTACTTCTGCCCCCCCCCCCCTGGCCATGGATACTCGCCGCAGCCTTCCCTCGTCTCCCTCTCTTCTCCCCCCTCTCTGACTCCGTTCGGGGGGGGGGGGGGGGGGGGTGGCAGCGGTGGTGGGTGGTGTTTTCTGAGGTAATTTGTCGATTTTGTCTTGGCCCCTGCCGGGTCACGTGAGCTCTGTTTTCGCGCTCTTCGAGGGGGGGCGGGGCCTGGTGATGCTGTGGATTGCGCTGTTCCCCTGCGGCCCGCCCCGCGAGGCACCTCAGCCGGCGCCATTTTGTACAACCTGCGTGTCTGGTTTTCTTCATTCCCGGCTGCAGCGCTGCTTTCCCTGGTGTATCGCTTTACCTAGCGGTCTGTGCCTGAGTGACTCCGCGGGGTCTTTGGTCTGTGATTCCCCCTTGGGGGAGTTTTTTATTGACCCTGGGATTTTCATGTGCTGCGGGATGCTCATGTGTATTTTTACTTATGTCTTTCAGGCGGGATACCATTGGGTTGGGGTTCTCCCGGCTCCACTCCTTCCTCCCCCTCACTCCCTCTTCACAAAATAGACTTCTGGGGGCATCCCGTGGGAGGGCATCCCGGGTGGCTTCTGTCTAAAGCCTTTACCAACTACTGGTCTATTGCGCCTGTGTATATCACCATATGGAGGCTTCAGGGGATAGCGTGTTTGGGGACCCTGCGGGGCAAGCCCGGCTATGTTCCATGTGTGGGTATCCCCTGTGATTAACAGTGCCATGTGTTGACAGTGTCATTGAGCTACAAGCTGGTTTGCCTGCTTCGCTTCCCAGCTCTGCCCCTCCCTCTGCTTCCCCTACTTCCCCGCTCCTGCAACTAGGCTCCTGTGAGGGCACTGTTAGTAGGGAGTCTCATTCTGATTTGGCTCTGTGGGTGGCTAACATTGAGAGGCAGCTTGCCAGGCCTGTTCCTAGGAAGGCCTCTGGCAAGAAGCAGCACCTGGATCCCAGGCCCTCCCCCCTTGCTAAGGTGTATGTGGGGATTGATGAGATTGGTGGCTGTCACCCCCTTGAGATGGGGGGACTTTCACAGGATTCTGACTCCTCTGGCAACCAGCAGGAGGGTTGTGATAGTGACCCTGGGTCGGTGTCCGGAGAGGATTCATGGTACCCTGAGGACACTGATAATCTGCTGTCACATATTTTTGATATATTGCACATTGCTGCCCCTGAAGTGGGTAAGAGAAAGCAGGGGGAGCTCTTTCACCCTGGTAAACAGCGTCCAGAGTTCCCTGAGCAGGAACATTTTACCATTTTGGTACTTAAAGAATGGGAACGTCCTAGCAGGCTGCCTGCTGTGCCCAAGGGTTGGATAAAAGGTATCCCTTTCCTGCTGATCTTGTTAAGAAGGCTTGTCCAATACTTCGGTCATGTCTTCCCCTGACACTACCTCTCTGAGGGATGGTGAGGACCGGCGCATGGATCAATTGGCCTGCCATGCTTTTACCTGTGTGGGGGCTGGATTGCGTCCAACCTGTGCCGCTGCCATTACTGCTATTGCGCTCAAGAGGCTGCTCAAGCATCTCCTTAATGGTGCTACAGCTGGTAGCGGGGGGGGGTGGACTATAGTACTCTGTTACTTTGTTATGATTTAGAGGCCATTTCGGGGGTCCTCCATCCTCCTCCCTTCCTTTCGGCTCCCAGAGGAGGTCGTGGCTCCCTCTTTTCTAGTGGCCGCAGAGATTCTTGGGGCCGTGAGCCCGTGGTCGTCCTGGTCTCTCCTGGATACCAAGCCCAAACCCTCTCACAAGCCCCCTCAGGCATGAAGGGGCGCCCTGACCCATCCGGGTGGGGGGACGGTTTCGGCTCTTTGCTCACGTCTGGAGGCTTCACGTCTCTGACCGGTGGATACAGGAGGTATTGTCCTCCGGTTACAAAATCTGAAGGGACTTAACAAATTGTCAGATTCAAGCATTTTCGTATGGAGACACTACGCTCTGCTGTCAGTACCCTTCGCCGGGGCGACTTCATGACCACTGTGGACATCAAGGATGCTTATCTTCATGTGCCTATATTTCCAGGTCATCAGAGATTTCTAAGGTTCGCGCTGGAGGATCAGCATTACCAGTCTGCGGCTCTGCCCTTCGGTATCACCTCGGCACCTCGGGTGTTCGCCAAGATACTGGCGGGAGTGATGGTTCTGCTACAGATCCAAGGCATCCCTGGACGACATCCTGATTGTGGCCCAGTCCTTTCCTCGGGCCGAGCAGGACACTCAGATGGTGACCTCCACTCTGGAGTTCTTCGGCTGGGTGTTCAACTTTCCCAAGTCTTCTCTGTCCCCGTCCTTGGTGAAGTCCTTTCTGGGCATGACTCTGGGTACCTCTCAGGTCAGGGTGTTCCTTCCTCAGCAGAAGGTGGAGGATCTTCAGATGCAGGCTCAGGCTCTGCTATCATGTCCTCATCCCTCCATCCGTCAGGGGATGCAGTTGGTGGGCCTGATGGTGCCCTGCTTCGAGGCAGTCCCCTTTGTTCAGTTTCACATGAGACATCTTTAGTTACTCCTCTTGTCAGTTTGGGATCGGGACCCTGTGTCCTTGGACCAAGAGTTTGCTCTGTTCCCTCTGGCCAGACGGTCCCTCTCGTCGTGGCTGGACTCAAGGAACCTTCAAGTGGGCAGGACCTTCCTGCCCCCGTGCTGGGAGAAGGTGACCACAGATGCCGGTCTGACCGGTTGGGGAGGCTTCTGGAAGTCCCTGAGGTTCCAGGGTCGGTGGAGCCCACAAGAGGCCCATGCTTCCATCAAAGTCCTGGAACTGAGGGCGATCAGATTGGTTCTTTCTCGCCTGACCACTCACCTTCAGGGTCATGCTGTTCAGATCCGCTTAGTCAACCAGATGGAGGTGGCCTACATCATTCATCAGGGAGGAACTCGGAGCAAGCGAGCCTTCAAGGAAGTGTCCCTGATCCTGTCTTGGGCGGAACAGCATGTTCCCGGCATCTCAGCGGTCTACATTCCGGGGGTGGAGAACCAGGAGGCGGACTCCCTGAGCAGGGGGACGTCTTGTATGGAGGAATGGTCCCTCAACAACCGGGTGTTCTCTCCCTGTGTCATTGCTGGGGGCAGCCGGACGTGGACCTGTTTGCATTTCGTCACAATCGCTATTCCTTGGAAGAAGTTTCGGCTTCTTTATGTGTTCCCTCTGTTTCCTCTCCTGGGCAGGGTCATGCGCAAGATAGTCCAGGAACAGGTACCTGCCATCCTGGTGGCCCCTTGTTGGCCAAGAGGGGTTTTGTTCGCAGACGTCGTGCAGTTGGCAGTAGACCAGTACGTCTTGCCCAAGGATCCAGATCTCCTCACTCAGGGGCAGCTACGCCACCCCAATTTACAAACGCTGGCTTTAACGGCTTGGCTGCTTAAACATCCATCTTGATGGAAAAGGGGTTACTTGCTTCTGTTGTTGATACCATGATTAGGACTAGGAAGAAGTCCTCGTCTTTTATCTATTACAGTGTCTGGCATGCTTACATTGCCTGGTGTGAGTCCAAGTCTCTTCCCTGTAGGGTGTTTTCTTTTCCCAGAATTCTGGAATTCTTGTAACATGGTTTGGATTTGGGCCTTCAACTTAGTACCCTCAAAGGCCATGTTTCAGCTCTGGCAATTTTTTTCCAAAGATTTTTTGCCAATCACTGGCTGGTTAAAACTTTTTTCCAGGGTGTTTCTCATGTGCATCCGCCCCGTAAGCCTTTGCTACCAGTCTGGGATGTGAATCTGGTGTTGTCTGCTATGCAAGGGCCTACCTTTGAGCCTATCCGTAAGGCCGCCTTGCCCTTTTTGACTCTTAAGGTAGCCTTTTTGGTGGCTATCACTTCTGTAAGGTGAGTTTCTGAGCTAGCGGTGCTTTCCTTCAAACCTCCTTATTTTGAGCGGCATCAGGATAAGGTGGTGTTTCGGCTTAAACCAGATTTCTTGCCTAAGGTTGTGTCTACCTTTCATCTCAATCAGGACATTGTCTTGCCTTCATTGTGTCCTAATCCTGCTAATTCCAAGGAGCGGACTCTGTATTCTCTGGATGTGGTCAGGGCCCTGAAGTTCTCTTTGGTTGCTACTGAGACTTTTAGGAAGTCTGATGCTCTGTTTGTTCTCACTTCTGGGTCTAGGAAGGGTTTGCCTCCGGCTAAATCCACTATCAGCAAGTGGATCCGGGCGATCCACTATCAGGCGGTGGTGCAGGCCTATTCTGCTAAGGGGCAGGATCCTCCCTTCAGTCTTACTGCTCATTCCACTCGTGCTATTGGTGCGTCTTGGGCCTTTCAGCACCAAGCTTCTGTTGAACAAGTTTGTAAGGCCGCAACTTGGTCTTCTGTTCATACTTTTTCCAAGTTTTACAAGGTTGATGTTAGGGCCTCAGCTGATGCTGCTTTTGGCCGCAAGGTTCTTCAGGCGGCAGTGGGTTGAACCCGCCGTTACTTTTTGGGGATCCCACCCTACCTTACGGACACTGCTTTTGGATGTCCCAGACGTAAGGAATAAGTGAAACAGGACGTGCTGTATACTTGTGAGTACTCACCTGTAAAATTGTTTTTTGTAGTATACAGCACGTCCTGTTTCATCCTTCCCTTGTTATTATTATTCTTGGTCACCTCTGTATGGTGATTTGTTCAAACGTTCATTTTGGGATTTTTTTCATTATTGTTCTCCCGGCTTCTTGTCTAACTGCTTTGTAGGAATTTGTGGGAGGTTCCTGGCTTTTTATAGGGCCGGGAGATGCCACAAGTCTTTCTGCAGTCCACTGCGCCACCTTGTGGCGGATAACCCAGACGTAAGGAATAAGTGAAAAAGGACGTGCTGTATACTACAAAAACAATTCTACAGGTGAGTACTCACAGAATTGTATTTTTGAACTGTAACACTGTGTAGGCAAGTAAAACATTTTTCATTGTGTGTGTGCAAGCAAGTTAAGTTATTGCAATGTCTTTAGACAGGCTGATTCATGTATTGCATTGCTTGTGCACACACAAGTAAAGAAGTAGCAATGTCTGCACAAACTTTTAGACTTAGCAATGTTAGGAACAGGGTATAAATTGGACGGCCTTGTCGTGGCTACCTTGCTTTTATATCCATTGCAATCTATGTTAACTAACAGGCCATGTTCTTAAAAATGTTAGCTAGGGTTTCCAATAAACAGAGGGTTACATTTCTTTTTTGCCTACAGTGTGTGGTCACACCCCTCTAGCACCTCTTGACTGCTATATATTGACTGGATGAGCACATTCCTTTCTGAATTCTTCACATACCCATGCAGCAGTACAAGCACAGTCTCAGTTCCACTTACTTCACAGCCTACACTTCCACAGTAGTAGTTCCAATAGTACAGTCATTATAATTCTCCTCATCAGTACCAGGCCTGGGTTCCCTTCTGGCAGCTCCAACTGGCACAGCACAACCTGTCTCACACAAATTGCCACCTAGTCCTTCAACTGCATCCGCACGGTTCCTGAATTGCTGTCTGGCCTTTTTTTCACCTAGGGTACCTGGCTCCTGGCTGCTCCCTTCTACCAAGGCTTCTTGCTGGTTCCACTTACACAACAATTACTGAACTGATTCTAAGTAGTTTAGTAATAGTCTATGCTTATATTGGTTCTGATCGCACTCAGTTTTGACATTGTTACATAACAGGGCACTTTGTAAAACTCTTGAGTAGTCTAAGCATGATGTTTGTCTTGTTAACTGTTTCTAGTTCTAGCCCAGTGAGTTTACCATAGTCTACTGCTTATTACAGACCCTTAGCTATCTTGATAATGGCACTGCTAGCTAGGGGCCCCTCCACTAGTAATACCGGCAAACAAATGATTGCTTCAACCATGTTACCGCCAGACAGGCTTATGAGGTCAAGAACACAAGCAGAGCACAGTCAAGTCAATCCACACTCGTGCTGTGTATACTGGAAAGGTTTTTTTCATTTTAGTAAGGCAAATCCTCTAATTTATAAGATATATCAGCTAAATCAGTTCCTAAATGACTTCAGCTATGACTTTTTATATTTGGCTTCATATACCCTTCAAGGCAGCGTGTAGTGTTTTATGGTCCAAAGTTAAACTATGCTTCTAGAGGCATAAACATATAAGCAACTAAAATCATAGTGCTGCTGCTTGCTTGAATGAGAGCTAGTTAATGACGTTCATCCGCCATATCATAAAAATGGCATGCATTTTATGATGAAGAAAGATCGATATCTGAGATTAACCCTTTCTTTTGCAATGCTGACCTGCTGCTTTATTAAAAATCTGGAGCAATTTAGCAGTGTTGACTCTGCCTGGCCCGCTCTGAATAAATTTAGCATGCTTGATTAAATTTATGGAAAGCCAACAGTTCTCCGACCCAACCAAAACAAGAAAAATTGTGGAACTTCCCCAGAGCATATTTGTCATTGATTTTTAGTGTTCTTTGATTGGGCCCCTCACCATGTCAATATCATACAAGCAGTTTCATATACAGTTCATGAACTTGCTGAACCTGACAGCTGACATTATTATACATTTTGCAAGATAAATGTTCAGCATCTGCGCATTGTGTGGGAGGAGGAGATCAGGAGGAGTGGAGGAGGGAGGGGCAAGTGCAGGGGGGTTGGTTATAGCTGTGCTTTGCACAGACAGAGCAGAGCTGGGGTCAGGAAAAGGACAGCAATCCCAGAATGCAGAGCAGCATAACCAGAAGACACTTCCTGTCTGCAGGCGGCCTGTGACTCCATGGATGTCTTGGATGTTTAAATGCTCAGAAAATGTAGTAGATGCAGGTAGGTTGATTTTTAATGTAAGAAATCTGTATGTGCAAGGTGGGGGAAAGATACAAGATAACCTTATTTAGGTCCGGTTTAAAGAGGGACTTTACAGGTCATGGGGAAACAGTAAAAACTTCCCAGACATGGCTTACCCGGCCCCCTGCCCTTCCAGTTTAGAACATATTTAATTTAAACTTACCTCTCTGGTTTGCATCACGCTCGGCATCCCTCCCGTCGTCCTCCGTTGGTCAGTATCATCTTGAAATCCCAACATGCACTGCGCCGCTAACTGTATTCCTGAATATACAATAAGAGAAAAACCAAAAAGATCTTGCATATTATATTTGTTATTTGTATTACATAAATACTTTATACTGTTTTGCTAACCTCAGTTGTGCTTTAATGTACTTTGAAATTTCTTTGATTGATGTTTACTCACCGACCAATCACCTCAAGGGGGAATTAGCCAGAGTGAACATTAGTGAGCACAGCATTGCTGTTGCCGGGTAAAATCCTCAGCTTTAGAAAACAGTTATACAAGTAACATAATAGTTGTATTTTTATTAAATCCTATATTTTAAACTAGGTTTCCATGCTGTCGCCTTATTTCCTCATTTCTTTAAGAGATTAGTCTTAGATTTACTGTAAAGTAAACTAGTCATTTTTTAGAAAAAGGGGTATCTGAGCTGCTATCGTCATTATTATGATTTTAAACACATCTCCAGAAACATTTGTATTATGCTTTATTCATTCTTAGATCTTACTGCCATTTATTACAAGGCTACTCACTTTTGGGGGCGGTGTTGCTTAATGACATGTAGCCCAAAGTTAATAATTACCCGGAGTGAAGAGTGAAGGTTAAAATGGTCACTGTTGGCCATTTCTAGTCCAATGGAAGTAAAAAAACTTCTTAAGTAGTTAATATATCACAAGCCAGGAGGAATCCAAGTGGCTATATAAGCATACCTCAGGGCAGATTCTGCTCCCTGGAACTGCCAGGCTCAGAAATAAAGCCTAGCATCTGATAGTGTTCTGATTTATCCCTGATAGGAGACAAAGCCGAACTGGGACTAACTAGAATCCAGTAAAGAAAAGATACATTGTGATAGCTCTCACTGCAACAATACTAAACCTGAAAGCTTGATTTACAAACACATTTGGAGTTTAAATGGCATCTGCTGGGGCTAAAGTTTAAAAACAATACTTCTCTCAGCGGGGCGCAGACAATTCCTCTTGGTTAGATGTTGTGTTAAAGGCCCCAGCATTAAAGTGGACCAATCACCCGGATTTTGATTATCCTGGTGACTGGTCCCTGCCCCGGGGGCATCCCGATCTAGAATGAGTGTGAAACCTCCCAGATCATCCACTTTCACTCACCTTTCCAGCGCATGCTTGGGCACTTGTCCAATCATCGCTTTATGTGCGGTGTAAAGCCAATGATTTGAACTTTGGGCCTGGCCTAGGTGCGCCTGAGGCAGCATCCCTGGCTCCCCTCTGGAGTGCACAGCCTATCTGAATGGCTGAGTGCAGGGACTGCTCAGAGCTACACGGATGCCAAGAATGCAGTCACAGACGAAAACAACATTGTAAGCCCCCCTAGGATCAGGTCAAATTACTGGCATCTCAGGGTTTTTTCCACAGCAGGGCATCCATTATAGGGTGCCTGAGGGGCAGGCTAGTGTCTGGCCTTGGAATCTTTTAGATTCCGCGGGGAGTGATTGGTCCACTTTAAGCTACAGCAGTGTTTCTCAACCTTGTGCTCAAGTACCGGTCATGGATCTCCATACAGATACACAAATTAAGTAATTAGAGCTTCAGTAGATCTACTGAGCTTCCTGTATGACGATCCACAAAAAATGACCTGTTTGGAGGTACTTGAGGACAGGGTTCATAAAAACTACTCTAGGGAACCTCTATTCTCTACCACCTGAGGAAGCCCTATTAAAGAGTGAAACATGTCCAGGAACATTTTACTTTGTTGTTGTGGTTTGGACCCTCATTATAGCCATTTCTATTATTACTACTTACTTTAATACATACCTTGTTCTTGGTTCAGGTGATTTTTTAAATCTGTGCTCATACTGTAAATATCTATTATTGGTGGGACAGAAACAAGGTAGCACCTAAGAGTCTAAAATGTAAAGTCCCTTCTCTGATTAACAAACTATGTTCCTCCTAGCCTGTGGCCTTGACGACCTATATATATCTCTTTTAAAGCGGACCTACACTTACCCTTGCAGTTATGTACCTGGGTGGGTCTGGTTCACAGGGACACTAAACTAACCTAACCAACCCCCTCATATCATCCATTAACGCTTCAATAGAGAGAGATACACAATATTACCTGGTAAAGCTGCAGATTTTAGGGTGTAATTGGGGACAGTTAATAGCTACATGTGTGGAATCCACAGCTCATTCAATAGGAGACCTTCTTCAGTGACATGTGCAGCTACTTCTTGCCCCCATCATAAGGGGCTTAATGGCCAGTTTTGGCTTCATAAAGTTCTTTAACTGTAGAGGCATCCCAGAATGGGATGAGAGCTGAAAAGGGACATGATGTCATGTTTGACTGAGAGCAAAGCGCTTCTGCGGCCCTCAAGGCTCATCTCTAAGCAAACAAGAAAACTCTATATTCACCTTACCCTCATGCCATCTCCAGTGAGTGCCCCGCCTCTACAAAGCCTCACAAAGGAAAGGGCTTGCTGGTTGAAAGGAGGAATATGTACTGGGTGCCTTGGGGCCCTCCTAGCTAAGCTGAGTAGAGTGACTATTTTTTTCTTGCCCACAGCTAGCCTTTAAAGGAAAGGTCCACTTTGATGAATTTTTCCAAGAGATTTCATATCAGAACCATAGTTGCGGCACAGTGCTCCTATGTTTACCAGCAACCACTCCTGTGGCATCTATTGCTCTTCTCAGGACCTCTCTGCAATCTGGCCATATATCCTTTGGGTCCTGGAGATCTAACCTCTGGCTCCACAGTAGGCATGTGTGAAATACAAGCGACCATAATTCACTATGAGATACCAGACTAAAGCTGAAAGTGTGTATCTGGGGTGGAGATTATGGACATGCTATGCCCTAAGTAGAGCTAAAGACACCATGCGAGTGGCTGAAGAGAAGCAGGGCAGACTTGTGCTGCGATGGTAGTTCTGACCTAGGGTCTTTTGAGAAGGACTACCAAAGTGAACATTCCCTTTATGCGTACTGCTTAAGAACAAAAGGAAATAATAGTAAAATAATATTGCACATGAAGCATTCTGTAGTGTTGGTATAATGTGGTTGGTACAGTAGCTGGTACAAAATGTGTCCAGTGTAAATATGCTTTTCCTACAGGAAGCCCCAGAATGATAAATTTGACAAATTTACTTAAAACAAAGGTGTGCATTAGACCCCCTCCAGCTTTCATATGAAAACTTTTCCCTCTCTTCAGATATGTTTTCTGACTGACAATTATCTCATAATGAAAAACAAGTCACAATTAATAAACCTCAAAACTCCTACCTGCTCCATCGAGTTAATGATTTAATGAAGTAAGGGAGGGCCTCATAGAAGGACGTGTAAACACACACTCTCCATTTCCAATTAGAATTTACATCCGTCTGGTGCCCTGGGGCCCTATATGGCGAAATAGAGATTTGACTTAACTATTTACTGGAATGAACTGTTATATAAACATACACAGTCAATGGGGCCCGGGATAGATTTGCTAGCACACGCACCCAAGGGTCATTCCAAATTGACATGCCCCAATGGGGATAGGTGTTAGGACTATAGATGACTATATATGCTTAAGGCTCTAGCTCTGCTTCTCCATTTTTATCTGTATCAGTTCACACAATCCCATTAGAAATCCTGACTATTTTCAGTGGCTTAATGTAAAATCTGATGTTGTAAATACTCAGAAGTTGCAAAGCATCAATCCTCCAACATGTAAATATAGATGCACTGGATGTGCAATTCTCCGCGGGACAATTCAAATACATTTTTTTCTTCTAATCACCACGTGGCTTTCTTAATTAATTAATTGCAAGTGTATCCATCACCTGTCACACCACACACGTACCAGATAATGAAAGACAAAGCACTTCTCTTATATATCCAATGGTTGTTCCTGTGTTAGATCTTATTCATATAGCCAAAGGGATAATTTTCCTTTTTATCCAAAACACCCTTTCTTTCTCTCTTATAATTATCAAGGCTTAGGTTGTATATAAATAAATCCTCATTTATTCAGGTTTGACATGTAAAATAAAACATATAACCGCACATAGCATAATACTATAGCAGTAAGTTCTGTGCGCAGCACTTAAAATACTCCTTACCGAATAGCAATAAAATACAGGCGTTATTATAAAATATTCCTATATAGGAAATCTTGAGGTCACGTGATTAAGGTAGGCTCCGCCCAACGCGTTTCGTCACTCAGACTTGTTCACAGGAGCCTGTGAACAAGTCTGAGTGACGAAACGCGTTGGGCGGAGCCTACCTTAATCACGTGACCTCCGAGTAGAGCCGAGCAGAGCCGACGCCAGTCGAGTCCAGAGGCCTAGGTCTCGGTAATGTATGCGTTGTGGCGACTGTGATTATCTAAACAGCTAAACAAAGCCTAACTTGGAGCAATGGAATTTTGAGCATCAAGATTTCCTATATAGGAATATTTTATAATAACGCCTGTATTTTATTGCTATTCGGTAAGGAGTATTTTAAGTGCTGCGCACAGAACTTACTGCTGAAGTATTATGCTATGTGCGGTTATATGTTTTATTTTACATGTCAAACCTGAATAAATGAGGATTTATTTATATACAACCTAAGCCTTGATAATTATAAGAGAGAAAGAAAGGGTGTTTTGGATAAAAAGGAAAATTATCCCTTTGGCTATATGAATAAGATCTAACACAGGAACAACCATTGGATATATAGAGAAGCGCTTTGTCTTTCATTATCTGGTACGTGTGTGGTGTGACAGGTGATGGATACACTTGCAATTAATTAATTAAGAAAGCCACGTGGTGATTAGAAGAAAGAAATTTTATTTGAATTGTCCCGCGGAGAATTGCACATCCAGTGCATCTATATTTACATACCATTGAGAGTATTGGTGACATACTCTGCCTTTCTCCTTGCGCTGAGGACTTTACCAACAAAGAAAGAAAAAAACTTTTTGTTGTTACAAATATAATATACTATTTGAATTTTTGAGCGCGATTTTTTAACATTGTTATAATCCTCCAACATGGCTGTGCCTAGTTCAGCATTACCTGGTAATGTTGGAGCATTGTTTACAGTGGACATGTCATTGATTTTTTTAGGACAATTATCGATAAAGTGTACCTAAGCAGGGGATTTTGGTTTTCTTGGTCACATACAGAGGGTCCGATCCTTGATCGTGGTGTGTCTGATCCACTGCTCCTTCTAACCCTCGGAAAACTGAAGACTTTGGGGGTTATTTAAGAAAGGATAGCGTCAGGTAGTGGCTGGTTAATGAGAGGTAGCGACAGATAGCGACTGGTCAACGCCGGACACGGCACGCAATTACACATTTATCAAGCAGAATCTGTTTAGCGACTGGGATAGCGGCATGTAGCGTCTAATTCATCATTTTCAAAGCCTCTGCGAACAGCGCCAGCGTTCAGCCTTGCACAGCGCCAGGTATGACCTCTCGCTACATGTTGCTCCCCCATACATTTCAATGGATGAACCTTTTCTTCTCTTTAAACAGGGTTTTTTTTTTTTTTCCCAAAAATCACAAATAATTCTGTGACCTCTTCTGGCATTGAACAAGCTGTTTTTTTTCACATTTTTTTAATTTTTTAAATATTTCTTCAGAAATGACATTACAGGTCTGGCATTAAAGTGTTCATGTTACAATGTTGCTACAATGTAATTCCATATGTTTTCGCTTTGTTACTAGTTGATAGATGCTTGAAAACAGACTTTAAACACACCGCCTCCTGCGCTCTGGGCTTCAAACAAGTATTTTTCAGCGCCAGAGATTTGGGAGGCTGTTTTTTTGCTGAATATGGTGTGAGTCGGTCGCTATGAGCAGTCGCTACCATGCGCTCCCATACAGCGCTGTACTGGTCAAATAGCGACTCCTCACAATGTATTCAACATTACTGAACAGCGACTGAGTCGCTATTAAGTAGCGACCCAAGGCTGAGCACTGCTACTACTAGCGGGCGCTCTGAAAATACCTGCTACAGACGCTCATCTGTCGCTACCTGCCGCTAATGATGAATCAGCCTCCTCGTATCCGTTTATGAGGTATAGGATTTTCAGTGTTTTCTTCCCTTTTATTTTCTAACTGTTTTTCTGCACATTTGTACATTGTCTTTTTTTGTCCATTATTTGTATTTTTGTCTTTCTATTTTTTTTTTTTTTATTACAATTTTAAAATATCCATTTTGCACAGGCCTACCTTTTTGGCAATTAGAAATCCTCTAACCTGGTTTCCTTGGAGCTCTAAGAACTACCCTGGTTTCTGAAGATTATATGACCGCTCGTAACTGTTTATTAACCCACAGACTGTGAGCTTGATTTTAAATGTGTATTAACCCCATAGACTGTAAGATCGATTGTAACTAATCCAATGTATGATTGGGAAAGCGTAACTAATCATCAAGCGATAGCGCCAGGTAGTGTCTGACGAGCGCCAGGTCCCGCCAGCTAACGGCGGCTACCGACTCAAGTACGCCCGGCGTCGGCCACAATGACGCATTTATCAAGCTAAATGAGGCTAGCGCCGGCGAGAGCGACAGCTACCGCGGGATTCATCATGTAGCCGACTGCAACGAACAGCGCCGCTGCTAATCCCATCACAGCGCCAGGTATGACCTGTCGCTTCCTGGCGATGTCCAATGCATTTCAATGGAGCAATCTTTAAAAAAATCATAATTAATTGCTATTAATGGTTTTTTTTTGTTTTTTTAATGTCAAAAATTCTGTGACCACTTCTGCAATGTTCGGATTTTTTTTTAAGGTAAAAAAAAAAAAAATGATTTTGTGCAGAATTGATATTACAGGTCTGATATTAATGTATTCATATTACAAAATGTTTATAAAAACTTTTATAATTTTACAATCAAAAAATATGGTTGTTTGGGGGTTAAAAACTATTTTAAATCCATCGCCGCCAGCGGTCTGGGGTTTAAACAAGGAATTCACAGCGCTAAAAAATTCGTAGCGTGATTTGTTAATGAATCTGCAGCAAGCCGTTCGCTCTGGCCATTCGCTGTCAGGCGCACCCATACAACGCTGAACCTGTGAAACAGCGACCCCCTAAGCCCGTATTCAACATTACCGCACACCGACTGAGTCGCTGTCAACAAGCAAACCCCGGCCAAGCACAGCGAATACTAGCTGGCGCTGAGAAAATCACGCTACTGGCGCTCATCTGTCGCTACCTGGCGCTATTAATGAATCGGCCTCTTGGAGTGCTGCATGGTGACTGTGTGTGACCCAGCAGATTGCAAGCTGATTGTATCTGATCGTTCGACAGCAGAACTGATCAGACTCTTCTTAGGATAAGTGTGGGACAGAATCAGTGTGGATGGCCTGTGCCCTGCTTGTATGTGGAGAGGAGTGCGTAGGTGTGTGGTGACTGTCTCGATTACTCGCCAGCAGAGTTTGATCAGATGGTGATTGAGGAGGGTTCCACCGGGCCGATTTAATAGTTTAAAGTTTGCTTCGGTGGTGGCAGCTTGTTGTAATTGGTGTGTGGGGGGTTTCTGGTGTGATTGCCCTCTGTGCTGGAAGCAGCCCACACTCACCATGGTGGCAACCTAACGGGGAGGGGGCAGCATGGGTCTCAAAGCTTTGATGTACAGTGATGTGCCACAAATCATAAGCTCTGACTCATTATAAGTTTTCATTTGTCGAATGTGATGTGGCTGAGGTGTTGTTCCCTGCAAAGAGAGCATCCTGATTGTCCATGATCCCCTGCACATTAACCCCCAGGAAACAGTAAAATAAATCTTACCCTTTCCCTGTCCCATCCCCCCCCCCCTCCCCCGCAGGCAAAACCAAGCCTCATCGCTGGCGCCTATAGGCTAATCTCGAGGCTCGATTTTGCCAGGGAACCTATTAGAAAAGTAAGATTTCACGGTTTACTGTGGGTTAATGTGCAGGAGGCACCAGCAATTGGGATCAACAGCCATTGTTTTGTTTTGGTTTAAATCAGACCAAGACCCACATTTAACTAGCATGACCTGAATAGCTCCCCCAATGAAAAGCACATTTTGGCAATTTAACCTGCTCCTGCTTCGCTCTGCTCCCAGTTGATGCCTTCTATTCTAGCTGTACCACTCCACCTCCTTGAGTCATTGCCACTATTGGCAGTTATGTCATTGCTGTTCCTATGCAATTGCCTGTCATCTTAAAGAGAAGAGCAGCAATGCTCACTGTTAGTGAATTACCAGATAGGAATGGCAATGCCATTGACTTTCATTGTCTTCCTATCTGGTGATTCACTAACAGGCTTTTTTCTCATGAATTGAATTATTTACTACCAACTATTAGTGAATCAAGGTCATGGAATGTAAGGATTGGTCAAGCAACAAGAGATTTCTTAGTTTTACTTTTAGCATATTTTCAGGATCCTAACTACACCAACTTACACACAGTAGAGTAGCATTGAATGCTACAGATATTTATTCCCCAATAGCCAGTGGATAAGCCACACCCTCAAACCACACTATTGCCACGCCCTTTACTCTTTAACAAAGTCAGTTTCAACGGGCAGGCTGATTCATCACTAACGCCAGGTAGCGACAGATGAGCATCTGTAGCAGTCATTTTCAGAGCGCCAGCTAGTAGTCGCTGTGCTCGGCCGTGAGTCGCTACTTCAGTCGCTGTCCAGTAATGTTGAATACATTGTGAGGAGTTGCTATTTGACCAGTACAGCGCTGTATGGGAGTGCATGGTAGCGACTGCTCATAGCGACCGACTCACACCATATTCAGCAAAAAAACAGCCTCACAAATCTCTGGCGCTGAAAAATGCTTGTTTGAAGCCCAGAGCGCAGGAGGCGGTGTGTTTGAAGTCTGTTTTTCAGCATCTTTCTACTAGTAACAAAGTAAAAACATATGGAATTACATTGTAGCAACATTGTAACATGAACACTTTAATGGCAGACCTGTAATGTCATTTCTGAAGAAATATATAAAAAATAAAAAAAAATTGAAAAAACTGCTTATTCAATGCCAGGAGAGGTCACAGAATTATTTGAGATTTAAAAAAAAAAACAAAAAAACAAAAACAGTTTAAAGAGAAGGAAAGGATCGGTCATTGAACTGTATGGGAGAGTGCCAGGTAGCGAGAGGTCATACCTGGCGCTGTGTAAGGCTGAACGCCGGCGCTGTTCGCTGAGGCTGGGAAAATGATGGCGCTACATGGCGCTATACCAGTCGCTAAACAGATTCTGCTTGATAAATGTGTAATTGCGTGCCGTGTCCGGCGTTCACCACTCGCTACCTATCGCTACCTCTCATTAACCAGCCACTACCTGACGCTATCCCTTCATGAATAAGGCCCTAAGTGTCCTACATTGAATCCCCCAATGGTAATTTAAAGATAGTAGCTATTCAGGTTATTGTGATCTATAAAAATAATATATGTTGAGGTACATTTGGCCTGGAAATGTATTTAAAATACGAAAATAGAATGCTGACCCCCGCCCCCCATACGGATTTTGACAGCCGAAATGAACGGTGAATGCTATAGTTACACAGGGAAAAGGAAGATAAAGATTTGATTTATTTGATGTAATTGGCGAAGAGATCATTTTTCATTGCTACCTGACAGCTAAAGATGGATTGGAGCCATAACTAAGCTTGCCTCCACCTTAACATCTTCATTACCAGACTACATAATGCAGCATGATGAATGAAATACTACTGCATGTATCAAGGGAATCCCTGCAATCATCTTTAGTGCTTGAAAAGGGTTCCCACAGAGGAAATACATCCTATGGCTAGCCGTGGCTCGCTTTGGTAGTTTCCTTTCTTTTTTTTCAGCCTGAGCAGTATAACCCTATAAGAAAGCATTGAGTATAGCATAGCAGGCTGGGTAGCCTTGCTCTGCCCCACTATACTACAGAAACTACAGAAATCAACAGTCTGGCAGCAGCTAGAGCACATTTTACCTGGTGACTTGTGCCAGCATTCAACACTGAGGCTTAAAGTGGACCAACACCCTCCCGTGATCGGCCCGGGAATCTATAAGATTCCCGGACCGATCAGCCCCCTGACTGCGGGGCACCCCGCTGTGTGAAACCCCCCAGAAACCCCTAAATCCCTACCTGATCCTCAATCCAGCGGCGCCCTCGCCGCCGCCTCCCGCGCGTCCCTCTAGCAGGACGCCCACCCGCGCCGGCCATTTATGAATGGCCGGCGCGGATTGTCTCCCGCTTGTCCATCGGCGGGGATTGGCAGCAGCGGTCACGTGGGAGCGGGGAGAGGTGAGTTTTTGGGGCTTTCTGGGGGGTTTCACACAGATCGGGGTGCCCCGCCGAAGTGGACCAAAAGCCAGGATAGTCAAAATCCTGGGTGTTGGTCCACTTTAAGTAGCTAGCATTCATACAATCAAACTCTATAGCATTCTCAGCCAGCTACATTATTAAAGCACAGTTCTGTGTGTCCGCTTACTTCATTATCATCCAAATGCACCAGCAAAAGCAGCTAGGTATATATATATATATATAATCTGTATATATAGTTGGCTATAAGATAGCTAACAGAGGTAATTACTGAAAGAACAACTGCACATAGGTAACTGAGGGGGGCAGAGGTATTTAGTCACATTATACTTTACACTGTGGACATCCACTTATTTTAGCAATCTGTTCTGTTCTGGAGTTGCGTAAGGTCCCTGATCAGCAGCACTGCTCTGTCCTCTGTGTATTCCGGTTCTTCCACTCTATCAAGCTGTCTCTCATTGGTTCAGGGGTCTCCATCTCCTTTGGTTAGAGCCTTCTCTGTCAGAGCTTCCCCCACCTGACTCTGCTCTCTCTCCAACCCTCAGTTTGACTGCACAGCTTTACCAGGGAATTTAATAGGACTAATTCAGTTGCACTTCCTACCAAGTCCAATGTACTTTAAACACATGGACTAGGGATGTCTACATTTCCCAATTTTCTATTCACTAGCCTAAACATTTATTGAAGAATTAACTCCAGAGTTGGAGTCTGTATTATTATTACTAGAACAAGTGGCCTGGGTCGTAAGGTTGGTACAGTATATGTTGTTTTTATGCAGATAGATGTAAATGGAAAATGGAAGCAGTTTTTTTTTTTATGGAAGCAGTTTTCACTTTGTCAACTGTACACGGGGAGGTCGATTCATTAATAGCGCCAGGTAGCAACAGATGATCGACAGTAGCGTTATTTTCAGAGCGCCCGCTAGTAGTCGCTGTGCTTGGCCGTTGTTCTGTAGTTGCTAGCGACTCAGTCGGTGTGCGGTAATGTGGAATACGGGGTTAGGAGTCGCTGTTTGACAGGTTCCGCGCTGTATGGGAGCGCATGACAGCGAATGGCCATAGCGAACGGCTCCCACCATATTCATTAACAAATCACGCTCAAAAAATTCTCGCACAGTGAAATGCTTGTTTAAACCCCAGAGCGCTGGCGGCGATGGGTTAAAAGTAGTTTTTTAACCCCCAAACAACCATATTTTTTGAAAAAAAAAAAAACATGTTTTTCAAAACATTTTGTAATATGAATACATTAATATCAGACCTGTAATATCAATTCTGCACAAAATGTTTTTTATTTTTTTTTTTTTACCTTAAAAAAAATATCTAACATTGCAGAAGTGGTCACAGAATTTTTGACATTTAAAAAAAAAAAAAAAAAAAAAAATAATAGCAATTAATTAAGAATATTTAAAGATTGCTCCATTGAAATGCATTGGAGAGCGCCAGGTAGCGAGAGGTCATACCTGTCGCTGTTCAAGGTCGCTCACTGGCGCTGTGGGGTGAGGCTGGAATAATGATGAATGATTCGCTATCTGGCGCTCTGTCGGTCGCTAAGCAGGATCGGCTTGATAAATGTGTGATTGCGGAGGGGAGCCGGCGTTCTCGTGGCGGTGACTGTCATTACCGTTCGCTCACTGGCGCTATCCCTTGTTAAATAAGGGCCCAAGTCTGTACACGAGATCTACACTGCTGCTGGGCATGTGTAAGGCTGAGTGAGCTCCCCCACCTCAGCAGCAACCACAGCAGCAGCGTTCTGTGTGTAAAGAGCTCCTTTCTCTCCTCTTGGTGTACAAACTTGTTGTTGCCAATAGCAATGGATTGGAGGTGGTGTGAACTGCTTCCATAAAACACAAATTTGTAACTTAGGAAACAATTAAAAAAAAGATACTAGATCAGCTCGAAACCTTGAGAACATCCTATTGGCACAATAAATATACACTAAACGCCATCAAAAGTGGACTTTCCTTTTAAGTTTGACATTTCCCATGTACAACATCCCAAAATAATTTAGCTTGAACTTGACATATAAGGTAAATGGATTTCTGTAATTTTTTTAGGAGCAGACTTCTGGCAAAATCCTCACTAGCGTTACTTGCATTGCAGCCATGACATTTGGGGATCTTGCTGAACAAGATGTGGTCCGGCATCTGTTTAGTGTATTATTAATGTGCATTATGGTAAACAGTGGGTTAAAAAGTCTGACTTTTACAGACAGGGCCCAATCTTCTGCAGCTGAAAATCTAAGGCGTTTAACCAAACGTTATTAAAAGGCAGCCAGGGCTCATAATCATAAAAACACATCCCAATGACATTGAAATCATGGCGGTAATTTTACAGAACATTTAAATCCTAGCTGCAGCCAGCCGTATTAACCGCATGCCCATTCTGCGGGTTCCTGCCAGGCCGCGTTCAGAGATTCCCCTTCATGCTACACTTCCTGGCGCAGATAAAATAAATCTCCGACGCAGGGCTGGGACACAAGACAGAGCTGTGACATTCTGGGAGAATCACTGATCTGGGCCTCACTAGCGCCATTATCTGTCATCATCACTTCCATACCTCGCTGAACCTTCTCATCAATCAGCAATGTTAACCCCACTGCTGCCAGGTCAAGAGATTGATTAGACTGCTAGATATGGTGAGCTGACCCTTGTCAGGAAAGCTTCTTAAAATATGCAGCCGTGTATGGGGTATTGGGGATTGTGTAAGCAGGGCCATTCTGTAGCAATGGAAGCTTGCAGGATGACTTTGTCTGAGGATACAAGAGGCCAGTCTGTCAGACGGGGAGGCCGATTCATTAATAGCGCCAGGTAGCGACAGATGAGCGCCAGTAGCGTGATTTTCACAGCGCCAGCTAGTATTCGCTGTGCTTGGCCGGGGTTTGCTTGATGACAGCGACTCAGTCGGTGTGCGGTAATGTTGAATACGGGGTTAGGGGTCGATGTTTCACAGGTTCTGCGTTGTATGGGTGCGCCTGACAGCGAATGGCCAGAGCGAACGGCTTGCTGCAGATTCATTAAAAAATCACGCTCAAAAATTTCTCGCGCTGTGAATTCCTTGTTTAAACCCCAGAGCGCTTGCGGCGATGTGTGTAAAGTAGTTTTTAACCCCCAAACAACCTTTTTTTTTATATGTAAAAATTATACAAGTTTTTCTAAACATTTTGTAATATGAATACATGAATATCAGACCTGTAATATCAATTCTGCACATTTTTTTATTTTTTTATTTTTTTTTTACTTTAAAAAAAATCCTAACATTGCAGAAGTGGTCACAGAATTTTTGACATTAAAAAAAAAAAAAAAAAAAAAAAACAGTCATAGCAATTAATTATGATTATTTAAAGATTGCTCCATTGAAATGCATTGGACCACGCCAGGGAGCGCCAGGTCATACCTGTCGCTGTGATGGGATTAGCAGCGGCGCTGTTCGTTGCAGTCGGCTACATGATGAATCCAGCGCTAGCTGACGCTCTCGCCGGCGCTAGCCTCATTTAGCGTGATAAATGCGTCATTGTGACCGCCGCCGGGCGTACTTGATTCGGTAGCCGCCGATAGCTGGCGGTACCTGGCGCTCGTCAGACACTACCTGGCGCTAGCCCTTGATAAATAAGGCCGTTGATTCGGTAGCCGCCGATAGCTGGCGGTACCTGGCGCTCGTCAGACACTACCTGGCGCTAGCCCTTGATAAATAAGGCCGTAAGACAAAAGTATTCCCAGGTTTCCATTTGTAAGTGTCACACCAGTGTTTCCAACCCTGTCCCCCGAGCCAAATTATGCCCCCTCTTTAACAGACAGTGTACTTCTGCAACCTCCCATACTATACTTCTGCCACCCAGCCATCTCTCCTCCAGGTCCACCCAAGGTGCCCATCCATTATATTTAAACCAGACCTTAATTTAATGAAAAGCCAAAACCCTTAAAAAATGATTCCCCAGCATCTTAAATTAATATATTTTACATTTTTAGTCACCTACTTATTAATCTTTCCCTCACTGGGCTGCAACTCTGTTCAGGACACTAGGATTTGGGTGCCGCCATCTTGCCTCAGAAGCATCACATATTGAGGTTAGAGGAGAGAGGGGGAAAGTGCATGGGGGCGGATTATAGCTGTGCTTAGCTCAGACAGAGCAAAGCTGGCATCAGGAAAAGGACAGCAGGCCTAGAATGCAAAGCGGCAAATCAGAGGACACTTTCTGTCTGCCGGCAGCCTGAGACTCCATGGGCCACCATGGGCCACAGATTGGACAATCTGTATGTATAGGGTGGGGGAAACATACAAGATAGGCTCTTATTCAGGGTGAAGGTCCGGTTTAACTGAATGACCCACTTAATTCTAAGGGTAACACATATGTCCAAATTAATCTTATGCCAAATGAGACCCACTTATACCTCTGATGCTGCCCAAGACCCCCTAAAGACCCTGACGACACACTCTTCTGTCTCCTAGTAATAACAAAGCACACCATACTATGCGGCATCCCACCCAGACCATCAGTTGGCTTCAGTGGCATAACTAAATGTGATGGGGCCCTGGTGCCAACATTAGACGGGGAATTATGTTACCTTCACTCAATTAACCCCTTCCCTCACTTTTGAACACTGGAAGAACCCAGTTCATAACACTACTAGGAACACTAGGAAAGAAAGTGACAGTGGGTGTAGACATGAAACTGGGGGTGGAGAGGGGGGAGGGGTTAGCACATCTAGGAGGAATAAGGGCAATATACAGAATTATCAAAATTGTCATAAGCATTTGAAATGCATGCTTACAAATGCTAGAAGCTTGACTAATAAAATGGATGAACTAGAACTGATAATAACAGAAGAACAATATGATATAGTGGGGGTAACAGAGACCTGGCTGGATGAAAGCTATCACTGGGCAGTAAATTTACAGGGATACTGTGTGTTTAGGAGGGACCGTAACAAACGCAAAGGGGGTGGAGTCTGCTTAATTGTAAAATCCTCTCTACAGCCTGCTCTGCGGGAGGATATATGTGAGGGGAATGACCATGTGGAGTCGGTATGGGTAGAAATACATGGAGGGAGAAACAAAAATAAAATACTGATGGGGGTTTGCTATAAACCTCCAGATATATCCGAATCCATAGAAAATATGATGCTAAGGCAAATAGATATAGCCGCTAAAATAAATGAGGTAGTGATTATGGGGGACTTTAACTACCCAGATATAGACTGGGATGCTGAAACATGTGTTTCGCAGAAAAGTAATAGTTTTTTATCTAAAACAAAAGATGGCTACCTTTCCCAACAAGTACAAGCTCCAACAAGGGGGAAAGCCATATTGGACCTAATACTAACCAATGTACCAGACAAAGTAATAAAGGTACAGGTTGGGGGACACCTTGGAAGCAGTGATCATAATATCATTAATTTCCAATTAGCAGTCACTAGGGTGCCTTATCAAGGAGTCACAAAAACGCGGGACTTCAAAAAGGCAAAGTTTGACCAACTTAGAGATGCCCTACACTGCATTGACTGGGAAAATGTCCTTAAGAACAAAAGCATGGACGCTAAATGGGATACTTTCAAAGGAATACTTAATTTTCAGTGTGACAGATATATACCTTACAGGAATAAAACTATTAGACACACATGTAAACCAATGTGGCTAAATAAAAAGGTTAAGGGGGCAATAAACAACAAAAAAAAGGCATTTAAACGTTTAAAGCAGGAAGGGACAGCGGAAGCGTTAAAAAACTATAAAGAAGAAAATAAACAATGTAAACAACAGATAAGGGCAGCTAAGCTGGAGACAGAAAGACTGGTCGCGAAAGAGAGTAAAACTAACCCTAAATTATTCTTTAGCTACATAAACCGTAAAAGGTACAAACCTGAGGGTGTGGGCCCCCTGAAAAGCAAGGAGGGGACCCCTATAGAGGGAAATGAGGAGAAAGCTAATTTGCTTAACAACTTCTTTGCTTCTATATTCACAAAAGAATTTGACATGCCCAGTGAAATGCAGGGGAATAACCGAAACCCTCCATTAAATGTCACTGGTCTAACCAAGGAAGAAGTCCGGCACCGTCTCAAGCAGATGAAAATCGATAAATCGCCGGGACCAGATGACATACATCCTCGTGTTTTAAGGGAGTTATGTACAGTAATAGACAAGCCGTTATTTCTAATATTTGTGGATTCCATAACTACAGGGTTTGTTCCGATGGATTGGCGCTTGGCAAATGTGGTGCCAATATTCAAAAAGGGATCTAGGGGGGAACCTGGGAACTACAGACCGGTAAGCTTAACATCTGTGGTGGGCAAGCTGTTTGAAGGTTTCTTAAGGGATACTATCCTGGAGCACCTTGGGGAAAATGACCTTATTACTCCATATCAGCATGGATTTATGAGGAATCGCTCCTGCCAGACAAACCTGATCGGCTTTTATGAGGAGGTAAGTTCAAGATTGGATCAGGGGGAGTCATTGGATATCATATATCTTGACTTTTCTAAAGCATTTGATACTGTGCCACATAAAAGGCTGGTACAAAAGATGAGAATGCTTGGACTGGGGGAAAACGTGTGCAGATGGGTGGGAAATTGGCTTAGTGATCGGAAGCAGAGGGTGGTTATCAATGGTACACACTCAGATTGGGTCACTGTTACTAGTGGAGTACCACAAGGGTCAGTTCTGGGACCAATTCTCTTCAATATATATATAAATGACATTGGGTATGGATTAAACAGTAAAGTCTCAATCTTTGCAGATGATACTAAGCTGAGTAAAGTAATTAAAACAAAGGAGGACAACAGGCAACTACAAACAGATTTAGATAAATTGGAAGCATGGGCAGTTAAATGGCAAATGAAGTTTAACACAGATAAATGTAAGGTTATGCACATGGGAAGGAGAAATATGTGTCATGATTACACACTAAATAAAGAAACACTTGGTAAAACAACAATGGAAAAGGATCTAGGGGTTTTAGTTGACAATAAGCTCAACTGTAGTAATCAATGCCAGGCAGCTGCTGCCAAGGCAAACAGGATCATGGGGTGCATCAGGAGGGGCATAGGTGCTCATGACCAGAGCATCATTTTACCCCTGTACAAGTCACTGGTCAGACCCCATATGGAATACTGTGTACAGTTCTGGGCACCTGTGCTTAAGAAGGACATATCAGAACTGGAGCACGTTCAAAGAAGGGCAACAAAGTTAATAAAAGGAGTGCGGGGGCTAGAGTACCCGGAAAGATTGTCCAAGTTAGGCTTATTTAGTCTAGAAAAAAGACGATTGAGGGGTGATCTAATAACTATGTATAAATATATTCGGGGTCAATACAAGGATCTGTCCCACAATCTATTTATACCCCGGAGTGTAACCATAACCCGGGGGCATCCACTAAGGTTAGAGGAAAGGTGCTTTCTCCACCGACATAGGAGGGGATTCTTCTCTGTAAGAGCAGTGAGACTATGGAACTCGCTGCCAGAGGAGGTAGTAATGAGGGATACATTAAAAATGTTCAAAAGTGGCCTTGATGCCTTCCTGGCATGTAATAACATTTCCGGCTATGGCTACTAGACCACTGGAAGGAGTTAAACAGGCTGAACTGGATGGACTAAAGTCTTTATTCAGCCTTACATACTATGTTACTATGTTACTATGTTACTGATCTGATGGGTCGGTTTCGATCTTTATGGGTTCCCATTGTTGACACTGGGTCTATGTCCAAGATTAAAGGAGCTGATATCCCGGCATGGCTGGAGTCCAGCTCTGCAGCATCTGAGCCATGGGAATTTCAGCCTATAGCTTTGCTCACCAGGCTGGTAGTCCCAGGAGAGGGGAACTTTTTAACTTAAAATGTGTAAAAGTTCTTCTTCAAGCATGGATTTGTTTAATGACAAACAACTGTGCTGGGATATGCTGTGCACTTCTTAGATCTATCTAGAGCAACCACTAAAGGTAAGTGAAAGTGAAGTGTGAAAACAGGTGTTTTGAATTACATGTGCACTTTTCACATGAGAACTTTTCAGACATAAATGCAAAAAAAGCACCAAAAATGTATTGCTATGCTCTATTAGCTCTATTGCTAATGCCCCTGTGCAAAGCCCCCCCCCCCCCCCCCTCGCAAAACCTTTCTGGCACTGGTTCCATTGGCCAGTGCCTAATTGCTATGTCCCTGGTGACACAGCAGTCATGTGGATCCAGAACTCTGACGAGGAGCCCAGAAGAGGTGAGTCCTATAGCTGCCGTACAGTCATGTGGATCCAGAACTCTGACGAGGAGCCCAGAAGAGGTGAGTCCTATAGCTGCCGTACAGTCATGTGGATCCAGAACTCTGACGAGGAGCCCAGAAGAGGTGAGTCCTATAGCTGCCGTACAGTCATGTGGATCCAGAACTCTGACGAGGAGCCCAGAAGAGGTGAGTCCTATAGCTGCCGTACAGTCATGTGGATCCAGAACTCTGACGAGGAGCCCAGAAGAGGTGAGTCCTATAGCTGCCGTACAGTCATGTGGATCCAGAACTCTGACGAGGAGCCCAGAAGAGGTGAGTCCTATGGCTGCCACACAGTCATGTGGGCCCAGAGTCCCAGGGTCCTGTTTTTTTGGCTTTCAAGAGGGCTTTGTGCAGGAGAGAGCATCACCAGTGGTGCCCCCCAGACACATATGTAAGTATGCAGGTCTTGCCTCTTGCTGCTTGAGGACAGACTGGTAGTTATAATATATTTATGGTCAGGGGCAGACAGGATTTTACAGCACATAAAATTCTATCTAAGCCCAACCCCCATGTACTTTCACAGCTATGTAGTGTGCTCCACAGAGGCAATAGCACTGCAGGGACAAATCATCGACAGGGGAGGATAGGATCCCTATTAAAGTGATGCTACTGATACTTTGTATTGTAGGGGCAGATAATGAGGTAAGGTTGGTAATACCTCCTCATGATGCTGCAAGGGCAAAATTTGGGCTGGGGTATCTTGACTGGGAGATGTAAAGTGCGGTCCAGGCAGGGGTAACTCAGAAGGAAGGGAGTGGTGGGGGGTTTGGAAACAGCAGTGTACTGAGAATTTTGACACATGCACTAGGTGAGGGACTACAGCCAGCTGGGCCCAAAGCAGTGTTGCCCACTGGGAATTCTCTTGGTTCTGCCTCTAGTCTGTCTGCTCCTGCTCATTGTAGGGTCCTCTAATGCCTCTAGTTTGGAGCAATCCTATTGGCAAAAATGCTCTGCTGTACCCAAAATATATGCACATATCTTCTCAATGCTTCTTTATACCAGGGGCCCTTGAATGGCCACCTATAAACCCAGGAGCAAAATGTGACAAAGGTAAACTATTATTGATTTGTTATGTTGAATATGGTTGGGAAATCGACTTTACTTTTGCCACAGTGGGCTCAGTAACGGAGTCCAAAAGGCTTTTCAGAAATGTTAGTCCACCTTAACATGTATAGAGTTTTTTTTTACATATGTAAAAATAACAGACCTATAATATCTCCTAGTAATCTAGCAAATTGATCAAAAAGTAATCTACATGACACAGTTGTGTATAGTATTATACATGCAGGTAGTAAAGCAATGGCGTGATATAGCCGAGTCATTTGACCTATGAAGACATAAGATGACCGACGAGACATAAAGAACTCTGTCTTGAGCCTATTAACAGGTGGATGGTGCCATGGTGAGTTGAGAATAGGCACGCCTGGCTTGTGACGTCTACGCAAGCAGCTTCTTAGTGCCAATCACTGCCTCAGTATCATATATCTCACCGTCTGTCGCGCTAGAAGCTGCACAAGGCTCAGGGGAAGGTCTGTCTAATACTCTAGCGCTCTCATTATTGTCAAATTACATGAGCTGACCTTCACTGTCATCTCGAGGCAACCTGCTGGTGTATTCAAGGACGCCATGTGTCAAGATAGGTACTGACTACTTACAATCTGTGCTGCTAAACCCTTTACTGACATAGGACGTTTTAATTTATCATCATATCTCTGAGGGATTAGACAGCTCAGGCATTCAATCTCAAACCAGTGGCATTGTGTATGTATTGCTAGGCGTCGTGATGGAAACACCAACTGCATGGATTCTCGTGAACATTTAGGGGGTGTCAAGATTTTATCTTCAGTGTTTGTGGGGGTCAATATATCCCTAAGTGTTATTTTCCAATACAATATATTATTTTAGTAATTTGTCGTGTGGAAACTTTATAAAAGCTGTATCTCCCAGTCACTGCCTTGCTTTTTCCTGGTGGAAAGCGGTGCAAATGACGGATTAGAAGGGGGCTTACATTCTATTTCGAATTTTATTAGTGGGATGGAGAAGGCAAATGAGCGTATATTCTTGTGTTAATAGGAAGAGGAAAGTGAAATAACTTACATTCCGCTGTAGCATAAAACTATAGCCTATTAGGGTGTAAAAGGGATACATACAGGGGGTAGATATTTTTTCTTGGACCAAAACCCATCCTGGAGTCTATGAGACACCAGGACAGGCATACGGGATGGCGCATGGGATGCCACACAGTGTCAAACCTCAACCCCAGGTTGCCCGAAATCTTAACTTCGTTCCTGGTCCAGCGGCACATACTGGACTTTGGTCCACTTTAAGTCATGCTAAATTGTAATATGTGTCACAAAGTAAATGCTGCCAACACATTATACCAGAGTGCTACGATCTTAAAGGGGAGCTTTGGCTTTTAGACTCCAGGGCCGTCCAAATTCCATTTCTTTGGGCACTCCATATTGGGATGCCTTGCTGTGTAAATCCCCGATACACTCACCTTCTCCCGGAGCCTTCACCACGTCTCAGCGCTGCCGCCGTATCTACACTCACCTTTAGCTGTGCACATGCCCGAGCCCGGCCATACTGAATGGGTGGCGCTGGCACGCCATGGCTAGAAAGTAAGTGAGGGATGCCTCCAGGAGGCTTAGCCTTCAGTAGAGCGGAAGGAAGCCGAGTGAAAGCGAGAAGACTGATTGGCTAAGCGCACTGCTCACCCAATCAGTGCACTCTTTCTCGCCCGAGTCTGCACCGTGGGAGCGAAAGGAAGGTGAGTGCATGGGGCGACATGGGGGGATACACACAGCATCCAATTTGGGATGCTCCCCCCCTGCGAGGAACAACACACGGTGAAATTCCTGTGCTGCTCCTCTTTAAAGGGACTAAAATTTAAAAGTAAAAATCAGGCAGCAGGGAGCTCACTTGGCGCCTGTTGCATATGCCTCTCCTCTAAAATAGCAGGGCTCCAAAATGTGACCTTCTTTTAATGTTCTTTCTCCAGGTGCCCTAACAGCCACTCTGACCCTTGGTGCTCTTAGCGTGAGTGACCACGATGACTGTGCGCTGTCTAGGGGAAAAAGAGTGGCAGATAAGATCCCATCTTGTGTGACCAGGCAGCAGCTTGCTTTATATTGGCCACTAAAAGCAGAGCTTTCTCCTGGCCCCAGAGTAACCATTTTACTTGCTGTGGCCCTGGTTTAGTGACCCTTTTTTCTAGTAGGGGCAGAACCCTTACCCTACCCCATATTTATACTTATTTATGTTTCACGATAGGGAATGTGGAGAACTTTACTTCCTGGCATTAATAAAGGTTAATTGTCATGGAATCCATACTTAAGTTAAGCGTGCTGACATCTTATTAACTTACTTTGTGCAGGCATGACAGATCATATCCAGAAAGATGGGAAGCCATTATATCATGTTATATCAAGTATACATGGTTTGCTAAAATTGATTAATTGTCTCTGATTAGTGTTGCGTTCAATTGACCGGCCTAAAACAGGGGTGTAGGGGCCACCCTTGATCTTTTGTTTTGTCTCTGGGTAGTGTGGAGCCGGGTGGACAGCACTCTCATTTCTGCTGTTAGCCACAGTTCTGGTGTTGTGAGATTTTTGGTTACATAGTAGGTTTGTATTTTTAAAAAATTGGTTTTTAAGGGAAATTAAAGATGCCGGGGGAATGAAAAAACATTTGAAATTGGCATTTGTATGTTGCATAGCAGACCAAAAGGCAGACACCAGAGGGAGCTGGAAGAGATACACGGGTCTAAAATTGGGCTTTGTTTCAGGCAGGATAACAAAAGAATAGATAACTGTGAGCTATTAGGTGTGGGATTTATGCTGACCTAGGTAGAATGAAATGCAACAATAAGTTTGAGTAGACAAGAAAGTGAGAGTCTGGACAGCCATGGAAGTCAGGAAGAGATTAAGGGTTCATCCACAAAACCAATAAACTCTTGGCAGTGTTAAGTGTAATAAGTTTTACCAAAGCCTGGGATCAGAAAACACTATATTTAAATAGTATTTCTGCAAACTTGTTTTTGAAATAAATGTTGTAAATCAAGTCCTGGGAGATATCTAACTTACCTTATCTGCTGCTTGTTGTGCTTGTTTTAATAGATAATAGTTCCCTCTCCTCGTAAGGAGAAACCAATCTTATCAGGCAGCATTCCGCCACTACTGAAACCGGTGGGTTCATTTTGTAGAAAAATATAAAAAAGATTGAAAGCAAGGGTTTCTGTTTTTTTTCTCAAGGGAGGGTCTGTCTTGCATAGAAACTGATAGATAGACCAAAATGCAAAGCCCAGACAACTCCTTAATTATGAAATGTTATCAGGCCTTTCATCCTTTCTTTAATTCAGCACCCATTAGGTAGCTTAGGTAACCATGCCAATGGGTGATCTTGCAGCGCTAACCCTGCCACTTCTGTTCTGATCTATTTAGTATCAGTTTTTATTTCACCATGTATTTACAAAGAAATTAAAGAGGAACATCAGAGGCCCTGGACTCTAAAAGACTGAATTGGGATGCCCTAATCACCAGTTTCACTCACCCTCTCCTTGGGCCCACGCCCCGTGTGTGCGCTCCAGCTACATCCCTGCTCACCTTCAGTCGTGCGCGTGCCCGTCTGCGCCTGGACTTTCTGAATGGGCGGCGTGGGCATGCCACTACTGCAAGGTGGGCAGGGGATGAAGCTGTCTGCGCCACTCGGCTGCTTAGCCATTCAGATGGCTTAGCCATCAGAGGCGGAAAGAAGGTGAGTGAAATGGGGCGGCCTGAGGGGGTTCACACAGTGGGGCATCTCAATTCGAGATGACGACACACAGAGAAACAACACACTGGAAAGTGAAATTCCTGTGTGTTGTTCCTCTTTAAGAGGAATTTTCCTCGGCAAAAGCCATAGAGATAGATTACATTCTTACAACCAATCAGAACCTGCTTCTATGTCTGGTTGTCCTTGCTAGGGACAACCTGAACTTCTGACCTGATGGCAATAAGTTGAAGAATGATTGGCCAGGACTTCAAAAAGATGGCCGCCACCATGAGTGAGGACACTGGCAGCTGACACTAAAATTGCTGCATTACTTCTGCCTCACTGCTGCCTCACTCATGGGGATGGCCATCTTTTTGAAGTCCTCTCCGTGGATATTTTGACGGTAAAGGATGCCAACTGCTGACCAGATTGTGAGGCTCAGGAAAGTTGTACAGCCACTTCCTGCTGCTGCACACTCTGCAGCATCAACCAGCTTTTCTGGGTTCAAAAAGATAACCCAAACAAGGAAATTAAGGCAAGAACGTATGGGAAATTACTTTAATACATGTCGTTTTGGGGGGGGGTCATGTGAAATTTATCAATGACAAACTTTCTCTTCCCATTAAATTTTATAATACGGTATACCTAACCCCAGCATTGTGCCAGGGAGGTTCTTGGTCCATGTAGCCCTAAAAATGGGTAAACATAATAGCATTGTCATAATTTGACCTGGTTCACCCTTTTAGTATAAAGCAAGTCTCTGGGTCCCCAGTAAACCAGAGCACTTCCAGAAGTTATCTCTCTCCTTTGGGGTTTATTGCAACTTCAGTGTTGTCCTTGTGTCATCCCTCCCACAAGAGCCACCAGTTTTCACTTAGTATATGTGCAGTGCACCACCGGTAACATGTGAGTCGCTTTTACATCATCAGGGACTCCATCAGGGAAAAGTAATGTTGTTACTGAAAACCTAAAGGTTATCTATTAAGCCACTCCACAGCTGCTAATGCTCTTCTTCTTCTTGTAACAGACTGCATTATTGTTATTACACAAGGGTGACCTCGTTTTATTCTCTGTATACCTTACAGTGGTCCTTACACCCTTTCACGCCCTGATTGTAAATCCTCCGCTCCATTCTGTGCTGATTTATTCAGGTGGTTGAGCTTCTGTGGATTTCTTGTAAAGGAAAGGGTTCATTGTCTGTGCACAGACACCGGACAGAATTTATGGCTCTGTCGTCATGTGTAGAGTGGCTCAATAAATCAGTGATATAAATGAGCAGATAAATGCGAGGAGATAGAAGGGGGCAGGCCTTGGGAGGAGGTGGTGAGATGTATGTGAGGACGCAGCTAGTCTCTGGAAAAAAGCACCAGGCAGGGGGCTTGTGTCTCACTTAACTTTTTAAACTTTATGATGTAAAAATCTGTCTCCCCATCTCCCCATCCATGTGCCCATGACACAAGATTTTATGTCTTCCATCTTGTGTTTTTACAAAATGAATAAGACCTGTATGCAGACAAGCTGGAGAAACTGTGGTTTCATCTCATTTACAATCTTTAACTTCCATTGAGACATAACACTCAAAGGAAAAGTACAGTACTTTTTAAAGCGTATCTTTTGAAAATAAGCTGTAGGTGTAGGGGTACCCAATCTAGGAAACACTGGTGCACTGAGCACGGAGTCTACGGATAGGTTTGATCTTGGCCTTAAACCCTTGGGGATGAGGATAAATTTGTACAGCCAGAAGATCAAGTGTCCCTTGGTGGGGAGGAAAGGAAGGCACAGAGATGCCTGGGAGAGCAGGAGCAACAGGTTCAGGATATAAGAAGCAAGGTGACAAAACAGCTTTTTCATGTTGCAGAAATGCGCACCCATGGGCAGTGAAGCACTTGCTTTAGGGTCTGTGCATACATGAGTGCTTGCACATGTGTGCTTGTATTCTTGGAGCATACTGAAGCTCACCCTTGTGCACGTGCAAGCTCACAATCCCAACAGAAGCACACTGACAACCCAGTTTAAAGTGGACCATCACCCTCGGGTGATCGGCCCAGGAATCTATAAGATTCCCGGGCCGATCACCTCCCTCCCCGCGGGACATCCGAGATCGGGATGTCCCGCGGGGTGAAACCCCCCCAAATCCCCCAAACCCCCTTACCTTAGTTTCGGCGGCGGCCGGCCTCCCTCGCACCCCTCTAGGCGTGCGCGCCCCCGCGCCGGCCGTCTGTGAATGGCCGGCGCGGGGGCGCGCACGTCAAGAGGGACGCGCGGGAGGCGGCGGCGGAGGAGCCACGGACAAGCGGCTGTCAAATCGCTTCTCCGTCGGCGCTGGGAGCGGGGAGAGGTGAGTTTTTGGGGCTTTCTGGGGGGTTTCACACAGCGGGGCACCCCGATCGGGGGTGCCCCACCGAAGTGGACCAAGACCCAGGATAGTCAAAATCCTGGGTGTTGGTCCACTTTAAGAGATGAAAAAAATAAGAAGGCAATTAGCGAACATACTTGTAAGCATATACAGGGAACAGGGAGAAAAAGAACTCTACTCTAATCTCTCCACCTCCAATGGGGCCGCTGCTGTTCTATACAGGTTTGTACCATACTGTCCCCCTTTTTTTTAGCCGTAGGCAGTGCCCCCTTCCCATGATTGAGCTAATTATGGGCAGCTAAGTGGCCTCTCTTAAGCCTGCACCGCTAACATTGGCCCTGGCTCATCTGCAGAAAATAGGATTGCTGGGTAAAGGTGCACCCAATGACTTTGGCACCTAGGGTGATCAGCCTGCCTGTCCTCCCCTAGAAACAGCCCTATGCACAGTGGTGGACTGGGGCCAAAAATCAGCCCTAGATTTTACCAGCCCCTGGTGAGCCCAAGACATCCCGGCTTTGGGGCTGGGGCTATAGCATTGGGGGCTGGGTTTCCTTGGTATGTGGGTACAGTGGGGCTGGGGGAGACTAAGGGGGCAGGGATTTAATGTGGGTGTTAAAAGCAGCAGCTTCATATGGCCAGTCCACTCCTGCCTATGCTTATGGATATCCTTTAAAGTGGACCAACACCCAGGATTTTGACTATCCTGGGTCTTGGTCCACTTCGGTGGGGCACCCCCGATCGGGGTGCCCCGCTGTGTGAAACCCCCCCGATCACCCTAAAAACTCACCTCTCCCCGCTCCCAGCGCCGACGGACAAGGGATTTGACAGCCGCGGACAAGCGGCTCCTCCGCCGCCGCCTCCCGCGCGTCCCTCTTCATGCGCGCGCGCCCGCGCCGGCCATTCACAGACGGAGGCGGCGGCGGCCGGCCGCCGACGAAGCTAAGGTAAGGGGGTTTTGGGGGGGTTTCACCCCGCCGGACATCCCGATCTCGGATGTCCCGCAGGGAGGGAGGTGATCGCCGGCCATTCACAGAGGGAGGCGGTGGCGGCCGGCCGCCGCCGAAGCTAAGGTAAGGGGGTTTTGGGGGGTTTCACCCCGCCGGACATCCCGATCTCGGATGTCCCGCAGGGAGGGAGGTAATCGGCCAGGGAATCTTATAGATTCCCTGGCCGATCACCCGAGGGTGATGGTCCACTTTAACGTTCAGGCATACAAGTTCTAATCAGAGATGCTCCAGCAGGTGAGGGTGTTTTTTTTAACATCCAGAGAAACAGGGTGTGTATAGGGTTAATGAAACTATTTTCCTTTCTCCCCTATCACTCTCTATAACAGCTTTGGCATATTATGTGTTTTTGTAACCAAATGAAAAAGTTCCCCCTAATCACAGGCATCTGATTCAGTTCACAGTTGGCCTCTCGTCTTCTACAGTCTAGCTCCATACATGGCCACCATCTGGCCCCAGTGCATGTACCTTTCCCCAGTCATGAGGTAGCAGGCTAATTGGAGGGACAGGTGAGGAGCCAAGTCATTAGAGAACTCTGCCTCACTTGTAGACATCATGTTCCTCTAGCACAATATCTATTTTTTTTGCTGGCCATTATCTTTTAGTCCTGTTGACTGGTGAAAACAAGCCGTACCACAAAGCCCAAATGGGTACAAATTAGGTAACAAAAATATATAGGTGTCACAAGGGCCACATTTAGTGTTTGTGACATTTTGGGTCTATTCTGTTGATTACCTTTCTACTAGGTAGCAAAAAAAGTTATAGATATCAAAGTGGCTGGAAGGGTGTAACTGACGTAGAAATACCACAATGTTCTATTCACCTTCAGTTCTGACGATATCTGTGTTTTTTTTCAACCTGCACGAAACAGGGTCACATGCCAACCTACAGGTTCACATGCTGCAAAATAAAAAAAAAAGTTTACTGTTATGCAATTTGTTAGACTGCTTTGAATTTCCTAGAAAAAGCAGCTACTGCAATCTGACGTCACCCCAGCCCTGATGTTCCCTGCTAATATACTGTATAGCATCTGATGGCTTCATAGGTATAGACACTGTAAATTAGCAGCACTGCCTATTGATGGTGGATACCTTGTATCAGTGTAATCTGTAAACACTGGGATTACAGTGTCCACAGTCAGAGCGCCTCTCTAACAGCCTTTCCTTAATTAGACTCATTCATTATTTAGGATAGTTTAATCTGATGATATAATAAGTGAAACACTCTGAACATGCAGCAATAATAAATGGGCCTTACACAGCTGAAAGCACTAAATAAAAAAAAAGCAGATTTAACGAGGGAGTTAATGAAACAGAAATCTCCCCTTATCGCCTTAGATTTAATAAAAGCAAATGAGGAATTGTCAGGCCGCTCACAGTTGACGTATACAGCAGAATATTTTTATTGCCTGCTGAATGTTGTTAACCTATTTCTTTCCAGATCAGAGAGGCAGGTAATAAGGGCATGCAGGTCAGTCATTCAAAATGAGACCAAAAACATCCAGCATGATCATTTAGATTATTATTAACCATAATGTGCCCAGAACTAAATAAAAATGGTTGGATTTGGGTTTTAAAACACAAGCATCCTTTTTCTGCCCAGTTGCAATAATCCCAGATGCTCCATGGCTCCATAGGGAGTTGGCTCCTTTGTGTACCCATAAGAGGCAAGATGTGGGGTTCATTTCATAGGGAACAATGGAAAAGATTATGGAAACTGTGAGGGTCATGCTAAAGATTTGGTAAATCAAGTTCACCTTTGTGTGAATTTAAACTTACATCTGATTGAGCTTTTTGACTATAAAAATGTTTTGTACTAACCTATTCCAAAAAAACACATACCCCTGCAATGGGGCATTTTTACAGGTGAGGTGCATAAACAAGCTATTTTTTTGGGTTTAAGTTTAGAAACAACAGTACACTATGGGGTGTGTTTAATAATTAGCCACATTTTTCTGCATAGCCCATAGGCTGCTGTTGTTTCCAAACTATAAATAAAAAAATACTTGCACCTTACCTGTAAAAGTGCCCCATCACAGGGTATATGATTTATTTAGATGCATTAGAACAAAACATTCTTTTAGTGTTTTTAATGTGTCCAAGTTAAAAAAAAAACTCACTCAGATGTGAGTTTCAATTAACACCCCAAAACACACCCAAAGGTGAACTGGTTTCACCAAATCTTTAACATGACCCCCAATGTCTTTATGTTCCATTTATGTAGTTAACAACAACCACCTCTTCCTACTCACTGGAGCATCCTAGAAACATTTAAAGCAAATCTAAAAATAAAACAGGTTACCTTGCCCAGCTCCAGCTCCGTTAGTGACGCGCCTGTGGCAGCCGCACATACAGTGCACAAAATGGCATCCCCCGTTCTGTGCATGCTCCTGATGAACAGGGCTGCACACAGAAGATGATTGTGCCTAGGACGCGAAGTTCCGGAAGAACAGTGCAGAATCATGATTGGACTTCCACTTTAAGGTGGTGAGCCTTCTAAAATGTTACTGCCATAGGTCATAGCCTCTATTAAAATGGAACTTCAAGATTTTGTAACCCTGTAGCCACCCCACCCTACCCTTGTGCCAAATCCAGTTTGGGCGTCAAAACAATAAAAATCCTCACCTAATCACTGCACTCCTCGCCTGATTCCAGCGCGGGGCCTCTGAATGACAGCCATAGACATGTGGACTTGAGTGAATGACCTACAGCAGAACTGAGTGACTGTTGCATGGAATTGGGTGACAGACCTGCCAGTCTATGCATTATCCCCAAGATGGCTGTGCCCAGGACCCAAGGTTGCCTACTATAATACTGGCATCACCCTTAAAGTGGACCAACACCCAGGATTTTGACTATCCTGGGTGTTGGTCCACTTAGGTGGGGCACCCCGATCGGGGGTGCCCCGCTGTCTGAAACCCCCCCGATCGCCGCAAAAACTCACCTCTCCCCGCTCCCACGTGACCTCGTCCGGCCAATGACAGCGCTCAGAGCAGCTCTGGTATGCGCGTCCAAAGCTGCTTGGACGCGCATACCAGGGCGCTGTCATTGGCTGCGTCTCTCGCTTCCCTCTAACAGGGAGCGCTCCTGCGCCGGCCATTCACAAAACGGCCGGCGCGGGAGCGCGCCCTGCTAGAGGGAAGCGAGAGACGCGGCCGCGTCTCGCGCATGCGCCGTTGGATCGCCGGTAAGGTGAGGATTGTGGGCCTCCTGGGGGGTTCCTCCCCGCGGGACATCCCGATTTTGGATGCCCCGCGGGGAGGGATCTGATCGGTCCGGGAATCTTATAGATTCCCGGGCCGATCCCCCCTGGGTGTTGGTCCACTTTAAGTGATATCACTTCCAATATTGTAATGTTATACTTTATATTTGCTCATGTCAGTATCTCTAGCTGTAAAGAGTTGCACAAAAAAACATTTCCCTTTGAAGTAACAGGGGATTGTGTGACAACTACCGTCCAAATGTGAGCAAATCTTCCCTGATTGAGGGAATGGTTACCCTGGTTACCATGATAAATACAACATTTCGGAATTTCCAAACCAGCTGGTGGCAAGTTGTGGCTCAATGTGAAGCCTGCCTATCTTAAAAACCAGCCGTATGAAAATATTTATCCCAAACCGTTTACATGGGGCATTACTTTCAGCATTGTCAGCTCCAATCATTCTTTGGCTACAGTGTGGCAGGCGCACTCATTTACAATTCACAGTCTGTCATTTATTAATTATTAGTCCAGAGGTAAAATGGAGCTTGCCGCTGCTTTCATATGCACAGATGGCAGCGTCATTTTGTTTTTTCATGGAGGGAAAATTTCAGTCTCCGGGATAC
The DNA here is from genome assembly GCA_027917425.1 of Gastrophryne carolinensis. Taxonomy (NCBI): domain Eukaryota; kingdom Metazoa; phylum Chordata; class Amphibia; order Anura; family Microhylidae; genus Gastrophryne; species Gastrophryne carolinensis. The sequence continues at coordinate 176,714,388 of CM051240.1, read as the reverse complement.
AAATTTAAGGTTGGCAAGGACTGTGGTCAGGAGTATTATATTAGTGTAGGTCAGTCTGGCAACTTTAACTATATATTAATTTTATTATTTACAAAAAACATGAAAATGGAGAATGGATCTGTGAAAGAAGGTTATTCTGCCAAAAGGCATTTACATATTTCTTATTGTATATTGGCTGCTGGTGGTGCTTTCTAGAAGGTTCCAGAATCCTGACAGCTGACCAAAAAATTAGTCTGTGCCGCATGGGGCTGGCTTCAGGTTCATTGGCTTTGCTGGTCGCTCAAAGCTAAGTTCAGTGCATGCAATGCCATGTTCCCTATGATGGAAAACAGAAGGCCGCCAGCTTCTGTAAGGGCTTGAGGCAACGTCAAAAAGTGATGTAGGCAATTAGCGTACTGGCTAATTATATTGTGACAGCTTCATTCCGCCTGCAGTCTGTGAGGGAGACACTTCCTCATGCCTCCCTCACCATAATCTCAGTACAACTGCAGGGTACCAATTTCCTACATTACAAGCAGGGGCATGACTGCAAGGCCCAGTAGCCATGTTGAAACTAAAATATATTTACAAGGTTCTCATTGATGGGGTGGGAAAGGCTCAATGTTTCATCTAAAGAGTCTCAGCTGACCAGGCTTCTCCACTTCAAAAACACTTTAACCCCTTGTACACGATTGCCATTCTCCCGAAATCAGAAATTCTATTTAAAAATGTCTAAATTACCTATCTTAATCTGGAATTGTGAAATATCATAAGATGTTTTAAGTTTTTTAAGTTGAGGCCTTTGTGTACAAAATGACCCTCAGAGAGGGTATAGAGAAATAGATTTGGGGGTTGTAACAGCTGCATGGATCCCCAGGAGGCCGGGCAGGTATAATTTTAGTCTTTTACAAGCACAGATATCCATGAGCAACTTAAAAGGAACACATGTTGCAACTTTCTATTCAGAACCTCATGTGGCAGCAATGTAGTTTAAGAAAGGCAACCTTAGTGACTTTAACTCTTTAGTTTATTACCATTTCCTTGTTTTCGTGTCCTTGACTTATCAATTCCCTCCCATCAATTCCCATGTACAGCTCTCTGGTGCTCTTATTCAAGACCCCTTCCTATTACCCGTCTATAAATCACTTTGAGCAGAACCACTCTTTCACTCTTCACACTTTTATCCAACTCTTTAAACTCTTACCCTCTTTATTTCTATTGGCTCCCCATGGATTTAGCATCAAAAGTTGTTTATGCTCCCTCTAGTATGACGTTGATTTGCATTATGGCAGTGGGTGTTAATTACATCCTACAACTAGACAGAAGAATCACATGATGCTATAGTGTCTATTTTACAGAAAGCAGCAGGGAATAAACCACCCACAGGAGTTATTATATCCTTAGTGGCAAAGAAATGAAAATCTGAAGTTACACTTCCAAGTGTGATTGCTGTACTGCTGACAACAGTGAGTCAGTGAGAGACAGTTACTGATGAACCTGTGTAATGTTTGGTGCAAAGAGGATAAATAATGAAGATGGTTACACTCAGTCTAAGCCTCTGGGAGAAGCAGGCAGAGGACTGGCCATGTGCATCTTTGCTCATGGCATGTCATCTGCTCAAGGGCTTTTCCTTTAGAAACATAAGTTTGGGGGAACAGGGAGACCTCGAGGAAGAACAGCTGATGCTGCATATGGTGGATCATTTATTTGTCACGGGTTGAGGTGCTCAAATCAATTCTTTTAATTACGTGTCAACTCCATTTCTAATGGGTATGTCAATGACTCTGAAAAGAGTTTAAAACATTCTAAACATGAGATTAAAAATACAAACTCTATTCTGTACTTGATGCCATTCGAAAAACAAGATGCCCTATCTGGTTTTAAATGGATGCCTCCATCAAAAGATACAATTAAAAATGTTTTGTTTTATTTAGTTTTTAGTGTTTCATTTATCTATGTTTGATTGGTTGCACCACAATTATAATACACTGTTCTTTACTTTGCCCAGTCTGTGCCTCGATTAGCAAATAAGGTGGACTGACTACCCCTGTGTTAGAAGTCTATGTCCTTGCCACAGGGAATAGCAGTCCAAAACAAGGCTGTATACTACCTCGCTCCACACTCCCATATTGTCTTAGCCGCAGGACATAGTATTGTTCAGACCAAGCAGCCAAGCCCCATTTGTTACACTGGGTGTAACTGGAGCCCAGGGGCTGGGAGAAGCATTGATATGAACCAGGTGTAGGACTGCTTATTATATTAATCGTTATTAAAGTAGATCTAGCCCCCTACACAGGTTCAACTGTCCAAATCCCCCTCGAAATATCCCAAAAGAATAACATTTCTTCCACACCTTATGAGTGTGGCAGCTGTCTGTCCTCGTATCTGCTGCTGCAGTGATTGGTCACTGACAATCTTTGCTGTAGCAAGGCTACAGATGCCCCATTTTGCCATAGGATTGAGCTCCTAGTGCTGAGTGCTATACAATTTACCCCTCTTGTAGATCACGGCAGAGTAAAATTTCTAAATTTAAGTTTTTCAATCAATTGTATAAAAGTTGGCTTTAAATATTGACCTTGTGGTGTTAAAGGCCCAACATTGTGTTGCAGAATGGAAAAATTTAAGGTGACCCAACACTCATTTTCAAGCAAATGGATGTTGAACCACAAAGGGACAGGCTGGGGGGGGGGGCATTTAGATTGCTGGACCCCCCCCCCCCAACTCTGGATAATGCGACCGCAGGCAGCCAATCACTGTGCCGCATTTCACCAATGGATCATGGTTTTGGTGAGTGAAACTTAGGGAAACTCAGCACCCATTCGCTTTAGAAATGGAATAGTAAACCTTTCAGTAGTAAGGTAGGAAATGTAGAACCTCCTTGTCACGATCTCTGTCTCACCTGCCTCTCGTTCCCCCGCTGACTCCGGTCCTTCTCGGTTGCAGCCGGCGGCGGGCCGGCGTCGCTCCTGCCCGCCCGCCGCTCGGCTGTCTCAAGCAGCCGCTCGGGAGGCTTCCGGCCTAGCCGCGCCGGGAGCGGGCGCGCCGCTCTCCGTGCGGCGCGCTCCCGGCGCGCGTCCCCATACACGCGCGCGCGCGCGTCTGTTAGTCTCATATGCCCTCCGGCGGCGCTGCACACAGCGCGCCCGCCGGAGGTAATTAGTGTTGGGCCAATGAGCCCTTGTAGTCTGTACTGCCTCCTGTGGTCCGCCTCCCTATTTTACTGGGCAATCTGCCCGAAGATCCCAGTTGCTCCAATCACTACTCTCCTCCCCGCAGCCAATCCAGTCTGTCCCCATCCTATATAAGTACTCACCCTGCAGTCAGTCGTTGCCCGTTATAGCGTGCTACTGGGTGTGTTTTGGATTGCTCTTCTCATTGTGATTTTGCCTCGTTTTTGACCATCCCTGATTGCCGCCTGGACCGACCTTTGCTTGCCCTTTTGACTACGATTCTGCCAGCTCCTTTGTACCGCGAACTTCTGACCTCCCGTTGTGCCCAGGGCGACCCACAGACCTGGGCGTTTGGTCTAGCTCCGTCTGATGAAGCCTTGCAGTCGGTCTCTTCTTTTTTTTCGGCCATGGAACTACTGTATGCTGACCCAGATCGGGCCGCGACGGCGGATTCTAAATTGCGGAACCTGAGACAGGCCAAACGTTCTGCTGAAGAATATAGCGCAGAATTTCGGCGGTGGGCTACAGATTCCCAGTGGAACGATCCGGCTTTATGTAGCCAATTTAGAATGGGGCTCTCCGAAAACATCAAGGACATCCTGGTGAATTATCCTTTGCCTAAAAACCTAGATGAATATATGCAACTGGCCATCAGGGTGGATCGACGTCTTCGAGAAAGGCGCCAGGAAAGAGGCAAGGACCAACCTTGGGGGTCCTCGCGTCAAGAGTCAAGCTTTAAGGGGGCAGCCGTTTCCTCTCCTTCCGTGTCGCATGAGGAACCGATGCAGCTTGGCGTTACCCACCTCTCTCAGGCGGAGAAGGTTCGGCGCAGATCCCAAGGCCTCTGCCTCTATTGTGGTAATCCGGGTCATTTTGCCAAGACCTGCCCAAACAAGGCTCCGGTGGCGGGAAACTTCAACGCCTAGATCTTGCAGAGGGACCTCTTCTAGGCGATCAGGTATCGTTCCCTCCTGACAATCGTGTACTCTTACCTGTTACACTCTCTTGGGGTCCGTCCCGGACTATTGCCTCCGCCTTCATCGATAGTGGAGCGGCTGGCAATTTCCTGGATAGATCCTTAGCCATCACTCTAGGGATCCCGTTAATCCCATTAGAAAATTCCCTTCGGGTCCTGGCGGTCAACAATAAACCCATTGAGGGGGGGGTGGTCTCCCACAAGACCCCTGGGGTGAATTTAGTCGTAGGATCTGCCCACTCGGAAGAAATAGAATTTTTGATTATTGAAAGTCCCGTCTCCCCTATCGTTTTAGGATTTCCCTGGTTAAAGGTCCATAACCCCGTGATAGATTGGAGATCGGGGGATCTGGTGAAGTGGAGTCCTTCATGTCAAAGTCGTTGTTTTTCTATATCCCTTAGGACCACACCTATTGTCCTTGATGGGTTACCTCCAGTCTATGCAGATTGGGCAGACGTATTTTCGGAGAAATCCGCCGACATTCTTCCACCCCATAGGGCCTACGACTGTCCTATTGACTTACTCCCAGGTACTATGCCCCCTAGGGGGAAGCTATATAATCTCACTAGATCCGAAGAACAGGCCATGAAAGATTATATCACCGAAAATCTCCAGAAAGGTTTTATCCGTCCTTCCACCTCCCCTGCCGGTGCTGGGTTCTTCTTCGTCGAGAAGAAGGACGGCGGCTTACGCCCCTGCATAGATTATCGTGGGTTAAATAAGATTACTGTAAAAAATAGATATCCTCTACCATTAATTAATGACCTTTTTAATCAGGTCTCTGGGGCCCAGGTCTTCACTAAGTTAGACCTTCGAGGAGCATATAACCTTATTCGCATACGGCAGGGGGATGAATGGAAAACGGCCTTCAATGTAAAGGATGGGCATTATGAATACTTAGTGATGCCATTCGGGTTATGCAATGCTCCGGCAGTGTTTCAAGATTTTGTCAATGACATATTCCGTGATTTTTTGGGTCTGTTTCTCGTGGTCTATTTAGACGACATACTGATTTTTTCCCGTTCTCTGGTGGAGCACCGTCAACATGTCAAGGCGGTGTTGCAGAGATTGCGGGAAAATCGTCTCTATGCTAAAATCTCCAAATGTGTTTTTGAAATGTCTGAAATCCCGTTCCTAGGATTTATAATCTCCAAACGGGGATTGGTGATGGATCCTTCCAAGGTTTCTGCTATTCTGGAGTGGGAACAACCTAGAACCCTAAAGGCGCTTCAGAGATTTTTAGGATTTGCGAATTTTTACAGGCAGTTTATAAAGGGTTTCTCGTCCATTGTGAGTCCTTTAACAGATCTCACTCGTAAGGGCGCTTTTGTTGAGGAGTGGCCTCCCTCAGCTAAAAACGCCTTTCAAGTGTTAAAGGAGACCTTCACCTCCGCTCCCATTTTGATACATCCCGACACCCGGCTTCCATTTCTATTAGAGGTTGACGCCTCGGAACTGGGAGTAGGAGCTGTTCTTTCTCAGTATGCGGGAAATCCTGAGAAACTACATCCCTGTGCATTCTTCTCTCGGAAGTTTTTGCCTGCTGAACGCAATTACGATGTTGGGAATAGGGAACTATTGGGTATTAAACTGGCCTTTGAAGAATGGCGCCACTGGCTAGAAGGTTCCCTACACCCCATCACGGTGTATACTGATCACAAGAATCTGGAGTATTTAGAGTCTGCCAAGAGACTCAACTCCCGTCAGGCGCGATGGGCACTCTTCTTTTCTCGATTTAATTTTATTATCACCTATAAGCCGGGGAAGAAGAATGCCAAAGCAGATGCCCTATCCCGTAATTTCGGGGATTGTAAGGACCAGAGTGGTCCTCCAGAATCGATATTGCCTTTGGGTTGTGTTGTGGCGGCTCTTCTCCCTGACCTGTCTAGTTCGTTGGTACCATTTCAGGTTGATTCTCCTCCGGGTAAACCCTCTGATTGTTTATTTGTTCCGCCTCATTTGCGTCTGGCCGTGTTACAGGAACTACATGATGCCAAGTCGGCTGGTCACTTAGGTGTTCGTAAGACTTTAGCTATCGCCAAACGTCATGTCTGGTGGCCCACCATCCGACGCGATACTTCCGCCTTTGTCGAAGCATGTCTGGTATGCGCCCGAAGTAAGACCACTCATGGGTCCCCTGCGGGATTATTAGTTCCCTTAGAAATCCCCGCTGAACCATGGTCGCACATATCCATGGATTTTATTGTTGATCTTCCTCCATCACAGGGGAATTCTGTAATTTGGGTGGTGGTGGATCGCTTCAGTAAAATGGCACACTTTATTCCATTGATAAAACTTCCGTCGGCACCAGATTTAGTACAACTATTCATTAAACATGTTTTTCGCCTCCATGGTTTACCTCAGAATATTGTTTCGGATCGAGGAGTTCAGTTTGTATCTCGTTTTTGGAAAGCTTTCTGCAATCGTTTAGGTATTAAAGTGTCGCTCTCTACCGCCTATCACCCGCAGTCTAATGGACAGACCGAACGGGTAAATCAATGTTTAGAACAATATCTACGCTGTTTCGTCTCCGATCGCCAAGAACAATGGGCGGAATTCATCGAATTTGCAGAATTCGCCTTTAACAATGCGCCGAGTGAATCTACTAGGTTTTCGCCTTTTTTTTGTAATTACGGTAGAAATCCAAAGGCATCATCTTTTTCTGGTCCTTCCTCCAACTTGCCGGCCTTGGAGGAATGGCTGCGAGAAAGGACTAAAGTATGGTCTGAAATACAGACTAACTTAAAGAAAGCCTCTGGAACTTACAAAATCTTTGCGGACCGACATAGGTCGCTTGAACCACCATTTCAGGTGGGTGATTGGGTCTGGGTCTCTACTAAAAATATTGCCCTTCGACAGCCCTCGTCTAAGCTAGGACCTAAATTTATCGGTCCGTTTCCTATCACAGATAAACTAAGCGACGTTACCTTTAAGGTCCAGTTACCTTCATCCATGAGAATTCCGTCGTCCTTTCATGTCTCTTTGTTAAAGTCTGCCAAGAATATTCAGGTGTCGTCTCCTCCTCCGATCATAGTGGAAGATGAGCCTGAATTTGAAATTAATAGAATACTTGACGCTCGGGTGCTGCAAAACTCTCTACAGTATTTAATTGATTGGAAGGGTTTTGGTCCTGAGGAAAGGTGTTGGGTACCAGCCAAGGATGTCCATGCTAAAACCCTTATCAATAGGTTTCATCGTGAGAATCCGGATAAGCCTGGTAAGGGTCCTGAGGCCCCTCGTGAAGGGGGGGGTAGTGTCACGATCTCTGTCTCACCTGCCTCTCGTTCCCCCGCTGACTCCGGTCCTTCTCGGTTGCAGCCGGCGGCGGGCCGGCGTCGCTCCTGCCCGCCCGCCGCTCGGCTGTCTCAAGCAGCCGCTCGGGAGGCTTCCGGCCTAGCCGCGCCGGGAGCGGGCGCGCCGCTCTCCGTGCGGCGCGCTCCCGGCGCGCGTCCCCATACACGCGCGCGCGCGCGTCTGTTAGTCTCATATGCCCTCCGGCGGCGCTGCACACAGCGCGCCCGCCGGAGGTAATTAGTGTTGGGCCAATGAGCCCTTGTAGTCTGTACTGCCTCCTGTGGTCCGCCTCCCTATTTTACTGGGCAATCTGCCCGAAGATCCCAGTTGCTCCAATCACTACTCTCCTCCCCGCAGCCAATCCAGTCTGTCCCCATCCTATATAAGTACTCACCCTGCAGTCAGTCGTTGCCCGTTATAGCGTGCTACTGGGTGTGTTTTGGATTGCTCTTCTCATTGTGATTTTGCCTCGTTTTTGACCATCCCTGATTGCCGCCTGGACCGACCTTTGCTTGCCCTTTTGACTACGATTCTGCCTGCTCCTTTGTACCGCGAACTTCTGACCTCCCGTTGTGACCCTTGGCTTACCCCAGACCATTCTTCCGTCTAACCCTTCTGTACCGTGCCACCTCGGATTGACCACCTGTGTATGACCCCTGTCCGTTTTCGCTACTCAGTCTTGTCCTTGGATTCATCTACCTTCCCCTGCATAAATCAGCATCCTTTGTGCTAATAAGACCTGGGGGCAACCGTGTCCGGTGAGGCGTGTCTAGCGTCCCGGCAAACGGGGGCTTACTATAGGTGAAGAAAGCAGCGGAGATTGGGGGTTGCTGGTTTATTGGAAGGTGGGTGTCTCCGGGACCTGACACTCCTGATGTCCACTCTGAGCACTAAAAGGTATTACTACGGGGGTATAATTTTTGTTTTTTAGAAATATTTTCATATAAAGCCAAATATGTGCTAGGTCTTACATTTATGATGTTGCAAGTTTTTTGCTTCTCGATTACATACTAAAAAAGGTAATAAAAAAAGATTTAGATAAGGAAATTAAATAACACAAGACTGGAGGCGTAAGCAATAAAAATAAACTAAATTCAATTTACTCAAACTATGCCAAAGTATTTTGCCATCAGAGCTGTTGGAAGTCATGATATTTATTCTTCTCGGAAGTCAGAACTCAGCTTCCACAGCACTAAGCAGCAGAATCAGTTTGATTTAGGGCTGTTGGCTCACCAGGAATAAGTCTTGGGGCATGAATATTTGACGTAACTCTGCCTTCTCTGGGAAAAGATTAGCAATAATATTAGCTTGGCTGCTGTACTGGGTTTGGCAGCATTTGTCTGGGTCAGTAGAACGTTTTTTTGACAAGCTGAACAGGATTAACAAAGTGCTGATTTCCTTTATGAAACCGCACAGTTCGGGTTCGTACCAAACTTTGTGAGTTCGGGTTCTCAAACCTTAATGTGTGCTACAGCCAGTCTGTGTTCAAGTTCAGCATAAGGCCCAACCCTGGGAAAGCTGGTTGATGGGCCAAATTTGGTTACCTGAACTTAAAGTTCAGCTAAACTTGCCCAACCTGAACTTACAAGGGTACGCCCAACACTTCTCGTCAGTTCAGAGACATCATGGTACGCTGCCCAAAAGTAATCTGTCCCTGAAAAATCTCACTGCTTTCTCCTTGTTTTCATTCAAACCAGCCAGGTGATTTCTGATTGGTCTCATTTCAACAGGTATCTTTAGCTGGCCTAATGAGCATGTAAATACATACATGAAACTAGCTAGTCAGGCCAAAGCCACCTACAGTAACCCCTTCAACTATGCTGAATACTAATTGTTCAGCAGCCATGTTGGTTTCATTTGAACAATCATTTAGACATATTTACCAAGTTTTAAAAAAAAGTGCATCCATAGCACTACAACCATATTCCCTTTACTTTCACCCAGCACATTAAATGCTTGCTATACAGAGGCTGAATGTTTGGATTTTGATGCAAATTCAATGAAAATGTTCTTAAAGGGACTCTGTACTGCATAAACTATCATTCAGCAGCTCACCTCCTAATGGCTGCCCTCCCCTTTGCTGTCAGAACACTTCTGGAGGTAGAAACAAGGCAAAGAGTTGTGGCACACCGCCTGAATTCCTTTGCCATAGACCAGCAATCATTGGGCTCTCCTAACTGTGTCTAATTAACATGTCAATCACCACCATATCTAATTTGTGTTTCTATCAGAATTATACCTAATTATCATTTGAATCACCCGTTGCTGTCTGTGTGCTTGTGATAGGTAGCACAATCACAGTTTTGGAACAAGACAATAGATCCTGCACCCACTCCCTTCATCAGACTGTGGACAATGTGGATTAGAAATGACTCCCTAGCAACAGAGAGGGAGGAGCTCAGCCAGGATGTTTGAAGCATAATATCAGGCTCTTACAGACCCCGCTTATTATGCAGCATTACAGCTCCAAGGGCCATGTCCCCCTTTTCAGGAAATGAGTCATAAGGCAAAACTGTAAACCTCAATATCTTGTCCATTTCTTATTTAATTTAAAAAAGGAAAACATTTTAGGACAACGCCAAACAGAGGGCAACTGCCTGCTTAAGTATAGTAAGAATAAAGCATAGAAAAATGAAGGATCTCCTTCAGTGAAAAACAGGTGGTTATGGCTTATTATCAGATACTAACATGAGCAATAATTATTATTGAGAATAAGAATAAGATACTGGAAGGAGAAAATGAGGGAAAAAATAATTTGGTTGCCTCCAGGTCCTCAATGCTATTCCTACTCCAACCAAGGCCCAAAACTCTGCTGACCCAAAAAGTGTCCCTGTAACTAGTAAGTGGGGAGAATAGTCTCTACATCAGATTAAATGATTGTTTTGTACTTCCCAAACTTCTTGTCGAAAATAACATTGGTAAATGAATATGATTTGTGCACATTTGCTGTTGATCATTTTAGCATTTTATAACATACTAAAATTTTGTGTAAAAAAGAATAGATCTAGTATTTACTAAATATATGCATTACATTTGCTATGTGGTTGATACGTGCATCCAGTTGAGAATCTGTACAAACGATTTGCTGTGCAACTTTCGAAGCTTTGCTAATATATTTTTGGTTTCCCTTGCAGTGTGTTCCGGAACTGAGAACAAGCTGAGCTCTCTGTCCGACTTGGATCAGCAGTACAAAGTCCTACGCAAGTCTTATGAGAATTGTGAGGTGGTCATGGGGAATCTGGAGATCACCAGCATTGAGCATGGGAGTAACCTCAATTTTCTTAAGGTAAGGTAAAAACTCCTTTTTTAAATGGTGGTATTAATTCCACCTCGAGCCTTCAACATATATTTAGATAATATGGGAAAATGGTGGCTACAGGCATGAGCATCCACAAGGGTTGAAACAGTTTCTCTTGCTGCCACATGTTTTTGTCAGACTGGCTCCTGCTGGTAATATACAATACTGACTGAACTGAAATTTTTATTTTGTTAAAGTGATTATTTTTATGGAGTATGATTTTGATTGAATGTAAATGAAAAAGTGGTCTACAATTTTAACCTCTCCCCAAAATGTCCTGTTGCTATTGCTGCCAACAATGTAACCCACCAGATCTGGAAGTCTGGGTGCTCTAATAATAGTTACTATTAATTTTACAATTTTTAGGGGGTTATAGTGGGATACTTAAACTGACCACTTTACATGGTAATAGGTGTGGTTTGGGGGTGTGGCTTATCCACAGGCTTTTAAGGAACAAATATCGGCAGCATTTCATGCTATACTTATAAGTAGGTGTGGCTCTGCCCCTAAACATATGCATAAAGCACAGCTTGGACATCTCTGCTTTGTAAAGAATATTGGTTATTGACATAATGTTCAGCCAATCTATACACTCCAATGCATGAAACTCTCATATAGTATTGGAAAATATCTCCTGTGTCTTTTCGAATATCGTGCATTTAGAAATATCACATGTGAGTTAAAAAACTAAACTTTAAAAAATAAAGCTAGTTTATTTGTGATACACAAAATATTTCACAATGTTGTCTGTGAAGGTTCTCTGTCAACCAGGTCATGTTATATCCATAGCAAAAAAGGAACTAGACTGGCTGTATTTTTCTTGAAGACATTTTACTACTCACTCAGTTGGCATTCTAAATTTAGAATCAAAAATTGATAAAAGTTGACTAAAAAGATGCCTTCAAGAAAAATACAAGTCTGGATAAGGGAGCTCAATAACATAAATGGCCCAATAATAAAAAAATCCATAAAAATATGCTGGCTGGTGGGACGAGAGGTAACTCACCTGGCATCATGAAATATCCAGCCATGCTTGTTTTTTTTATTTTAATGTAAGGAAGAGGAAATCGAGGAGGGGGGTTCTGTCACCCATGATATACTTAACCTGTCACCCCTGGATTTAATTCCTACCATGAGAGAATAAACCATAAGCTTTGCAAGTTTGTTTCAGTTTGAGTGTATAAGAGACCCCTCCTCTCATTAGCCGGTGTGTTTATATTACACAATATTGTGACTGTGCACCTTTGCATTGATTATTCCTACAGATAAGCGCACATGTGCAGATTGTGAGTGTTGTCTTAGGCCCTTATTTAACAAGGGATAGCGACAGGTAGCGCCTGGTGAGCGGCCGGTAATGACGGGCACCGCCACGAGAACGCCGGCTCCCCACCACAATCACACATTTATCAAGCCGATCCTGCTTAGCGACTGAGATAGCGCCATATAGCCACTCAATCATCATTATTCCAGCCTCAGCCCACAGCGCCAGCGTCCGACCTTGAACAGCGACAGGTATCACCTCTCGCTACCTGGCGCTCTCCAATGCATTTCAATGGAACAATCTTTAAATATTCATAATTAAATCATAATAATGTTTTTTTTTTTTTTTTTTTAAATGTGAACATTTCTGTGACCACTTCTGCCATGTTAGATATTTTTTTTAAGGTAAAAAAAAAAAAAAAAAACCTTTGTGCAGAATTGATATTACAGGTCTGATATTAATGTATTCATATTACAAAATGTAATTAAGAACTTGTTTTTTTTGGTTTCCAAAAATATGGTGGTTTGGGGGTTAAAAAACTACTTATAACCCATCGCCGCCAGCGCTCTGGGGTTTAAACATGCATTTCACAGCGCGAGAATTTTTGGAGCGTGATTTTTTGATGAATGTGGTGGGAGCCGGTCGCTCTGACCAGTCGCTATCATGCGCACCCATACATCGCGGAACCTGTCAAATAGCGACTCGTCACCCCGTATTCAACATTACTGCAAACCGACTCAGTCGCTATCAACAACCGAACAACGGCCAAGCACAGCGACTACTAGCGGGCGCTCTGAAAATGCCGCTACTGTCGCTCATCTGTCGCTACCTGGCGTGATGAATCAGCCTGCCCGTAAAGAATTGTGCCTTTCCCACACTGATTGGCTGTGTTTCATCAGCAGCACAATGCCTGAAGCTACCCATCCACACTGCAACCCACTGCATCCCAAGGCGTTGGCAAAACAGCGCCTGACCATGCAGAATGTTTTAAACCACTTTTAAAGTAATAGTTCAGCATATGAATCTCTAGTATTATTCACCCTACCTCCTAATTTATGTGGCTAACCTTCGCTATATTGACTTGCCCGTTACTTCTTTTGTCTGACTGCTGTCCATTGCTGCCTGGAACGACCTTCCATCTGTACCCAACTACTCCTCAGCATTATTCATTTATTATGATACTTAGTGGACTGATATTCTATTAATGACTTTGGCCATTCATCTGACTTTTCTTGTTAGTGACACTCCTGCTGTACAATAGCTGATGACTGCCTGTTCAGAGCATGTCTATGTAACACATAATCCATGGATCCAGAACATGTAGTGGCTTGAGTCAGGCTTTGAAGGGGAAGTCCAGCCAAAAATAATCCCACATATGGAACATCAGTGCTGATAAACTAGAGCGGATCCTTCCATGGCAGCCATGGAGTGGCTTTTTAGGCTGAATAGTCGTGCAACCCGGAACAGATGATGTAACATATGATGGAACTCTGGCAGTTGGTTGCTGCATAACCACTGAATTCCAGTAATAACTATCAGAAACCATGCAAGTGCTCACAGTCCTAAATCTTCCCTAAGCATTAAATGTCCTAAAGCAAGTTTTTTATTAAGGTTCCTGTCTAATTATGGATTAAATGAAACTAAAAAGATCATTACACATATCATTTAAGCTGAGTTTATATCATGCCAACTTTCCCAGAGGTAGCAGGTAGCAGTTTACATACACACACACACAGTGTTCCAGACTAATAAATCCATTATTCATTTAAATGTCTTAGCTGCAAGAGCCAGTGCCTTTATTCTCCGCTGTTCAGAAATCCCCTGCTTAGGCTGCCTGATTGCATTATAATCAGCAAACAATATTGTGGCCCCCCTAGAACAAAAAGTGTTAACCTCAAAATACATAAATACCGTAACTGGTTGCATGTAGGACTGACAACTTTTCTTAAACTTGGCAACAAGAGAAATGCATTGCAATTTTTTCAACCCATTTTATGTACCTATTAATATTTATGTACATACCACCAAATATTTGGTAAGTTAAAGAGGAACAACACACAGGAATATCACTTTTCCGTGTGTTGTTCCTCCATGTGGCGGCATCCCGAATTGGGATGCACGCAGCAAGCTAGACTTCCTGGTGACAGTTTCAGTTTGAAAACAACTCTTCTTTGCATTCCAGAAGGTGCTCCCAGGTCTTAGAGGCCGATTCATTAATAGCGCCAGGTAGCGACAGATGAGCGCCAGTAGCGTGATTTTCACAGCGCCAGCTAGTATTCGCTGTGCTTGGCCGGGGTTTGCTTGTTGACAGCGACTCAGTCGGTGTGCGGTAATGTTGAATACGGGATTAGGGGTCGCTGTTTCACAGGTTCCGCGTTGTATGGGTGCGCCTGACAGCGAATGGCCAGAGCGAACGGCTTGCTGCAGATTCATTAACAAATCACGCTCAAAAATTTCTCGCGCTGTGAATTCCTTGTTTAAACCCCAGAGCGCTGGCGGCGATGTGTGTAAAGTAGTTTTTAACCCCCAACCATTTTTTTTAAATGTAAAAATTATACAAGTTTTTCTAAACATTTTGTAATATGAATACATTAATATTAGACCTGTAATATCAATTCTGCACATTTTTTTTTTTTTTTTTTAACCTTAAAAAAAATATCTAACATTGCCGTAGTGGTCACAGAATTTTGGACAGTTAAAAAAAACAAAAAAAACATAAACTCAATTAATTATGAATATTTAAAGATTGCTCCATTGAAATGCATTGGAGAGCGCCAGGGAGTGACAGGTCATACCTGGCGCTGTGATGGGATTAGTAGCGGCGCTGTTCGTTGCAGTCGGCTACATGATGAATCCCGCGCTAGCTGACGCTCTCGCCGGCGCTAGCCTCATTTAGCGTGATAAATGCGTCATTGTGACCGCCGCCGGGCGTACTTGAGTCGGTAGCCGCCGTTAGCTGGCGGTACCTGCCGCTCGTCAGACACTACCTGGCGCTAGCCCTTGATAAATAAGGCCCTTAGTTTGCTTGAAGAGGACCTCCAGTTTAAACAGAGAACTCTGAACCCCTGATACCTACCACTTCTGTGTTCACTTCTACAGCTGTGATTAACATGAGAGCTGGCAGCCACTCAGTTCACAGGAACAGCACCCACGCATTGATGGGCGCACTTGATGGGCTGCTGGCGTTCACATGAACAGTAAGGAGTGCAGAAGTGGTAAGTACAGGGCTGCTGGGTCTTGGGATGCCTGCAGGGATGTGAAGCAGGGACTACCGAATCAGGTAGTGGGCTTCCAGTCCTTTTTGCCTGAATATCCTCTTAAGCTTTAATAAGCTCCATTAAGCTTAATGATAGAACAAGGGGGCACAACCTGAAGCTAGTCGGGGGGAAGATCAGGAGCAATGTTAGAAAATATTATTTTATAGAAAGAGTAGTAGATGCTTGGAACAAACTTCCAGCAGAGGTAGTTGAAAAATCAACAGTCACTGAATTTAAACATGCCTGGGATAAGCACACATCTATCCTAAGATAAAGAGTACATACAGTATACACATAAGGGCAGACAAGATGGACCGTATGGTCTCCTTCTGCCGTCAACCTTCTATGTTTCTATGTAAAGAGAAGCAACCACCAGCCTAGGGCCTAGACTACAAATCATCCTGATTTGGGAAAATTCACCTTTATGCCGATCCCAGGGAGCATTTATGCTCAGCGGCTGCAACAGCCCCCACCTCTATCTGTGTGTACCCGCACCAGCCGATCAGAAAAGCCTGGTGCAGATACGTGTTGAGGAGCATGGGGTGCAGTCAACTGGCTGCTTTCCATTCAGATTTGCTTGCTTCTCAGCAAAAGCTGAATGGAATGCACGCCAGTGATTGACTAGTAGCCCGTGCATGTGCCATGGGAGTGAAGGAAAGGTGAGTTTACAGGTGTTCTAGGGGATATATACATTTGGGCATCCCAATTGTGGACGCCCCAGACAGGAGGAATAAACCTGGGATAGTAAAAATCACAGGTTTTGTTCTTTTATTTAAGGGTGCGCATGTACTAAAAAGTCAAATACACCCCTTGTTTTGTATCAAGTTACAGAGAATACAACAATGTCTTGATTGCTGACTGTATACACATTATTTATGCTGGATTCCCAATGGAATGTATTTGGATCTGCTAAAAAAAAGAGCAAATCATTTGTGCGTAGATTATTACCTTGATCAGATCTTTTTAAACTTTTTTGTTAATTAAGAGCATTTTCATTTTAATGGGACTAGATTGATACCTAGGCTTTTTATAAAGTTTAATTTCTTTATAGCTAAGGCTTGATATGAATGCGGACCCCTTATACTATGCTGATACCAGGTTGCATGGCCTTCAGCATTAGCCGTTTGAACAGGAAGTTCAAACACTGGCATAGTTCCTGGGTTCTTCATCTACAGCCCCCTCCCACTTCCACACTCCAGGGAATGTAATCGCAGAGAGGCAGTCATGGCTTCTCCTATCAATTTAACGGAAAGCGCAAGTAACTGCACACTTTTATTGCAGAACATAAAAGGTTCCTGTAATGTTTGGTTCTTCCTCTGTTTCTAGTTAATATAGACTTCAAGCTGATTCTCAGTAAACGCAAGGGGCGTAACTATAGGGCCCAGGAGTGCCCCATCATTGTTGCTCCTCCACCTTTTTTTAACATATTTGTGCTCACTTGGTATCACTTAGAGAAAGAAAGCAACATTTGTCTCCACTGTTTCAGTCTTAAGTTGTCTAGCTGCATCCAACTGAGAAAAAAGACAGAAAAAAGTTTACAGTATGAGCCTTGACAGTGCCCCATTTACTGTCCACACCAGGGCCCCATCACATTTAGTTACGCCACTGTTAAACACTCACTAGTTTATTCATAAAGTGCTAATTCTCTCTCTGTATGTGACTAGGAATCCCAAAGAAGTAACTTAAAGTGGTTCCACACCCTGCCTGGTGGTGTAGGACTGCTGCTCGGGTCTGAGGGGGCCATGCCGTTTGATAATGCCCCAAAACTTAGATCCTCAAATTTCACCTTTCCCAGGACTGGATCAAGCAGTAGATGGTCCTGGACCCACGTGACTGCCAGCAGGTGAATGCTATGACGCAGCGGAGAACATCAATTGGCCGCCATCACATGGGTTGAGAATCCGAAAGAGGAGCGTGGAAGCGTGGTTCCAGGTGCAGGTTTGGGGGTTGCAGGGGGCTATATATGGCCATGCCGCCCCCCTCAGATACAAGCAGTGACGATTTTGCAGTAATAAAATGATCCCACATTGTCAATAGCCACCAAGATACAAAGGAGCACTAGCTAGTTCCAGAGCTATATCAAATCTGGAGCTTAATCCAGACCCTTTGCAAAGGTTTAACATGGTTCTAAGGTACAGTCCTAGGGGCTAGCCGTATAAAATCTAAGGGAGCCATATTGAAATGTTTACATACAAGTAGGTCTAGCACTCCATAAACTGATAATACTGCTTTAGTTAGAAAATCAGAAAAAGGGTGCAATTTACTCCGACCAGTGTGCCCCCCTGGTCAATAAAGCATACGAAAAGAACAAGGGAGGAGTAATGCACACCAGGTGTGCATTACTCCTCCCTTGTTCTTTTCATAAGCCATATTGAAATGTAAAATCCGTGCATTTCCTCAAGGGTGTAGCTTTTGTTAATGAGCACGAAAGTTATATTCTGAGCAGAAATGTGTCACCTGGAAAAGCACTGTTTAAAATATAGTTGTAGGAGACAATAACATTTCTGCATTAAAAATAACTGTCCTTCCAACTCTCAATACCTAAAATATATTTTTGCTTTATTACCTACTAGTAGTAGTAGTTTTGGCTAGTGCTCCCCCTAGTGACATTTTGTTGATAATAAAAACAAAAGCTTTCAATAAAAAAGCTTGTAGCAAAGTTGAATAAATTACTAAATAAATAAATAATATTAAGCTAAACATAATACAAGGTTGCCTGGTGGTGTGGAGCAAGCAAAGGCAACTCTGTATGATAAGGAGGCAAATCTAGGCCAGAATGCAGCGTAGGGCTGGTAATAGTGAAGTGCCAGAGCAGGGACACATCTGGTTCTGAAGCCTTCCAGTCCCAAGTGTCTGGCATTAAAGTGGACTGTCACCCAGGGGTGATCGGCCCGGTTGCCCCCCTGAAGTGGACCAAAACCCAGGATAGTCAAAATCCTGGGTGTTGGTCCACTTTAAGTATTTGCGAAAGCTGGATAAAAGAAGTGTCCCTCCAATTCTTTCCCCTCCAGTGACCTCATTAGTCACATGAAGGGATTCCTTGACCTTTGGTATAAAAGCTTCCCTGCCTGGAAGCCTGGCAATAGCTTTTTGGGACACCTATGAAGGAACAGGAAGTACTTTTCCCCCTTCATTACAGATGCCGGCACTCCCTGTCATCAGCAAGCCAGCGCCCGCTGGACCAAGAGGAAACCTCTTGACTCAGAGAGGACAAGCCCACAAAGCAGGGAGACAGGTTCTGTTTTAATTATTGTGTAAGAACAAGCTGAACCTTTTTTCAGAGAGACAAACTTGGGAAGCTTAAATTGTGACAGCTTAACAAATAGCTGGGATCATTTTCAATAGTGACAACATTGTATTGTATGTGACCAATGTTGTCGCTATTGGAATTTAACCTAGCGATTTGTTAAGCTGTACTAATTTAATCTTCCCAAGAGGTACATTGGAGTCTTTTAGACTCCAGGGCCTCCTGAGTTCCAGTCCTTGTGGCATCCTGAATTGCCCAAACCCCCTGGAACACTCACCCTCTCCCTGAGCCCTTGCAGCATCTGTGCATTCCAACCGCATCCCCACCCACCTATAGCCGTGCGCGCCTGTACCCGACCTTCCTGAATGGGTGGCGCGGTCACGCCACAGCTGCCAGATGGGCGTGGGATGCAGCTGGCAGCACTGCTCAGCTCCCTTTGCGCTGCTTGGCCACCCAGGCGGCTTGGCCACCCTCGACACGAAGAGAGCCGAGTAATAGCGAGCGCGCCGATTGTCTGAGCAAGCGCACTTGCTCTCGTCTGAGTCTGCGCTGTGGGAGCGGAAGGAAGGTGAGTGAAACGGGGTGCCCTGGGGGGGTACACACAGCGGGGAATCCCCATTCGGGATGCCACCGCAGAGATTAACAACACACAGGAAAGTCAAATTCATGTGTGTTGTTCCTCTTTAAAAATGGTCATCTATAAGGGACCCCTGTTCATAAGCTGTTCACCGGTGGTGGCATGTCAGATGATTTGACCCAGATCTTGCCGGTAGCTGAAATGGGCTGAACAGGACCAAATGTAGCTTCAGCCCAGATTCGAAGCCCATCACTAGCTGTTAAAGCGGTCCTTCACTCTGAATAAGAGTCTATCTTATATGTTTCCCACACCCTGTACATACAGATTGGCCACATTAAAAATCATCCTACCTGCATCTACTGCATGTTATGAGCCTTTAAACATCCAAGATGGCGGCTTATGAAAGCCGCCATCTTATCAGGCAGCCTGCAAACAGGAAGTTCCTCCTGACTGTGCTGCTCTGCATTCTGGGACTGCTGACCGTTACCTGACCCCAGCTCTGCTCTGTCTGAGCAAAGCACAGCTATAACCCGCCCCCCTGTACCTTATCCCACTCTCCTCTACTCAGTAAGTGTGATGCTTCTGAGTCAAGATGGCGGCGCCCGTATCCTAAATTCCTGAACAGAGTTGCAGCCCAGTGGGGGAAAGAATAATAAGTTAGTGACTAAAAACGTAAAATATATTAATTTTAGATGCTGGGGAACCGTTTTTTAAGAGTTTGGGCTTTTCATTAAATCACGCTGAAGGTCCGGTTTAACTGTGGCTGGATTTTGGCTATTAGCCCATATTATGTGAGATTATCATGAAAAAGAGAGCAAAAGAATCATAATGCCAAAATAATAATAATTCCTTGTACCTCTATGATATGTATAAAGCTGTCCTCACTTTGTGACAGCTCCAGGTACTGCAGAAAATAAAAGTGGCTTATTAGAACTAAGGAATACTATATTTGCCTACAGCTTATATCGGTTCGGTACCTTGGACAGCACACATCCATGTTGCCATGCACATGTGATCTGTCCCATGGAAACATACACAAGCACACTTACACTTCCAGGAATAAAGGGCTAACAAAGACTTAACAGGCACTTTTCTGTATTCCATGTAGGATAGATAACTGTTACCTCGCTTTATTTATTTACATGTTCTTATCACTTCAGCAATAAATTAAATAAGGGGATTGGAAGCCAGAGAGATTCTTTCTCATTTAAATAACAAGGAACACTGCTCTTCTTGTTCTCTCTAGATTCAGAATAAATTCGCTGTCCGCTCACAACCATAATCATAGAGCGGGACTGCAAAGCTTCTGCATTTACTACACAAAATTAGTTACAAGTTAGGAATAAAATGAAAACACTTTTTTTTATTATATGGAAAACAGGACTTTGGAGGGTCCTAGGGTACTGCGTGATGTGTTTTCTAAACGGCTAAACTGCTGACACTGATTGTAGATATGAAAATGCAGCTAATGGGGAGGTTTTTTTTTTCCTCCACCATGGATTGCCAAGGCCTTGGGGAACTACTGTTAAAATGCTGCCTGTAGCATAAAATACACTCAGAGAAAACTGTACTACCAAAAACAATAGGATTTATTTTACACAAAATAAAACCTTACTCCTTGTTAAGAAATAAAAGCCTTTGGTTAACTCATAAAATGCCGGATATTTCAGTAATAACAATATATTTTTTTTAATTTCCTAATGCAATTGCCTCCTGCTTTGTTACGGGGAGGCCGATTCATTAATAGCGCCAGGTAGCGACAGATGAGCGACAGTAGCGTTTTTTTCACAGCGCCCGCTAGTATTCGCTGGGCTTGGCCGCTGTTCGGTTGTTGACAGCGACTCAGTCGGTGTGCGGTAATGTTGAATACGGGGTTAGGAGTCGCTGTTTGACAGGTTCCGCGCTGTATGGGAGCGCATGACAGCGAATGACCATATCGAACGGCTCCCGCCATATTCATTAACAAATCACGCTCAAAAAATTCTCACGCTGTGAAATGCTTGTTTAAACCCCAGAGCGCTGGCGGCGATGGGTTAAAAGTAGTTTTTTAATCACCAAACAACCATATTTTTGAAAAAAAAAAAAAAAAACAAGTTTTTAAAAACATTTTGTAATATGAATACATTAATATCAGACCTGTAATATCAATTCTGCACAAATTTTTTTTTTTTTTTTTGTACCTTAAAAAAAATATCTAACATTGCAGAAGTGGTCACAGAATTTTTGACATTATAAAAAAAAAAAAACAAAAAAAAAAAAAAAATAGTAAATAATTATGAATATTTAAAGATTGCTCCATTGAAATGCATTGGAGAGCGCCAGGTAGCGAGAGGTCATACCTGTCGCTGTTCAAGGTCGCTCGCTGTGGGGTGAGGCTGGAATAATGATGAATGATTCGCTATCTGGCGCTCTGTCAGTCGCTAAGCAGGATCGGCTTGATAAATGTGTGATTGCGGTGGGGAGCCGGCGTTCTCGTGGCGGTGACCGTCATTACCGTTCGCTCACCATTCGCTACCTGGCGCTATCCCTTGTTAAATAAGGGCCTAAGCCTCACTTACCAATCTATGGATTCTTCCAGAAGCAGTAGTGCAGTGTAGCACAGTATACCCATTCATACCACACTTTATCTGCATTGTGGTGGGCCAATGTTCTCTTGCTGCCACCAACAGCGGCCTCTCTTCCCTCACTGGTGATCTTTGGTTCCTCACCAGAAATCTACAGTCTCTCACATTCACTGCCAGTTGCTTATAGTCCTTTGTGGCCACTGCTTAGTCACCACTAATCTCTTAGCACCTGCAGGGTTCCAGAGCAGGTCCTGCTGCACGTAGGACTTATAAGTGCTAACAAAGAGTCATTAAAGCCTGGAGGCAACCACAGAGTCATTAAAGCCTGGAGGCAACCACACAATAAAAAAATGGAGGCAGTGAAAGGAACTAGGAAGCAGTGGTGAGAAGTGATGAACATGAAGTGACAGTGAAAGCCCAAGAGAAGGTATCAAAGACCAACAGCTTACAGCTTAGCTAAGTATGTGATCTGCATCTATATTGCTAGGTTAATGCAGTTTACATTTATGACAGTAGACGGCGACCATCTTGTACTGCACTCATGTTCCAGTAAGGCCAGTTCCTGTTATACCACAAATGTCTATCTAGCTTTGACTCCGCTGTACCCAGCACTCACACTCTGTAACATCCTTTGCCTGCAGGGGTGGCCAGAGGGAGCATAGGGAGAATTCCTGTTGGGCCACTCTGATTTGGGGCCAACTGGGTTGGCATCTCACTCAGACCTTGTACCAATTCACTCACTTCAACACCCGCCCAGCCTATTAAGTCACTCATGATTTGGCCCCACAATGCTTATAGCCCCAGCATCATGGCTTGGGGGGGGGGGGGGGCTTATTAAATCCTGCTACAGTACCTGCTCCTACAATACTAAAGGTATTGTACCATCTTTTTAACAGTGGTCATTTCCTCCACTGCCCATGATCTTCCCCTTCAGTTCTATAGCCTCAGCTGACACATGTACTTTTTGACTGACTGGGGCAGTAAATTCCCGGCTGATTTTGGCCTCAGTTGACTACTGTTGGACTACCTATACCATTATAAGCATGCTTGGCCGGGACCAATAGCAAGCGCAATACAACATATAAATGGTCCAGCTGGCTATGGCTCATTACTGTGAAGTCAGCTCATCCTGGTATTCTGTATCTGTGTTCCCGATTCTTCATGTTGACCCGGCAGCTGGATTATCCTTGATCTAATGCCTCAAAGTAAGCTTCGGCTTGACCTTGATTTTGAACCTTTGTGTCTGCATCTGACCTTGGATTGTCTATTGACTCTGAACTCTGAGCTCACTCAATCACAACTATCTGCTGCTCATGATCTAAGTCTGCTCCACAGTTTTTAAGATAGATGGTACTAGAAAGTTTAAAACTACTAATGCCACTATAAAGTCTTAGTGGTGGCCCTAAATAGTGCTGTAAGAGACAGAATGTGATTTCAATTCAGACCAGTAGTGGAGTTGTACTGGGAAATATCAATGACACTCCAAAGCTATAGTGGCGTCTTTCCAGATTTTGAAGGTCCATAAAGATAAAATACAATTAGATATATAGATTTATATTTCTGCCTTTGTTACTTTACATTAGTTTGAATTAACTGATGTCTTTATGGACAGATAGCTGTCATTAATCCTGTATCACTGTAGTCAGACAGGGGCTTACACACATCATTTCATGAGATTTATGTTGTCACACCAGTTTCTAAGTTTCTAATGACATGCCCATGCTTCATCTACAATGGCACCATTTGCCATGTAGGCTTAGTTATGTATCTATTTACTTCTTTTTTGCATTTAAAATAACAATTATACATAAGGTTGCCATGTAGCATGTTGCCTTTATTTTGAAGCTAGAATTTTAGGTTACCGTTTTGCTCTCACATCTAGCTTCGTATTTCTGGGAAATTGGATTATTTATCTATTAATGGATATCCCTAAAAGTGAACCCTAAACAGCTAGGAAAGTGGGAGAGTCACATATATCTATTTTTCAGATAATACCTTCAGCTGAGTCCCACATACCTTGACAATAGTATGCAGCCAGTTCTGAAACATAACTGAAAGAGATTATTAAGATAATTATTGGTTAAAAAAACTAATTTCACAATAAAAGGTTTTCAGAGTTGGGCACAAATCACCCAACTGGAGCATTCTAGCATTTTGGGTGCTGCAGAACCTGCGCCTAGTGTGTACTAAAAATGACAGCTAGAATTGCAAAAGGCTGATTAGAACATGCTATGATGAAATAGACGCCAACATTTTTAGGGGGGCTTAACAATTTTATTAGCTATATCTCATGGAGAGAACAAGAGGTCTGAATATATACCTTTGCTTATAATTATAGTATATTTCTTTGTCGCCCTGATGAAGTAGTGTGTGGTCACTACGACACGCGTTGGCGTCTTATCCTTTCAGGGGTATCCCGGTTGGTCTGTATAAATGCACCATAATAAGTTTTTCTTTGGTATCATATTTTTTGATCTTTTCTATTTCCCTTGCACACCCTGGTTAGTCCTCCTGTCACTTGTTTGAGATTTTTTTGATTTTCTCTTTGTATATACTGTTGTTACGCTTGGCACAATTGTATGGTTTATTGCAGATTTGCACATATTTTAGATTGATTACTTGGTGCCTGCATTTCAGGATGATTTTTTGGGGTCTTTAGGGCCACTTTAGGAATTTGGCAGACCTCCGGTCCCCCTGATGTTTTTATACTTGTCTTGTTATGTCTATTGTGTTTATGTAAATTGTGTCAGTATGTCATAATTGTTTAACCATTCAGATTAATAAAATCTTTTCTATTTTTGTATACTTGTGAGTAGTGCCACTCATTTCTAGCCCAGCACATTTTCTTGGGGGGGAGTGTGGGTACCCCCTATTTTCTCAGTTTATATTTCTTTAAAAGGTTCTTACATTGCAGTGACCACATAAAAAAAAGCACAAGTACAATTTATATTTGCCTAGGACACTTTATTTTGTCATTTAATCACAAATGCTCTTTGTTTCTTCTTGCTTTTGCTGATGGCATCTAAGTAACTTCAGATGATACAAAAAAAGAAAAAGAAAAAGGTGCTTCTAAATGTGACAGACTTATTCACCCTGCTCTTTTATCACCGTGCAGATCACATAGACCAGACCATATGTTACCTGGGAAATGTGAAAGTTATCTCAATTTAAACCTAGAAACATATCACTGCCAAGCAGCCACTTTGATCAGGGGTGGCACTGTGACTGCGACTGTGCGGGGAAAGCTAATATTTCTGTCTGAATAATTGTATAGCGCCTCTGGCAAACATTTGCAGCAATGTTTCTCTCAGCCCTATGCTCTCCGCCTTTAACTCGGTAGCTATAACTTCATAGCTTTTCATGAGGCCAGACACAAAAAACCTTTTACTGTGACAGGAGTTTACTTATTAAAACGTAATTATTGCAGTAAGCAGGTCAGAAAAGCAGCACGGACAAAGATAAATAGCAGTCTCCGACAAAGGACTGGGAACGGTTGTGAGCTGTCACACTGCAGAGGGAAGCCATGCAGAGAATTATAAAGGATCAAGCAAAATTTACATTGCCTAATAAGAACTATGTTTTCCTTGGTTATGATGTTAGTTTGCACTAAGGGGGTACTTAGTCTGGATAAATGTTATGGCCTCCCACGTTGGAATGGAAGGGGTTCATTCCCGCAGGAGGGGAATGATGAAAGCGTCCTTTTGTGCACACAGGTGGTTCTCTGGGCTGATGGATGAGCTGAATTTAAAATGATTAGAGTCTTACAAGCAATACGAACTTGGAACAAAGGTACCAGTCAGAGCTCGTCAGTGAGACCAGTGATTAATTGGCCTATTGTATTCAGCATTCCCAAGCTGCCCTTGTAGCTGATAGATTAGGGTGAGTGGCTGGAGCACTCTAGGACACCAAGGCTGGCATGCTTTTTTTTATTGTGGTCAGGAGAAATTCAGAAGGGCCATTATTTCTTGCACTGAAACAAACAAGAAAATCAGTGGTTCTTAAATTATTATGGCCTGAGAATACCTTAAACCCTTTCACAAATACATTGGCCTACATATGCCTCCTGTTTCTACTTCCTACACTACATTATTTCTTAATATTTTTTCAATGTACTACCACAGATCATTATGCAGCTGATATATTCTGATTTAACCAGCAGTGTGTTGTACCATGTCAGAGAAAGCTACAGAAAAGCAAGAGAAGGAATAAGGCTGCACTGGCTAATGTAATACATTTAAATGAAAGATTTGAAAAATACCTAGTTGTTTTCATCAAACATGATTGTATACAAGAAACAAAATCACAGACTTTTATACACATTAGGAGAAAGAAATCAGTAACACACTGTGGCATAGCCAACACAGGTATGCAGAATTAAGGGTATCATTTTCTCTGCTTTTACAATATGGTTTATCTAGATGTGTAAAACAAAGAGGGCACATATATAATGCACTAATTGAATAACTAACTATTATTAATATATATATATATATATATATATATATATATATATATATATATATTTTTTTTTTTTAATTTATATTTTAAAAATATTTTAGAAAATGACAACATCCTTATTGGAAGATGTGGTCTGTCCAGACAGATAAAATAAAAAAGCAACAGTTCAGTCCTAGTCTGTGAAGGGAAACCTGTATCCTTTTATATTGTCTGCAATGACTCCATTTATATTTGTAGACACCATTTCATGTAGAGGTGCCAGCACATAGCCCACAATTACAAGGAACAGTGAGTTTTGTTTCTAGTTAATCATAGGACCACCTGTGGAATGTACTGATAAGATGAAACTGGCTAAAACTGCCCGACCAAGCTTGCCCAGTGATCACACAGTAATCACTAGGACATAGTAGTTTTTAGAAAGTTCTGCATGATGTGTATAAATACTGAGCTACCTCAATAAACAACAGATCACTTTTTAAAACTGTACCTAGCTGTACGTCACAGTGGTCGCCAACGTCGGGTGGGATTCGAAGGATGCTCTATCAGACCAGCCTATCCATAAGAAGTGTACCTACACCCCACCAGTATGGTAGTATAAAGCTTACTTGGTTCAGTCCTATGGTATTTAAGAGGAACTCCAGAGGCCCTGGAGTCTGCGCGCCCTGCTGTGTGAATCACCCCGGATTGCCAGTTTCACTCAACTGCTCCCGGAGGCCTCGCTGCATCCCACGCCTTTCTGAATGGGCGGCGTGGGCATGCCACACTAAGAAACTGAGCGGGGTATGCGGCCGGCGATGCACTTGGCCTTGCTTGGCTGCCTTTACCTCAGCTTAGCTCAGCCAGTAAGTGTGTTCATGACAAATTAATTTACCTTTTTCCTGCTGTGGTAAATTTTAAAAACAAAATGGTGACAGGCTGCCTGCAAACAGGAAGTGCTACTGAGTTTCCTGTTACTTGCATTCTGTGCATTGTCAGTTATGTCAGTTGAATTCAGGCAGCAGCATGGCTGGGATGCTGGGAAAGGAAGCTTCAAATTGGCTGCTTTGGCAGTTTCGAGGAGTTTTCTTTTTCAACTGTTCCAGGCTGTTGGTCTGATTTAATCCCCCCTACAGGTTTCTGTCTGCTTTGGTTCTAGCTCTATGTGGTTCTGCCCTATGTCTAAGGGCATTGGCTCTAACTCTACCCAGTCCTATGCAGCAGTGTGATTGTACTGGTCTGTAACTCTAGTCTTACTGCCCAAATCAGGCTTAGCACTGGGGGGGTAGCTGTGGAGTTACGCAAAGTTTGGGTCTTGTTTCTAACTAAAATAAGATTTCTTTAGTGTTATATTCACATCTGGTATTTGCTCATCTGCACATGAGAAGATCTCAGGAAGGTTATGATCGATAAATGTTACTGAAGCGTTTTTTTTAACTGCACAAACTTTTCATGAAAGTCTCCGGCTTGTAACTGTATGGCAGCCAAAAGTAGAAAATGTACAGATGGCCATTGTAGTGTTTCTTATGCTTAATGTATATAAAGGGTAACATTTAGAAAATAAAATAAAGTAATATGTTATCCAAATGGTCACCGAATAAACAGTCTGCAGCCTGCAAAATTTCCTCCTGGTGTAAATGGCTACATTAGTTAGCTGACCCATTTACCGTGCGGCTGATCAGCGGCCTGGCAGTGGCTGTATGGATTAATTGATTGTGCAGATTGGATGGAGCTGTTTGTGTTCTGATCACCAGGACTCCCATAACTGCTGGTAAAAGCATTTGCTTTGGAGCGCGTTACAGACGTAAGGAGCGTTTATTCACCCCCTCTGAGCACAGCAGCTGCTCGATAACCAATGTGTATGCGCTGTTTGTGCTCACAGGCTAATTTAGCGAATTCTCTTCCAAGCTAATCTTTAAAGATAAATGAGGACGACCAGCAGTGGCATAGACTTGTTGCAATAGGCACAATACTGGGAAATAGAGCATACGCTGGTTATCTTTGCCTTTGTCCATTGACTTTAAAATTACACTTCGCAGAACACTTTGGAAATTTAGCACGGACTTTAAAGCACAGACATTTTGGAGAAAAATAGATCTGAAATGATGTCTAACATAAAAACAGTAATGATTATAAGATGAGGCCTGGAAGGTCCTCAGGTGGACCAGTGAATCTTCTGCAGGGCCTCTGAACACAGATACCCCTCTGTAGCCCTCATCCCCAAAGTCCTTTACATCTTAGTTCACAGTGTACTAACAGTCTCAATCATCAATTTATTGAGTACTAGGGAGTACTAGGGAACAACATGGTCAGTGGTTACTTAAAGCGGACCAAAACCCACTGAACTTGTGAAATACATTTGGCCAAAGCCCTTGTCAATACTCCCCTCTTATGATGTAGAACTAGCAAAGGATAATTTCACTTTTTAAATCGTCTCGGGGCACTGTTTTTTTTTCTGTTCCTCTCTGTAAGATGGCATGCAATCAGTCATTACATCGGTGTGGCAATGACATCATTGCCACACACAACAGTGGCAATAAATCGAGGAGGCAGATGTCATTATCTCGGATTAAGGTGAAGTAGGGGCAGTGAAAATTGCCAAAAGTTTCTCGTCATGGGATGCTCGTTAAAAATATGGGCTTTGGTGCTCTTTAAGTTTCTTGGGTATAGCCCCAGCTCTCAATGTGTGCGCAGATGGTGCAGTATCTGATAATGCTGTTCATTGTTCTTTGATAGGAAAAACAGGTAATGCTGTATGTCACTGTTGTACAGCAGGAGAGTACAGCACTAACAGTCCGAGTACTTGGTCTACTGAGCACCAGGGCTTGTCAGAGGTAATTATTCTTGGGACCCACTAAGAAATCGTTCCTGGGTTCCACCAGATAAAATCATTCTGAGGCCCACCAGAGGGAATCTTTTTTGGGCCTACTAGAGAAAATAATTTGTGGGCCTACCAGAAGTAAACATTCTTGGGTCTGCTAGAGGAAATCATTCTTGGCCTCACTATTGGAGCCAATTTTTGTGCCCACCAGAAGAAATAATGTTTGGAGCCCATCCAAGGAAATCATTTTTGGTTCCCACCAGAGGAAATCATTCTTGGCCCCACTATTGGAGCCCATTTTTGTTCCCACCAGAGTAAATAATATTTGGAGCCCATCCAAGGGTCCAACCAGAAGAAAACATTGTTGGGTTTCACCAGATAAAATTATTCTTGAGCCTCCCTGATAAAAATCATCCTTGGGGCCATTAGAGTTAATCATGATTGTGCCCACCAGAGGAGAAATAATGTGAGATGACTCATAATCCTGTAGTCATTTATAATTAGATTGTTTCATAAAATAAATGCCTGAGGCCTTCTGGGGGAACATCTGGTCTTATGGTGGACCAGTCCTAAACTGTGCATATTTATTTCGGCACTAGCATTTGATCCCAACTCACCCTGTGTCCTAATATGTAGGTGAGGACCTTCTTCATAGGAGAACATTGGAGGTAGATAAAGTGAACAATGTCAATGTTTTAGAGGCTAGTTTTAATTTTAAAAGGTCTTTCAATTTTTTTATCCACAAACTTTTCTGGATGAATTTGCCCAGCAGCAAAAAGTAAGCTCCAGCAAATGCAGAATAGACTGTAACACAATTTCACAGTCTCAGCCATGCAAGAAGGATGTGATTAGAGGAACATCCGAATCACAACATATTTATCAAGCTTTCTGGAGTATTACTCAAACATCTATCACGCTGTTAAGACACAGATAGCACTCGCTTTGTCTGGAACCGTTCTGAGCCATTAAGTAATTACATGGTAATCAAACAGCAATTAATTGATATCAATTTCATCTTCAACTAGTGAGTACAACAAATGCAATAACTGGGGAGACGAGGCGGAATCTACCGCCATCATAGCAGGAAATCGATGAGAATTCCACAAGAGTGAACAGAGGCTGTTAACCGTGTATCAGCCACAGATCTCTGCAGTGCAAGGGGTTGGGCAAGGTTAGGGAGGAAATGTTCTTAAGAATTAAAGGCCAAAGTGTTAAAAAATCTCTAACACAAAAAATAGTTTAATAATAAAAATCCACATAAATGTGCTAGACAGTAAGACAAAGGTTATTTTTTTCTTTTACTGAATAAAAGAAGATTTAGGAGATTAGCAAATATGTGAGGAACATTGTTCTAATAAACTCCTTTACTCAAAAAATAATTTTTTACTGTGGGAGAAGAAAACATCTTTCACTCCCTTAAACATGTGTATATAATGCTATTTGGTGACAGAGGAGTGGAAGAAGAAGTTCTTCCATTTTACTTGTACTTCTTCTATTGCTATAAATATAAGAATTAGTTAAAGGGGGCCAATGGAGGTCATGCTACAGTAATTATTTGTTGAAGCAAGGTTAAAGGGAAAGTCCCCTTTCTCTTAAGACCTCAGACCAGATAGTCCTAACAAACAAGAGGTGACTTGCTTGTGTGCCACATGCTCTCATGTCGCACATTGTTCCAACACCATGCTGGTATGAGAAGCAGTTCATAGCATTCCTGTTGACATTTATTGGTGCCCTAGACACAGACGTTCCTGGTCTCTGGAAGTGCCCATTTAAGTCAATGAGGAACTCTGGACTCGTACTGGTGCAGCAGGTGAGCGATTTGTAGCTCAAAAACTGGTGACAGGTAAGCTGGTCGCCTTGTGCCTGTTGGCACTATCTGGTCTAAGGTCTTTTGTGAAGACCTGCAAATGTCACGTGGACCTTTGATATGATTCTTTGGTATGTACCCCTACCCAAGGATGAAAGCAATGAGTTGCATACAGGATAGCTGTGTTGCCTTTTATTAGTGGTTATTCAACGCCATGGTGATAGATAGCCTTGTACATCTGTGTACCTCCATTCAGGGTTTAGTGCAGTTTTTTCACTGCCCAGAGACAAATGTTCAGGGATGTAGGAACCTGTTGGTGGGTCCAACTGATAGGGAAAAAAAATTGGTAATGTGCTTTGGCTAGTGGGACCCTTGATGGTAAGTATAAAGTAGGGATTACCTCTGCTGAGGCTGGCGCCTAGTTCACTAGTAGGCTTGTGATACCTGACTGATTATGAGTGAAGTAGTGGCGGGGTTTGTTGTCCTTCAGTTTGGTAGTAGTAGAGGGTGTTCTGTAGGCCATTAAGATCAGTGGGGGGGGGGGGGGGGAGTCAGTGACCCGGCATAGCATTGCCACACCAAGACTCCAGCGCAGGACCACCTCGTCACTACTGTGACAGATGCCATTTGTTGATTTTTGAAGCAACTCCAGTGTAAGGAGTGCCTTAGTGATATAAGGGTCCATCTCTATTTAGATATATAGGCTCTGGAAACCCTTAGAAGTATTACAAATACAAAGCAGTATACATTTAATTCAATATTTAAGACATGTTTAAATATATTAGACATTGTGTAATGGAAGCATGTATGTAGGTACAGTATGACTTTGTACCGTATGAAATGATGATGGTAGTGGAGTAATTAATACTTGGTTGGAGAGTATGGCACTTCTATAGTTAGTTCAAGTGGCAATAATTATGCAAATACATAAGTAAATTGGTTGGCGTATATCTACAAGTGCCTAGATCAAATAGTTGGGAATTTTTAAATGTAGAATAGTTGGGAATTTTGAAATGTAGAATATACAGTATATCAATATATTCCTAATATTTGTCTGCTGTGTGTGACCAGATGATAACGTTAAGTAGAGTGACAGAGAGAATGGAAGCCCAATTACTTTAAAGGAAAGTAATTATGGGCCCAAAAATGGCTGTAAAGTGTGTGTGTGTCGGGGGGGGGGGGGGGGGGGTTAATGCGATTTGAGTAAGTGCCCGTACTTGCAGGTCTCATTTTGTCCTAAGGGTTTTACTTTTAGTTTATAGATACATTTTGTTTTGGTCCGGAATGTTGTGTACTCTTTGCCCCCCCCCCCCTACTCCTCATGTGTAAATATGCACCATTGCAGGTACAGATTAATTATTTATTATTTAAAAAATCATCAGAGGCCACGTTTCTGTTATATAAAAGCCTCTTCTATCCAGAGGCAGGGTATTCCCCTGGCTGCATGCAAGGGTGTTAGGACAGAGGACCAGTGTCCCCTTTACTTCAAAGCATCAGCAGAGGAGCCTTACACTGCCACGGAGCAGAAGGACATGGACCTGACCTGAGGATGCGAGCAGCATGGAAAACCGGAGAGTCACAGAGTGCAGTTATTTTATTATTAAATTCTATAAATAATAACCAGGCCCTTTTTTTTACTCTTCTATGTTTGTGAACTGGTAGGGATTCCCAGGGACCCCTATACCAGGTTAAAGGTTAGGAGACCGCAACTCCCCTGCTTGCATCCCTGCACAGTGGCTTGCCAATACCCCCTGCACCCTTACCTGCACCCCTACTGGGCAATGAGCGCAGATGTACCTGGTGCCCCTCTTCATAGGCCCAGTGTTCTTCAAGGGATACCTCCTATATCAAATGGCAGATGGGGCTGGTAAAACTGCTGGCAGAGCTATATTAGTGAAAATCACCTGTAGTGCCTATTTATTCTGTCAGTCATTTTATAATATATTCTTCAATCATCAGTCAGCAAATGTTTATAACTTTTAATCTGTAATACTGCAGGGGACAAATATCTTTGAGTTCTCTGTCTTGGCTGGTTTATGGGGGTGGGGAATAGTTATTGCTGACTCCTGGCACCCCCTCTATACACTGACTGCTCACAGCGAGTTTACTAGCTGTAATTACGGTTTGATTCCAAAGTATCTAAAATGTAATTACCCTAAGAAGATTGATGCAAATTGTGTTGCAGCCAGTGTTTCCATCACTTAGATAACATAGAAACTAGTTTTCCTGATCTCCCAGGACATCTTAGGTAATGAACAGAGGGAGGGATTGTCAGCAGTATAACTGCTAACTCTATGTATTTACAGGCATGCCTTCCCATTCGTCTTAGCCTCTAAATACTGTGCATCTTGCAGTAGAGAGATTTCTTTTGGCTTTTTTGTGGCTTTTTTTCCTATTGTTTGCTCTGTGGCTGGTTGGGTCTAATCTTCGGCTCAGTGATGCTGATGATGCCTTGCGTCACTAGGAGATGGCAACACTCCAGTGACCCATGTTGGGTAACCCTATTCAGTTTTAGCCATTTGTTAAGTGTACTAGTGAATACCTAGTATACCCAGTAATCAGCGTACCCAGTGGTGAATGGTAATTATTGCTATTGCATCTGGCTTAGGGGTTTGAGGAGATCGCATAGGGGTTTGAGGAGATCGCATAGGGGTTTGAGGGGATCGCATAGGGGTTTGAGGGGATCGCATAGGGGTTTGAGGGGATCGCATAGGGGTTTGAGGGGATGACCACTTGACCTTTCAGCTGCTTGCATGCTGCTTGAAAACCAAACAGGAAGTTGTTATAATTGGAAGGCAATGGATTTTACACAAACCAAACTGACCCTATATATAGGGGGTGATTTACTATGTTACCTACTTGACATAAAAGTATGGGCTGGAGTGCTGGATGCACTCGCAAAGACTGGCGAGTAAGCAAAACTTACTGCAGTGAAAAACCACTGAACACAGACTTTCACAATGCATTTTGCTGGGTATTTACATTGAAAAGTGGAGAATGCCCACGATATGGTGGCGAACTGTTGCGGCAGAATGAGCAAAAAAAAAAAAAACTTGCTGAAAACACACCTTTATAGCACACGCCGACATTGGAAGGGGTCTCAGAATATATGTGGGGTATCTTGGGAGTGTCTGGGTTGTTTGAAAAGATTAAGAATAAAAGTTTATTTGAAAACAAAAAAAAGAGTAATGTAAAAACATTAATATTAGTTGTTTTTCACATACTGTGTAACTTTCTAATGTTTACTCTTGAAAAAGCTAAAGATGCTAAAAATACCTAAAGTGAGAATCTCTCCTGTAATAACATTGATTCCTATGGGGTTCGCCACTAAAAGGTGTTCGCCAGCATTCGCCCAGCCAAACTGAAGTAGAAGTAAATACAAAAAACATGGACATCGCCGGCTGAACAGGCAAAATTTCACTTGATAAATGTGTAAATACGGCAAATATGTGGCAAATCATTTTGTAAATTACCCCCATATATATATATATATATATTGCTCTTTAGTTACGGTTTTCCTAACATATAGTACCAATGGTGGTATTCTTTGTTTTTGGGCTAGAACCATGTGTTTGAAGAGCTGGTTCATCACTTCTAACAAAAAAACTACACATTAGAGAGCTAACCACCCACCACACTCACCTAACTAAAATAATTATTATCGTATGCGTTGTTTTTGCAAATTTGGCAGGTACCTTTGTTTGTATGAACTTTGGTTCAAAATTGTCTCAAAATTATGACTTCAACTTGTCTCATTGACTTATCAAATGACTTATTGTGAACTTATTGTGAACACAAACTTATACCCAAAATTCAACCGCCTAAACGTAATCTTTAATTTAAGCCATTATAAAAGATAAACTAAGACAGAATTCTCTAAACGTAGGGTGTTGGTGGGTTGGTGGCTGCTGGCGCCGTCGCTATATGATAGACGGGCATCCAGAATGCTGCAGCCCCACCACACATAATCTCCCAGGATGCCCGTAATCTTTACCTTATCCTCGTTCCCCTGCCAGGAATCTTGTGGCGCAATTGGATGCCTGATACTCACGTGGGCAGTGATGTTCTGGTCGCTGGATGCAGCCAATTGCGGCACTGTCACTACCCACGTGAGCGCCAAACAGCCAGTCATGGAGTGGGATTCCTGGCGGAGGAGCGAAGATAAGGTAAAGATTGCGGGAGTTCTGGGTGTGGTGCTCCAGCATTTTGGACACCCCCCAGCACCATCGCTGCGGCCACCAACACCCTTTACTTGTTTTAGGATTCACAGCTGACCCATCAAGTTGACCCATGAAAATATGTCTATCCTTACTAGTTTTAAAAAAGATTTTAGCAGAAGGTTGGAAGAACTATATAGTAGGACACAGAATGAGTGCCCACGTGTGGATTATTATGTTTCAAGAGCTTTCAGGTCAAATCTCAGAAACACCAAACAAGTAAGCCAGAATCACTTAAACACACTGGAGCTGATTTACAAAGAAAAGATTAAATGAAGCTTCCTGCTTTAAATGGAGGAAATTTTCAGCAACGGGAAATCATAGCAAACTAGTTGATAGCAGCGTCTGGATGCTTCTACTAGAGGGAGAGAAGCAAGAGTGGTGGAATAATTTAATTGCTCATCAGTTAATTATACAGTATTATAATGTTAATGTGTCTTTGCAGTGACAGTATAATAGGTATAGATTGGAGCATACGAGAAAGAGAGTGTTGGTGCAGTAATTATAAGCAAGAGCAAAGCCGTTCGAGTAATTATAACGCTTCACCGGGTAATTAACGCATTGTTTGACTCAAGATGGGAGAACAAAGAGAAGTGAAGTTAAATATTGAAGGACATGGATCTGACAGCGAGAGCTGCCCCAGTGCTGTTATCAGATATTGTAAATCAGATGGGGCCTGCCAGCCAATCACAACGCATTCACACACCTGCAGGATGAATTATAAAAGTGAAGGAGGGCTCTTCCCTGCAAGTTGACAGTTTCATTGGTTCATTTTGTCATGGTTAAAGCTTTCCACTTCCCGCTCGTTGTGGGTGGCTAAGTCACTGTGTAGGAGGAACATTGTGTAGAAATCACAGTGTAGGTGGTTAGCGTGGCTTCTCAACCATTCACATTATTCATCATTTTTGCTTGTATCCATGTATCTGTCTCAAGTGCCTGCTGTGGAACCTCATTGTCTCATCTCATGAAGAGTTTTTTTTTTTTTTTATACCCAGAAAGAAAGTTTAGGACATCACTCATACCCAGCCCAGTGTTCCAAAACAGCCCGTGTTTTTTTTTTTTGCTAAAGCCTTTGCCCAAAATTTATAAAAACACTAACAGGAAGAAGTATAATGTTAAACGACATCCATTTGGGTCCCTGGCCATGCAGCAGCGCCCCTGGTGCTTTCCAGCGTTACAAGCTAAACTAACACACAAAGTGCATGTAGCAGTTTAGCTTGTACTGCTTTCAGATTTATTATAAGTCATTATAAGGCTGACCCTCAATGCTGAGCTGTGTGTAACTGAATCATCGTTGGAGAGCACCGGAGGGGGGGGGGGGGGGGGGATGGGCTGCTGCAAGCTTACAGAATCAAGGCCAAATTAATCATGTGTGTTTTTTTCAATCCTTTGGTTTTCAGTCTCACTAGAACTTTTTAACATTTTATTTCAAAGGACTGCATAGACAGGTGGACCTTCCCAGCAGCCCCCAGACTAGAACTGTCATTGAGGCTCCCTGCTTACCTGCAGCTATGTCTACCCTCCTCCTCAGGGCACTGACTTCCAGCGGCAATAGGCTCAAGGCTCCAGCCTCACATGCACGTGCCTTGGCTCCTGTTATTCCTGGCTTCGTGCAGACGCCGGACGCACGTGCGAATCGCCCCGCGTGGCATGTGCTTGGTGCGAGCACAATATTCCTCTTCAAGGCGGCTTCTGCTGTTTTGAAGCATAAATGGCCCTGCCCCATGTGCTTTTAGCTAGCTAAGCCTTTAACTTGTCCCAATGGCCCCCATGTTTCGCCGCTTTCTGTACTGTTTCTCATTTGCTAATTTTGTTTCTCCAGCTTCTGTGTTTTAGGCAAATTCTCCATTTTGGAATGAACTGGAGAAAGAATATTGCAAATGAGAAACAGTAAAGAATGATTTCTCCCTATTTTTAGGCATTGTGTTTTACTGAGGATATCCTATTTCCAGGTCACCTTCAGTGTTGTTTTTCCCAATGTTTAGTCCCCTCCCTCCCTTCCCTGTTTTGCATATTAATGCTTAATCATTGTGCTACTTTTTCTCTTAATTTTTGGGCCCAATGTCCACCTTTTTGGTGTTTTTTATCATTAAACATTTTGTGATTTGGAAACTTTGACAACTTTTATTCCCAGCAAACCCCCCCCAAAAATGAAAAACAATTACAAAAAAATACTTGCGGCTGACCCTTTCATTGCTAAAAAAACATGTTGGATGCTGTCGGCATGTGTTTTAGGAATGAAATATGCCTGTTAGTGAAGTTGACAGTTAATTTTAGCTTTTTGCTGGAGAAAATCACTCTTGAAATTTAGACATTTACACCCCCTTTCCTGCCCTCTAATCAGTTGCCAGTTTGCGCTTGCGCGCTAAAGGTGTACGTTCCGGCATTGGCACCCATATTTCCATTAAAAATGCTCTTCAAATTTAGACGACCTGGTGCTCAAATAAATATGAGCAAATGCACAGGTGCACGACCATGAGTCAAGAGTTATGTGGGCACGAGTGGCCAGGACCAGTTTTTTCAACCCTGTCCCTAAGTACCCCCAACAGGCCATGTTTTGTGGATTGCCTGATGCTCCATGAGCTGCCATCTTGAATGTTTAAAGGCTAATAACATGCATTAAATGCAGGTAGGATGATTTTTAATGTAAGCAAGTCGTATATACAGGGTGTAGGAAACATATAAGCTATGCTCTTATATAGGGTGCGGCCCGGACGCAACAGACAGGACTTTTTGCAGCCACATTTTCCTCCTCCCTGGCGCACCAGAGAGGTGTGAAAGAGCCATAGAAGTGCCATTGCTGATTTTATTTTCTGGTACCGCAGCATCTTCCGCGATCACAGAAACACATGCTGTACCTGACATGTGTGAATGAGGCCTAAGGCTACGTCCACACCTGTCCGGTCGTTTTTGCAGCATGCAGTTTGTGGCAGGATTTCTATTTTGCTTTAGCATTTTTTTTTTTTTTTGCAATACTGTTTGCGTTTGCTCCTGCTTTTATTAGAGAGCCCTTTTTAATGGGATACATTTGCGGCCAGGACACTGCAGGCAGGACTTTTTGCGAATGCGCTTTTCTCCTCTGGAGAGTTGTGAAAAGGGCAATAGAGGTGCCATTGATGGATCTTTTGCGATACCACAGTGTCTGCCGCAAGCACATGCGGTACCGGACAGGTGTGAATGAAAGCAAACAATTTTTACAATTTACAGTCCATATGTGTTTCTTAATAGTTTTCATGTCTTCAATATAAATCTGCAATCTGCATTATAAAAAATAAAATAATTAACAACAAAAACAATTAAAGAATGATGTGTCCAAACTTTTTACTGGCTCATGTGTATAAAGTATTTAATAAAATGCAGAATATTCTATCTATAATTATACACAGCCTTTAAAATAATCTATGGAATCACAACCATGGCTGAATTTCGCCTGACTGAATTGTTTATGGATCAGGAAGCATTTACCTTTAAACAGACGGGCTAGTGGATAGACATGTCGGTTTGACCCTGTCCACCTGCTCTGCGATGCTGCCGGGCGGACATCCTCTCCTCCTTGCCTTTATTAGATGTGACTGATGATCAGTTCCTCCTGGTTGTTTGTTGTATTGGAAGATGGATTTGCTGCAGCTCGTTGTTTCAGCACATTAGCTACAGGTCCAATAAATGCCCATCTGTGGTGCCAGAGCAGGTCTGGCAATTGGTCCCCCGCGGTGTCAGCGGATGGCTCCGGGCAGAGCATATCGTGTGAGAGATGACATTTTACAGCTCTTTTCCTCGCTAAATCCACATAACTCTATACTATGTTTTTGATGCATGTTTTAGATCTTGGATACTTTTATTATTGAAGGCATTTTTCCCTTGCTCTACTAACCCTTATTGAAACAGTAGATAACACTATTTGGCACATAATAGTTGTGATTTTAGATCTGTGGAGGTATTTTCTTCCACTGATAAATGGAAAAGAAACCTTTCATTGCATTATCCCAATCAGACGTTAGAGCTCCAGCAGGATGGATACTATGGACTTATATAAGCAGAACAGAGAGGGCACAGCCATAGTCATTACTCCCTGTGAGCCTTACTTGCCTCTTACAGCCACAGGTATATATCTCCATAATCAAAGATCTGACGTAAGTCTGTTGGGGCTCCTACAGTTAATAATTGTGCTGCTTAAAGAGGAGCAAACCTGTATAAATAAGGTGGCTGTATAAATAATAAAAGATGTGGTTCTGAGCACTTGGAGCAGCAAAGATATATGAAGAGATGATTTATATGGTTCCATCTATTTGCAAAGAGTGATGGGTAATCTTGTTATTCTTGGTTAGTATGTGCCATGTAAATACTTTCAGCCTTAAATGAATCTGCAGTCTGGGCTCATGGACCCCCCATAATTAATCTACAGAATGTTCTCATGGACCCCCCATAATTAATCTGCAGAATGGGCTCATGGACCCCCCATAATTCAATTGTGCTCAAGGACCCCAATAAATTATCTGCACATGTGCTCATGGACCCCCCATAATTAATCTGCAGAATGTGCTCATGACCCCCCCCCAATTAATCTGCAGAATGTGCTCATGGACCCCCCTAATTAATCTGCAGAATGTGCTCATGGACTCCCCATAATTAATCTGCAGAATGTGCTCATGACCCCCCCCCCCCAATTAATCTGCAGAATGTGCTCATGGACTACCCTAATTAATCTGCAGAATGTGCTCATAGATCCCTCATCATTCATCTGCAGAATGTGCTCGTGGACCCCCCATAATTCATCTGCAGAATGTGCTCATGGACCCCCCATAATCTGCAGAATGTGCTCATGGACCCCCATAATCTGCAGAATGTGCTCATGGACCCCCCATAATTAATCCCCTGAGGAACAGAACAAAACTGCGAAAAGTCAAATTCCATGCTTTTGTTCCGCTTTAATGTAGATCAAAAGTCTAAAAAGACTTTTGGGCCACTTACAATGGTCCCTAAGGGGCATCCATTCTTTTGAGGGTGTATCAATAAAGAAAGTAGAGGCCGGCCAACATGTTCAACTAATTTTGAAGTTCCAGCGGCTTTTAAATGTGACATTCAACAGGAGAGCAGCATCCCCGGTCCCTCTACTTTGTGCGCCACTGGTGGAGGGCGCTCTGCTTAATTCCGCATTTGACCAACACAGGAATACGAAAAAAGCCTGGCCTATTACTTTCATGCCCAATAGCAACCATTGGCAACTGGTCGAAATCTTTCCTTAAAGGGATACTGTAGACAAACCAAAAAACAATGCTCACCTAACACTCAAAAGGCATGACGCATGAGCATACCATGTTCAGATCAGTGACAGTCTTCTAGGAGTATGAAGACAGAAAGGGGCGGCCTGGCAATAGGGAGACCCGGGCAAATGCACGGGGGCCGCACTGCTTTGGGGCAGTCTGGCCTGCTAACTTTACTAACCACTCCCATCCAATCTCTGCCTCCCCCTAGCCCCCCCCCATCACTGAAGCAAACCCAGCCCATTTAGCCTCATTCTTGGAGCACACTGGTTGACTGTCCGGGAAGCAGCAGAGATGACACTGGCTGATCATGGGCAGGGCAGGTGCTGGTAAAATCCCGGGCTGATTTTTGGCCCCAGTCCGCCACTGAAGACAGGAGTATGCCCTGGGGAATGTGCCTATCTGATTTGAGAGGGAGGAACAGAGCCATGCTTGGACGGCGCTTCAACATGTCTGGGGTGGGGGGCTAAAGTGAGCATTGTTCCTTTTTGTATGTTTGCCAGCAAATTCCCTTTAATATGCTACTGGCGATGAAGTTGTACACGTACAATGAGTAGGATCATCTCTTCCTCTGAGTTACTCGCAGTCATGAGCATAAACAAACAACCAGTTTTTTTTTTTTTTGAACAGTCTGGTACATTTTCTGGCAGACTTAGAATAAATGTTTGCCGCGCACTGAGTACATATCCATAGCATTCACCCACTCAGCGTCTCCTGACTCACAGCAGCACGCCAGACAGGGCTTAGCAAGGTGCTTGTGAACTCTACACAAATATCGGAGCAGCAGACACCACCTTTAAGACATGACAGACGATGAGCTTGTAGAGCAAACACTGATATCTGATTAAAAGATCCATCTGCAGAAACTGTCAGGTTCCTGCAATTATTACCTGGAGACAAATCGGGATTAGTAATGATCACCCACTGGGAACTAAGAGATGAAGCAATGTACTAAGCAGCTGTTTAATTACACATGACAATACTTACCTACAACCCTCTCAATGGAGAAACCATTTATCTGTTGCTGTACCTATACTCATAGGGATCAGGCACCCTGTGCAAAATGACATGAAGGCGCTTCCTAAACAGCTGGCGAACTGGCAGCCAGTGGATGTCCTCTGGTATCAGACATGTTGCTAGGGGTGAGTGGACCACTTTAAAGTGAACCAAAACCTGTATTTGCCATCCCTGAATTTAAAAAGACTCCAGGGCTGGCTGATTCCTTATTTCTGTGACATCCTACTGTGGGATGCCCATATTTGTGAAACCACC
Organism: Gastrophryne carolinensis; assembly: GCA_027917425.1. NCBI lineage: Eukaryota > Metazoa > Chordata > Amphibia > Anura > Microhylidae > Gastrophryne > Gastrophryne carolinensis. The sequence continues at coordinate 176,672,953 of CM051240.1, read as the reverse complement.
CGGGATTGCCAATATACTTACCTCACAAACATTCCCATGGTGCAGACATAGGCCACATCCCCGGTTATCCTGGCTGATGCACTGACGCACTGGAGGGAATTTGGGATGCAAGCTGCTCCCAGTTCTCTAAACCAGGCTCTGAACAGAAAGAGTACTATGCTCTGCTTCAAAATATCCAACATCATGGCTGGCCTTTGGGGTGTGCAGTGTCACGGGACGCCATCCCAGCCTCTTTGTAAGGGGGCGCCAGGAGCTCTCAAATGGAACGGCAGCCCTTTTGTTAAAAAATATCCCCATACCTCTCCTTCATTTATTGCATTTATTGCACATTTTTCCTCTTTTTTCAGCTTCGTCACTTCTTTCTCCATTTTTTAGCTTCCCTTCATCTCTCATATCCAGTCCTTTCTTTCTCTGATTCTGAGGAGTGCACTCATGAGCCGCCCTCCCATAATTCTCTGCAGTTTGCTCATGGACCCACCATAATTCATCTGTAGAGTTTTCTTATGCATAGTGCGCTCATAGAGACCCATAATTCTTTGGCAGAGTGCACTTGAGGACCCCCATAATTCATATGCAGAGTGCGCGCATGGACCCCCATAGTTCATTTGCAGAGTGTGCGCATGGACCCACATAATTCATCTGCAGAGTGCACTCATAGACACCCGTAATTCATCTGCAGAATGCGCTCATGGAACCCCACATTATTTGCCTGCAGAGTGTGTTCATGAACCCCCATAATTCATCTGCAGAATGAGCTCATGGACCCCCATAATTTACAGAAATTGCTCATGGGCCTCCAAAATTAATCTGCAGTCTGGGCTCATGGACCCCCCATAATTAATCTACAGAATGTTCTCATGGACCCCCATAATTAATCTGCAGAATGTGCTCATGGACCCCCATAATTAATCTGCAGAATGTGCTCATGCACCCCCCATAATTAATCTGTAGAATGTGCTCAAGGACCCCCCATAATTAATCTGCAGAATGGGCTCATGGACCCCCCTAATTAATCTGCAGAATGTGCTCAAGGACCCCAATAAATTATCTGCACATGTGCTCATGGACTACCCTAATTAATCTGCAGAATGTGCTCATGGACCCCCCATAATTAATCTGCAGAATGTGCTCAAAGACCCCAATAAATTATCTGCACATGTGCTCATAGACTACCCTAATTAATCTGCAGAATGTGCTCATGGACCCCCCATAATTAATCTGCAGAATGTGCTCAAAGACCCCAATAAATTATCTGCACATGTGCTCATAGACTACCCTAATTAATCTGCAGAATGTGCTCATAGATCCCCCATCATTCATCTGCAGAATGTTCTCGTGGACTCCCATAATTGATCTGCAGAATGTGCTCATGGACCTCCATAATCTGCAGAAAGTGCTCATGGACCCCCCCATAATTAATCTGCAGAGTGTTCTCATGGACCCCCATAATTAATCTGCAGAGTGCGCTCATAGGCCTCTATAATTAATCTGCAGAATGCGCTAATGTATCCACATAATTCATCTGCAATTAATTATAATTAATTATGAAGTGTGCATTCGGCCCCCCCAATAATTATTTTTGCAGATTATGCTTGGTCCCCCCAAAAATACATTTTGCACCATGCACCCACGACCACAATAATTTTATTTTTACAGTGTTCTTACTCCATTGTACCAGAGCAAGGGTGGACTGGTTATAAAAGCGCAGGGAGAATTTCTGGTGTAAAAAATGGGAAGGTCAGCACTCCTTAAAAATGTCCAATGCTTTATTATCAATTCCATAAAAAACATCTCCGTAGTAGATAAGCAGCCTAAAATCAATGTAAGACCCTGGCAGATGAAAAAATGCCACGCATTCTTACGCGTTTCAGACGCAAAAAGGGTCCTTAGTCATAGATAAAAGGGTGGCAAAGTGACAACATTTAAATAATAAATAATAAAAAAGTACTCACCCATAGTCGCAAAAACACAGAGCGCATCCGTCCCCGCCAGCCGCCGGAAGTCCAGTGACGTCGCTGATGATGCATTGAACCCGCGCTCCAATGGGGAGCTAGAGCTGGGAGCCAATCAGAGAGGGAATAACCTCTCGTCATAGAACGGTGAGCCGACACAGCAGCGAACGGTTGCCAAGCAGCAGCGACGCCGGACAGGCGTTGGCGGCGGGGAAAGAAGCAGCCGGGAATTGCGGGTAGAGGTGGTGTTATAACTACGGAATAAGCTGACCCCCTACTTAATGATATAAAATAAACAATATATAATAATAAGGGGAAAAAAGAAACCCCTAATAGCATTACAGCAAATGATGACAAACTATGTGTAATAAGGGGGAAAGAAAGACCCATAATAACATTGTAGTATAACAAAAATAGCATTAAAGCATATATGATAATAGCTAGAGAAGGATGCAGAACTATACAGAAGAATTAAAGAATAAATGATAAAGGTGCATAATGAAGAACACAAATTAGCTAGAGAGAAGAAAGCATTGTATATAGTGATCTAAAAGGAAGGGGCATATTAAATGGGAAGATATATCATATATAAGCAAATGGACAGATATATCATATAGTGAAACCAAAGCCCCAGAATTTAAATACAATTACAATAGAAGGAGGGAGGTGATAATTCCATACATATAACTGGGATAATCTGTTAGTTAAGAAGGAGATGTCCCATTTATAATTGAGACCCTGCGGGAAGCGTGCATTAAGGGTAAAAATCCAATAAGCTTCCCTGGTTAGTAATTTTTTCTGGATGTCGCCACCTCTCGGTCCCAAATAAACTCTCTCTATGGCATTCACCTTAATTTGAATGTCGCATCCTTGATGTTGTTGATAATTTATAATGTTTGGCGACATTAGAATTTTTTGTAAGATCAAATTTGCCAATGCCCTGTAAATGCTCCGATATTCGCACTTTTAGTTTGCGTTTAGTGCATCCTACGTATTGTTTATAGCAATGCATGCACGTGACAAGGTAAATAACTGATTTTGAATTGCAGTTGAGTAAAGATTTCACAGAGAAACTCTTGCCTGTGGCCGTAGAGGCAAACTTATTGCCTCTATTTACATATTTATATATGCATAAGCCACAGCGGGTGGTACCAAAGGGAAAGAATCCTGTGGTAGCAAGCCACGTGGAGTTCCCAGGGCTTGACATCTGAAAAAAACTGGGAGACAGGGAATTGGCCAAACTGGGGGACTTACGGCTCACCCCAAGGACCCCTTTGTCCACCACTGCTTGGAGGAGAGGGTCAGCTTTCAAGATAGGTAGATTATTCTTAATAATCTTACTAATCTTTGGGAACTCCAGAGTATAGGGAGTGCTAAAAGTCACTCCTTCAAATTGGTCCAAATGATTCCTACATTTTTTTATTGCCTAGAATAGTGTCTCTGGACTTGGTTAGAGCTATATCTCTGGCCCTGGATAACATCCAGGGGGGTATCCCCTGTCGACTAGCCTAGACTGTATTTGAACGGACTCCTCTAGGAAGGAATTCAAATGGGAACAGTTCCGCCTACTGCAGACCATTTCTCCAACTGGAATGGATTTGATGGTTCAGGTCATTGCAATTACATTGCAATTACAATATTCAATAAATGTTATTAGATCATCCTTAGTGCCATTCCAAATCAGGAACAGATCATCAATATTCCTATGAAAAGTGGTAATTGAGGATCTCCACTGATTGCTGTCCCCATATATGGAGTGGTGTTCCCACCACCCCATATATAAATTGGCTAGAGAGGGCGAAAAGGGGGCACCCATAGATGCTCCTCTCAATTGTAAGTAAAAATTGTCAAAAACAAAATAATTATGTTGGAGCAAAAACTCAGCAGTCATAATAATGAAGGAACATAAATCAAAGTTAAAGTCCGAATAATGTTGCAGATGGAATTCTAGGGCCTTAATAGCAAGATCATGTGGGATGAAGAGTAAAGGGACGAAACGTCCATAGTACAGAACAACGATCCTGACTCCCATGTTACACCAGACAACAGCTGTATAAGATGACCTGTATCATGTAGAAACCCTGGAAGTCTAAGCACCAAAGGTTGTAACATGGTGTCCATCCACTTACCCAGGGGCTCGTTGAGCCCCCCTATACCCGCCACAATGGGTCTACCCTTTGGAGGGTTGTCTTGTTTGTGAATCTTGGGTAAGTGATGGAACAATGGAATGACAGGGTTGTCTACCTTAAGGTGATCGGCTAGTTTGGGTGACAAGACACCCAAAGCAAGCCCCTCATCTACCAATTTGAAAAGGGAATCCTAAAACATTTTAGTCGAGTCACCAGTAAGTTTTTTGTAGGTGGCGGCATCGCTAAGTTGCCGTAATGCCTCATCACGATAGGTAAGCACGTTAAGGACGACCATTTTGCCACCCTTGTCTGCCTGTCTTATAATTATCTGATCATTGTTCTTAAGATCAGAAAGGGCCCTAGCCTCTTGCAATGACAGGTTATTCTTGCGACCCCGGAAGTTATCCAGTTTAAGAGAAAGGAGATCCCGTTCCACAGAGTCCTGGAACAGGGTCAAAATATCGCCCCTTGAATTCACTGGGTAAAAATCAGAATTACATATTTGAGGTGCCGGGGGGGCACTTACACATGAGAAAGCTGACCTCTGACCAAGTTCGAAGTGAAGTTGTTCAATATCCGAGTTTCTACACAATTCAGAAAAATTAAAAGTTGTGGATATATAGGTTGTATTTTCAGAGACATGGGTGTCATCAGGTGTTTTGATGACCCCATCTTGATGGAGATCCTGAATATCACCTATGGTATACCCATAGTATCACCCTTCTGATCAATTCTAATGTGGGAAAAATGGTGTTTTAATGTTAATGCTCTTATGAATTTATTGACATCTAAAAGGGTATGAAAGGGGTCAAAGTGGGTATCCGGGACAAAGGATAAACCCTTGGAAAGCAAAGAGATTTCTGCAGGTGATAGCACATGATCAGATAAATTCAAAACATTATTGGATCCTAATACTGGGCCCTCCGAGGGCCCTGTCTTGGGGCCACGTTTATGTCTGCGGCCATGTCATAATACGGGTTGCGTGCCCGTGACTGCGATCTTCTAAAGTGGTAGTGTCTTTAACTCTACTGGTTCCACAGGGAATGTGCCGGTAACCCATATCCCTGGTTTTCCGTGTAGTATCAGTGAAGCCCGCCGGGTCACAATTAGGCTAATATGAATCTGAATCGGATGTGAGAAATGTCACACGTTTAGATCTGACTGCTCGCTTCAAAATGGGTTTAGGGCTCTGTTTTCTGGAGCCATAAATGTTCCAATCATAAACTTTATTGTCCAGGTAATCATTAGTATCCCTTTGGTATTTTCGTTTCTTTGAACTCACAATGTTAGCTTCCAATTTTTTCCTGGGTATCCAACATTCTTCTATATAAAGTGTTGAAACTCTATACTGTTTTTCTGGTCTCCCAAGGGTGGATTTTTCAAGGGAAGATAATCAAGTCTCTGACCTTGATATTCCACCAAGATACTCATAAGTGAGGTAGGGACCTTTTTTATCCTGAGGCTACGGGGAATCATCCAGTCGTCGATATATTTTGAAAGGGTGGACATATCCCACAAGATTCGTGTCTCCTTGTTCAAGAGGTCCCCATGGAGTTTGAACAAGATTGTAAATCCACCTGGGACCCCGTCGATTCAGTCGATTCCTGTGGTTTTTGGGAAAAGGTGTCAAGTTGGGCCAATCGTTTACGCTTATCTGTAAACATGAAGTCCATATCCGGAACACTTTCGGGGTTGTTCAAAAAGGCTGCAGATGCTGGAGTAGCCATAGTATAGGATTCTCCGTGGAGAGAAACCAGGTGCAGTTTACAAGTGAGAAAAAGAAGAAGAGGTGTAAATGTACACTGGTGAGAGGGCGTAAGACCTGGGGCAGTCTCGAAAAAAATGGGAAGGTCAGCACTTCTTAAAAATTTCCAATGCTTTATTATCAATTCCATAAAAACATCTCCATAGTAGATAAGCAGCCTAAAATCAATGTAAGTCCCCGGCAGATGAAAAAATGGCACGTATTCTTACGCCTTTTGGACGCAAAAAGGGTCCGTAGTCATAGATAAAAGGGTGGAAAAGTGACAACATTTAAATAGAATAACAAGTACTCACCCATAGCCGCAAAAACACCGAGCACATCCGTCCCCGCCAGTCGCCGGAAGTCCAGTGACGTCGCTGATGACGCGCCGAACCCGCGCTACAATGGGGAGCTAGAGCTGGGAGCCAATCAGAGAGTGAATAACCTCTCGTCATAGAACGGTGAGCCGACAGCAGCGCACGGTTGCCAAACAGCGGTGACGCCGGACAGGACAGAATTTCTGGTGTCCTGCATGATTTTGGGGGCCGGCCCAATTCCCTATCATGCAGCCACTCTCACACAAAGCTTCCTCTCATATCCCTGTATCCCAACTTAGCCAAGACTCTCCAGCCTATTTTCTACTCCTGTAATGCTATAACCTCAGCATGACCACACTACCACAGGATCTGCCTCTACAATACTAAGGCTTCAGTTTCAATCCTTTAACTGTTGTCAAATCCACCTTGTTCATGATCTGTCCCTGCCCTCCGCAATTATTGGGGGCAAGGCATAACAACTCAAGGGTTGATCAGGCTGATGTTTGAAACCAGTCTACCCATTTACTAGAATGAAAAGGTCTTGATTTAAATAAATGTTATTTCACCCTAAAATAAACCTAGAAGCAAAGGTTTGCAGTTCAATCACCCCCTGAAGTCTTTAAGTACACATGTCTACCCATTTACTAGAATGAAAAGGTCTTTTTGATTTAAATAAATGTTATTTCACCCTAAAATAAACCTAGATGCAAAGGTTTGCAGTCAAATCACCCCCTGAAGTCTTAAAGTACCCATGTTCTCACCAGGAAGCAGGGGCACACTCTTGGGGTGGGGGAGCAACTCCCCCCCCCCCCCAGAATCTCCATTCCAAGCTCACAATTTACCTCATCCAATCTCTCTAATCTAAAGTTGCTATCTGATCCCTATCAGACCCCCACCCAATTGAAACTCCTGGGTGCTCCACTGGTCATGGTAGCACCAATCACAAATTTATTTGCACCAAAACAAACCCACAGGGGAGGCACATCAATATACACAATATATCAAATTTTATTCATAATTCCACAAAAACACGTATGACAAATAAGACATATTAAAAACCTTTTAGTATACACACACAACAATAATACATAAAGTGGGGTGTAGGCGAGAGGAGAGCAACAAATCCACAAATCTCAAGAAATTCATTCAATATTGATTACCATACTATAATTTAGAAAAAATAATCAAATAAATAAAGATAACAGTAATGCATCTGCTCTATCACAGAACCCAACCTATAATCCGGATCCTAATTGTAAAGAAAGAACTAGATAAATACTATCTCAGCAATATGGCCAATCATGAATCAACAATTAATCAAAACTACCAGTAATTAATACCTATAATAATAATATTAATAATAATATAAATACCTGAATACACAATCAAATCCAAAAGTGCAAGTGCAAAGTCATCATTATAAATACCACCATATCAAAATAACAACCATATTCCAAGACCTGTATACCATAATGATAATGAAACAAAAATAAAGGCAAACGTTAATCACAGTGGTGCCATGCAACATGGTCTCCCCACCGCCTGCCACCTCACATCGAGCCACGTGTTTCATGGGTCATAATGCCCACTTCATCAGGCACCAAGGCACCATGGTAGCACCAAGCAGCCAGAGAAATTCCTCTTCCTGGTACATGAATTTTATCATAATTATCACTGCTTTGCTTTGTTGGTTTTAGTGATATTTATCTAAGCCTGTATATTTTGACTAAGCAGCGTGTATTCGTATGTTCAGCCACACACATCCAGCATTACCCTTGGTAGGAGTAGTTACCCAGTTTGCACAAACTCCTTCATCAGCAAATGAATAGCAAGCTGAAGGCCCTCTTTTGCTCTATGTAATTTATAACAATTTGGAGGTCTCTGACATAAAAGGTCGAAGCCCTCATAATCACAGCCACTTATATTTTACTCACCCTGAGCAATTTCATGCATGCTTGCACAACCATAGGTTGAAGAGAGAGAAAACAGCATGCAAGGCCAATAGGTCAGTGTCATTACTTGTCTTTTATAGCTAAGTGTAGTACATTGGGTTAGGAGTACCCAGCTGTGCTCACAGATAGATAGACCGCTGTGCTATATGCACAGTATAGTAATAGGAGAAATAGAGGACCTTTTTTGAGGGGGGTCAGTAAACACAAGGCTGGAAAATTGAATTGCGATCATATTCAGTAGTAGAGCTAAGAAAAATAGCGGGTGGCAGAATCTTTCTTACATATATGGCTGTATTGGATTTGCTGCAATGCATTGGTGATGCATACACTAAGGTTTGTAAGTGATGTATTGCCCAGTTTAATAAAGTGCATCTAAGTTGGGAGCTAACTGATTGGGGAGCAAGATACTTCTGGACCTGACAGCAGTCCTATGCTGTACACTGCAGCCCCTATAAATATATATTCAGTGGCACTACATCACTGTTACTAGAAATGGCTCCTTAAACAGAGGAGAGACACAGGAGTGACTGTATGACAGTTGCTAGTGGCTGGGATCTAGGATCAGGGACTGGTAGAAATCAATTTTAGTGAAGAATATATCAAAATTCCAGCGGTTGGGCTTATAACCCAAAAATGAATATCTATTTTGGTATTTCTTAAATATATTTTTAACTGGTACACCAAACACATGCTTAGTAGATATATCCCCATAAATGCTCAATTTAATGTTAATGTTATCGTCTCTTTACTCCTACATACATGATTTTAGTCTAGGAGCTCTGGTCATAATTCCTATGGCCTATGCAGAAACATAATAAATGGTAACAACACTTTAAAGATGAAGAAGCACTGTTGCAGAGTCACTGTGATTCAGGACACTCTGCATTGTGAACCCTCCGCATTCCTCTGGCTGCCGCGTGTGACTGCGCCAGGAGTATGTGAATGGCTGGAATGGGCACACACAGCCATAAGGGAGTGGCCAATGACAAAGCTCTATCAGGATGTCCCAGTGAGTAATCCTTTTTAATGAACTAAACTGACTTGGCCTTATTGAGTTCAGTGGGGAAGAGTTCTGAAGGAGTTTGTAGCTTAGCATGGAACCTTTCAATGCCCCCCCCCCCCCGGCTGCGGGTCAGTTATAAGAAGCACCAAGGTATATATAACTGTATTTTTCCTACGTATAAAAAATGTACAGCTACCATCACTCAACATAGCAGGTGATGTGCTCTCCAAATGTATGTACATTTGTCATAGCCACATAAATACTTTCCTAAAGGCCTGTACTGTGCATCAGCTACACATGTCAAAGTTCCTGCCCAGGATAATAAATACATTAAAAGAAATGTAATTCTCACTTTTTCTCTCGGTAATATTCCATCAACCCTCTTCCTTGTGATGTCTGGCCACAATAATGGCCCACCTTGCAAATTAGTGTTGGTGGCAAAAAGTTGCTGCTTCCAAAATGATAGAAACTTGATGCAGCCTGGCCAAAGCAATATTGAATCAATGGGAACCCAAACTTGTGATGTTTGAGGGTGTGGTGGGGAGCACAGAACGGAGCTGGAAGTGGCTGTAAGTAACTTACCCCAGCCCCACAATCCAGTTCCTACCTGTGTCCCTGAGCCGGCCACAGAAAGATTGCATGGATCCAAACTTTGTGGTTCGGGTTTGCCCATCACTAAAGCTGTATGACACCCAGACAATGAATATTTTTCTATCGCCCAATTATGGCAGGATTCCTTTAAAAAGGACGCCAGGGCAGGCATATTCACTCCCTAACCGGGGTGTCCAGATGTGTGAAACCCCCCAGGTCGCCTAAAAACTCACCTTTGTTCCCAGTCCAATGGTGCATGCGCATTGTGAATTGCTGGCATGGGCACGGTGCCTGTTAGAGGGTAGCGGGGGATGCACATGCGTCTTAGGACCGGGAAGAGGTGAGCTTGTTCGGACGACCTGGGGGGTTTCACACAACCGGACACCCCCAATCAGTGTGCCCCGGGTGCAAGGACCAAAATCCTGGATTTTGATCCACTTTAAGAACAGAAAAAACTATGTTTATGAAGTGGCACCTTTCCTAAGCTAGTACAAGATGGGGCAAATATTGGTATTTGGAAAAATTGCAAACATTTGCACAACCTGTTTTAATAAGCATTTCCATGTACTGCACAGTTTTTATTTACTAAGCATTATTATAATATAATTTCTATTTGCTTTAATTGCCTATTTTGTTGACACTATTAAATGTGTGTCTTTTTATGTTTCCAAATAAATAAGAGGAATTGTGCAAAGGATTTTTCTATAAAAAAAAATTGTAAAAACATAAAAGCGAAGACTGTAACTGCAATGCACTGTATACATTAGGAGCAAATCTCATATCAAGCCATGGCCACGTTGGATAATATATATATAGACACACACACACACACACACACACACACACACACACACACCGTATTTTCACCCTATAAGACGCACCTGCCCTAAGATGTGCCTAGGATTTGGAGGAGTTAAATAAGAAAAAAAATATTCTAAACTGTTGTGTTAAAACACCTCATTACAGTCAGTGTGGCATTCCCCCCATCCCATTCCCATAGGCAGTGTGGCTGATTCCCCCACCCCAACGCTGACAATAAAGAAAAAAAATATATACTTACACGAGCCTCCCGCCGCGGACACCGCCGCCAGCCGATGACAGAGCGCCCACTTTCCACACTCTGGCCGCTGCCGGTACCGTCTCTAATTCTTCGGCTAGCATGCGCACACATCCGGTCCTGCAGACAGGACACAGGTCGCAGGCCACCTCCAATGCTGCATGGACCGGGTGTGTGCATGCCAGCCCGAGAATTAGCAGCGGTACCAGCAGCGGCCAGAGCGGGGACAGTGGGCGGGGTTCAGTGACCCTGCCTCTCCCTGCTTGCCGCTCCTTCATCGGCTGGCAGCGGTGGCCGCAGCGTGAGGCTCAAGTAAGTATATCTTTTTTTATTACTTTTTTGTTGTGTTTTTTACATTCGCCCAATAAGACGAACTGGCACCCCCCACCCCCCCACCCCACACACACACTTTTGGGGAAAATTAGTGCATCTTATAGGGCAAAAAATATGGTAGTTCATTTTTAACTCTCCAAGGATACAGTCAGGAAAGGCCCATTGTGCAAGACCACATGGCTATCCCAGGACAAAACAGGCCTCCATCCTGGTAGAAGTGAGCAGGGGCGCTGCCTCCCTTCGCCGGATAAAATGTGCTGTCTGCCTCCCCAGTGAAGCCCACTAACCCTCTAAAGAAGCAATATGACAGAGCTGAGCAGGTGGCACCCCACCTGGACCAGATAGAGCAAAGGTCCAAAAGACTTGACAAATACAATACAAAATGACAAATACGAAAAACATATGCCCCCCCCCCCCCCAGGAGGATGCTGAGCTTGTCAGCCTGTCACACCCATTCATATGTGGAGCTTGTCTTTCATAGTGACCACAGTTTATCTGACCTTAAAGGGTAATTACGCTTTCAAATACATTTTTTTAAGTTTCCATTACTGTGTGCCAAAATGATGTTTTCAATGTGCTAAGCTCATTTGTTATTTTCGATTTTGTTTGCAACAGTGTGTTTACTTTTATCTATGTACACAAAAGTAGTGATTTTGAGTACATATCAGAGACTTCCTCACTCTAGCTTGCTAATCATCTGATTTGCTAAGACAAGAACGACAGGTTTAACCCATTCTGCTGAAATGAAACTTCTTCAGTTTGGAAGGATCACAGTCTTGTGTTCCAGTAGGGTAACTGACAGAGTTCTCAGCTGGATAGGGCATTAGGATGCTTAGACTTAGCCAAAGCTGCTGATTACATCACCTATTACACTGGAAGAATTGTGGGACTTGTAGTCCTAACACAAGTGATTATTTTACATTCCAGTAAAGGAACGCAGTACAAAATGGGAGTTACCCTTTAATTTGTGCATTTTTCTGTGCTTAAGATGTGTCTCCTGAAAGACGTATGATATGTTAATATGTTACCCCTTCCAATGCTATACATTATACATTACACATGATAAAGAAATAAGTCATCCAATGGAACAGACATTTTACAAGAAGGTAAAGGCTTCTGATTCACATGGCTTACAATTCTAGATGATGATGGGGGGCAATAATTGTCTCCTGCTTATCTCATGTCTACAGCCATCCCTTAGGATTCTGCCTCCTCGTGTTTTTCTTTTCTTGATGTGTTTCAGAGAGAGTGTCTTGCCTGTCACTGCCTATCACTATGACTTTTCTCTGTGTTTTTGACTTATTTTTTTAACGCTAATGTCCCCAATGCTGGTCTCCGGTGAAGATGGCGGGGGCAGTTGCCATGTATGCAGGACATGTCTATGGAGAAAGGATGCGGTAGCTAAGTGTTCTGGTACATCAGCTCACTGTAGCTTAAGAAATGCAAGATGCCTACAAAGAGCATGCGGCTGCCCTATTTGTGTACAGCCATCAGTTCCCCTGACAGCCGAGAACTGTGTATTCCCTCCACATCTCCACTATTTACCTTCTGTGGTGTTTGTTTTCTAAAGCAATGACCATTTAATATTTTACATGTGGCATTGTGGAGGATGCTCTCCTGAGGGTCCCTCACATCTTGTTTGTAGCACATCAGTCCATTAAACTCTGCATTGTCCTGCCATCAAGCATCCTCGGGAGGAAAGCATCTGACCTGAAAAGGCCCCTTACAGAAATAAAGTTTCACTTCCTATCAAGAGGCATGTTTGTTTCCCGCAAAGATTAATAATCTATTAGCCTTGGCTTTACATCGTAATTTATATCTGCTGGTGTACAGCTTAATTGGCATATTGTAAACCTTAAATCTTTTTGAACAAAAGTAATGAGAGTTAATTGTAACTGCTTTGCAGTTCTTTCAAGTGGTGCCTAATGTTCCCATCCAATGTTACTGTGGTTTCACTTGTCATGTTACTTTCTCTTTTCCAAGTATACAGCACGTCCTGTTTCACTAAATTCTTTACGCTTGGGATATCCCGCCACAAGGTGGCGCAGTGGACTGCAGAAAGACTTATGGTATCTCCCGGACCTATAAAAGGACAGGAACCTCCCACTAATTCCCAGTTTCCTTCTGCAGTCAGGACTGCGAAGATAGAAGATGGCTCTCTATTTTACGTAGGCGAGCGGGGCTTACCAGCCTGCGGCTCTGCAGGGCTATTTCCACCCGTTCTGGACCCACTGTCTCCCAGCCTCGGCTGCCTGGTTCGGGTGAAGGTAGGATTGCACCAGGTAGGTGCTTTAGGAGCGCTGCTCCAACTGCAGTCCCTGCACCTACACGGGTAGGCGGTTCAGGCTTATGGTGAGCCCCTTTCTGCCTTATTATTGTGGGCCTTCCCCCCTCCTTCCACTGCCCCCCCTCCCCCCTAGCTAAGACATGCCTGGGTGGGCCTGCCGCTGTTTTTCCCCACCTCGCTTTCTCCCTGGGGAGCTCTCCGGGGGGGGGGGGGGGCTTAGGCGGTGGTGTCCATATTAGTGTTTTTGTCTGTTTTTTACTTGTTTGTGTGCGCTCGCTGCCACACCGCTTGTACGCCGCTCCGTGGCTGGCGGCGACATTCTCCTTGTGTCTTACTACGCTGTCATTGGCGCTGGGGGGTCACGTGGATCGCGATTCACGCTCTTCGGGGGGGGCGGTCCCGCAGATGACGCCTTTTGCATCATTCCTCCGCGGCCCGCCCCTCAAGGTCCGTGCGGGCGCCATTTGGATTTGAGACTTCTCCTTTTGTCCGTTGGTACTGCGTTGCGCTGCTGGCCTGCCTGGATTGTGTGATCGGCTTATTGGTCTGTGAGTTCCCTTCTGGGTTGTATTTCGCTACTCTCGCCGCATTATGGGATTGTTATGTGTGGTTTTCTTATGTCTTTCAGACGGGATAAATGTGACTGTGGTTTTTCCCGGCCCTCTTCCCTTTCATCTCCCACCTTCCCTAGCGGGGTTTGGGGCATCCTGGGTGGCTCTTGCTAGCCTTAACCCTATACTGGCTTTCGCCCCCACTCTAATCACCATATGGAGGCTTTCGGGGATAATGTGCTTGGGGTTCCTTCGGGACAAGCCCAGCTGTGTGCCGCGTGTGGGGTATCCCCTGTGAGTGACGGTGTCAGGGTATGTGTGCCCTGCGCCCAGATGGTACTTGCGCTGCAGTCTGGGTTACCTGCTACGCTGCTCAGCTCTGCGCCCCCTTCTACATCTCCTACCCCCACGCCTGCATTAGTGAGGGACATGCTAGTGGGGAATCACATTATGACTTGGTCTTGCGGGTGGCCAGCCTGGAAAGGCATATGGCTGGCCCGGTCCCCCATAAGGCTTCTGGCAAGAAGCAGCATTTAACTCCCGCTGTTTCACTTTTTCCTGAGGAGGATGAGAGACAGTTCTCTTTCTCTGGCCTGTACCCCCTAGAAGAGAAGGAACTTTTCTCTGATTCTGATTCCTCTGAGTAGCAGTAGGAGATTTATGGTGGTGTCGGGTCTCCTTTGGGAGAAGACCCATGGTCTCCTGAGGATACTGACAGGCTGTTGGCTCACATTTTTGAAGTACTGTGTATTACACCTCCTGTCCCCGCCTAAATGGCAGCAGGGTGAGCTTTTTCACACTGTTAAACAACGCTTGGAGTTCCCTGAGCAGATCCACTTTAATAATTTGGTGCTCAAGGAGTGGGAACGTCCTAGCAGATTGCCCGCGGTGCCTAAGAGTTGGGACAGGAAGTATCCATTTCCTGCTGATGTGGTTAAGCGCTGGTCGTGTCCCCCCGAGGTGGATGCTCCCGTGCTTGGGTTGTCCAATACCTTGGTCATGCATTCCCCTGACACTTCTACTCTGAAGGATGGTGAGGACTGGCGTGTTGATCAGCTGGCCTGTCATGCATTTGCTTGTGCAGGGACTGCGCTGCGCCCTGTGTGCACTTCTGCCATCACGGCTCTTGCTATTAAAGGGCTACTCAAGTGCCTTCTGGATAATGCCTCGGATGCCAATAGGGGGGAGGAGTATAGATCCCTCCTGCTTTGCTATGAATTTGTGGCATTTATTCTTTCTGCTATGGATGATGCGGTCAGGATGTGTGGTAAGTCTTCTGCCCTTTTGGTGGCTATACGCCGCTTGGCTGCATCAGTGGGCGGCTGATAATGCTGCTAAGAAGGCTCTCACTGGTTTCCCCTTTACTGGGCTACAGCTATTTGGGGAGCGTCTGGATCTGTTTGCCAAGGATAGTAGGCTGCCTCGGGGGTCTGGTTCTTCCCTCCCCTCCTTCCATGCTCCCAGGTCCGGTCGGGGTGCACCATTTGCGGGGGCACGTAGAGACCCTTGGGGCCGGGGTAGAGGCCTTGATCGCCCCGGTCTCTCATGGGGTCCCAAGTCCAAATCTTCCCCCAAGCCCCCTCAGGCATGAGAAGGCGCCCTCACCCATTTGGGTGGGGGCGGTTGCGGCTTTTTGCTCACGTTTGGAGACTGCGCATCTCAGACCGGTGGATTCAGGAGGTGGTGTCCTCCTCCGGATACAAGATAGAGTTTGCAGCCTGGCCGCCCCCAAGATTCATCAGATCCCGGATGGTTCAAAGCCCCCTGTCAGCTCAGGGCTTGCGGTCCAAAGCCTTTTGGATTTGGGTGTCATCTGTTCTGTGCCTTCCCAGGAAAGGGGCAGAGGCTTCTACTCCAATCTGTTCACGGTTCCCAAAGAGAATGGGTCCCTGAGGCCCATCCTGGATTTGAAGCGCCTCAACAAATTTGTCAGGTTCAAGCATTTTCGCATGGAGACTCTGCGTTCGGCGATCATTACCTTGCGCCCGGTTGATTTAATGACTTCTGTGGACATCAAAGATGCTTACCTTCATGTTCCAATCTTTCCAGGTGATCAGAGATTTCTCAGGTTCGCTCTGGAGGATCAGCACTACCAATTTGTGGCCCTACCGTTCGGTCTTACCTCGGCTCCTCGGGTCTTCACCAAGGTGCTGGCGGGGGTGATGGCTCTGTTGAGATCTCAGGGCATTCCATCCTTCCTTATCTGGACGACATTCTGATTGTGTCTCAGTCCTTCCATCAAGCCGAGCTGGATACCCAGATGGTGGTCTCCACACTCGAGTCCTTCGGTTGGGTGATCAACTTTCCCAAGTGTTCTCTGTCTCCGTCCTTGGTGAGGTCCTTTCTGGGCATGACTCTGGATACATCTCAGGTCAAGGTTTTTCTGCCTCAGCAGAAGGTTGAGAGCCTGCAGACGCTGGCACGGTCTCTTTCACTTTCTTGCCCTCACCCCTCCATTCGGCAGGGGATGCAGCTGGTGGGCCTGATGGTGTCATGCTTCGAGAGGGTTCCCTATGCTCAGTTTCACATGAGAACTCTTCAGTTGCACCTCTTGTCAGTTTGGGATCGGGACCCTGTGTCCCTGGATCAGATATTTGTTCTGTCCCCTCTGGTCAGTCAGTCCCTCTCGTGGTGGCTGGACTCAAGGAATCTCCTACTGGGCAGGACCTTTCTGCCCCCGTGCTGGGAGACTGTCACGACAGTTGCCAGTCTGACAGGTTGGGGGGGGGGGGGTTTGGAAGTCTCTGAAGTTCCAGGGTCAGTGGGACCCTCAGGAGGCCCATGCTCCCATCAACATTCTGGAACTGCGGGCGATAAGGTTGGTTCTTTTCCAGTTGACTCCGCACCTTCGAGGTCGGGCTGTTCATATCCGCTCGGACAACCAGACGGTGGTCGCCTATATCAATCATCAGGGAGGGGTTCGGAGCAAGCGAGCCCTCAAGAAAGTGTCTCTGATACTGTCCTGGGCGGAGGAGAATGTTCCCTGCATATCGGCAGTTTACATCCGGGAGTGGAGAACCTGGAGGCAGACGCAAGGGGATGTCTCGGCTGGGGGAGTGGTCCCTCAGCGACAGGGTTTTTCACTCTCTGTGCCACCGCTGGGGTCTGCCGGATGTGGACCTGTTTGCTTCACGTCACAATCACAAACTTCCATTCTTTCTCTTTCTGTCTCAGGATCCTCTGGCCTTTGCCACGGATGCGCTGGCAATGCCTTGGAAGGGGTTTCGGCTCCTCTGTGTGTTCCCTCTGTTTCCTCTCCTGGGCAGGGTCATGCGCAAGATAGCCCAGGAAGGGGTGCCAGCCATTCTGGTGGCCCCCTGTTGACCAAGAAGGATATGTTCGCAGACATCGTGCAGCTGGCAGTAGATCAGTACGTCCTGCCCAAGGATCCAGACCTGCTCACTGCCATCCCAATTTACAAATGCTGGCTTTGACGGCTTGGCTGCTGAAACCTCCATCTTGATGGAAAAGGGGTTGCCCGCCTCTGTTGTTGATACCATGATTAGGGCTAGGTAGAAGTCCTCGTCCTTTATCTACTACAGGATCTGGCATGCTTACATTGCCTGGTGTGAGTCCAGATCTCTTCCCTGTCGGGTGTTTTCTATTCCCAGGTTTCTGGAGTTCTTGCAACATGGTTTGGATTCGGGCCTTCAGCTTAGTACCCTCAAGGGTCATGTTTCAGCTCTGGCAATTTTTTTTTTCCAAAAATCTTTTGCCAGTCACCGACTTTTTTCCAGGGGGTTTCTCACATGCGTCCGCCACGTAAGCCTATGTTACCAGTTTGGGATTTGAATCTGGTGTTATCTGCTTTGCAGGTTCGCCCCTTTGAGCCTCTCCGTGAGGCCGCTTTGCCCAGTTTGACTCTTAAGGTAGCCCTTTTGGTGGCTATCACTTTTGTCAGGCGTGTTTCTGAGTTGGCGGCTCTTTCCATCAAACCTCCTTATTTTGAGCGACACCAGGACAAGGTGGTGTTTCGGATTATGCCTGATTTCTTGCCTAAGGTTGTGTCTGCTTTTCATCTCAATCAGGACATTAGCCTCGATTCAGAGACACAAAAAAAACTTCCGTTTTCGTGCCGATCTGTTTTTTTTGTGAAATGTTTCCATTCTCGTATGAGCGTAAGAGCGATTCTATGCATGCATTGAAAACCTTCTGTAAAGTTTCCGTCCGTTCGTACGGCAGATTACGAATTACGAGGATGTCATTTTCCATCCAGACTTTTCCGTTTCATTTCCACATGTTACAACGTAGGCTTTCGTTTTTGCCCTTTTCCCATCGTATCCTCCAACGAATCCTTTACGTTTCCCGATAGATTCTGTTTCCATTTTACAAAAAATAATCGTCCAGACGGAATCCTTACGATCTTGCGCCTGCGCACTACAAACTTAACTCATTAAAGTGCTCGCCTACATATTTGCCACCCTCACTTCTACTACAATGTTTAGCTAAATCACTTAGCACTATCCTCCATCTTCCCTTTTGGAACCTTAAAGCTCACCCAAACCACTTCTCGGTCATGTGAATATTCATCTTTAAATATTTCTGGGCCCATTAGTTTGGTGTTAATGTATTTTGTAAATGAAATGACACTGTAACATTTTTTGGGATGCCATCATAAAATATAAAATGTATCAACATTTTGAAAATTTTACATTTTTACAACTATAAAAAACAAAATACATAGCAATGGCAGGCCACAGAACATTATTCTTCATCTGTGGTCCCCAACGAGTTGCGCAGCTCCTGCATCTCGCCCACCAACTGAAGGAACCTGACACTCAGTTGTGCCACTCTGGCACGTCTGGTCCCTGTTAAAAAACGTAAATTAAAATATTGGTATAACCTTGTTGGGGTCATACTGCAGTGCCCCCCCCGGATGGTCCAAACACCTAAATCTGGACTTCAAAAGCCAGAGGGCCCTCGCCACCACGGCCCAGGTTTTGCATAGTGCCCGATTAGAGAACCCCTGGCCCGCATTCTGCAGGCAAAGAACGGGCATCAGGAGCAAGGGCGAGTGGCACATCTTGCAGTTCCTGCAACCAAATATAAAATAATTACACAAAGCAAAGGTAACCAACTAAAACAATAACTCCTACAACACATTAAGATTCAAGTTCAACAATCCAAATATAATTCACAAAGGACATAAGTCTAAAAAAATATAGCAATTATATGGGTGTGTGGAAAAATAAATGTTTACATGCTAAGGACTAATTTAGGTCAGCATTAAAATGCATCTATAAGGCATACATGAAATGTATTGATTCAGGTATGCATTGCTATACAATTTATGGGCTCGGCCATGCTGATACATGCAATGCCTTGGTGCTAAAGGCGCGCAGGCTCCTCCACATAGCCGCAAAACATGTTCAACAATAGCAATCCGAGCCCTCAAAGGTCCCGTAAGTGGATCGGAAATGAAATGGATTTATAGGGTGGTGATCCGTCGGAATCAGCTCTCTGAATCAGACAGAAACCATCCCAACAACGGAAGTTATCCGAACGAACGGAAAATTTCCGATTTTGTTTGGAAATGTTCCGATTTGCTTCCGTTCATCGAAAGAGCATATACACATTTTCCTGAACGTTCGTGCGAGTAGAAAATGGACGAAAGAAAGCAAAAAAATGACAAACACCCACCAAAACTTTCACAGACAGCTATGGAAGTCCGGACGAATGTGTCTCTGAATCGAGGCTATTGTTTTGCCTTCCTTGTGTCCTAATCCTTCTAATTCCAAGGAGCGGACTCTGCATTCTTTAGATGTGGTCAGGGTTCTGAAGTTTTACTTGGTCGCTACTGAATCATTCAGGAAGACTGATGCTCTTTTTGTTCTTCCTTCTGGACCTAGGAAGGGTTTGCCTCCGGCTAAGTCCACTATCAGCAAGTGGATCAGTCAGGCTGTGATTCAGGCCTATTCTGCTAAGGGAAAGGAACCTCCCTTCCGCCTTACTGCTCATTCCACTCGTGCTATTGGTGCCTCCTGGGCTTTTCAGCACCAGGCTTCTGTTGAACAAGTTTGTAAGGCCACAACTTGGTCTTCTGTTCATACTTTTTCTAAGTTTTACAAGGTTGATGTTAGGGCCTCAGCTGATGCTGCTTTTGGCCGCAAAGTTCTTCAGGCGGCAGTGGTTTAAACTGCCCGCTGTTGTTCTTGGGGATCCCACCCTACTTTACAGACACTGCTTTTGGATGTCCCAAGCGTAAAGAATTTAGTGAAACAGGACGTGCTGTATACTTGGAAAAATACAATTCTGTGAATACTCACCTGTAGAATTGATTTTGTAGTATACAGCACGTCCTGTTTCACCCCTCCCTTGTTATCATTTTTCTTGGTTACCTCTGTATGGTGATTTGTTCAAATGTTTGATTGGGGTTCCTTCATTTTTATTCTCCCGGCTTCTTGTCTAACTGCTTTGTAACACTGGGAATTTGTGGGAGGTTCCTGTCCTTTTATAGGGCCGGGAGATGCCACAAGTCTTTCTGAAGTCCACTGCGCCACCTTGTGGCGGGATATCCCAAGCATAAAGAATTTAGTGAAACAGGACGTGCTGTATACTACAAAATCAATTCTACAGGTGAGTACTCACAGAATTGTATTTTCTCTGCCTGTCATATTTGCCGCTGCAGCTTCATTCCGCTATGTTGTCTTTCTAGCTGCTGCTTTTTACTGCTTTTTACACTGTTATCTTTAGTGCACTTCTTTAATTTTTAAGACCACCACTCCCCTGCTCCAATAAGCTGTCATCCTTACCACTGCTTCTTCTTTTGCCATGCTACCATCCTCACCAAACCTTCTCTCTCCATCAGCTGTCAACCTTACTACTGCTGCTTCTTCAACTACCATTCTATAATCCTCACAGAACCTTCTCTGCCAAATGGGTGTCATTCTTGCCAGTGCTACTGCTTCCTCTCCTGCCGGGCTAACATCATCATCGCAGTACCTTCTCTTCCCATCAGCTTTCATCCTTGCCAATGATGCTTCATCACATACCAGGCTATCATCCTCACAGACCCTTCTCTGCCCAGTGGCTGTCATCCTTGCCACTGTTGCTTCCTCTCCTAGGCTGTCATCATCATCATCACAAGGCCTTCTCTCCCCATCAGCTGTCATCCTTGCCACTTATGCTTCTTTGCATACCAGGTTATCATCCTCACAGAACCTTCTCTTCCCAGTGGTTGTCATCATTGCCACTGCTGCTTCCTCTCCTGTCAGGCTGTCATCATCACAGGCCCTTCTTTTCCCATCAACTGTCATCTTTATTTCTGTGGCTTCTTCACCTGCTTTGGGGGGCTGGTCATAGGGAGACCCAGGAGAATGCCCGGTAGGACGCACTGCTTCAAAACCAGTTGGGCTTTTGCTTCTTATGCCCTCAGTCAATTCCAAGAAACCCCTGAGCCTTGGAGGACACTCGGACTCCTGCGCTGGATTTTTGGCCACAGTCTGTCCCTGCCTGCCATGCTATTATCCTCACAGAACCGTTTTGCCCAATGGCCTCATTGTTGCAAATAAGATAATATCCAAATGGTGCTTTAGAACTGAGGGTAGGGTGGCATTACTGTACATGACCTCAGTGACCTTGGTTAAGAGACCCTGTTTCTTTTTAGTAGTAAATGTAGTGCTTGATTCTCTTTATTAATGAATAAAGCACAAAACATAAGGGTACACCTGCTTAGGTTTTGGATTCTAATCAACCCTTACTCGAGGGCTATACTATACGGTATACATTCCTGCAAATGGTCTATGACTAAGGACCCAAAAAACCCACAAAAGCTATCAAAGGAACCTTCATTGCCTAGATCTTTACTTTACATCTGGCTTCATGGATGTTGTTGCGCATTTTTAGGCAGCATGTTACCTTTAGATAGACTAAATATGGGTTTCCCAAACTTTTTAAATCAAGTACCATTTTGCATTTTCCATTTATATCACTGACAGCCTGGGTGGTGTGTATGGGTTTCAGTAAACTATAATCCTGGTTAAAAATCAATTTTTAACAAATCCATTGGACCAATCACCCCTGTGGCCGGCACAGAATCTAAAAGATTTCAGGACCGCTAAACTGCCCCCAGGGCATCCTATATGCCTCGATGTGTGAAACCCCCCCACGGCTTCTTTGCAGCTGTGGAGTACTTGCTCTCACTCACCCAGCCTATCTGAATTACTGGGCGTGGGGAGCGCGCACTCCACAGGGGAGCCGGGGATGTGGCCACGGGCTCGCCTATGCTGGCACGAAGTTAGTATGCACAGCATAAAACACTGATTAGACTAGCGCCTGCGCATGCCCCGTGGGAAAGGGGAAAGTTGACTGAAAGTGGGTGATCTGGGAGGTTTCCCACAGGGGGGCATTATACATCGGGATGCCCCCAGGGCAAGGATCAATTACCACGATAGTTGAAATCCTGGTGATTGGTCTACTTTAAGCCATTTAAAGGGAATTAAGTAATTCTTCTCTACTCTAAGTGAACTAAAACCCAGGATTTTCACTATCCCGGGATTTGGTCTGTCCCCCTGGGCACCTCGGTGTAGGTTGCCCTGCTGTGTGAAACCCCCCAGGTCACAGAGTCCACTTACCTGTCCTTGGGCCCTTGCTGTGGATGAGGCAGCTGCCTCGAATCCCAGCTGCACTTGTGAGTGGCGCTGTCATCATTCGGCTCCCTTTGGCTTTGCGCGGCCCTGATTCGGGTTTCACATGCCAGTTTGGGATGCCCCCTGGGGAAAGGAGTAAGCCTGTCCTGGAGTCTCATAGACTCCAGGGTGAGTTATGGTCCACTTTAAGGAAACATCAAGGATCGCCTGAGGTCTGAGCTACAGTAGCTCTGAGATTTATTTGTAGGTCATCATACGGACGGTTACATAAAAACGAAAGCAACTCTGGGAAAAGATTACAGTAAACATGAAAGGGTGTTTAAACTTAGTAACAGAGAAGATAATTAGTGTAATGTATTCACATTCAGGAAGTGGGATAAGTGGAGCAACTTGTTTATTAGAAGATTTCATACGAAGCCCCCGCGTATTTCCAGAACCAAATTCAGTTAATAATCAGTTTCCTGTTCCAAATGGCGATTTATTATTTCTGGAAAAATCGATGGCTATTCACATCCATGGATCATTTTATTCAACAAGTGGGAGTAAGTAATGTTGAATAGTTTGAACTGCTACAAACAGGTCAATAGTGTATCACTGGCAATAGGAGAAAGAACCATTACAGGCAAGCATGATACTTCAACCTTAATTGGAGTGCTATGGCGTACAAAGGGCCTAATGATAAACATCCACATTAATTTGCTAAATACCTAGATGAGGGGTTACTTATACACATGGCTTAAGAAAATGTTGGGGTGACAGGTATTGTATACACCATTCTGCTTGTATGGGGGGGATCTGCTAAACTCCAATGGCCTGATCCCTGAGCTAACCTGTTCTGAAATAATTATTGCTATTGTAATTCTTCTGATGCATGTAGATACTTTTACCCATCATGCAATACGTTAGACAGATACTGCTTCTGCCCCCCACCCAGACAGCAGACAGGCATTGGAAAAGAGCAGATCACCCTTTTATAAGTGTAATTATTATGCTCACAAATCTACCCTTGTATTTTATTTCTCCCAGTAGAAGAAAATCACAAGCTGGCCAGATTTTTTTTTTTTAAGTTGAGGTGTTTTTAGCTTTTCCTCTCTATATTTATTTGTAATTTATAATATTTTGTGATTTTTGTGATACAGCTCCTTTAAAGTAAACCTGTAATACATTTAAAAGGTATCAATTATTATACCCATTACAGCACATGCTCGTGGACCTCAAAATCCCTCAAGCTTAAAACTGATTTATAGGTTTAGCACTACTCGCTATTTTATTATGATGACTCGTGAAAATCATGCAATACGGAGGAACTAATGTATTCATTTTAATACCAATAAAAACATAAAAAAATGTTATGCTTTCCGAACCTCTTCTGCAGTTAATATAACATGGGGTACAAGAGATGAGAGAATGCTGGGGGAGTTGAACTTTCCAGTGTTTCAATATTCCTTTTAGAGATTTTTGTGGATGGTCCTCCCAAATTGGGACACCCAAAGGTGGGGTATGCCAGAGGAATAGCTAGGCTTTCTGGCACCTGTGGCAAAGATTCAAAATGGCACCCCCACCTGTTCTTAGGCCCCTCTGACCTGCTGCACTCGGGGCAAGTGCCCCTCCTGCTCCCCCTAGCTACTCCCTTTAGGTATGCAGTGGTCCTGAGGGCCACAGTATATATATTAACGACCATGGATTTTTTCACTGGTCAACTTTGAGATTAACTTTTTAGAGAGTGTGGTTATGCCTCATTTGTTTTAGGAATGGAGGGATATGAATAGGGGCTACATGTAAGTGCCTCCCTTGCAAAGTATAGTACAAAACAAAAATGATCCTTTTTTCATTTTAGGATGGTGCCCACAAAACATACATATGCACACAACAGATGGACAGAAAAACACAGGAAATGCAAGTGAGATTTAGAGAATGGGAGAGAGAGAGCAAGAAAAGGGTAAAGCAGGGGAAGGAAATGAATAGAGTAAATTCTGAAATCAAAGAGAGAGATGCAATACCGAAATTAGAGAGAGATGAAGGGAATACAGGACTAAACAAGGCAAAAAATAAACACGGAAAAGGGGGAGACAAGAGGAGGTGGATGGAACACTGGAAAAAGAGAAAATAAGAGGAGATACTGAACAGAGAGAAAGGTAAGGGGAAGGTGAAAACACAGAGAGATGGATAGAAAGTGGCATAAGAGTTCTTGGAGTTTATTCATGTGCAAACGGGTGAAAGGAAATTATAAAAAAAAGAAAAAAAGAAAAAGAGGTTGTTAAATAGAAGAGATATAATCATGAAAGGAGAAATAGGTGGAAATAAGAACTAAAAGAGGAAATGTAAAAAAACTGATGAAAATGTGGATAAGGATTGAAAAATGGAAGGTACAGATTTGGCATTGTTCAGAGTGATCTCTCCATTGTGCAATCGAGAGGTCACTCACACATCAAAAAAGTGATTATGGGGCTTATTTTTGATGTGCGCAGTTTAGCATTTTTCTGATGGCTAGTTATGGAGTGCCTGCATTTTTGCCTTTTCTGGCGCTGTGCTGTGGATTTCAATGGCGCTAGAGCTCACAGCACTAGATTCTAACTAATTAGCTTTGATGCAGTAGGTATTGGCCGGCTTGTGTCAGCATCTGCTAGACCCGTCTGCTGATTATCCCAGCACCAGTGATAGTACCTCTGTCTTTTCGGCGCTGCACAGCGTATTTATTAATTTTTCCGTCCTTGAAAAGATTGACGCTGCATTCTTCCAGCGCTAGTCTGTGTTTCACCATTACAGTTACAAAAATCACTGCTGAGGCCAAGCTTTACAGTGCATT
This sequence comes from Gastrophryne carolinensis, assembly GCA_027917425.1. Lineage (NCBI taxonomy): Eukaryota > Metazoa > Chordata > Amphibia > Anura > Microhylidae > Gastrophryne > Gastrophryne carolinensis. The sequence goes on along the minus strand of CM051240.1, from coordinate 176,647,643 downwards.
TAGTCTGTGTTTTAGTTGTTATGCAAACTACACATTTTAAACCAAAAGAGGCCACGAAAAACAATTTTTCTATTAAATAATTGTCATTTGGTGACATCTAGGTCCAGCATTTCCATTAATAACAAGTCTCAATGCAAGTTCTGTACAAATAAATGTGTGTAATATTAATTATAAACAGAAAACACTTCAATCCAGTTCTGCCCATTGATCTATGGGATCTTGATTTATGGCATCGGTTTCAACTGGTGCTGCTTTAACCAGAGCGCCCGACGCTGTGACCCTTTGGGCGCCAGTGTTAGATAGACTCTATCTGAATTAGACTCTAGCTGGCGGCCTCATTGGTGCAGCCTGTTTTTTGTTTCTTAAATTGCACAATGAGTGCCACTGAGGCCAAAATAGACACGTTATAAACTAGGCTGTATTATGTAATAACAGGCACATGGCTGCTATACAATGTATCACAACCACCACACATGAATGTGCTGGAGGTGACTATATCCAAATACAGGAACACATGGAGAAATATTTACATACATAAGAAACATACAGAAATATTTAATACATTTGCCTATAGTGGGAGTGCAGTGGTTATGACTGATTGATCAATTTTATTTTGGACATTATTGGGAGTTATAGAGAGGTCTATTATATTTCACTGCTACACCATATTTAATAAAAATCCAAAGAAATGTTATAAATAATTGACCATTATTAAATATATATATATTAATATATTAAATATTGTGATTGTGTTTGCTATTCATTGTAACTCAGCATGGAGCTCTCTTGTTACATTATAAACAGCAAAAGCACATCTAGCTGTAACCCTGTAACACATCACAGGGCTAACCAGCTTTTTGCAATGTAACAGCAAGACTCCGTACAGCTTGTTACATTGTACAGTGCAGGTAGAGAGGCAGCAGTGTGAGTTTTTAAACTCCCTTTCTGAGATTGATTACAATAAACTCCCCAAATATGCAGCCTTAGGGAGAAAAACGAAGACTGAAAAAAATAGACCTACTCAGCTAGCTGAAAAATTACTCTATGAAAATGGTGGGTGATCTTCCCACTTTACAGAGCAATTTGGACTGTCCCCTGTGCGATTGCACAGGTTGCATACCCCTAAGGCCGGCCAAGACCAAGTCTTGCCTATCAGCTTTTCCCATCCGTTCACTTACAGTCTTTCTTTCAACTTTGAGCTTTGCTTTCCCGTCACAAACAAATAAAAATAAAACTGTCACTTACAGGGAGTTGTTTTGAAAACCAGATCATACTTGTGGGCAATTTTAAAGCCTTCTGTAGGCTATATGTGGATCAGGATTAGAGAGCGTGGTCACATTTCCTGACCGACCTTCAGCAGCCCTCATCCTGTAAAGTCATCTCACCTCCTCTAAAGTCATGATATTTGGGATATGAATTACTTATTGAATGTATCTGAAACATTTTAGGTTTTACTCATTTTACTCTGGCTACTGTACTTCTATATTGGTTATTTTCTTCCACTTTTTAAATTTCAGCAAAGGGTTTGAAGGTTGAGCAGAAAACAAGCAGAAGGACACAATGTCCCGCAGCAAATAAGAATCTCCCACTTGCTCAAGTATGTTGGTTCTCTTTGTGGCCATGTGCTTCAGACACAAGGCATCTGTCATTATGGTGGGAAAACTGTGCCCACGTTAAAATTAGAACACATACTCGTTTCTCTCCAAACTCCCACTTCAGTAAACAAAAGTTTCAGCTTTGTCACTGTGGTCATAGCAAGGGCTCAGCTTTCAGGATGCTGATTGTAGCTAGATTTAAAAAAGGAAATCAAATGCTGTTGATAGAATTTCACAAGCCGGCATACTGTCGTGGCTTCTAGGAAGCCTGGACATGTAAATAAATTAAGAAATCAAAAGTTTTGAAATGAAATTCAACCTGACTGTTGATTCTGTTTGATTAGGACACAATTTTGGCAAATATAGAACAGCACTATTTGTAAAGAAATTGGCCCGGCCACTCATGCACTCAGCAAGTTGCTCCAGCCACCCATGCACCTCTGAATGAACACCTGGCCCATGCTTTCGGTAGATATTATAGAGGTTTTTGCTCCTGTGGCTCAGGAGACAAGCAGTTAGAGGAATAAAGTTATTCACTGTAGAAGCTGAATGATATGCTCAAATGGCAGTTTTAGCTATCTTGTATGCAGAAACAACCAAACACCCCTATTATAATAAATAGGCTGGTTTGATTTTTATAGGAAAAGTCAACATTTATGCAAATTCATTGAGGGGGTACCTCATCAGAATAAGAATAGAAATATTAACCATGCATTGGGCATTATTTATGTTTTTTAGATTTGCTGACAAACCCTTGAAAGAGGACCAAAACCCAGTAATTTGCTTCCCAATTTGAGGTGCCCCTGTGTGGGAAACGCCTTGGGAGATCCCAAGGGTTTCATACACTTAGGCATCACAAATTGAGGGCAAGCTGTAAACTCACCCTGAAGTCTTTTAGACTCTAGAGCTGGGGTACTATTGTTTCGATCTGCCTTAATGCCAGTATTGATATGAAGGTGATGGCAGGGTCCCTTTTTAGCTAAGGCTTTTTATAAGTGAAACAATATCCTTTGGAAAAGCCACACCCCCACACCACACGCCTTTCCCTCTAAATTGGTCAGTTTAGGGCCCAGGGGAGAGACCCAGCAACTATAATGCACACACCTTTTGATTTGGAGTTATTGGAGAGGCTATGACAGACATTGGGGAATCTTCTGCTATCTAATTTTTGTGATTTTGGTTTGGCAAAGAGGAAGAACACCTGCAGTCTTAAACTCCACACCTCGCCCATTATCGTAGAATAATTTTCAGAGATGTTATGGCCTTTGGCATTGAGGGAGAGCAGTTTGAGAGGCACCATGGCAGTCATTTGGCAACAAGAAGTACAAGGAGAGGGGTGATAGTGATGAAGGGAAGAGGTGCCGCGTGAGGGCAGAAACAGGGGGTAGGAAAGATAGGGAAACTAAATGTAGCTCCTATTTGGATTCCATTTGGGAGAGGTATCTATAAGAGGGGAGTATCCTAGGGTGACAGGACAAGACTTAGACTATGGGAAGAGATAAGCTCCCAGGGCAGATACCTAAATTATTTAAAAAAAAACAGCCAGAAACAGTTTAAAGTGTAAGTAACAATACCAATAATGAAAAAGAAATCACATCACAATATTAAAGAAGCATAGAAAGCGCTCACCTACATTTGGAGAGAGTTAATGTCCAGTCTGAACAATGCCAGAAGTCAAGCATCGCAATGGCGAAAATTCTGGTTCAACATGAGGGTGCAGGGGCCGAAGCGGAAGGGTCAAAGAAACGAGGTCCATCTCCAACAAGGTTGGAAGCGGCATGGGAGCCGTGGGCACGGTGTTTTGCTGTGATGACCTCTTTGGCGCTGACCCTATGTGCTGCTCTATGAGATCTGTGTGTCAGTGTCTTTTGCATGTGCACTTTAAGTATACATTTTTTGTCTTTATCTATTATGTCATTCTAGCATAGTCACTTTTTTCTGTGCAATATGGTTGATAGATGGATTTAATATCTTTATATTTTATATTTTTATGTTTGGGTACATTTATATGATTGTATTATAATTGCTGCTTTGCACACAGTAATATTCTTAATAACACTAGTTTTTTGTATTGCATTTATTGTGGGTATATGAAATTGGGTTTGTTTCTATGGAATATGATTATTGGGGTATAGTATGTGGTGGAGATTATGTAGGATTTATAGATATTTATAGATTGTTTTGTATTTAGGTTCTGTGCCGGCACAAAATACTCAGAGAGGTGTCAGTACTTAGGGATTATAGTTGCACATAGGGTCCATTTATTCATATCCCTGTGTGGGTTCTATATATTGGATTATTTTTGCATGGAGGTCAACACAGTAATTTTAATATGTCTTGTGTGTTTTTTGTATTTTAATAATCCCTTATAACAATAAAGATTATGTAATTTTTATAATGAATTGGTGCTCCTCTTTGGGAGGAAGGTGTGTGTTTCTGAGGCACGTCCACTTCAGTCTTTTCATTTGATTTGGCGGAGTGAGCACATATATCTCTTTATGAGTTCTTGGATTATTGGTGCACCCCATCCCTTATACCATATTCTACATACAGCCTTTAAAATATAACATCAATATAGATAAATCTAAATCTGAATTTTCTCTATAGCAGCACAGTAGATATTATAGCAATGTTGTTTATCAGTTTTGAGAATATAACTCACATGTGTTGTCTGGCAGCAGCTAATATACTTCTCCAAGGTCATAGGTCATTAAAGTCAATATATAAGTAGTTTCTGGTTCATTACGTGCCGGGCTTTCAATGTCCTAGCTATTTATATTCATTAATGAAGTTTTATGGCTTCGTCAGCTCAGCCAACAATAAAGGGCCTGGTATTTGAGGCACGTACTATGCAGCGTGATGGGCGGGAGGGGGGTCTGACAGTGACGCGTGTCTGTCTGTGTGTATGAGAGGTCCCCTTGACTGTGTGCCCGATATCTGTCCCGTCAGCATGGCACATCGCCTGACGCTGACATTCATCCTCTATAGCGGGACATTATCAGCTCTCTGCATCCCTGGCAATGCAGTTAGCAAGAGGGTAATATTTTACTGTGAGAGACACGGACTGATATTCATTCTGAGCCAACTACAGGCCACATACTCCATCATAAGTCACCCTCTACACAGGGAATAAATTGATTAGAGTAAATAATTTGTCTTGTCCCTGTGTTTTATTATTTTGTTAGGCCATAAAAAAATCACATTTTCCTTCGCCTCTCTCCATCCTTTCCCCTCTGTTCAAACTGCTCCAAGCTTCTGACGTCCTGACCAGGACCCAAGAATATCCATAAAATCTTTATGTAATAAGAATTTAAATGTTTCTTTAGTTTAGTTAGTTGTTAGTGGTTCGAAAAAAACACAACTTGATTTAATGCTTACATTTTAGCACCAAGAGAGTGACTGCAAATAAGTAGCTAAGGTTAAATATAGGGCGTTGTGAAAGATCAAGGGTTAACTGTAGAAATTAGCAAGGCTCAGATTCTAATCCTAGCTGCTTTTCTGCCCATACCCTTCCGCACAGTGCTGGTGCACTTCCAAGGTTGTCACTGGTAAGGGGCCCATGCTGATGGGCACTGGGCTCTTCCACACCCCCATGCCTAGAGCTGCTGGAGGTAATTGTGCTGGGGTATCGACAAGCCACCTGTTGCCATGGCTCCCTCATTCCAAAAAAATAAATTTGTATTGAAAAAAATAAATTAACCATACTCACCACTGGCGACTTTGTGTCCTCCTAAGGTGGCACACGTCCTGTGCTTTTCCAGGGGTGCCCTAGTACTGAGCCCATGCTATTGGACATTGGGTGGTCGGTATCAGTCAACAGCTGGCACGACGAAAAAACAGGTTAATACAAAATAAAAACGAAATACTTGTTTTTCCCTCTTTTAGTCATGCCGTGTATTTTAAGCTACAGTATAGTACATTACCTCAGCTCACATCTTGAATCCCTCTCCATGTTCAGCCTACTGGATCCTGTGCGTTTGCTGATAAATGACGCCGATGTGGAGCCACATTGACTGTCCGCTCACAGTTCACAAATGCTGCTGATTAGCGATATGTCATGCTTTCAAATCCCATCTGAGTTGGTGATTTTCGGACAATGCTTTTTAAGCTGCCATCACCTGCTGTGTTCCAGAGCTGTTTCAGCCACCGAGCATGGCACGCTGAAATTTCTATTCTCTGTCTCATTGTTAAATGACTAAAAGAGGCATCAGAGGCATCAGTGTAATGTAAACCTGTAAGGGCATGTTCACGCCTATGCATTTCGGTTCTTGAGCAGTAGTAAGTAAAGCTTGCATTTTCAATCTAAATGAGTTAGCCAATAAATGGTATTACCTTAACCTTGGGTTCTTGAGCAGAATTTGAGAGTTTTTAAGTTGTGTTTTTTGTTACTTTTTGCCAGTTTAAACTTTGTTTTAACATTTGCATTGCATTTGTTTTACTGAGAAATCACCACATTGCAGCCCCTCTCATAGGGCTGCCAGCAGGTGCACCAAACAAAGGGACTATCCCCATTGCTTAGAAGCTGCATGGTTGGCCATTGCCCTTCGGCCCTTCAGCATGGCTACTGCAGAGGATCTTTTTCTGGCAAGATCAGAAAATACTAAGGCAATACTGATATCAAGATGTTGGCATCAAGAAAGAAGACATGGGAGGCAGATATTTTAATAAAGCTTTTTTTGTTACTAATTGTGAACTGGTATGGTGTACCAAGGTGTAGGGAGTGGAATGCCATCATGAGAGCAGAGGGCTAGCTGATACTGCTGCTCAGTTACCCAGAATCCCTCTTCCACACTTGGACTGCACGTGAGGAAGAGCCTGGTTCCCTTTGGCATGGGCCATGTGTTCAATCTTCAGGTTGCTTGGAGAACCTCCTGAAAGTGGTCCTTCACTCTAAATAAGAGTCTATCTTATATGTTTCCCACACCCTGTACATACAGATTGCTCACTTTAAAAATCATCCTATCTGCATCTACTGCATGTTATGAGCCAGCCAGTATCTTCTGACTGTGTCGCTCTGCATTCTGGGATTGCTGACCTTTTCCTGACCCCAGCTCTGCTCTGCCTGAGCAAAGCACAGCTATAACCCGCCTCCTGTACTGTATCCCACTCTCCTCTCCTCAGTAAGTGAGATGCTTCTGAGGCAAGATGGCGGCACCCGTATCCTAAAGTCCTGAACAGAGTTGCAGCCCAGTGGGGGAAAGAATAATAAGGAACTAAAAACTTAAAATATATTAAATGTAGATGCTGGGGAATCTTTTTTTAAGGGTTTGGGGTTTTCAATAAATCATGGTGAAGGTCCGGTTGAGGAGCACTGTAGTTATGTTGAAGGCTATAGGGGATAATGGTCCCTACATGTGGTACACCACTTGGAAGCCCTAGTGGGGATCTCATCTTCTTTTTATTATTATGCAAATCATTAAAACAAAAAAATGTATTTACATTGTATTACCAAAGACGTCTACATGGATGGGGCTGAGCTTCAAATGTTATGTGGTGGACTTTTTCAATCACATGTCAATGGAGAGGTATGAAAGAGCCCATAGATGATACATTTTCAGACTTTCTCTGGACTCTTTCTGGACACTGCAGTTGACTGCAGTGCAGAATCACACATAAATTGCATGGTTGTGAATGTGCCTTAAGTGTTACTGTCCAAAATGTCCACCTAGGCACATGGACAGGTTAGCATTTTTCTGGTCCATGAGTTTGGAAATAGCTTTGCTGCTGATCAGATTTAATCTGTACTGCCTTTATATTGTTTGGATTAAGCTTATTGGTCTGTAAACAAAATTCCCAGTTAATTAATGACATCATTATTACTTGTTTGCAGAACATTGACTAAGCACAAGACATTTAGACTGAAGATGAAAGGCACTGGGAGAAAAAGTGGAGTTCCGCTAGGAAGGGCTGTGTATTTAAAAGCCTAATCAATGCCATCAATTAAACACTTAACAAGGTGAAAGCAACAAAATAGAAATACAAGCCATGTCCACCCTACCTAAATACCGATCTTGCTGCCCAATTAGTTTTATGACAATTAGCAAACATGTCAATTAAAGGATATCTGTAGGAAAAATTATCATGCCTTAGATTTAGTCCCTGTAAACTTTTCACCCTGTTCTGGTAAGAAAAATGAAATGCCATTTATTTTTGCTGATAATTACACAACATGCAGCACCTTGGGGCTAGTGTATTATTATTGGTAGTTAATTATAGGTTTTATTATTGATATTGATAAACTTCAACCACCAATAGGCATTATAGTGGATCAAATCATACCTCCATTTTTTATTCTCTGCTGTGTGAAGCACCATATACTCATCTCAAACCTTGATCCGACACAAGCATGTCTCAGCCCTGGCTTCCCTGCTGTGCCTGCTCTGTGCACCTGGCAGAATTGAAAATGATGCCTTTGGATTGAGGCCAGAGATGAGTATATGGGGTTTCCACCCAGCAAAGCATCCCAAATGAACTCTTTAAGACTCCAGGTCTCAGCCCACTCTAATGCTTTAAACCATATATTTACACTCACCTGGGTTTTTGGCCAATCTCAGGATGTCCCTGTGTGTGTGAAAAGATCTGGTTCACCCATTCCCTCGCTTCCTCTCATCCAAGCAGAACAATCTCCTGTGCATATTCATGTCCGGCAATATACGTATTGACATGACACCTACTGCCGGCCATTCTCCACTGTGTGCACCTGCCACCAGCCATTTCGTTATGCTGGCTGGGGGTGCACCCATTGAACTGAGGAGTGCTGGGGATGCTGTTGAAGGGCCTCCACATGCGCCGCGGGTTAAATCTGGCCAAACTAGGGGTGGCACACAGTGGGGCATTCCAAATGAGGATTTTCAAGCAAGAAGTTGTAACTTGGCCCTGGAGTTTTTTAGACTCTAGAGCGGGCTTATGATGGTTTTGATCTGCTTTAATGAGAGCCTTCATTTTAATCCACTGGCAGCCACTAGGGTTATAACTAGCCGAACCAAAACAATAAAGTAAAAATTTAAGAAAGCAAAACAAATTTGGAGAAGACTTCTGTTTTCCCTTTGGTCATGTGGAACTTCCTCAGCCAATAGGGAAGGGTGAGGCCAACTCATATCTCAGGGATGCTACATGCAGCCCATTAGGCAACCCTAGGCTGTGCTGAGGGCAAGCACCTGCAGGGTGAACTTTAGCATTTGGAAAGAAATTGGGTATTACAGTGTTAAACGCATTCACTCTGGCTACAGGGATAGAAGTGTCTGAACTATTTTTTGAGGCAGTCCTAGAAAAAAGAAGAAAACTGCCTACCAAGTGACCACACCCCTAGCTAGGTCATACATGATTGGTTCAGGTATGGGGCTACACACAAAGCATATCCTATTATTGAGGTTCTTTAGGCAAAAACACCAATTCACTTGACTAAGGTTGAGCAAACTTTTGAAAAATTCGATTAGACTGATTCGCCGAATTTTCCCACAAAAATCGTTTCGACACGAATTTATTCGCGACAAATCGCTATTAAAAATGGCTATTTCTGAGCCTCCTAGAGCCTCAATAGGGTTGTAAACCATTCTGCCTTGCTGTAACACGCATAGGATGCGTGCTGGGTTAGTGAAATAATACTGTAAATAATTATCACATGCAGATCAGAGGCATCGCTAATAGAATCGCAGAGCGGCACAATTGCAGAGAATTGAAGTGGCATCACTATGAGGGGCCCCTATAGTGCCTGAAAAACACACCCTGGAGCTGGCAGCAGCAGGAGCCCAAAAATTAGCTGATCCACACCCTGGAGTTGCAAGCAGCAGCAGCAGCTGCAGGAGCCTAAACATTGCTTTAAAGAGACACTGGAGTTGGCTGCAGGAGGCCAGAAATTGTATGAATCACACCCTGGAGTTGCAAGCAGCAGCAGGAGCACAAACATTGCTTTAAAGAGACACTGGAGTTGGCTGCAGGAGGCCAAAAATTGGATGAATCACACCCTGGAGGTGCAAGCAGCAGCAGAAGGAGCCCAAACAATGGGTGAAAGAGACACTGGAGTTGGCAGCAGGAGCCCAAACATTGGCTGAATGACACACTGGAGTTGCAAACAGCAGCAGCAACAGCCCCAAACTAGCTTGAAAGACACACTGGAGTTGGCAGCAGGAGCCCAAAAATTGGCTGAATGACACCCTGGAGTTGCAAGCAGCAGCAGCAGCAGGAGCCCAAGCATAGCTTGAAAGAGACACTGGAGTTGGCAGCAGGAGCCCAAAATTGGATGAATCACACCCTAGAGTTGCAAGCAGCAGCAGGAGCCCAAACATTGCTTTAAAGAGACACTGGAGTTGGCTGCAGGAGGCCAAAAATTGGATGAATCACACCCTGGAGTTGCAAGCAGCAGGATCCCGAACATTGCATGAAAGAGACACTGGAGTTTGCTTCAGGAGGCCAAAAATTGGATGAATCACACCCTGGAGTTGCAAGCAGCAGCAGCAGGAGCCCAAACATAGCTTGAAAGAGACACTGGAGTTGGCAGCAGGAGCCCAAAATTAGATGAATCACACCCTGGAGTTGCAAGCAGCAGCAGCAGCAGCAGGAGCCCAAACATTGCTTGAAAGAAACACTAGAGTTGGCTTCAGGAGGCCAAAAATTGGATGAATCACACCCTGGAGTTGCAAGCAGCAGCAGGAGCCCAAACATTACTTTAAAGAGACACTGGAGTTGGCTGCAGGAGCCCAAAAATTGGATGAATCACACCCTGGAGTTGCAAGCAGCAGCAGGAGCCCAAACATTGCGTGAAAGAGACACTGGAGTTGGCTGCAGGAGGCCAAAAATTGGATGAATCACACCCTGGAGTTGCAAGCAGCAGCAGGAGTCCAAACATTACTTTAAAGAGACACTGGAGTTGGCTGCAGGAGGCCAAAAATTGGATGAAGAACACCCTGGAGTTGCAAGCAGCAGCAGGAGCCCAAACATAGCTTGAAAGAGACACTGGAGTTGGCTGCAGGAGCCCAAAAATTGTCTGAATCACACACTGGAGTTGCAAGCAGCAGCAGGAGCCCAAACATTGCTTGAAAGACACCCTGGAGTTTGCAGCAGCAGCAGCAGCAGAAGGCCAAAAATTGGCTGAAAGGCACACCCTGAAGTTGCCATCAGCAGGAGCCCAAAAATTGGCTGAAAGGCACACCCTGAAGTTGGCATCAGCAGGAGCCCAAAAATTGTCCTAAAGACATAAATATGTTTTGCACCATTTGGAAAGTGTAAAACGTGGCACCATGCTGAATCTAGTCGCATGCATCAGCCATTGGTGGGTGGAAATCCTGGCTGATCCATCCCTGATTCATTTTGACAAAAGTGATTCTCTCCACATTTTTAGTTGACAGACGAGTTCTCCTCGCCATAACTATGGCCCCCACCGCACTAAACACCCACTCAGATGGCACGCTACTTGCCGGGCAGGACAGCTTTTCCAGGGCAAACGCTGCTAGTTGTGGCCACAGGCCAAGTTTGGCTGCCCAGAAGTCCAGCGGATCCTCAAGGTGTGTTGGCATGGTCATGTCAAGACATGACCTGCTGGTTGAGGTCCTGCTCCAGGTCTTCCTGCTGCTCATGAGTAGCCTCACTATGCGGGTGTAGAAAACTACTCATTAGCGACTGAAGACTGAGGCTGCTGCTGATGGAGCTGCTGCTGCTGCTCCTGCAAACCTCCCCAGCAGCCATGGCAGTGGAAGGTGAGCGCAGAGGTCCCCCCGAGTCAGACCTGCGAGATAATGGACCATGGTGCAGATAGGCATCGGCCTACTACTACGTAGAATGCCTTTGTAGTAGTTCAGTTTGTCCTCCCTCTCGACGGGTTTAAAAAATGCCCCCATTTTGTGCCGAAAGCGAGGGTCCAATAAGGTGGACAGCCAGAAGTCATCCCGGCGACAAATGGAAACAATTCTGGGGTCACTACGCAAGCACATGAGCATGCTTCCTGCCATTTGTGCAAGTGACTCGGAGGGACTACCTGTCTCCATCTCCACTGCATACTGCCATGGTGTGTCCGCGTCCTCTGTCTCGCCTTCCTCACAACCCTCTAGCTCCTCTGGCTGCTCCTCCTCTCCTGTCCGCTGACTAGATAAACCAGCCATTTCGCCAAGCCTAAACTGTGCTTTACTGGGCCACTCCTCCTCCTCTTCCTCCTCCTCCTCTTCCTCCTCCTCCTCCAGTTCAGCTCCAACGGGGTTCATGTGGCCGTAAGATTTAGACACCATGTCTCCAGTGCCCTGACCAGCCATGGTTTCCAACATGTGCTGTAGTACATGAAGCAGTGGAATCACGTCGTTCATCCCGTAATCCTGCCGACTGACAAATAAAGTGGCTTCCTCAAAGGGCCTGAGCAAACGGAAGGTGTCACGTATGAGCTGCCACTGGTTGACATTGAAGTTACACAGGGGAGTCCCCCTATCCGCTTGGATCATCAGGAAATCCGTGATGGCTTTTCTCTGTTCATATAATCGGTCCAACATGTGAAGGGTGGAATTCCAACGGGTGGAAACATGAAGGGTGGAATTCCAACGGGTGGAAACATCGCAAATCAGACTATGTTGGGGGCTACCGTTCTGACGCTGTAGCTCAAGAAGGATGTGTTTGGCGGTGTATGAGTGGCTGAAGTGCATGCAAAGTTTCCTTGAAGTTGTTAGGATGTCTTGCAGATGGGGGGAACACCTCAGAAACCGCTAAACAACCAGATTGAAGACGTGAGCCATGCAGGGCGCATGGGTCAGGCTTCCTTGTCGCAGCGCAGACAAAATGTTCTTCCCATTGTCGGTAACCATGATTCCCATTTTAAGTTTTCTTGGAGTAAGCCATGTTTGGATTTCGTGATGAATAAATTTAAGCAGTTCCTTCCCTGTGTGACTCCGTTCGACAAGACAAACCATGTGAAGCACAGCGTGACACCTCCGTGCCCTGCACACATGGTAGACTGGAGGGGCACTGAGACTTGAGCCTACAGTGGAGGGTGAGAAGATGGCGGAGGATGAGGAGGCCGAGTCGCACAGTGTCACAGGCCCAACGGGCAGGGAGCACGGAGGCCGAAGCGGCGTGACCTGTCCAAGTTGCTGCTGCTGCTTCAAAGGGACCACATTCACCCAGTGGGCCGTAAATGACATGTACTGTCCCTGACCGTAGTTACAGCTCCAGACATCGGTGCTGCCATGCACTTTGCTACACACCGACAGGCTCAAGGACTGGCCCACCTTCTGTTCAACAAAAGTGTGCAGCGCTGGTACTGCCTTCTTGGCAAAGAAATGACGGCTTGGGACTATCCACCTGGGATTGGCACAAGCCATCAGTTCTCTGAAAGGTGCAGAGTCCACCACCTGAAAAGGGAGCGACTGCAGCACCAGCAACTTGGACAGGAGCACATTCAGCTTCTGCGCCGTAGGATGAGTGGGCGCATACTGCTGTCTCTTGGACATGGCTTCGCTGATGGATTGCTGGCGGGATGCATGACTTGGAGGAGGAGCAGGAGCATCAGGAGCGACAGAGGATGGGTATGACGCACAGCTGCCTTCGGCTGAGGTGCTGGAGCCTTGGCTGGCAGAAATTGGGAGCAGCGTGCCGCTTGGTGAGGAAGCAGGCTGGACCACCTCTTCGGAGCCTCGGCTCTCCCAGGCCGCTTTATGGTGACGCATCATATGTTGACGCAGGGCCATGGTGCCAACATTTGGGCCCTGGCCACGCTTCACCTTCTGCCTACATATCTTGCATGTGGCCATGTTACCCTCCTGCGGATGCTTCAGGAAAAACTGCCACACTGCTAAGTAGCTACTTTTCCCACCAACAGGCCGCACTGATTCACTGCTACTGTCGCCAACTCCAGGAACCCCTGCTCCACTACCTCCCGATAAGGTAGCCTGCCGTGCAGCAGGTGCTCTACCCCGGCCCCGTTTGGCTCCAGGCTTTACAATTGTGCCCCCATGCTGACTGCCAACCATGCTGCTAACACCTTGCTGCCTCAGCTGCTGACTCCGGGGCAACCTGCGCCCCTCTTCTCCTGATGATGACGAGGAAGCCCCTTCTGCACCCGGCTCCCAAGTTCTTCATCATCATCATCATCATCACCGAGTTGTGGCTGCACGTCACTGATGTTCTCGGTTTCCTCAACAGTGTCTGGTGCAGGAGCTGGAACGCTCACAACACCCACAACACTCTCCACATCCCTATTTGTCTGCCTAGCTAAAGAAGCCACCTCCATTTCTTGGCTGCTTACTGTCCTTTATCTGATCGTCCTCCTCACTAAAGAGTGGAGCTGAACCCAAAGCATAGAATACGTAGCTGGGGGAGGGGATGGCATAGGACAGAGGCAATGGGAGGACAGGGACTGCTCTCGGGGCATGCCAACTCAGGGTTGTGTCAGAGGAACCTACTGACCCTAGACTGGGGGTCTCAGATGTAACTTGTGATGATGTGGATGACCGCATTAACCAATCTACCACGGCAGATGCGTTACTGGTGGAGACACGACCGCTAGCAGATACTGACATATCAGGTCTCTCACCGTGACTCCTGCTGCCACTCGCCCCTAGTCTGCTGCGACCTCTGCCTGCTGAATCTTGGCCTCTGCCACTCCTCTTTGAACATCCTGGCACTTGTCTGCCTGACATTTTTATGTATTTGAAATGCGCAATAGGTACGTTAAAAAATGAGTTTACTTTAAAAAGCAGCAGCTAAATAAAGTGAGGAACTGCTTCTCTGCACCAGATACTATGAAAATTGGCAATATGGGATACCCCGCGGCCTAGTGTTTTGACAGCAGGACAAAAACCAATTCAAAATGCAATAGCTTGATTAAGCTGAGGATGAACAAGCGTATTTAATATAACAGATAGGGTGCTACGTGCAGGTTTGGGATACCCTGCGGCCTAGTGTTTTGGCAGCAGACCAAAAACCAATTCAAAATGCGATAGCTTGATTAAGCTGAGGATGAACAAGCGTATTTAGTATAACAGATAGGGTGCTACGTGCAGGTTTGGGATACCCTGCGGCCTAGTGTTTTGGCCGAAGACCAAAAACCAATTCAAAATACAATACCTTGATTAAGCTGAGGATGAACAAGCGTATTTAGTGTAACAGATAGGGTGCTACGTGCAGGTTTGGGATACCCTGCGGCCTGGTGTTTTTTTTTAAAGTAGGAGAAAAAACAATTCAAAATGCAATAGCTTGATTAAGCTGAGGATGAACAAGGGTATTTAGTATAACAGATAGGGTGCTACTTGCAGGTTTGGGATACCCTGCGGCCTAGTGTTTTGGCAGAAGACCAAAAACCAATTCAAAATGCGATAGCTTGATTAAGCTGAGGATGTATTCACAAAAGAATTTGACATGCCGAGTGAAATGCAGGGGAATAACTGAAACCCTCCATTAAATGTCACTGGTCTAACCAAGGAAGAAGTCCGGCACCGTCTCAAGCAGATAAAAATCGATAAATCACCGGGACCAGATGACATACATCCTCGTGTTTTAAGGGAGTTATGTACAGTAATAGACAAGCCGTTATTTCTAATATTTGTGGATTCCATAACTACAGGGTTTGTTCCGATGGATTGGCGCTTGGCAAATGTGGTGCCAATATTCAAAAAGGGATCTAGGGGGGAACCTGGGAACTACAGACCGGTAAGCTTAACATCTGTGGTGGGCAAGCTGTTTGAAGGTTTCTTAAGGGATTTTATCCTGGAGCACCTTGGGGAAAATGACCTTATTACTCCATATCAGCATGGATTTATGAGGAATCGCTCCTGCCAGACAAACCTGATCAGCTTTTATGAGGAGGTAAGTTCAAGATTGGATCAGGGGGAGTCATTGGATATCATATATCTTGACTTTTCTAAAGCATTTGATACTGTGCCACATAAAAGGCTGGTACAAAAGATGAGAATGCTTGGACTGGGGGAAAACGTGTGCAGATGGGTGGGAAATTGGCTTAGTGATCGGAAGCAGAGGGTGGTTATCAATGGTACACACTCAGATTGGGTCACTGTTACTAGTGGAGTACCACAAGGGTCAGTTCTGGGACCAATTCTCTTCAATATATATATAAATGACATTGGGTATGGATTAAACAGTAAAGTCTCAATCTTTGCAGATGATACTAAGCTGAGTAAAGTAATTAAAACAAAGGAGGACAACAGGCAACTACAAACAGATTTAGATAAATTGGAAGCATGGGCAGTTAAATGGCAAATGAAGTTTAACACAGATAAATGTAAGGTTATGCACATGGGAAGGAGAAATCTGTGTCATGATTACACACTAAATAAAGAAACACTTGGTAAAACAACAATGGAAAAGGACCTAGGGGTTTTAGTTGACAATAAGCTCAACTGTAGTAATCAATGCCAGGCAGCTGCTGCCAAGGCAAATAGGATCATGGGGTGCATCAGGAGGGGCATAGGTGCTCATGATCAGAGCATCATTTTACCCCTGTACAAGTCACTGGTCAGACCCCATATGGAATACTGTGTACAGTTCTGGGCACCTGTGCTTAAAAAGGACATATCAGAACTGGAGCGCGTTCAAAGAAGGGCAACAAAGTTAATAAAAGGAGTGCGGGGGCTAGAGTACCCGGAAAGATTGTCCAAGTTAGGCTTATTTAGTCTAGAAAAAAGACGATTGAGGGGTGATCTAATAACTATGTATTAATATATTCAGGGTCAATACAAGGATCTGTCCCACAATCTATTTATACCCCGGAGTGTAACCATAACCCGGGGGCATCCACTAAGGTTAGAGGAAAGGTGCTTTCTCCACCGACATAGGAGGGGATTCTTCTCTGTAAGAGCAGTGAGACTATGGAACTCGCTGCCAGAGGAGGTAGTAATGAGGGATACATTAAAAATGTTCCAAAGTGGCCTTGATGCCTTCCTGGCATGTAATAACATTTCCGGCTATGGCTACTAGACCACTGGAAGGAGTTAAACAGGCTGAACTGGATGGACTAAAGTCTTTATTCAGCCTTACATACTATGTTACTATGTATGTTACTATGAACAAGCGTATTTAGTATAACAGATAGGGTGCTACGTGCAGGTTTGGAATACCCTGCGGCCTGGTGTTTTTTTTTTTTTAAAGTAGGAGAAAAAAACAATTCAAAATGCAATAGCTTGATTAAGCTGAGGATGAACAAGGGTATTTAGTATAACAGATAGGGTGCTACTTGCAGGTTTGGGATACCCTGCGGCCTAGTGTTTTGGCAGCAGACCAAAAACCAATTCAAAATGCAATAGCTTAATTAAAATGAGGCTGAACAACGCTTATTTAGTATAACAGATAGGGTGCTACGTGTAGGTTTGCGATACCCTGCGGCCTAGTGTTTTGGCAGCAGACAAAAACCAATTCAAAATGCAATAGCTTCATTAAAATGAGGCTGAACAACGCTTAGTTAGTATAACAGATGGGGTGCTACGTGCAGGTTTGGGATACCCTGCGGCCTAGTGTTTTGGCAGCAGGACAAAACCCAATTCAAAATGCAATAGCTTAATTAAAATGAGGCTGAACAACGCTTATTTAGTATAATAGATAGGGTGACATGTGCTGGTTTGGGATGCCCATGTGGGCTGGTGTATTTTAAGCAGACAAAGCCCAAATCAATGCAATAGCTTAATTAAAATGAGGCTGAACAACGCTTATTTAGTATAACAGATAGGAAGACATGTGCAGATTTGGGATGCCCATGTGGGCTGGTGTATTTAAACCAGACAAAAAAATATTAAAACTAATCCAGTTATGAGAAATGCTTGTGTGTAACAGATAGGGTTAATATGCCAATGCATAGATGGGATGCACAGTGGCAAGGCAGATTTACAGCACAAAGAACTGAAATTGAATTGAAAACTGATCTGGCTAATGAGAATAAAAAAAAAAATTCCCTGTCACTTCAATGCTGTCCCTGCCTGGTAAGGTAAGTATGTTTTCATTTTACACCTAGCATATAGAGCCATTCTTTAATACCAGGAATAACTAGAATCACAAATCTTCTGTCTTCCTGTGTGTGTGTGTTTACGTGTACCCTGGAGATTCAGAAGGAAATGAAGTTTACTTTTCCCCATTGTTATGTTACCGAGTTATCTAAAGATGAGATGAAGTTATACATGTTTGCGGATGCTTTATTTTTCTCAGTGTGTTTCCTGAGAGCTGAAAGAAAACATCCCTGGAAACAAATTTGTTACATTATCACTGGTGTCAAAACACATCTCTGGCCCCAGCTGAAGTGTCTGGCAATTAATCGTGCCTCGCGCTCAGATAGCCTGCGCTGGGAGGAGCTCTGGAGGTGCAGCGCTATCTATAATAGGACATGTGCGGGAATAGGAATCATGGAGATAGGTAGACACGCCATAGCCAAGGAAGGTGATTTATCAAGTGCCAGGTGGAAAAACAACCGAAAGAAAAGGAAAATAATGAAACAGTCTGCATATTAATTTTAATGATGTGATTCTATGAACAGAATTTATTGACCTTGGGAGAATTTTATCAGTAAACATTTAGGAGACATCTCAACATTAGCACGTGAGTGCTATTTCACAACGGACTGCCTAAAGCAGAAGTGAAGGTCACCCTCAAAAATTATCCCCTAAACTAAACACCCGCTGATGAGCATGGTGACATAAACAAATGAATAAAGTCAGTGACATTCTCAGGCTTTTTTCTCATGAATTGATTTTTTTACTACCATGAGAATTTTTTTCTACCTTTATTGAATCAAGGCCAATACAAGCTGCAGAGTGTATTTGGAGCTGACTCATCAGCAAAGAGCACCTGTTGCCAATTGTCTACACCCCAGTCCCTATGTTTTCACAGTTGTTTTTTTTCATTGTAGGTATGGCTTTTGCTTCCATTAAAAATAACTTCTCCAAACAGTAGATAAAGGTTCCTAGGTCCCACAGATTTTTCCCAGTTCCAAACTTTGCTGGTAATGCTGGGAAGTTTTCAGTTTTGAAGGGAAGTAGACATAATGTATCTTGGTCCTTCTGCTTCCTTGGCTGACCACTGTACCTAAAGTCCTCAATGTTGCCCATATTCTTATGTTCCTTTAGAAGAGCTTAAACAGTACTTCTTGATGACGCAGTAGGTCTACCTTGTGTCATGTTGCTGTGTTCAGTCTTGCCATGGTCTTTGACACCAGCAGCAGAGGCTGTACCTGAACCAGTTTTAAGCCTCCTACGTGGCAGGTTTCTATTTCAGTTAATAGGGTTGATTCAGAGCCCCTTTCTCAACATTTGTTTGAAAGTATTACTAGCAAACAAAAATCACACAAAAAAGAAAACATTTCACATAAAAATTCTTGCAGAAAAAAAGGCTTTGCTGAATCAGATGAGGTTGAAAAATGAACGAGAACATACATTTTCACGCAAAAAAATGATGAGAAAGGGACTCTGAATCAATCTATCAGTCTATAGACGCCTTTCCTTTAGAAGTGGGATATGAACTTCATGCAGCTTGTGGAAATTACGACCGATAGGTGTGGTACAGACTTCATGCAGAGTGCAAATGCATGCTCACACCTGTGCTGGTGCAACCTTGGCTTGCTTTTCAATTCTGCACCTATGCTTGTGACCCTGACCTCTCTTTGTCATAAACCTTTGTACCTCACCTCTTCATCTTGTGGCATCCTTCCTCCCAGGAAATAACCCTGGTTTTGCCTGCAGAACAGTCTGTTCTCTCTTGCGAAGGGCTGAAGTGAATGCTACGCCTAACAGTGGATGATGATCGGTTGATTGGTTGATCACCTACCTTTGGCTCAGTGTACCTCACATCTAGAGCTCCATCCTGCACCACTGTCTGCCTCCACACCATTGCTAAAGGCTGTTCCAGATAGACAGCCTGACAGTATCAGCCACTTGTTTGCTATAATTGACTCTTTATACTCCTTAGTATAATCCTTCACAACTACTTTGTGTAAACGTTTCCAGAAAAATTGATGCTGTTCACCATATTCTTATCTGATTTATCTTCTGTTTATTCACTTTGTTAATTGCTAAAAATAAAATATTACAACATTTTATTACTTTGCAGCATCATTTCCGCCTGCAGTAGTATATGTACGTTCTCAACAACAGAAAATATGATAAAGGTTGACTGATGACAATACGGTAGAACCTAAGCAGCCTTCATAAAAGGGCCGGTTGTGGCACATTTCTGAGCACCAACTCTGTATTTGATGTGCTAGTCAAACTTTTCCAACCTGAGTTCGCTTGAGTCATCACATAGAGAGGTAAAAGCTCCATGGCCCATTGCCTCTGTTTTTGTCATCGTCGTGCGCATTGACAGGAACAAACTAATTCGGTCACAGGTCTCTTTTATCATTTCAAAACCTAAACCTTTCCCGGATGATTGATGCCATCCTGAGTCCACGGCTTCCTTTTGACAACTTCCATCATTTAAACATTTGCATGTCAGCTATAAGCATATAACTATACTGTGCAATATTATAAGAAATTATGTAATAACCTAGGGTAATCTAACTTAATGAACATTAAAATTAACGAGGTTGGGGGGGTTCCTTACCTGTTCTTTTATTTAAAGTTGACCTCTCATAAAGAGATAAACCTTATGGTAACAAAGACACGGAAGCCAGGGATGTAACTACAACTTCCTTGAGATCTTTAGAAAATGTTTGAATCAACCCCTTGCCTCGAAAATTTGTTACACTTACCACAGAGATTCCTCTCCATTCAGTCCCATTAATCTGTACCCCAGATAGTTAGAGATCAATATTGTAGGGTGTTACCATAGCCTACGTCTAAAAGATTCCAGCGCTGGTCTCTGGCCTTCCCTTAAGGCTAAATTCTCTGGCAGCCGCAAAACTCACCTGCTTCCTGGCTCCTTGCTAATATAAACATCAGATGGCCTCATCCCCTGCATCTTTGGACTCTTCCCCCCAGCCATTTAGCTGGGGACTGGAGCGCACCCCATGCTGGGGATGCAGCTGTTTTTGATCCCAATTGCAATAAACATCTATTCATAAATTGTCTCTTTAAGATTTGTGTACAAACAATAACACAAGCAAATTACATTTAAAACCACTTAAAAAGGCTGAAAACAGCCAGACGGCAGGCAGATGGGATAAAGGCTAGTCATGGCAATGCCTTAATGAAACAGTGAATATACAATTATATAATAGCAAATCCCCAAATACATAATTAATAAATAAACACTGTTCAATGTAAAGGCTGAGCCCAAATGAAGCTGACAAAAAATGGCCAGGTAGTATAAAAGTGGCTACAAACGATAAGGCAAAAAGTGCCAAATCCAAAAAATAAGAAATAGATGATGGCAGTGTATCAAAATTACTTACAAAGAGGCCATGGGACAGCTGACCCTACCGCTCTCACCTCCCCCCCCCCCCCCCCCCAGGGCATGTCGCAGGCAAACTGCTGCAGGAAGGGGATTGATAAGGGGCTGGGTATGTTCAGGAGCTTGTAGTTATGTTCGAAATCAGTAGCTAGGTGTGAACGCTGCTCCACCCCCCCCCCCCCAAAAAAAAAAAAACTGAGCAATACCGTATCTAAAACAAGGTTTTAGGCTTTTAAAATACCCTAAAGATGATTCAGCTTCAGCTGGGGTCTTGGTGACATTTTACTATTTTCAACCACAACTGAGATGGCGCCCTGAAAGAACATTTTCTGCACAATAATGCTGAATGATTTCAAGTCAGTTGAGTTGATCTGGGCACTTTGGAGCTGGTGATATTTACATAGAGGAGAGAGAAAATATTCCGTTGTATGCGCATTCTGGCAGCTGTTGTCCACAGATGTTAAACGCTGATCTCTCCTGTGCGGGCTTTTTAGTGGCTTTCCTGTTTGGCTGCATAATCCTGGATTTTAGCAGCAATAGCGTGTAATGAATATCGGGATGGTTTGGACAGCCCTGACAACAGTGTTACCAAACAGGATTTCAGGCATGTCAGTGTGTAATTTGGAGTTTGTGACATTCTGAGAATGTTGAAGTAAAGCTTCACATTAGAATAAATCATAAATCGAAAACTATGGATAATTTGAGAAGATATAGAATTTGTCTCAAATGTTGAATGATATAACCATGCTACCTGTCAGGTCCCTGTCAGATCTGCACATTGGATCACCAGCAAAACAGGTTGTAAAGAAACTTGGTGTTTGCTCCAGCAGGTAGTCTGCTTACGGGTTTTCCCATCTGAATTCAAGTATTATAGTGGTGAATCCAGCAATTCACCTAGTATAGCTCCAAACCATCGCACCTCCTCCACAGTAACCAATAAATAAACTACATATACATTATGAATTCATAAATAATTTATTAATAATTACCCACAAAAATTACATAACAGACAATTAAAAAACATATAAAACTAGACCGTACATTCCCAAGGGCATCCCGATTTAACTCAACCCAATCCTATTGATAGGATATTTCAGTGTTCATAAAACAATCCATAAAGTGCATAAGTGCTAATCTGTGCAAGTATAACATTAATAATACAAAATGTGGCAAGAAAAAGAAAGTAAACAGAAAAAATATCAAATACAACAAGCCAATTGAAAAACACACATCACCTGAGTGTATAACTCCGAAGTGTTCCCCAGGAATGCCCAGGTCAAGTAACGATCGTTACTTATATGTTTTTTAATTGTCTGTTAATGGTAATGGTAATTATTAATAAATTATTCATGAATTCATAATGTATATGTAGTTTATTTATTGGTTACTGTGGAGGAGGTACGATGGTTTGGAGCTATACTAGGTGAATTGCTGGATTCACCACTATAATACTTGAATTCTAATCTTGGACAGAGATAGTCTCCCACCACCGCACGGCCACAGGTATCAAATTTAAATTTAATTTGATTTTATATTGTGGTGCGAAATTTACATACATACTCTAGTTGGGTTTTCCCATCTGCTCGCTGTATTTTGCTTTCAGCTCAGCCGAGTTAAAGAGAAAGCCTAGTCAAAAGGGGGTTAGAAGAAAAAGAGCTCTTACCTTATCCAGGGGCCCTCGCCGCTGTCCTGGCACTCCGGATCCTGGGCACCGCCATCATCCCCTGGCTCTGTGCATGCTCCCGTCTACCCATTCAAGTGAATGGGTGCCGGAGGCGCCCACAGATCCGGTGGATATGGCTTTGTGCTTTCTCCATTGCGGCCACACAGAGACCAGAGAGTGGCACTGACCTGAGGAGAAAGTACGTTTTTTTTTTCTTTCTAACCCCTTGTCCTGCCTCAGCACTAGGGTAGGGTGGCAAGGCGAGGGTTGGGGTCACCTTTGAGTAAGTAAAATATACCATAGGTATTACTGGGTATGAACCGACCCAGTGTTAATGGGAACTCACAGTGTGACCACGCCTAAACAATAAATGACTAATAACTTTAAACATAGATAAAATACATGCGTTTATTTCGATTGACAAATAGCAAATTACACTACAGACATAGGGGTTGAACTTGGAGGGTTGTCCTTGGTGCTGGGCGCTACCAATTCAATTCCCCGTTCTATTTCCCAATATGCACCATATTACAAAAGAGGTCAATCCTACATACCAACATGGATATTTACATACATTTACATTGTCAGTTATTCTAGTTACCAATACGCTGGTTGCTGATAATACAATTCAACATATTGCACAATGCTCACAGTACAGACTGTAAAATCATTCAACTGCCCATGATATGGCGGTAAGTAATATCAATGGTAAAAGGTAAACTAGTTTCACCCCCACTGGGGGGCTTCTTCAGTACCAAAACCGCCCTAAAAGGCGCTTGATCAGCCCGTCCAGGCTCATTAGATTATTGCAGAAAGCCCCATGTCCAGGTGCACTGTCCCAAAGTTGGCGCTAAACAAGTAAAAACACACACAAAGACAAAAACATAAACCACTAATCAGATATAAACAGATAGGTTCTTTTCCCATATACTATGGGTATCCCCATAGTTCAAATAGATTATGGGGCCCCAGTGTAAACTAAGGCTAGATTGTTATTGAGCAATAATATATATCAAGGACTACCTGGATGGAAATGCTTGGATGTCAGGGATTGATCAGTGCTCCATTCATCAAGTGATAAAAAACGGCATCATCCCTATATGATAGCGTTCTCGATTCCTCTACCATCTGTGGGCATGTGTATAACATATTATTAGCACTACTAGGGAGGCAAGCTACATTCCTGAAAATGTATATACTAATTAAAAATACCATTTTGTGAGATACTCACCTGTAAAATGGGTATTGTAAGTATGTCACACACCCCGCTTCAGATAACCATAACAACTGGGTAATACCAACCTGAATAGGCGTTCCTGCAGAGATGATAGTAAAAACAGAAAGCCCCTCCCTGACCCATAAATACCTGGGACCTCCCACTCATCTCCCAGTGTACATAAGCAGTAAGATAGGGACCAGGAAGAGGCAATGTCAAAACAACCAGGTTCACAATATAAAGGATCCCACAACAAAAAAGGGCGGGTGAAGCGGGGTGTGTGACATACTTACAATACCCATTTTACAGGTGAGTATCTCACAAAATGGTATTATTCTAAGTATGTCACACACCCCGCTTCAGATAACCATAACAACTGGGACATCCAACAGCAGTGTCCATAAAAGGGCGGGGATCCAAAACAAGGCAACGGTGGACAACTTAAACCACAACAGTTTGCAGAACTGTACGGCCAAAAGCAGCATCCGCTGAGGCCCGAACATCAACCTTGTAAAACTTAGAAAAGGTGTGAACAGAAGACCACGTAGCGGCCTTACAAACTTGCTCAACAGTGGCCTGGTGCTGAAAGGCCCAGGACGCTCCAACCGCACGAGTAGAATGAGCAGTAACACGAAAAGGGGGACTCCTCCCCTTGGCAGAATAGGCCCCAATGATGGCCTGACGAATCCATCTACTAATGGAAGATTTGGCAGGAGCCAAACCCTTCCTAGGCCCACAGGGCACCACAAAAAAGGCATCCGTCTTACGAAAAGAAGACGTAACCACCAAATAATACTTCACCGCGCGAACCACATCTAAGGAGTGTAGCGCCCTCTCCTTGTCGCTGCTAGGATTGGGACATAGAGAAGGCAGAACAATATCCTGATTCAGATGGAAGGCTGAAACCACTTTAGAAAGAAAATCAGGCTTAAACCGAAAGACAACCTTGTCCTGATGCCGTTCGAAATATGGAGCTTTAATGGATAAAGCAGCCAACTCAGAAACACGCCTGACTGAAGTGATAGCCACCAAAAAGGCTACCTTTTGAGTAAGTGAAGACAAAGGCGCCTCATTCAGGGGCTCAAACGGAGGACCCTGAAGAGCAGAAAGAACCAAGTTCAAATCCCAAACAGGAATAAAAGGCTTCCTGGGAGGGCGTACATGCATAACTCCCTGGAAAAAGGTCTTGACTAAGGGATGAAGTGCAAAGGACCGTTGAAAGAACACTGCCAGGGCGGAAACCTGCCCCTTCAAAGTACTAATCTGGAGCACAAGCTCCAAACCATGTTGAAGAAACTCCAAAATTCTAGGGATGGAGAACTCCCGGCAAGAGAGGGACCTACCTTCACACCAATCAATATAGGACCTCCAGGCCCTATAGTAAATAGTGGAAGAAGACCGCTTCCTGGCACTGATAAGGGTCTGGACCACCGCATCAGAAAGGCCCTCCTCCTTCAGGATTGCGGTTTCAGCAGCCAAGCCGTCAAAGCCAGCGATTGTAAATTTGGATGACACAGCCGGCCCTGCGTTAGCAGATCCGGCCTCAGAGGCAGGGCGAACTGATCTTTTGCCAGCCTTACCAGATCTGCGAACCAAACTCGCCTTGGCCACCTTGGAGCCACCAGGATCGCTGACACTCCCTCCAACGCCAGTTTGCGCACCACCCTGGCTAGTATCGGGAACGGAGGGAACAGGTAAAGCAGCCCCAGATCCCTCCAATCCAGAGACATGGCATCCACCGTCAAAGCCAGAGGGTCCTGAGAGAGAGACACAAAGACCGGAAGCTTGTGATTGTGACGAGAGGCAAAAAGATCCACCGCCGGGAGCCCCCACCTGCGACATATCAAGTGAAACACCTTGGGACTGAGAGACCACTCCCCCTGACGAGAGGAGGCCCTGCTCAGCAAGTCCGCCTCCGTATTTTCCACACCCGGAATGTAAACTGCTGAGATGCACGGGACGTTGGTCTCTGCCCACTCCAGAATCAAAGACACTTCCCTGAGGGCACTCCTGCTGCGAGTCCCTCCCTGGTGATTGATATAAGCAACCGCCGTCCTGTTGTCTGACCGGACCTGAACTGGCAATCCTCTTAGCTGACAAGTCAAGCGGAACAGAACCAGCCTGATGGCTCTCAACTCCAGAATATTGATAGGCTCGTGAGCCTCCTGCGGACTCCACAGACCCTGAAAATGAAAGTCCTTCCAAACACCCCCCCAGCCGGAGAGACTGGCATCCGTGGTCACCGTTTCCCAACGGGGGGCCAGGAAGGATCTGCCCTTCGACAGATTGACCGACCCCAACCACCATAGTAGGGAGCGGCGAACTCGGGGGGTCACCCGAAATGATTTGTCCAGAGATGACTGCGACCTGTCCCAAACCTTCAGCAGGAGAAGCTGAAGCATCCTCGTATGGAACTGTGCAAAGGGAACCGCCTCAAAGGAGGCCACCATCAGCCCCACCAGCCTCATCCCCAGCCGGATGGACGGATGAGGGGCCGACAAGAGAAGCTGAACCAACTCCTGAATCAAAAGAATCTTGTCCTGGGGCAGGAACACCCTGGCCTGCAAGGTGTCCAGAGACATTCCCAGAAACAGCGCAAATCTGGATGGACGAAGAGAAGACTTGGGGAAGTTGATCACCCAACCGAACCTCTCCAGGGTGGACACCACCACTCCTGTGTCCGCCTGCGACTGGTTGAACGAAGATGCCATGATCAGTAAATCGTCCAGATAGGGCACAATTCGAATGCCCCTCACTCTGAGCAGGGCCATCACCCCCGCCAGCACCTTGGTGAAGACCCGGGGAGCCAACGTGAGACCGAAAGGCAGAGCCACAAACTGAAAATGCCGATTCTCCACCACAAACCTGAGAAACCTCTGGTGCGCTGGAAAAATCGGGACATGTAGATACGCGTCCTTGATGTCTATGGACGTCAGAAAATCCCCCTGACGCAGGGACTGAATGGCCGAGCGCAGCGTTTCCATGCGAAATTTGCGCGGCCGAATGAACCTGTTGAGAAACTTCAGATCCAGTATAGGACGGACTGACCCGTCCTTCTTGGGGACCGTGAACAGATTGGAATAGAAGCCCCTGCCCTGCTCCGCGGGGGGCACGGGGCAAACGACCGCCATGTCCAAAAGATTCTTTACTGCCAACAGGAGCCCCTGCGCCGCCAGGGGCTCCGAAGGCATCCGAGACCTGAAGAACCTGGAGGGGGGGCGGAGCTCGAACTCTAGCTTGTAACCGGAAGACACCACTTCCCGTATCCATCTGTCCGAGACTTCTAGATCCCAGACACGAGAGAAGTGACTCAGCCGTCCCCCCACCCGCAAGGGTGAGGGCGCCCCCTCATTGCTGTGCCGGCTTAATGGCCGGCTTGGGCTTAGAACCCCAATGGTATCCTGAACGGGCACGACCTCTGCCCCTGTTCCCGGCCTCTCCTCTGGAGGATTGGAACGCAGATCCTCTGCCGGATCTGGCCCCACGAAAGGAAGTAGTAAAGGCAGACGTCCCCCGAAAGGAACGGCGCTGCTTCTTCCGTTGAGGCAATCTACCCCCCTTAGCGACAGAATCTAAGGTTTCACCAAACAGCCTCAAACCCACAAAAGGTAAAGCAGTCAGGGACTTCTTTGACATAAAGTCAGCCGCCCACTGGCGGAGCCAAACCGACCGCCGAATAGTCACTAACAGGGCCGACGTCCTACTACACATCATTAAAGTGTCGTCCAAGGCGGCCAAGACAAAAGACAAAAACATCTCACACCGTTTGAGACTAGCAAACTCAGCACTGCTGGGGCGAAGCCCAGAAGAGGTCAGCAAGTCCTTGACCACTGATCTAGCGGCCAACACCATAAGCTCAGAAGCACATATCGGCCGCATGGCGGACCCAACACTAATAAAGCCATGACAAGCCATCTGGTCAATGCGTTTATCCTCTCCATCCTTAAGAGTGGAGCAATCAGGCCTATTTAAAACCGAGGAATTGGACAAGCCCAGAACCGGGGCGTCGACCGCGGGAGGAGAAGCCCAGCGCTTAACCACATCCAAAGGGAAAGGGTATTTCTTGTCCCACCCCGGAGGGATACCAGGGAGCCTAGCGGGCCTTTCCCATTCCTTATCAATGATCTTATGAAAATGCCGCTGTGAAGGAAACTCCAGGCGCGGCCTGGATTCCTCAAACAACTCACCGTCCTGCGGAGACTCCGCCTCAGGAGGGGCAATCTTCAGGACCTCCAACATCAACGTCAGGGCGTGAGGAGAATCAGACGCTTTTCCCAGCTCACTGAGCTCCTCATCCGCACCCACGGACTGCTCCCCCTCGGAAACTTCTGAGCCCTCAGAAACCTCACCATCCTCCAGCCCAGAATAATCAGACCAATCGAGGTTATTAAACTCATCTAGGTCAGCGGCCGGCAAGGCCGGGGACAAATGCTTCCTCTTGGCCGGGGCCTTCCGGGCGGCCGAACAGGAAACAATTTTCTCAAGTTTAGCCAATCTGGCGCACATCTCAGCCTGCAGGTCCCTGCCCATGCCGACCTCACCAGGATCGCGCGTCGGGGCGGGAGACTGAGATGATTCCGCCGGCGTCGCTGACCCAGAAGTCTGGGCTCCCGACTGCCGCGCAATAGTCTGCTGTGCACAAGGGATACAAAGCAATACATCGTCCCCAGAAATGGATGCGCCACACAATATGCACTTTTTGGGATGCCCCACAGGGGTCCCTGCCCCCGAGTCCTGGGATGCCTCCATAGGTGAACTTGTAAAATGCTCCAACCAGGGAATTACGCCAGTAAGCGACCCGGGATGCCCCTTAATGTCCCGAGTGGGAGGATTTACGCTAGGAGGGAACCCAGGGATCTAGGATCAGAGAGAGACCCCCTAATTACTAAGAATGGTCCCCCAACGCAAAACACCGCTCTAGAAGAGAAGAAAACAAGAGGAGAAACCAATAAATGCAAGGCAAACCTCTGAGAGAGAAAACCCCTTAAGGCCCAAGGGCCACTCACGTGTCCCGTTGATGGCCGTAATGGCGTCCGCACAGGCGAAGCAGATGGAGGAGGAAGAAGGGGGCGTGGCCGCGCGGTAGGCGCGAATTGTAAGAAGCCGCCCCGCTGTAATGACCGCAGGCTCCGCCACGGAGCCGCCGCCTGCATACCACGGGGAAGGGGGGCGGGGTCGCGCGAGGCGCGCGAAGGCCCGGCCCGCCCTCCCTTCTGACGCGGCCGGGACGAGACAGCCCCCGGCCGCGGAGCGTGTAGTGAAGCCGGCGCCGCCATTACCGCGGCGCCGGAGGAGGCAATAAGGCGGGCGGGTGTGACCGCCGAACCGGCGGAGCACCCGCCCCGTACCCCCCATAATGATGAAGACCGGCGGAGAGCCGGCCGCGGCAGCCGCCGCGGCCCGGCCCCCCCCACCGCAGCACGCGAGGGAAAAGATCCCCTCACAAGGACATACAGCCCGGCCGCGACGGCGGCCGCGGCGACAAAAAAAAAAAAAAACAAACGTGAAGCACCTCAACACCACATACACGATGGGAGAGACAGGGAAGAGGGAAAGAGAGAGAGAGAGAACCCCCCCCCCCCCAGACTCGAAGGAATGGGGCATGGAAATAAAGGTGAGCCCCCCCCGGGGCACCAACCTAGGGACGGGGCATCCCAAACCGGGGTCACCAACCCGGTCGTCCCGCCTACCCTCTTGTTGTAGGGTCTCACGGGGAATTACCGCAAGGCACCGAGGTGCCAGCATACCCTCGCTCGGGCCCGCAGTCAAGACTGAGGAGGCAAGATGAGCACAAATGTGGAATAAAGAGCCCGACCGGGAATATACAATAGACAAAACAGGCCGGGAGTTACCCCGGCTACCTGACATCCCCCAGCAAGGAGGAGAGATCATCTTCTGACTTGCTCGCCGTCTTGCAGAGATGGAACACTGGGAGATGAGTGGGAGGTCCCAGGTATTTATGGGTCAGGGAGGGGCTTTCTGTTTTTACTATCATCTCTGCAGGAACGCCTATTCAGGTTGGTATTACCCAGTTGTTATGGTTATCTGAAGCGGGGTGTGTGACATACTTAGAATAATAATACTCACAAGAAGGACAGGGAATACCGGCTTGGGTGTCTGCTCAAACGGCTGAGATGAAATGTCGCCAGTCCGCCCATCAGTTGTCCTGGGCAGATCTAGGAGAGCCCACACAGCTAAACACGTGCATGCATGTCGTGCTGTGTAATTGACCCGGATGTGACCCTGAACAGCGGGAAGTGCTTTAAACAAGCGTCTGCTCCCAGCTGTCTGATGATGTGTACGCGGCCGAGCTGGTGAGGCCGAGTAGCACGCCTGAAGAATGCGTGCTGGCCGGCGTCTCCGCCTACGTCATTGAGGTGGGGAGGCGTAGACCACACCTGGCCACCGGAAGTGTGAGGGAGAGGAAGACGAGCAGACGGGGCGAGGGGAGGGGACAGGGCCGGCCACCCGAGCGGTCACCATGGTAACCCACGTAGTCGGCGGGCTCAGTGCACCGCCTGCAGCGTCGCTCCGACGAAACCAGGCAGCGCTGCGTGCATACGTAGCTCGTGCGCCGCACCGATATCTCCCCCCTCACCCCAACCTGCCACTCCCATCCACCCCACCCCAAACCTCCGGGCTCGCAGGTGCCCAGGGACATCCCACAGCCGAGAGCCCACCCTTTCCCCACCCCCGGTCACATCCATAGCCCGGTCTCTAACAGTCCTAGTCTATCACCTGATTCAATGAACTGGGAACTATACGGACTAAGTGTAAAAAGAAGTAGCATGCCCCTCTCCTTAAGGGGAATTCATGTTCATAGGGAAGCTTTAGTCCTACACCCTCACAGCCATAACGGTAAGTCCTTATGAATATTAACTCATACCAAGTTTCAAAAATATGGGGCCCTCCTTACCAAGACCAAATTGACAATCATATCGACTTCTACGATAGACCAACCACCACACACAAAAATGAAAAAAATAAATAAAAATAAAAAAATAATAATAATAAAATAAATGAAAATAAAAATAAATATAAAAAAAAAAAAAAAAGAAAAAAAAAAGGAAGATAACCTTTGAGTAAACTTCCACTTTAAGGTGCGTAGTGCTGTTATGTGATTAGAGCAGTCACATGATTAGTGTGAACACATGATGTAAGCATGGCTTCTGATTGGCTCCTACCTGCTTTATAATTGCCTTGCACCAGGAAATTGCTGGAATGTCTTTGGATCTGCTCATCCCCTTACTTCCTGTTTTCTTGGACCATACTTACTCTTAATGGATTGGTCAATTTGACCCTTGGCTTTGGATTATGTTTTCTGGATCACCCTTGGACTGCTTCTCTGGATTTTAACTTAGGCCTGTTTTGGCCTTTGACCCCAGCCTGGATTTTGACCCTGCTTTGCATACATACCTTACTTCTATCTATCTACATCTTTGCCCTGGCCCTGGTGCCCAGTACTGCCAGGTGGACAACCCGTGGCGTCCTGCAGCTCAGCCTGACCTTCCTTGCAGAGGGCTCCAGTAAAGACCAGGGCATCACGTAGACCACAGGACCTGGTAACGTCTGGGCATTCAGTGGCTACACCCATTGGGCTGTCCTGGCTTAGCCTTGACACTACCTCTTAATACAGAAAGAACAGATAGGTTCTTTAAAAAAAGGTGGATGGAGGGGGTACAGGTGTAACCAGTAACAAATTCTGAAAGCTATCGGTGTGTCATTTATCCTAGTGGTAGTAGTAGTAGTAGTAGTAGTAGTAGTAGCAGCAGTCTGAGGCAGGGCGTAGCTAGGGGGGGGCAGGGGGAGCACTTGCCCTGGGTGCAGCAGGTCAGGGGGGTGGCAAAGGGGGGCCTGAGCTGAGGGAGCGCCATTTCAAATCTTTGCCCCCGGGTGCCAGAAAGCTAGCTACTCCTCTGGTCTGAGGTCCCCAAAAGAAGTGCTTGTACTTCTTCCTGTGCTGCAAATGTGGGAAGGTGAGTTTGAGCCTGCTTTTATCGAATGTCTAAAAGCTGGGAGTGGTGGGTTTAGGGTCAAGATTGGTACAAGAAGTCCTTGCTTTGTCTGTCAGACTTGGATACAAGCTAGGGGGGCACACAGGGCATAGAGAATGGGAATGCCGTGGCATGCTGTGGCTATGCCTCAGCCACCCGTGCATAGAGATATGATATAGAGATACCTTGACCTTGGAGGTGAATTGCCCAGCACTAGAGTCTTTAGTAATATTCAGTTTCCAGATACTCACCTAACCTTCTGCTGCCTCGATTGCACATATTCCTGGGTCCTTCAGCTCACCACCGCTAAACTGCTATCTGCAGATGATCTGTGTTGCTTCTGTTGGTCATGAGGGAGCAGGCTTCATCACTGATTGGATCCACTGGCGGCGCATCATCACCAAAGAACCAGCCTTGGTCTTCTTTCCTGTTCTCCGCAGCCAACAGTTACTTTCTTACATTATTTTCATTGTGAGCCCATATTCAGGTTGACTCATTAGGGGGACGAATCTAGGCTACACAGTAGCAGACATCTGTTAAGCCATGGCCTAATTTCGGCCACTTGTAGAAAGATTAGCCAGTATTATCTAAAAAAAAAAAGTATAAGAAATGAATGCAAGGACTTTTAATTTTATTTCCAACCATTGCACTTTAAAGCGGAACAAAACCCATGCTGGCTGGCCTGGGAATCTAAAAGACTTCTGGGCCAGCTGCTGGCCTTCCACTGGGGCATCCCAAATCAGGATATCCCACTGTGTTAACCCTCCCCCAGGCTTCCACAAAACTCTCCGTTTCTGGTAGCTGCCTTGACTATGTATACAATTGGGAGTGAGAGTGGCTGCATCCTTAGGATCTCTGAGCTGAGAGCGAGCTTCATGTCCAGCCATTCAGTTAGGCTGGGGACGTGATTGCTGTAAAGGAGCCATTTGCTGAGCAAATAATATTGGCTCTGATTGGATGATAGCCCACTCATGTGCTGTTGGACTGGGCAAAGGCGAGTGTGTGTGGGGGTGGTTCCCACAGCGGGACATCCCAAATCTGGACATGGGGCAAGGAATGCTTTGATGAATTTTAGCTTGGAGGCATGTAGACTATAGGACAATCAATGCACTCATGATTTTTCCCAATCTTCTTTCTTGCAGTCCATTCGGGAAGTGACTGGATATGTTCTTGTGGCTCTCAATCACTTTGAATACCTCCCACTGGAGAACCTGCGTATCATTCGTGGAACCAGACTTTACGAGGATCGTTATGCTCTGTTCATCATCCTGAATTACCAGAAGGATGGGAAACATGGACTACGAGAGCTTGGGCTAAGAAATCTGACAGGTAAGTCTACTTATAATGCCATTCCCTCCTTTTTATTTAGAATATTTGCTCATTTTTATCAAAACTTAAAAGACAAATGTAGTAATAGTTATCGTTATGTAACTTGCTCCTCTGTTGCACTGCTGTCCTTGTCAAAGGTGTGTGCTCAGCATCATATCTTGCTATGCATCTCTCTTCTGGTGGGCACTGGCCATGACCACTGGCATCTTTTTTACCTTCAATCCTAACTAAACCTTGTTTTTAGTTTCAGATAATACTGTACTTTCACGAAATGTCATTACATTTCTAAAACTGGGTCACAGACATTAAAGGGAACATCTCATTGTAACCCTCAACCACTCCACCCAAAACAGTATATTATTTGGTGATTTACACAGTACAGTTCCCTTTCTAGATGTATGCTGTTTCATTACATCATTTACATTAGAAAAGCCAGATATTCACAAATCTTCAAATGGGTTGGTGTAAAGTTTCTTGTTTAGCTGCTCTTTGAATGTAGTTATTAAAGCCATTGTCAAAGCACAGCAAATAAAAATTACTTACCTGTCAACCTGGAGACCGGATCCATCATAGTGCTGCAGACTGAGCCGCTCAGGTAGCAGTGCTATCAACTCTGACTGCTTGTGCCTGACCAGCCTCTGACACACATATGTGTCTCACCACTGATAGTATATCAATGGTGGATGCTCACATAGTGCACTTCCTATAGCCAACCAAAGCTGGCTGAAGGCAAGAACACGCACCAATGCTAGCCAGGCCCCCCAGAAACTACTAACAGGTGGTATGCACAGCCACAACCAGGCAATAGACAGTGTGCAGAATCCCCCCCTCACCCCATAACAGGCAGTATGCAGAATCCCCCAGTACCCCATAACAGGCAGTGGAGAATCCCCCCCTTCAGTCATCCCATGTCAGGCAGCGCACAGGAACTCACCCCCAACCCCCCAGTAACAGGCAGTGTGGCAGAATCAGTCCCGATCACCCCATAACAAGCAGCATGCAGATCCAACCCATAACAGGCAGTGTGCAGAACCCCCCACCCAAATAATCCATAACAGACAGTGTGCAAAATCCCTTCCAATCAACCCATTACAGGCAGTGTGCAGAATCACCCCAATCACCCCGTATCAGGCACTGTGCAAAATAACCCCCAATCACCCCATAACACACAGTGTGCAGAATCACCCCCAATCACCACATAACAGTCAATGTGCAATATTCCTCCTAATCAACCCATTACAGGCAGTGTGCAGAATCACCCCCAATCACCCCGTATCAGGCAGTGTGCAGAATCACCCCTAATCACCCCTTATCAGGCAGTGTGCAGAATAACCCCCAATCACCCCATATCAGGCAGTGTGCAGAATCACCCCTAATCACCCCTTATCAAGCAGTGTGCAGAATCACCCCATAATGCACAGTGTGCAGGTTTCCCCCAACCACCCCATAACAAGCAGCGTGTATGTTTCCCCCTAATCACCCCATAGCAGGCAGTGTGCATAATCCTTCCAATCACTTCATAACAGACACTCTGAAGAAATCCCTCCAATCACTCCAAAACAGGCAGTGTGCAAAATGTCAGGATTCCCCCCCAGTCCCCCTCATAACAGGCAGTGTGCATAATCTCCCCCAATCACCTCATAACAGGCAGAGTGCAAAATTTCCCCAATAACCTCATAATAGGCAGCATGCAGAATCCCTTCCCCTCATTTACCTCATAACAGACAGCATGGGGAATCCCCCCAATCACCCCATAACATGCATGCATCCCAAATGTCCCCCCCCCCCCGAATTACCCCATAATAGGCTGTGTGCAGAATCCCCCCAATCACCCCATAACAGACAGCATGCAGAATCCTTCCCCTAATCACTACGCTGAGGCTGGGGGGGGGGGGGGGGGTGTTGGGGAATTGCAACAAGACTCACAGACGGCTGCCACACAGACCTGAGCATATATCTGCTTCCATTGCTCTGTGTGTGCTCCTGCCCATTCAAGTGAATAGGCAAATGAGGGAAAGCTGCATTGTGGATTCTGAGTGAATTAAGGAGTTTTTTGTTGTAACCTCCCCACTGCCCGGTGCTTGAGGCGGGTGACAGGGCATAAGAGTTACATTTACACTGCGCCACTTTGCGTCCTGTATCTCATCATCCTCCTTCAGCTCTGGCCTGCCAATCAGGACTCACTGCTTTGCGTATTCATGCTCAGCAATAAGTTCTGCCCACTTCCCTCCACTGTACACACCAACAACCAGCCATTTTTATATGCTATTGAGTGGAGGAATGCTGAGGATGACTCTGGAGAGCTGCGAATGAGCCCAAGGTATTTCCATGGTGATTTTCTAGCTTTCTTTTAGACTCCAGGGATGGTGTGATTGAGTTTTGTTCTGATTTCAATTCCACACCCTGCTTGTAAAGTAAAATTCACAGTTAAAATGTACACTATTTGATTATGTGGTCACAGTCCTTGAATATAATACTTATACTACAGCACAGCAATAGCTTTGTCTGCCATACAACTCTCTAGTCAGCTACATTTTGTAAACTGACCTAATGATATAAATGATCAAAGAAAACACATAGTGACAGCAGAAAGAAGGATGGAAATTGCGTCCTGAAAAACTCTGTGGGCAGTATAGATTTGTCTCGCAATTCATTTATTGACAGGTGACTGGCTACAATAGACCCCGCATTGGCATTTGATATTCTGGAAATTGACTGATACCCAAAACATTTCATCTAATAATGCTCTGTGGGATTTACACAGAGATTTCATGCTGTATATCTTGTACCGAGACATATCACTTTCTTAACTGCTTGTAGTCCATAGATATAGACGGTGAAGATTGCCACTGAGCATTGAGGATGTTACATAGTAATCCACTGACTGACACAGTCCTTTCCTTCTTTTCTGTCCTTCTCTTCTCTTCCTTAGAGAAGAATGTCTGACCTAAACATAATGTGGCCAACCCCCCCCCCCCCCCCCATCGGGCCCTGCTTACCTTTTGGGTGTCGCTGCCTAACATCTGGCTGCTTTAGGGCCTGATCCTCTGTCCATTGCCAGCTTGTCCATCTGTAAATGACAGCACAAGCTGTGCTCTTCAAAATCTGGCGCCACTCAGAGAAATCACGCAGCTTTTCGGCGCCTCCCTTTGCATCCCATTCATGTGCACTGTGCAGATGTAAGATCAGGGGACGCACACAGTGCTTGATGGGATGCAAGAAAGAGCTACCCGTCGGGAGGACGCCAGAATCCGAGGGACCTAAAAGATGGATGCCCTCCTGAGGTGAGTAAAAATTGCCCAAATGTAAAACCAGAGGGGGGGGGGGGGGGCAGCGGTCCGTTGCGGTTTTGTGGAGGTTTTTATCTCTTTAAATCCTTTATTCAATCTCCCTCATTACTATTGTATTTCTCCTTTTATGATTTTCTTTTTATTCAACCTTTCCTTCCTTTGGTTTTTTTCTTCCCATCTGCATTCTTTAATGTATCTTATGTCTTCCTTCATTTTCCTTTTATCCTTTTCCTTTTTTGACAACTTGTTCATTTTTTCCCACCCTTCTCTTACTTTCTTTTCCTTTTTTGTCTTTATTTTCTGTTTGGTATTTCCCTCCTAAACATGAAAAACTTCCACTGCATGACATACAAAGGAAATTATCCTTGCTTTGTCCATTATCCGAAATTATTTGCCATGTGTCTCAGGTGACCTTTGGCTGTGCATTGCTAAATCAGTTAAGTCATAAACCACTACCACTTTAAATACAATTACTTATGGTTTTATCAAATGATTAAACATTATAATATATTTAATATTATTTAACTGGACCAACACCTGTGTTAATATGTGTTGGTCTGGCCTAATTGCGGGGAACAGTTTTGCCAGGGGAGCGAGGCGAAAAGCACTAGAAATTAGGATGTGGGCCGGACCAAGGCACATTCAGTGTAAAATAGGTGTTGCTCCTATTTAACTAATGATTATGCTATTAAGCACTACTAATTACATAATATACATAAATACAAGATACATCTTTATCATTGAGAACTGATATGAAACATTGATTTTCTTTTATTTCTTTCACCTGAACATATAAATACCGGATTAAACTTATATGTATTGTGTGACACCTTGTGGTACATTGTAGGCTGCAAAAAAGCTATAGTCCCCTATATAGTCACCTAATATCGATCAATCACATCACACTACAACTGACAATGCTCCAGTTATCTGCTCTCTTCTCTACAGATATGCCCCCCTGCTCACTACAGAGGGTGCTTGTGCCTCCAGTCAGCCCCGGACAGGAGGAGCATATGCCTAGATTTCTAATTCCGAATACCCTTGACTCAAGTGCATTAGATCTGGCTGGGGATCAGTTTGGTAGATAGAAAAGAGCTTGTCAAAGGACAGGTACTAGATCAAGGGGGTGGTAAGTATAAACCTAAGATACTGGGCCTCAAGACAAATCCAATCCTTACACCCGTTCCTCGTTGGAGTATACTGCTGTTTGTGTTTGTAGTGTTTGTTGTGGGTGGTATAATGTAAATCGCTGTAATTAAAACTTCAAGTCATACACTTCAGCTCTACCAACACAACATTATTAACTAACCTTTATACTATGCTATCTGAAGTACAAAATTATTTTCATTCCAAATTGTGGATGGTTAGGCATAATCTTGCTATGATTGCATTGTGTTCAGGTTCTGTAGCTACGGTTAATATAACATCCCCATCATCATGCTCCAGTAATCCAGTGCTGCTCATCATAGCCTCCAGTGTGCCATAACAGAGGCTCACATCATAACTGCGGACACCAATTTCTACTTCATACTTCATACAGTTTGTACTGTATTAACTTTTTTATGAACTTCAGTACTCCATGCACCATCTTCATTTAGCCTGGTCTGGTATTTTCCTTCTTGAGATTGTCAACCTTTGCCCACAGCAAGTTTCTATATTTTTGCACATCCATGTGCCTGAATGGTGTGCAGGGTAGCAAATAGTACCAGAAGTAAAGACAAAGATCTACCCAGGGCAATGTATATACACATGGAGCCACTATCTGGACTATACAAACCTTTTTCTAAAGTCAATTGTGTCAGTGCCTGGAGAGATACTCATCTTGACCTTTCTGGCATTGCTGACACCAGCACTGGGGGTACCTGGATAAGTGCCGCATCCAGACTCAGACTGAGCAAAAGACGATTAACGACAGAGCAGAAGGTGGTAAGGACTAGAGAATGCTAAAGAGCAGTGGTGAACTCTTCAGCCGCAGTGGAGAAGGCGACAAGGTCAAAAAGTTTGCTGGCAGCAATGCTCAGAGAAAAGCAAAGACAGGAGGATGTTCAATAGCAGTGGAGGAAACACTAAATACTGGTAGTTGAATGGCGGAAATAGAGACGGCAACAAGGGCCAGAGAAGGGACTACAGCAGAGAAGGTCGTAAGAACTAGAGGACGATTGGTGGCAAAGACAGTGAGGACTAAATATCAATCAGCAGCAGAGAAGAATCCATTAGTGGCTGTGAGGCTAAAGAAACTTCATGATACACCATCAGGGCGCTTGCTGACACTCTCTTGCCCAAGAGCCCACAAAAACTTGCAGTTGGCCTTGCGATCCTTGGCCCCCTGGCCAACTGAAGTCATTTTGAGTTGTTGACCAGGCCTTGCCTTCCTGCCTGTTTTGGCCTCACTAGTGATTGGGAAGAGATGTTGCCCCTGCTATCATTACTCCATTTTTTTGGCCTATATGATGTTTTTGTTTCTGCTGTTTCTGTTGTTATTGCAAGTGCTGTGTGCTTAGGAGTCACCAGCGGTCTACAAAGCTCTGTCCTAGTTTACACCAAATGGTTTGTGATTCAGGTTGTACAGTTCTTTTATAACAAGGTTCATGAAAATATAATACATGATGCAATATGATATGGAGGAGTGTGAGTGTCATGATCTTGGCTCTGTATTCGTCTCTGTCTCCATTTCCTGTTATTCTGTCTCTCAGCCTCTGTGTATGTGGGAGCAATTGTATCTTCAGAAGTAGGTTTAGGATGTTCTGGCCTCATTCTCACCTTGTCAGTGGAGATGTTCCTTAACCCTTTAAGTTCCAGCCTACCTAGATTTTTCGTCACACTCTGTTGCCAGACTACTTTTCATGTTTTTGCGCTACACATGTTCAACCTTGATTTTTGAAGGGATTTCCAGGGATTTTCCAGGATAATTATATATTGTTTTTTTCAGCAGTCTGGGCTTCAACATGAAATGTCTTGTTTGGCCTTTTTTTAGTGTATTCTCAATACTTTTGGGTGAAATATGTGCAAAAAAAGATGACACTTGTCGGTAGTGATCGGAGCAGGGAGGGTGGGAGGCAGGGAGATCAGAGCCTCCTTGCCTCCCACCCTCCCTGCTCCGATCGCTACCAACAAGTGACAGTCGGAGCCCGGGTGCCGGTATACGAAGAGCGGGATGACGTCATCCCGCTCCTCCCACGAGTGGGCGGGGCTAGGGGTGGGGCCAGCATCGGCCGAAGAGGACGGTGAGGGCCCGTTGCTGGGTCCCCACCCGAAGAGTGGTAAGTCCAGGGGGGGATTTCAGATGGCGCAGGGGGGTCTATTCTGGGCCCCCTCCTGAAAATCAGAGGCCCGGGGGCGAAAATCAAATAGCTGATTATTGAAGGGAATCGCTGGCACTTTCAAACGAGGGGTCAGGTAAGTCTTTATCTTTTTTACTTTTTTTTATGGGGCTCTAAAGTCAGCTACGTGAGTCTCACTTAGCTGGCACTTAACGGTTGGAGAGGCAGCTACGTGAGACTCACGTAGCTGGCACTAGAAGGATTAAAGTCAGTAATTGGCTGTTTTCTGAGTTTGTCTGATAAGTGTTTTGAGTTCTCATTTAGGCAGTACGTGTAATGGTACTATCGTGGGATCTCGGCTATTTTTTCAGTTGCACTGTAGCAGGACGTGTGTGGTGTGAACTCAGAGCCAGGGCTGATAATGTGTCATAAAAGGTGAAGCACGGATCAGCTCATACTGTACAGGAAAGCAATATTGCTTCTGAGGTGAGATGGCCTTAGGTTTATTAGGAAGACCCAGAAATATCCTTTAAAGTTGGGGTTTCATAAAAAGCTAGACTTTTAAAATACTGCTAAAGGGCCCAGCCAAATTTAGTTACAAAATGGGTATTTTGTTCGGATAAAAGCATCTAAAATAATAATTTTTATGTGCCAGAGCCTGTATCCCCTTGCCATTATGCTCACCACTTCCCTGACCACGAGCAGCCGATTAGGTTCACTCAGTGGCCAGGGGACATAATGCTGTCATGGACCAGGATCTTCGGCTTCGGGCCTCTGCTTTCTGACGCGGCCAGTCCGCCGGTACTAGCTGCCTCCACAGCCTGCCTTTCCCTGGATTCAAATGCAGGTACTCGGACAGGCTTTGGAAGCTGCTTTTCCAGGGGCTCACCGGCATCTTACTCACGGGGAGCCTCAGGGGGGAACACTGGGCAGGGGTCGGAAACAAGTCCAAAAGGCCTATAACTTCCGACCCCCCGTCTTAGAGACAGGGTACATGGGGAGCCGCTGACACCTAAACGTGATACACACAAAACAAACCGGACAAACTATGTGGCAAAAACTGGGTGACAAAAAGTGGGGGAATCGGGCTTACGAAAAAAAAAAGGTGAGTGTGCCTGTGAAGGTACGAGGCGGAAAACTCTTCGGGCAAAACCCGGAGGGCCAAGCCACAAAGGGCGTGCATAAAATAAGTGTATAGTGCACTAAAACCGAAATGTGCTACCAAAGGTGACTAGCCTAAGGTGACATTAAGGTACCCGACGGCTTCATTTGCCTTCCTGGCCTAAGGTCAGATGTTAGTAGATCTACTCCCAAACATGACGGGGGTTTCCACTCCCCTCAGGTCCATTACTAAGCAGTGATGTACTCGGCGCGCCAGGAGGTGTGTTGCTCCCTTTCATGGACCTGCATGGTGGGTGCAGATACTAGAGGCTTGGTAGATCCGTTCCTAAACATGACGGGGTAGTCCCAGTCCCCCTCAGGTGCATTACTAAGCAGTAATAGTACTCGGCGAGCCAGGGTGGCTCCCTCCGGCTGCCTTTCCACACTCATTATGTCATCCACCCCCCTCCAAAGGCGGATGCGGGGGAACAGGCCCTCTCCTCACAGCCAAAGAGCCTGGGGGGATTGGAGGCCCCCCGGGTGAAGAGGAGACCCAGGAGGAGGGATTGTGGCCGCACGTGAGTAATATTTTTATGTAGAAGGCAGCAGTAGAGGCAGGGTTGGGGCTCTTTTAATACCTCTTCTGAAGCCGGAAGAGCCCTCGGGGGTGGGGGGGATCGGATTCCGCCCGGGCAGATCGATCGAGGGGTCAGGTGAGTGTTCTTTTCAACTTTTTTTTTTTACTGTAGCAGGGGGAAAAGCCAGACCCGTAGATTCTACTGATTCGACTGCTTGAAGTTGCTAAGAAATATTGAGTGAGTGGGGATGTGCTATGAAGCTTTTGTGCATTGGGGAATCAATGGAAGAAACAAGTATCTGAATTTCATTAGTGAGTCAGAAAACATCATTTCTCAATTAGCTGAATCTCCAGGACACAGACTCTTGTGCAGGATACTTTAATTGCAGTTTAAATCCTTATCACCTGGAACTTGACAAGAAGTGGCACAGGGGGGAATAATAGCAAAAGACTGCTTTGTGAATTCCTGCAATGAGGTCTACTAGCAGCCCCTAAACAGATCTGACCCAGACAACAGCCTGTCAATGCTTATAAAGTTGCACACAGTGTATTCCTGATGGCACAAACTTGGTTATATTTAGATGTCATAAACTCACCATTCAAGTAAAATGTTTTTTTTCTGAAGCTTTGCCTTGTGCATTTTCTGTCTCCCTGTTATTGTATTAGTTTAACAGCCTTGAGTCTCCCAAGGGATCGGGTATCAATAGCAGACACTCTCAGAATATTAATCTGAAAACCATAACTGTAGAAACTACTTTTACTACTACTTACTATTATTTTGAGGGAAATTATTAATGTAACCCCCTCACTGCCACAATAGAATGGATAAGACCCTCCTCAAAATGTCTCTTTTTTATTGCAGATCTGTAATACATGTCTAATGTAAGTTAAATTGGAGCATCATTCAGGTTTATGAAATGCTTTTTAACCCCTAAAAATGTGCAGGAGGGAATCTGCAGTCGTGATGCCTTCCTGCACCCGAAACAAAGCTCATTGTTTAAAAAATTGGTGTTGTTCCGCTTTAATGACCCACCTCATTTTAGCATTAAGGATCACTACATTTTTTTTTGTCCTCATTGTGTTTCAGCGATCGAAACTTTTTTTACACAATGATGCTGCTTTGTATTTTATGGAAGGGGTTGTAGTTTTCCCAGTCCCCATTTGTAGGTGCACACCTGTCAGTGTTTAATTTCTATTGCCTACAAAAGACAGAAGTTTTGTTGGAAAAAGGGCAACACCGTGAGTTATTTTTCTTTTTATAGTATTGGCCCTATGTTATTGCTATTTAATATTAATAATACCAAATTAGGGGATAAACTGTGCTCCACCCCTGTACAACCACAACACGTAACATGTCCAATCACTCTAATGATCACCCCACTCTGCTTCATGTGAAATTTGTCAATAACCAACACCACTTAGAAACAAAACCCAAGTCCTCTCTGCTGCAAAACTGTTATATCCAGCATCACTGCTGTCCATGTAAATAAGAAATAACACTGCTCTGGGCCCGCCTCTTGAATGATCAAAATGCTAAGTCCGGCTACATACCCCTTCCCCCACAAAGAATGCACAGAACTGCGGACTCCACCCCCATAATTTTAATATGCAGAGCAGAAACTGATGCACCCCCCAATACAAGCATGGATCAAAGGGGTTAATGCAGGTACAGGCAGCTCGGCTCCAGTGATGCTCTACACCTCGACTTTCTCCTCCCCCAGGTCATCATCACATGATAGTACTCAGGATGTCAGGAAATGCAGTGTGGAGGCAAGGGAGGCCAGGTAAGTGAAGTAACATGTTCTGCATGCCAAATGCTGCACCTGGTCCCCCACACAGCTTCTTTGGGGAGGCGCTGCACAGTTCCCTGTTCAGCACATGGCACAGCTGGCACAAATTCCCACTGCCCATAATCCAAATGCCTAACAGGCAGCTGGTTAAAGTGCTTTACCCCCTCTTAGTCACAGTAAAGTTTATTAAACCCATCCCGAGGGCCTTGTGACTAGATGGTGGCAGGTTTGATTCCTGGCTGGGAAATGATTGCTCTTGAGCAAGGCACCTAACCCCCCAACTGCTCCCTGGGCGCCATTCCTAGCCTGCTTTTGTACACTTACTTCTGTTTTTTGTCTCGGATGGGTTAAATATGGAGTAAAATGTCCAAATTTAAAAAAAATTTTGAAAAAGATTTTCTCACATTGTGGCGGCTGGCACCAGCAGGTGGTATGCTGGATGATTTGATGAATCTAGCTCCGGCCCAAAACTGATATTCATCACTAGTCTTGACATATCGTGCAGATATTCCATAACCTAATATGCACTTGCAGGCACTAAATGGTTATTGCAGATAACGCTGTATGTTGTCTTGGTTAGAACTAATCAGGTATACAACTTTTACTTATAAAACAAAAGTAAAGACTGCCAAGTGTCTTGTGTAACTTCAGGATACATAGATACCCCTGTGTATTATTATAAAATGTTCTAATAAGAGAAGCAGAAAGAATTCCCCGGCTTCAGACTGCTACTATTAACTCGGGGACAGGGAATGATTTTCCTGCAGGGTTACTAGCTGTTGGCTTGAAATGGAAGAAAGTACTTTTTGTGCATGTTTGTGGAGACTGTCAGAGTTGCAGATGTCAAATAACAAAGAGCGAGGATTGATCAGTAAATATGGGAGTACAGGGTTGAGCAGAAACTTGGCCACCAGAGATGAGGGAATAATCAAATCTGCTTTCTACTTCTGTCAGAAAAGGCAGTCTACGTTTCCGGGCATCTGTATAGCATAAAGACTCACAAATCCCTGCCCTGTTGGTAGCAATGTGTATGTAGGATGGCTAGCAACTTTGAGTACAAGAAGCCTGATAAGAAAGCACAGCATTTGCTTCACTCCTGAAGTTAGGAAATGCCGAGGTTATAAAGGGAGACTCTTTGGCTCACCTGTCACAGGTCCCATGGCAACTATAGTGTGTTCAGGCTTGGCAGACACTGCAGTGTGGTCTTTCAGCCTTTAAATCAGCTTGTGCACAGCATGACAGAGGCACTCATTATTCTTTATGGGCGCCTGAGGCTGGTCTCATACCCAGGCATAACCCCTGGCAGGCAGCTTCCAGAGCAGTGGGGGCCCAAACATAACATTAGATGCAACAGGAGCAGTACCAGAGGAGTCAGAAAGTTGAGCCTGATCTGGGGTCACACCCCATTCACAATTTAATGTGTTTTTTGTTATTTAAATGTCCATAACCACCTTATAAACCAGGTTTTCCACTGGTGGTCATAAAGTAGTTAGTGGAAACCAGATAGGTTTAAAGATAACATCAAACAAGTCCTATACTCATCTATACTTCTTTGCAGCAGATCCTCTACTCTACTCTACTACTGCAGTACTGACTCGATGGAGAGCACTGAGGCA
The DNA here is from genome assembly GCA_027917425.1 of Gastrophryne carolinensis. Lineage (NCBI taxonomy): Eukaryota > Metazoa > Chordata > Amphibia > Anura > Microhylidae > Gastrophryne > Gastrophryne carolinensis. Next base: position 176,602,913 of record CM051240.1, on the reverse strand, counting down.
TTGCCTGGCACACCCTTCTCTTTACATGGAATGGTAATATAGGCATGGATAGAATTCCACCCATAAATATATCTGCATAATGGGCCCAGAGGACTTCAGTAGATGTGTGCACTACACTCAGCCAGATCTTAAGTACAGGTGATTAAAGGCCTGAAGGCCAAGGTACCTGCTGCTGTGTTAGAAAAGTATATTGTATAGAGCTTTTGTCATTTAATCCTAGAAAGAAGTAGAGCAGAGGTTCCCAGCCAGGGGTACTAGTACCAGGTGGTACTCAGCAAGGCTGTAGACTGACCTTTACCCAAACCTGACTAGCCATCTATATTTCACCCAAGCCTGATTTTCTCTAAATGTACACAACTGCTCTAAAAGGTAATGGAAACTATGCATTTGACTTTTGTGTTTGTTTTACTCACTTTAAAGTGGGTCAAACCCCATTAGGGCTTCTCCCTGGGACGTCCCAAACAGTGAAATGCCCCGTTGTGCGAATTCCTCCACCTTGGTCACCGCAAAACTCACCTTCTTCGTGGCCACATCGCAGCCGCATCCCCAGCATCTTTGGCCGGTGCACGCGCTACTGCCCCCAGTCATTCCGTCAGGCAGAGTGCACCAGCTGCAGTGGATGAGTCTGCTTATGCTCCCGATTGGACAAGAGTCCACACATGTGACATAGGAACAAAGAAAGGTGCATTTTTCTGGGTGAACTGGGGGGATTGACACAGCGGGGCATCCCAAATGGAACAAAACACGGGTAGTCAAAATACCAGGTTTCATTCAGCTTAAAATCACTTTTCTGTGTGCTTTTACAGCAGGTTTATGTGACTGACAACCAATGCAACACTCATGTGGTACATGATATAACTGGAAATTATAGGATGTACTTGATGAAAAAAAGTTGGGCAGTACACTTTTGCTGCTACATTAGTGGCAGTGTTTACATAGGGCCTTATAAGTTGCCCAGCAACATGATGGCTTGAATACGAGTTCTAATCAACAAGTCCAGTTGTGTTCAGGTAAATGAACAATGCTAAGTGCAGAACTGGAGAAAAATCTCACTGCAGGAATGGGTCAGGCTGGCATCTCTGCAGTGGGAGAGGAAGAGGAAGCCATCAGCAGCAGGCAATGGAAGGAGACAAAGTACCCACCAGAAAGCCCTGATGGAGGCTCTCTCATTCCTATTGTACCTTGTTTCCAAAGCATTCACTTTGGGGCTTTTGAACTTTATTCATCAAGGGATAGCGGCAGGTAATGCCTCGTAGAGGACAGGTAGCGAATGGTGAACGTCGGGCTCTGTACGCAATACCACATTTATCAAAGCGATTCCGGTGAGCGACTCTAACAGCACCATGTAGCATCTGATTCATCATTACAGACAGCTCAGCGTATAGCGCCGGCACTCTGCCTTCCAGAACACCTGGTAATACCTGTCACTACCTGTCGCTCTCCCATACATTTCAATAGACGTTACTTTTCCTCACTTTAAACAGGGTTTTCTTTTTCTTTTTCTTTTTTTTATAAAATCATTGTGTGACCTCTCTTGGCCTATTAAATGTCATTTTTGAAAACTTTTTTCATTTTTTATATTTTTATGAAGAATTGTCATTACAGGTCTGGTATTAAAGTGTTAATGTCACAATGTAATAACAATGTAAATCCATGTGTTTTCGCTGTTACTAGTGAATATGTGTTCAAAAACAGATTTTAATCACACAGCTTCTGGCTACAGCGGCCCAGTTTTGAGCGCCAGCGCTGTGTTAGGCTGTTTTTTTATGAATATGGTTTGATTCGTTCACACTGACCAGTCGCATATAGTGCTGTACTGGTGTTATAGCGACTCACACATCAAATTCATCAATGCTGGCCAGTGCTCTGTATTAGCGACTCACGGCAGATCACAGCGACCACTAGCGGTCGCTCTTAGCACCACTGGGTGATTACCCTACGATCGCGGCCGCCCGTGCCGCTTCGCTGGGTGATTACCCAGCGAAGCGGCACGGGCGGCCGCGATCGTAGGTGTCCCCGCTGCTGCTCCCCACTCCATACTGCACGTGATTGGTTTGTTATCAGGCCTTGTATCGGTCTGCATGCCCCGGTTCTCACTGTTTGTGTGTTTGTTTGTTGTATTGCTTTGTAGTTTGTGCATGGATATCCATGACCAATATTTTCAGGATATATATCTAATCATTGCACTTGGTCACTTTATATGTAGTTTTGCACTTAGTCACTTTATATGCAACTTTTTGCACTGTTTGTATTTTTATTGGATATCAGTGGTGTTGTGTATGTACTCTTTATATGCATTGTTGTCATGATTATCTATGTATTGTCACGTTAATATTATTAATTTATTAGGGATTATTAATTTGGGATTTTTGTGCCGGCACAAAAAGGTTTAGATTCATTGTAAGGGGCTTCTTATATTAACATACGTGCTGAGAATTAGGAGTTAACCCAGAAATGTAGTGCTGCGTTTGCAGCACTGGATGGATTTTGGGGACTGGCAGTGTTTTTAATGTGTTGTTTGTTGTATAGTGTCTGTCATGTCTAGTGGTTTTGATATTTTGATTCTTAATAAATACTGTTTAATTGACTTTGATATTGTTGGTGCTCCTGTTTTTTAGGTCAGTGGGCAGTGTCCCATTAGCCTAATTTTGGTATATTGAAGATTAGATTAAAGATTATTTAAGATTAGTGTCTGAAATGCACATTGTAGCCATACATTTTATAGTCATGCGAGGTCTTTTCATCAAGGATTACAGTGCCTTTAAAAGTATTCCAACCCCTTGAATTTTTACTCATTTTTAAAGTTAAATCCACAAATTTAAATGCATTTTATTTGGATTGTATATGATGGAGCAACACAAAGAAGTTTGTATTTGTGGCTGTAACGACTGCATGAACTTAAAACATTATAACGTACAACCATTTTGATTACCAGAATTTATAGTAATTGATGAGGTCCTGACAAGATTCATGATACAATGGCGGCACCATTTGCACTGCAATGGCCAATGGGAGTATGTAGCTTAAGTGTGATTTTTCTATGTTTACAAACTGGATAATCCATACCACTAAACTGCTTCCAGGACCACCGATATTGTTTAATATTATTACACTATTAATTACATTTTACATTTAATTAAACCATGTAATCTGTTTTTACTGAAGAAACGGGGTGGGTGGTCCTGTGCCCTCCAGCAGATTTAGATAAGCAATTCTATTTCCCAGGTGCTTAGTATTATTATAGCATTCCATAGTGTATATGCTTGTGTGCCGTGCTGGGGAAAAGGGTTAATCTGCTAACAACAGTTCAGTTTATGCTGATAAGTCCCCGCTCACTTTATCCTTTAGAGTTTACCGAGGCACACAGGATTATACGCTAATTAAAATCTTGGCTACTTCGTGCTTTGCTTAAATCATTTGACAATCTTTTTAATCCCAGAGCTTCCGAAAGAGTAATATTTGAGGTCCTGTATTACAAACAGTTTCAGGAATACCCAAAGGTCCAGATAACTCTTCCTGGACTGTCACAGAGACATTTAAAGTTAGCTGAAAAGGCAAAGACTAGAGCTAAACACTGAATACAAAAAAATTGCAACTCAATTGCAACAGTGAAAAGATGGGGTCTTAAAGTGTTTGATTTGGGTTTCAAGGGGAAGTCCACTTTCAATGGCATTTTTTGAAAGTGTATTTTTGTGCCAAAAGAGTGTCCTCAAGGTCTTAAACTAATGTGCCTTTTTTATCTTTTCTTTTGTTAGCAAATGTGTTTTTTATGGAAGCGGATTTTACTATCTGCAGTCTTGTGCTATCAGCAACTGTAGCATGCATGACCTGGGGGGTTAGCACCCAGGAGCGTGGGGAGTGAGTTCGGAATGCTGGGCAAAAAGGGGGTCCGTGGGCACATGTGGGAATTTGGTGCTGACAAGTCTTACACACATGCAGAGTGGACATTCACTGCACAGGACACAAGTCTCTTGAAGATGGTTACTCACTTTATTTAGTTGCTACAGGTTACCACCAGCAGACACAGAATAAACCCCAAACAGGTACTTCCAGATATAATCCTCAACAGTTACTTCTGGTCCTCAGCACACCAAGTCAGATCACCTTTTGGTAGACACCAAGCTGAAGTAGGTTCAGTCCCTCTGGAGATAGTTGGGGTCTTGTCTCCCTCCCCAAAACCAAGGGTGTTCCTCTTACTCTGGTTCTCCTTAACAGGGCTAGATTCATACTGCGGCTGGCTCTCTCTCTTCCAGTATCTGGCTATTTCCTCTCTTCTGCAGAAGCTTCTCACTCCAGTCACTACATTAATGAGCAAATGCTAACTCCTAACTAGTGTCCTAAGTCTTATATAAGAAGCTATAAACTGAGAGGTTAGAGTTCCTCCTAACTGTGAGTCAGAGTCGTGTATCCATCTTTCAACTGCTTCTGCAGGTATCAGAATGCATACTCTCTGGCTTCCTAAATATGTTACATTTAGATAAAAAATCTTCCTTTGGCCTTTCACTGACTCTATGTGATTCAGCTTCTGGAAGTTAACTCTTCCTACACTAAGTCAAGTATAAGCTTTTCTACACTAAGGGCTAAACTGTACACCAAGATCTACAAAAAGAGAAAAGTGAGCCCTGGACACACATAGTGTAGTTTTAGGTATGCAAGCAAGAAAAAAACAAGGCACTTCCTTTCTTCACAGCCACTTGGAGGAATTTGAGTCGGCCTCTCACACAGACACACACTGTGATTGGAGGATCTACATTTAAAGAAAGCATGCTAAGTACAGGCACTGAGGAAGCCCAGGTTTGTGGTATTGTCAAAAACATTAAGCCCTGCAGTGCTGAGATACTTGTCCATTCAAAGCAGCAATTATAATAATTTCATAGTAATTCTACTTGCTGAGACAGTACTTTGTAGTCATTGTAGTGTCTGGGCTATATTTCCCATTATGTTAGTCTATTAGTCACCCAAGGGCTTGTGCCTAGAATGGCACGATGAAGGGGGCAGCAACCTTCTGGGTAAAAGCTTAACTATGGTTCTTTTTCTCTTTTGGGATCCCACTTGTCTTACTCTACATTTGCAGTGGTAAATTTGGTGGTGTACCTGGCAACCTGCTTATTTACTGAAAACCTGAACTGTCTCCCTTTCAATAAAAACAGTATAAAAGCCTGGACTACTTTTTTCCTTTATCAGTCCTCAACAGAACAAAACCCAGGGCGGCCACTGGACTTCCTCTGGCGCATGCAGAATTGGTGTGGACACCCCCCCCAGATAGCTATTAAAAGCTTACCTGTTTCCAGTCCAACTGCACATGCGCAGGCTCTGTTCCATGCAGAGCTGTCTGCCATGCCTATTTCATTCAGCAAGCGGCTCTGATTATTTACAATAGGGGGCACATCTTCAGGCTGTGCGCACAATCCCGCTCCAACTATTCAGATAGTCAGGGATGGGAGCGCAAGCATTGAAGAGGGTGTGGCAGTTTGCTCTCTCTATTGAAAACTATCAGAGTCAATTGCTGAATTACATAAGCATGCCCTGATTGGCCAAGAGCTCAAGCATGCAACGCTGGACTGGGAAGAGGAGAGTTTTCAGAGTGTTCTTGGGGTTTCACACAGTGGGACATCCCACTTCCGGATGCTCCTGGGGAGGAACAAAACCCCAAATTTGCACTATCCTGGGTATACCCCCAGTTGTCCAAAAAATCTAGTTTTTGATTTTCCTACAGCAATTGCGCTGGCCGCTCAGCCCGTCAGAAGCTGATGTTTCATTCAAATTGTCTTTGGTGCTTTGAGCTTAAAACAATAAGGAAAGCTCAAAGGAGCTTGTGCCGCCAGCCGCATCCCCTCTTGCCTCTAGCTGTAGGCATGACTGCACCAGACATTCCTGAATGATTGGCGAGGGGACGGCCACAGCCAGAGGTGATGGGGATCAAGACCCAGCTCAAGACCCAGAGATGCGGCATGGGATCGCCAGTGAGGTGAATGTTCCAGGCGATCCCCAGGGCTCCACACAGCGGGGCATCCCTTTTGGGATGCCACATAAAGAGGGAGACCACTGCCTCAAGAGTCTTATAGACACTAGGGAGGTGGTTGCTCCACTTTAAAGAGTGTCTGAAGTTGGGTGATCCCTAAATACAGTCTTAGTGACAGTGATTGTGATAAATTATGACCTGTGCTCTGGTATTACATCTCTGCCCTTGGCTATAATTACCCTAATATATTTCACTTTGGTTCCAACAGCATATAGATTTTCCCTGACTATAATCCTAATATATTTCCCTATCCTACCATGAATAAGATAATTTCCCCTGACCATATTTACCCCAATAGATTACTCAGTCCCTCTAGCAGCAGTTGGTTGCCCAGCCATAAATATTCTAATATATTTTCCAATGCCTCCATCAGCAGATAGTTGCCCCTGACCATACATATTCTAATATATTTTCCAATACCTCCAGCAGCAGATAGATGCTGCTGACCATAATTATCCTAAAAGTTTTCCATAGCCTTCCGGCAGCAGATAGTGGTTTCTGACCATAATTACCCTAATAGATTTCCCTATCCTTGTAGCAGTGGATAGTTACCCTTGACCACAATTACCCTAATAGATTTCGTTAGTCTTCCAGCAGCAGATAGTTGCCGCTGACCATAATTATCCTAATAGATTTCTCATTCCCTCCAGCAAGACATTCGATCTGCATTGTCCAGGCATGTACACGTATTACTGAATCTCTGCCAGATAATAAACACTCTGAACTACCACAAAACCTTTCCCACCGGGCTCTTTTCCATGTGGCAGCATTAATTGTGCTGGCAGTTACAATCCCGGGAGCTGTTGTCATTACTTTTGCTGCTAGACAGCTGGAGCCAATGCTGCACCGGGTCCTATATGAGAAATGAGCAGCCATTTTTTATATAAGAAGAAGATAAGAAGCAGGCACGGCGTGTTTCCCTGTTACATGTATATAAAAAATCAATCGGGTAGAGCTTCAGGAAATGGCTTTTCTATAAAGGAAACCCAGCCTGGTTTAGCCTATGGAAACAGACTCAATCAATACTATGAATATTTAACAGAGGCTGCAAACAGCCAGCATTCCCCCTAAGTGTTACAGGTTAAGAAATCCTGTCCTAGTTTTTCACATCTAGGGCTGAAACTGAGCAGCCATATCCCTTATCTGCCAACTTGCTTTAGAATAAAAAATATAGATAGATATGTTACAGAGAAATAGGGGAGAGTGTTTCTGCCCCCCTTGGAGAACTTTACTTGTCAGGTTATTCATTAAAGTGCTACTGCAGACAAAGGTAATTGTTACACCATTGTGTCAGGCTACGTTTGGCACTGTCCTAAACTGTTCTCAGTTTTTAAATTGAAGAAAAAATGGTTGAGACATTGAGGTTTACATTTTTACCGCATCATTTTTCTTCTGAAAAAAGTGGGCGTGGCCCTTGGATCTGTGATGCTGCATAATAATCAGCCCTCTGGGCTGAGGGCAATGTGATGATTCTGGAGAAAGAGGCAGAAAGAGTGGCGGGAGGAAGGAGGGTCCAGCAATCCTGTCCCACTCTGCTGAGCTGATTGGGGGACAGGATGAAAAAGAGAATGTCACTGTCACGATGCGCCTACCTGCACCCCGTTCCAGTGCCGCCTCCGCCTCTCGTGCCCGGCAGCGCCAGGCGGCTGCGAGCGCGGCTGTGAGCGCGCCTCCCTCTGCTACTTCCTCCTCTGCTGGCGTCTCCGGCAGTTCTTGTGCTCGCGCGCGTGCGCGAGCACGTCCTTCATATTCCCTCCGGTGGCGCTGCTGTCAGCATGGCCGCCGGAGAAAGTTAAGTTAAAGGGCCAATGAGCCCAGGTGGGTGGGGGGTTTTTCCGTGCTGGGACAGGGCCAATGAGCCCAAAGGAGTTGCTGGGCTGTACGCCCTATCTTCCAATTGTCTGTAGAATCCTAGTCAGCACCAATCAGCTCCTCCATCCCCTAACATATCTGGTCCCTATAAAGGTTTCCCTCCATCACTTGCTCAGTGCCTGTGATAGCGCCTTGTACCCTGCATAGTCTTGTGATAAACCTTGTTTGATCTCCGTCGCCGACCCCTGCCTGAACCGACTATTCTCGATCTGATCTCCGTTGCCGACCCCTGCCTGAACCGACCATTCTCAATCTGATCTCCGTTGCCGACCTCTGCTTTGTACCTTGACCTCGAGCTGCCTCTTCCCTCTGTACCGCTGCGATCTCTGACTTCCCCGTGTCAACCTCTGGCCTGTCTCTGAACTTCCGCTACACTCGCTCTTAGTCATTGGTTCTTCAGACCTCTAAACCAGTAAGCTCTCATCCTTTGAGCCATTGAAGTCCTGGGGGCAACCGATCCCGAGCAGGCGTATTTTGCGTCCCGGCAAGCGGGGGCTCCTACAGGTGAAGCTGGCTGCGGAGATTGGGGGTTGAGGGCTTACCTAGAGGACTGGAGTTACCAGAGCGTGACAGTCACTGGCGGAATCTTTAAACCCTGATATCTCAGCCATTTCTGCTTATTACTGCAATTTAAAAACAGTTTAGTACAGTGCCAAATGTAGCTCAACGCTATGGTGTAACAATTACCTTTGCCTGCCGTATAACTTTAAATACAGAGTAAAGATAGAGTGTTAAATGTAAGCCTCAGTATACCTACCTCCCAGATTTTTAATAGTCCAGTCTCTCAGAAGACCGTTGGGGTGATTTCTTGTTTCCTGTTTTTTACCCATGGTTGCAGCCTCCTGTGTCTAAGTAAGGAACAATAGGGTCACCCCCCTCGATACAACCCCTGCAAGCCCCCTACATTTTTCCTTAAAAACCCAGGGTAGTCAAATCCTGCGTTTTGGTCCTTTCCACCGGGACACAAGGTAAGTGTATGGAGCGACCTGGGGGGTTTCACACAGTGGGACATCCCAATTTTGGATGCCATGGGGGTAGGGAATCAATCGGCCCGGTATACTTATAGATTCCCAGGCCAATCAGCGTGGGTTTTGGTCCATTTTAAATACACAGTAAAGATCCTGCCTCCCAGATTTGTGATAGTCCAGTCTCTCAGAATATTGTTGGGGTGATTTCTTGTTTCCTGTTTTTACCCATGGTTGAAGCTTCCTCTGTCTTAGTAAGGAACAAAAAGGGTCACCTCCCCCTCGATACAACCCCTGCAAGTTCTTTGAATTTTTCCTTAAACCGTGCTCCCCCAGCTTCCTCTTTGCCAGCCACCGTCCAAAAATGGGACATGCAGTTTGTTGGGGAGGGCGGTTTCAGGGGGTGGATCAAGGGGGTGGCAATCAGGATGACCGACACTTCTTTTATGTAAAATAGGTGTTAGTCCAGTTTAAGACTAGGTCTCCATCTAAGGTGGCTTGCTACACATCCCCTGCTGCTGTCATGACCATCCCACAGGTGGTTTATTAGCAAATGAAGCAAGCAGGCAACAATAAAAGCAGCAGAGGTCTAGAAATATATCTCTCCAGGCTGCATATAGTGTTAACTAATGCTGCTGCCCCTGTGGAGGCATGAATTACAGGCATGAATTGTCATTTGTGCTCCAATAGTGATCCTCCGCACACACTGACAGTTCCTTCAAGCTGCCATGGCTATTTACAGGTGTCACAGGCAATTTGGTGGGTCTGAGAGATCTGTGAGTCAGCTTCATTAGTTCCTCAGGAAACTTACTGTCGCTTGGCAGGTGGGAATAGTTATTTTTCTTCTTGCAGTCTGCAGCCTGCAACCTCCAGCAATCAATACAGCACTTCCAGGCTTTTTTCGATTGGCTGTTTTTGCCACTGTTTTGTGAGTCCGTTATTTCAAACCTACAGAAATCATTCCGAATAATATCTGGGAACCTTTGTGTGGGTGAGACTTGACGTATTGATTCTAGGGGCAAAGATCTCGGCACGTACAAACGCTTCTTGCATGTGAAGATCCAGTCTCTAGTCTCAAAATAAAGTTAGAGGAAAGTAAAATGAGTTTAATGCAAAATATGATTCAAGAAGTGAAGAAAAAATGACTGGAAAATGGTTTGAAATTAGTCAACTGTCCGTCATTTGAGAATTTGAGAATTTTAAGGAGGAGCTACTTGCATCACAGCAATACTAAGGGAGCCAGGACAGGACAATGGGAATTAAAGGGTGAATGAGAAACCATTACTTTACTCTGATTATGTCAGCCTCAACTCAGATACCTACAGTGTTGAAGACCCTATAGATTATAGATAAAAGTGTCTTATATGAAAGGCTGATAAGTTGCAGCTGCGGAAAGGGAGGGAATGAAAAAAGTTTTGAGGTTGGGATACATGCACAACCCTTTGGTGATTAGCTGCAGCAAACTCCCAGGTCTCTTTGTCTATGATTGAACGTATATTTTACAAAAAACACACTCTCCCCTCATGGTAACACTACATTCATGGTCGCTTCTTCATTTCTTATTACAGCTTATCTGTATTCCTTCTGTTTAATAAACTGATGGTAGTGGTCTGTCTTGAAATCTCAGTGCCTACCAAACCAAATCTTGGCATAGGTATCTTCTCCTTAGACAAAGCTGCTATATTTTTAGAGAGGTCTCTCCCAGGGCTTCATGTCTGTATTTTAAGACCAAAAGGAAGATTACTGTCAAAGATTTCTGCCCTCTATTCTACTCTAAGGGCCGACTAAGCAAATCCCTGTCTGTGTATTGCCAGTACAGTCACACTGCTGCAGGGGATTGTGTGACAGACCCGCCACTCTGTGCATTCTCTCCAAGATGGCTGCCCTCTGAGATACTGGGACCCCTGAACTTACCTTTTAGGAAGCGAGCTACAGTTAGGGCCAATGTATACTAGATAATGTCAAATTTTTACCAATTTAATTTTTTTTTTTTAATTTTGACCAGCGCTGGTATAAATGATGTCACACATTATTAATTTACTTATTATGCTGTTGTTAACAATAATTAATTAGTGAAAGTCATTAAAAAACACTGAATTATGCTGAAAAACAAGCAAGGCTTTATGCATATAACAAGAGCTCCACTAGATACTTACATTGATCAACTGCCATTTGTAATGTGCAGCATGATTCTGATGGCGCTTAGGATGCAGACTGCGCTATAGTATACATTTCAGACCTGTGCCATGGCGCACTTCACACATTAGGCTCTTAACCTTTGGCTTATGCTTTCCTTGACACTTAAACTGGACCAACAGCCTGGCACAGTAGGAAAAGAAAGGTAGCCGCCGTTTTGGAGCTTCCACTCCCAGTATCTCAGCCATGCTGCTGACTGGATTCAACTGACATAACTGACAATGCACAGTAACAGGAAGCCCAGCAGCACTTCCTGTTTGCATGTGGCCTACAACATGTATGAGCTGCCATTTTGTTTCTAAAATGTACTACAGTAGGAGTTCGAAAAAGGTAAATGAATTTTTATGTGCAGCAATGGGATGCATATGAGCTCTATTTGTTGTGTTGGTCTGGTTTAAGTTATTTTTGAATATTGGCCCAGTTTAACCTAATTTTTTACTTTATACCTTGATACACCACCCCGCTGTGTGAAACCCCCCAGGTCGCTGGAACAAACTCACCTATTCACGGTCCTGCACCACATGGCCAATCGGCATGCTCGGATCCGCTTGAGCCTCTTCGTCCAGAAGCTTGTATAATACAAGCGGATCAGAGCGCGCTGGCGGCCACATCTCCCGCTAACCTCTAACACTCACAAATGCCTGCCGCGGGCATGCGCCCTGCTTGAGGGATAGCGGGGATGCAGCTGCTGCTCGCACATGCACTGTTGGACCGGGAAAGTGTATGGGCGACCTGGGGGGCTTCACACAGCGGGGGAGGGAATCATTCGGCCCTGGAATCTTATAGGCCAATCTCCGTGAGTTTTGGACCACTTAAAATGTAATTATGACTTTTGGTTGACAATAAAGACTAAAATTTAAAAGGAAACATGGAGAATCATGAACCCTGGGAAACAACAATAACTGAAAATAATAGAGAAAATTACTGTCACTAATAGGAAATAGGTAACAGCCTGGAAAGCATAAAAAAGAACTTACTACATGGGCAAATACCACACAATGACTTCTAAAAAAACCTCAATTAAAAAAGAGAAAAAATACAACAGAGGGTCTCTGATCATTGTATCAGCGTATTTGAAGCTCAGCAACTTATTGTAGACACCAATTTTGGAATTGGACCAGGCTCCATACAGTTATTAATATAGTTCCATTACCCAATAAAATAAAAATGTAAAAACAAAAGCCTGTTGGGATAATTGTCCATTGTAATTAAAGAAAATCAGAGAACATAGAAATCTAGAACACCAACCTTCCCCATCTTCAAAGTTATCCATTATACATTTGGAGGGCTGAAATGCTTTGCGCAGCCGGCTATTAGACTAGAAGACTAATCATTAAAGCATGTTTTGGTTTGGTTGCTGCAACCGCAGTCCTGCTGATTTCAGGGGTATTTTATTAATAAGTTCCCTCGGGAAAGCCTTTGAGAATGGAAAGAGGAACACATGATTAGCTAAATTTGTGCTGTGATGGTTGCTAGTGCATAACAATGGGCATTAGATATGTGCTGAACACTCTACGGCATTTTAATAGCAAAGATGGAGAAACACAAAGTGTATGCCTTGCCTATATGAGCTAATCAGCTTACAGTATGCTAACATGCTGCTGCCACTACTTCACAGATCTGCTTGCCTGGGTATACCTATGGGGCACAAAACTAGACTAAATGGACACCTCAGCCTAGGCTTGTACTCCACCCAACACTTCCCGTGATTCTGATCTATGATCTGATTAAGGACCTGTAAGTTTAACATCCATTGTGGGAAAGTTGTTTGAGGGGCTATTAAGGGACTACATACACGAATATGTAACTATCCATAATATTATAAGTGACAACCAGCATGGTTTTACTAAGGCAGAAGCTGCCAGACTCACCCGATTGGCTTCTATGAGGAGGTGAGTAGGAGCCTGGACAGAGGGGCGGCTGTAGATATACAGGCTGATTCATTAATAGCGCCAGGTAGCGACAGATGAGCGACAGTAGCGTTATTTTCACAGCGCCCACTAGTATTCGCTGTGCTTGCCCGTTGTTCGGCTGTTGACAGCAACTCAGTCGGTGTGTGGTAATGTTGAATACGGGGTTATGAGTCGCTGTTTGACAGGTTCCGCGCTGTATGGGAGCGCATGACAGCGAACGGCCATAGCGAACGGCTCCCAGCATATTCATTAACAAATCACGCTCCAAAAATTCTCGCGCTGTGAAATGCTTGTTTAAACCCCAGAGTGCTGGTGGCGATGGGTTAAAAGTAGTTTTTTAACCCCCAAACAACCATATTTTTTGAAAAAAAAAAAAAAACATGTTTTTCTAAACATTTTGTAATATGAATACATTAATATCAGACCTGTAATATCAATTCTGCACAAATTTTTTTTTTTTTTTAGCTTAAAAAAAAAATCTAACATTGCAGAAGTGGTCACAGAATTTTTGACATTAAAAAAAATAAAAAAATAATAGCAATTATGAATATTTAAAGTTAGTTCCATTGAAATGCATTGGAGAGCGCCAGGTAGCGAGAGGTCATACCTGTCGCTGTTCAAGGTCGCTCGCAGGCGCTGTGGGGTGAGGCTGGAATAATGATGAATGATTCGCTATCTGGCGCTCTGTCAGTCGCTAAGCAGGATCGGCTTGATAAATGTGTGATTGTGGAGGGGAGCCGGCGTTCTCGTGGCGGTGAGCGTCATTACCGTTCGCTCACCATTCGCTACCTGGCGCTATCCCTTGTTAAATAAGGGCCATAGTTTTTCTGGATTTTGCAAAGGCATTTGACATTGTCCCCCATGGAGCTTATTGGGGAAATTGAGATCTTCAGGATTAGAAAATACAGTTTGTAACTGGATTGAAAACTGGCTGAAGGATCGTGTGCAGAGAGTTGTAGTTAATGATACTTGTTACCGGTTGTAAGCGGTGTACCCCAGGGTTCAGTGCTGGGCCCACTATTATTCAACTCGTTTATAAACGACATAGAAGATGGAATTAAAATCACTGTCTCTTTTTTTGCACTCAAAGATATATAGCACAGTGCAGTCTTCTGAAGATGTTCACAAGCTTCAAGCTGACTTGGACACTTTGAGTGTCTGGGCTGCCACTTAGCAAAGTCATGCACTTGGGGTCTAATAACTTGAAGGCCACATATCATATGTCTTTGGGGGAGTAAAACTGGGAGAATCACTTGAAGGGTCTGGGGGTACTGGTAGATCATACGCTAAATAACAGTATGCAATGTCAAGAAGCTGCTTCCATGGCCACCAAGATATTATCATGCATTAAAAGAAACATGGTGTCAGGCTCGTGACACGTGGAACTACGGGATAGGGATGCCATTTTTCCTCTTTATAAGGCACTGGTGTGCCCTGGAATATGCTTTCCAGTTCTGTCGCAAAGGTTCATAGAAAAGACACTCTGTCTATGGAAAATGTGCAGAGGAGAGCCACCAAACTAATAAGAGGAATGAAGGATCTTTTTTTTGAAGAAAGATTACGAGAATAAAATCTGTTTAGTCTTGAGAGGAGACATGATTACCTTGTATAAATATATTAATGGGCAATACAAAAAATATGGAGAAACATTATTTCAGGTAAAATCCTCTCTAAAGACAAGGGGACGCTTCATTCGTCTGGAAAAAAGAAAAAATAGTTTTTACCATAAGAATTATAAATCTGTGGAATAGCCTCCCACAGAAGCTTGCTACAGCATCAGCTATTGACAGCTTTAAATAAAGATTAGATGCTTATTTAGAAAAAAATTACATTAGCAGTTACTATTAGCTGTTATCAGTAAAAAAACAAAAAATAAAATAAAAAAGATCTTCCCCAACACCCTTGGTTGAACTTGATGGACATATGTCTTATTTTCAACCAGAATAACAATGTATTCCTGCTTAAAAACATTTGAAACTTTTGCTTTCTGTGACTCACTGTGCACTTACTCTTTGACTTTTTGCACCCTGCCATCTTGACAAAGTATCTAGCTGAAATTTAGCTTCACAGCTGTATGGAAACAAAAGAACTAACAGTATTCAGTGAATATTACAAACAAGCTGACGTACAGTTGTACACACTGTTATAGATAATACACAAGTACATCTAAAGAGGCTGCATACTATGCACATGGACAGAAATAGGTCTAGTCAATATGTGCTGCTCACAGTAAATACAGTAAATGGGCTGCCTATATGTGCATCCTGCCCCACATGTACAGCAGGACAACTGCTAAAAGAAATCACTGTGGACAAACATATTGATTTGTGGAGTATGATTTGTAGAAAAAGTGAGACTTACCATCTTTGAAATTGTGGAATGAATGAGGATGATGCTTGTGGATGCTGAGGGTATGGCCATGATATTACTAATAGACTAGCTTCTGCCAGATAGGGCTTTCTTTCTGATCCACAAGGATACTCAATAAGCTATGGTCACATCTAGGAACAAAGCTGAGGGAGCAAACTCAATAGGGAATGTTCAAAAATCTAAAGAAAGGTCTCGCAATCCAAGGAACTGTTACTAAATGGCAATGCTGTAATCCAATTCTATGTAGCTGATTAAACCTAGACAACTATGCAAATAAAATATGCATAACAAAGAACAGGCAGTTTGCTTGCCTTTTCATTATCTGAAAGCTAACTCTCTTAGTCCTCATTTATTACGGTGCCCAATGGAAATCTGATTTAAACCAGACCAACACACTTAAAAAAGAACATCGGAGTCTAAATGGCCATCTGAGTTCCACTCCTTGGGGCATTCTCTCTGTGGCTGCATCCCAGCTCACCTCTAGCCATGTGCCCTCACAGAAAGGCCGGCTAGGAGGTGAGTGGGGGTTGCGGCCGGCAGTGCATTTGGCTCCCTTCAGGGAGCCAAGCGAAAGTGGGCGCGCTGATTGGTTGAGCGGGCCACTCAGCCAAGCAGTGCACCCGTTCTCATCCGAGTCTCCATTATGGGAGCGACAGGAAGGTGAGTGACCTAGGGACATGCACACAGTGGGGCATCCCAATTCGAATTGTCCCCACTGAGAGGAACAACACCCTGAAAAGTGAAAATCGGGTAGTGTTGTTCCTCTTTAAAAGAAACAGTGCTCATATGCATCCCTTGCCAGGGCAATTCAGATTGCTGCCCATAATATTAATTTACATTATTGTAACTTCTGCTGTGGTCAGTTTTACAACTATAATGTCGTCCAATGGAGCTGCAGGCCACCTGCAAAGAGGAAGTGCTGCTGGGTTTCCTGCCCTGGGCATTGTGGGTTATGTCAGTTGAATCTAGGTAGCAGCATGGCTGGGATGCTGGGAAAGGAAGCTCCAAAATTGCCATTACCAGGAGAACATTGTTGAGGAGGTGTTTCAGCTTAAGTAAGTAAACGTTGACAATGATTCAGTATCATGCATGCAGATGGGGCAAGTGAGTTTTGCTGTTGATCGGGTTTAAGTCAGTGAACTATCTATTTGCATAGAGAACCACTGAAAAAGCAGCTTTTATCCCACCCCTTACTCTCTTATTCTGTATTGCATGCACAAATACTGTAGCTGAATTTAAAGTGGACCAACACCCAGGGGGGATCGGCCCGGGAATCTATAAGATTCCCGGACCGATCAGATCCCTCCCCGCGGGGCATCCGAAATCGGGATGTCCCGCGGGGAGGAACCCCCCAGGAGGCCCACAATCCTTACCTTACCGGCGATCCAACGGCGCATGCGCGAGACGCGGCCGCGTCTCTCGCTTCCCTCTAGCAGGACGCGCTCCCGCGCCGGCGTTTTGTGAATGGCCGGCGCAGGCGCGCTCCCTGTTAGAGGGAAGCGAGAGACGCAGCCAATGACAGCACTCTGGTATGCGCGTCCAAGCGGCTTTGGACGCGCATACCAGAGCAGCTCTGAGCGCTGTCATTGGCCGGATGAGGTCACGTGGGAGCGGGGAGAGGTGAGTTTTTGCGGCGATCGGGGGGGTTTCACACAGCGGGGCACCCCCAATCGGGGTGCCCCACCTAAGTGGACCAACACCCAGGATAGTCAAAATCCTGGGTGTTGGTCCACTTTAATACACAGAGTGGTATATGAGTTATACATGGGTTCCAAAACAACAAAAAGAGGGCTTCTGGGTTCTATAACGATACTCATTTGACTTGTTTACTTCTTTTCCAATTTGAGAAAGTTGAATAGAATAATTCAGTGCATGAATAATCCAAATAACAGATCCAACATCCAAGAGCCTGTTGTATTCTCCCAAAGTGCAGAGAGTACAAGGCCAAGGACACAAGCCGACACATGCCTAACACCCCTCTGCAGCCACTGAAGTGGAAATTCTTTTACAAACGAGCCGTTAGCTAATTACACTGAGCTCAAATCACGTCTTCAGACCGACACTAATGAGGTGGAAGAGGTTTCATTTTAACTTTCACTTGTTTTTATTTTGTAATTATGACTTTTTTGCATTGTGTGAGCTGCACACCATGATTTTATTTAGGGAGAAGTCATCTGCTAATTAATAAAACATGCACTACTATTCCTGGGAGACACTGATTAAAATGTATTTCTGTCTTCAAAAGGAATAATGCAAAAAAAAAAAAATGATTACAATTTCTAATTACATCTGTTGGGTAAATGCCCTATATATATATAGACCATGCGCTTTTTGTCCAGCCATCTTGATCTCCGTTGATGTCTCATGTTTGGGTTGGACGAGGGATGGCTTTCTTTTAAAGAATTGCATCAATGCAGTTTAATCTTGAATGATGAATCATCCTTAAAATGGTCCTACAAACCAAATGAACCCTAATCCAAAATCATTAAAGCACCACAACAGATATAAAGCTAAAATTCAACAAGTTTATTTTGGACATAAAAATATACTTTGCAAACTAAACCCCTTTTAAAACGTTACATCAGACCTTCCCTGGGGCATTGTATTCATAAGGGAAGAAAACAGTATAATAATATTAACATCTGAACTATAAAGGGTGCTCCCTATGCAATCAAAATGCCCACAGATCAAGAGCAATACATAAGTTTAATATTATATGGTATAACACAAAACACCAATATTACCTATATGATGCTTCAAACCTACTGTACACGCATGTTTCCATGGGAAATCACCATCTAAATACTTTTCTAAAATGGTCCTACACCCACTTTATAGGGAGCTACCCCAGAACAGAGAGGCTTTTCTGTTTTTTTTTGGAGCCCGCTATATTAAGTCATTTTTCAGGCAAAAAAAAAACAAATACGTCACTCACCTTGTCGGCGGTGGCTGTGTGAGCGGCACATGAATGAAATTAAGCTTTCCAATAAGTGTCAGCGCAATGGAGTAACATCAATGGCCTTCGGGGGATTAAATGTAAGTGTAGCTTTGTTTTTTCTTGGGCTGCATAATAACTTTAAGCCTAACATGGGTATCTCTACAAGGTCGTTGCTCCTCTGTTACAGTGCTCTCAAGACCACTGGAACAGAGGAATTACCTAATATAGATTATAAGTCAAAAACACAGAGCAATCTTAATGCACAATTCTTAGGGCAGGATAGCTTTCTCAAATAGCTTTTGTTAACCGTGTGATCGTAGAAAACCAGCTTAAAAAACTCTTACCAGAGCTCAAACAAATCAGGCCAAATAGCGTAATTACACTAAAACTCTATTTCCAATAGCAACCGTTCCTTCCAAACAATTGAGAGCAATAATATCTCAGATAATCATAATCGTAAAATAAGCATGTAGAGATAAAAAAGGAGTAGACTGGTTTAGTGTTATAAAGTTGTAAGTCGAATGTACTCATAAGTGAAGATAATTCAATTTGCGTAGTGAAATACAAGGGGCGCCAAGCGTATTCATCATGACCCAGTCCAATAACGGCCGAGAGGGAAAGATGAAGTTCTCACCGCCTGCTCGCTTCCTCCTTGTTTGTGCCGCTTGAGCATTAAAGTTGCTGCGTTTCATCGTCAAAACGAATTTCTCTCTAAGGCTCAGGCCTAAGTGAAAGTCATTTTGATGACGAAATGCGTTTATAAGATTTTGGCATTATACACATTTACTGCTGTCCTAATATGGATTATGTATAAAAATATATCAAAATGCTTTGTCTGACAGCAAAGACTATTGGTGTACAGCAGGGGTTCCCAACTAGTGTTACGGCTATTTGAAAGCGCATTAGGTGGTACTTTCAAAGGATTCAGACTGACCTGTGTCCCAACCTGATCTTCTGGCATTTATACTTATCCAATCCTGATATTCTACATTAACATTCTGTAAGATTATTAAAAGTATTTACATGCATTTTTGTTAATTGTATGCACTTTAATTGTCTTTTGAATTTTAATCACAGTTTTGGGTAACTGAAAACCCATATGCATCATGAAGTGTTACTTAAAGTGGACCAAAACCCAGCTTGGACTCTATGAGACTTCAGGGCAGGCATACTCGCTCCCCCCGGGGCACCCAGATTCAGGATGCCCCACTGTGTCAAACCCCCCAGATTGGCCGAAAACTCACCTTCTTTTTTGATCCAACGGCACATGCACGAGCAGCGCTATCCCCACTATCCCTTAGCAGGGCATGTGCCCGAGCCAGGCATTTGTGAAGGGTAGTGGGGAATGCATCCTCCAGTGCACTCGCTTTGGATGAGCTCTTGGACGAAGAAATGGGAGCCGATCCGAGCGCGCTGACTGGACGAGAGACTGTGCATGATCCATAGGACCGAGGCAGGGTATGTGAGATTGGGCGACTTGGGGAGGGGGGGTTTCACAGTGGGGCATCCTTGATCGGGGTGCCCGTGGGCAAAGACCAAAACCCAGAACAGTCAAAATCCTGGATTTTGGTGCACTTTAAGATGATCTGAAAAAGGTTGGTGGCGTTTGATTAAAAAGGCTGGAAACCCCTGTTGTATAGCAAATGTAAAGCAGTAGTGAAGATAAATTGAAGAATCTAGCTTTTTGCCAGGTCAACCCTATCTGTAGTTATGGACTAACAGGCCATTGTTGTCTTTCACATTTAATAACCCAAGCTAGGGCTTCCATTAGATGCATTGGAGGGCAGCATTGGCTCAGCTCCAGGAGGAAACAGAGCCTTTTTTTCTCACAGTACAGGCTTGTATACTGAAGTTTGTTAATATTATTATCTTCATTTGTTGTGCTGTCGTAGCTGCTTCCAGTTATTTTATTTATATCCTACATGTTGCTTGCTTTGGAGTCTCTCTTGGGCTCAATAAAACCTCAATTTAGAGACCTCACATTTCTAACTGGCAGAATGGGAGGCAAACTTTCAGAGCTACTTCTCCAGATGGGCTGGACCGTATAATGTATGCCTCCTTTTTGAAGAGTGCTTACTATTACATTTAGTACAAGCTGTTATTTACTGCTTTCTTTGTAATTATGCCACTGATAGAGAATCACAACATCTGCGTAGAGTGGTCCTTGTTTAGTATCGCTTGCATACACATGATGAAAACAACAAACACATTTGGTCTTTCCACTCTGATAGATATAACATCGTATTTCGGAGTGTTACCCTATGACCTCATAATTAAAACACATTTTAATTGGCTAATTATACATACTATAAATATTGCTTAGGCGTAAAACAGTAACACAAATAAACAGGGTTGTGATTCTAAAAAGAGTCTAAAAAAATGTGGCTTTACTTTATAAACGCTTTACATTTGGTGAAGTAGCCTGTGTTTAATCAATAATCAGTTTATTCATCATCAAGTATATGCATTATATACATTACAGACGTACCAGGGATTTTCTGGGCAAGAGCAGAGTGAGCGGTAAATGAGGGGACAACACCACAACCAAATCATACATGGTGATATAAATGTCCGAAGTGATCAGATGTATGTTGTTCCTTTAGTTAATCATATACATCTAATATTAGTGTTGCCTGTGTTGGCTCCTAATGTTTTAAGGATGCTTTTTATATCATGGATTCTGACCGGACCCACATAATCCACTGTACATACCCACTGAAGTTGGAACCTTTTCCCAAGCTCTAGGTTTTGTTAAGGAAACCACCAGGTTTAAAATGTCAAATACTTATGACATCTAAGAAGGTTCTTGCTAGAGTCTCAAGGAACCATATAATCTCATACAATGAGCTTGAGTCAAGAACGTGGTTTTTGAGATATTGTTCTCTATTCTAAATGTAAATATGATTTGGCATTATTTAAGTTGTACCTGTACTCCTGAGAAAAGTATTGAACTTTTACTCCTTTTTACTCTGTAGTAAAAAAGTGCAATTGACTTTCAATGTCCTATCTGGTGCTCATGCTCATGCTTTTTTCTCATGAATTGAATTTTTTACTACAATGGGCCATGATCTGCCCTCAGTAAAGCCGTGCTGTTGCAGGTCCCACAGGTTGTTAATATTTAGATGGCAATTTATCTGTTTTTCCTTTAGTTTTAATACTATAGATGTTAATTACTGGCTTCTTCTCTACCTCTTTATTGGTATATTAAAGCACCCAGAGGGGCCGTAGTCACTTACATCTTAGTTCACTTAGGCCCTTATTTAAGAAGGCATAGCGTCAGGTAGTGGCTGGTTAATGACAGGTAGCGACTGGTGAACGCCGGACACGGCACGCAATTACACATTTATCAAGCAGAATCTGTTTAGCAACATGTAGCGTCTGATTCATCATTTTCACAGCCTCAGCGAACAGCGCCAGCGTTCAGCCTTGCACAGCGCCAGGTATGACCTCTCGCTACCTGACGCTCTCCCATACATTTCAATGGACGATCCTTTTCTTCTCTTTAAACGGGTTTTTTTTTTTTTCAAAAAAATCACAAATAATTCTGTGACCTCTTCTGGCATTGAAATAGCAGTTTTTTCATAATTTTTTCATTTTTTATATATTTCCTCAGAAATGACATTACAGGTCTGGCATTAAAGTGTTCATGTTACAATGTTGTTTACAATGTAATTCCATATGTTTTCGCTTTGTTACTAGTTGATAGATGCTTGAAAACAGACTTGAAACACACAGCCTCCTGCGCTCTGGGCTTCAAACAAATATTTTTCAGCGCCAGAGATTTGTGAGGCTGTTTTTTTGCTGAATATGGTGTAAGTCGCTATGAGCAGTCGCTAACATGCGCTCCCATAGAGCGCTGTACTGGTCAAATAGCGACTCCTCACAATGTATTCAACATTACTGAACAGCGACTGAGTCGCTATAAAGTAGCGACTCACGGCCGAGCACTGCAACTACTAGCGGGCGCTCTGAAAATGCCTGCTACAGACGCTCATCTGTCGCTACCTGGCGTTAGTGGTTAGTGATGAATCAGCCTCTTAGAACTCTGGGGTGGATTTCATCTGGAGTCATTGCCATACATACCTTTAGATGTTGCCAATATATATATATATATATATATATATATATATATATATATTATAATAATAATAAAGTTAGTAAAAAAGCACCCTGTCAGTAAAATTACAAATGCCCCATCATAGGTACAAAGGATTTCTGGGGAAAAAGTAGAACAAACATTTACTTTTGCACATTTTTGTGTGTTAAAATGAAAAAGCTCACCAGAATGCAGGTTGTAATCCACACCGAGAAGCACAGTCATTGACTGGGAAGCACAATCGGGGGGGGGGGCTTAGATGGGCTTTGGTTATGGGCTAGTGGGGTGTGGCAAAATCAAGGGATGATTTTTGGCTCCAGTCCGTCACTGTCTGGAACTGGTTGTATGGCTTGTAGCCCAGTGTTGTGCAGCATCAACCTTCTGATGGTTTGTGTCAACATTACCAAATAGATCGCTAAGCACCATTCTATCAATCTAACTGTGCAGTTTCACCTTCACACCACTCTTCCTGTTGACACATTAAAAACCTCTAAAATACATAAATATACATACAAAACTCCAACAAGACAGACATACATAAATAGAGGTGTAGGGGAGAATCAATATAGAAATGAAATAAAAACACTAAGAAGCAATATATATTATTATTACAAATCTTAGAGGCCGATTCATTAATAGCGCAGGTAGCGACAGATGAGCGACTGTAGCGGCATTTTCAGAGTGCCCGCTAGTAGTCGCTGTGCTTGCCCGTTGTTCGGTAGTTGATAGCGACTCAGTCGGTTTGCCGTAATGTTGAATATTGGGTGAGGAGTCGCTATTTGACAGGTTCCGCGCTGTATGGGAGCGCATGATAGCGACTGGCCCTAGCGACCGGCTCTCACCATATTCATTAACAAATCACGCTCAAAAAATTCTTGCGCTGTAAAATGCATGTTTAAACCCCAGAGCGCTGGCGGCGATGGGTTAAAAGTAGTTTTTTAACCCCCAAACAACCATATTTTTGGAAACAAAAAAAAAACACGTTTTTTAAATAATTTAGTAATATGAATACATTAATATCAGACCTGTAATATGAATTCTGTACAACTTTATTTTTTTATTTTTTTTCCCTTAAAAAAATTATCTAAAATGGCAGAAGTGGTCACTGAATTTTTCACATTAAAAAAAAAAAAAAAAAAAAAATTAATAACAATTAATTATTAATATTTAAAGATTGTTCCATTGAAATGCATTGGAGAGCACCAGGTAGCGAGAGGTCATACCTGTCGCTGTTCAAGGTCGGACGCTGGCGCTGTGGGCTGAGGCTGGAATACTGATGAATGAGTCGCTATCTGGCGCTATCTCAGTCGCTAAGCAGGATTGGCTTGATAAATGTGTGATTGTGGTGGGGAGCCGGCGTTCTCGTGGCGGTGCCCGTCATTACCGGCCACTCACCAGTCATTACCTGTCGCTATTCCTTCATAAATAAGGGCCTAAGAAACAATATATATTATTATTACAAATCTTAGTTCATTTAGAACTCTGGGGTGTGCCATACCATACTTTTCAAAGCTGTTGAGCAACCATGATAATTCTCTAAATCAATATTACCTTTATGTGTCCCTGTTGCTGTAGTGAGATATTTAATATTGAATTAGAGGATCTTATGTATCTGCTTTGGCATGTCTACCAGAAAGAATGAATTGTCACCACTGTCACATATAACTGGTATCTTTGGCTCAGCATTCCTTTATTCTTGAAATCCTCTTTGATTCTTTTCCATCCGCTTTGAATTATACCAGCAGAATTGTTTTTGAAGTTAATTAGCTTCACATGTGGATTAAACTCAGACATTTATATTTATATTTCCCCCTAATGGTCCTTTAAGTGAGACAGAGCTTATTGCTGGCAGTGGTGATGCCTGCTTAGGAGACAATAGCATTGCTTGCACTCAGAGACCTAATGCCAGCCAGCTCAAGCTGTCCCGTCTGCTGTGCCAACTTTATGCAGAATATGTAGATGGGGCTCCTGAAAAGCGAAGCTATTATCACACTGCTTCTTTATTTAGCCATCACCATTACTATAATACCCCACATGGCTTCTCAAAGGTCATGTGCCCAGGAGCCACTAAATTTGGTGGCCAATTTATTCCTGTGTTTACTGTTAAAGCATAGAGGTAGGTCAAAATGATTATTCCTCAATTTTTGTAATAAGCCCCATTCTATCTGCTATTTTCTGCTAGTAAGGAAACATAATTTCTTTTACTTTGCTTTATTTTTCCTGATTGATCTTAGCTGATCTAGGCTAATTCCCCTCCTATTGGCCAAATTCAAGCCACAGTTTACATTTGGTCTAATGGAGCTAATGTGGCAGCCAGTTTATTATGGTTAGTTAGGTTTTTATTATTGGAATTTAGTTAATTACTTATTATTATTATAAACTTTTCCTACAACAGGTCTTAAAGTGGACCAACACCCAGGGGGGATCGGCCCGGAAATCTATAAGATTCCCGGACCGATCAGATCCCTCCCCGCGGGGCATCCGAAATCGGGATGTCCCGCGGGGAGGAACCCCCCAGGAGGCCCACAATCCTCACCTTACCGGCGATCCAACGGCGCATGCGCGAGACGCGGCCGCGTCTCTCGCTTCCCTCTAGCAGGGCGCGTTCCCGCGCCGGCCGTTTTGTGAATGGCCGGCGCAGGCGCGCTCCCTGTTAGAGGGAAGCGAGAGACGCAGCCAATGACAGCGCTCTGGTATGCGCGTCCAAGCGGCTTTGGACGCGCATACCAGAGCTGCTCTGAGCGCTGTCATTGGCCGGACGAGGTCACGTGGGAGCGGGGAGAGGTGAGTTTTTGCGGCGATCGGGGGGGTTTCAGACAGCGGGGCACCCCCGATCGGGGTGCCCCACCTAAGTGGACCAACACCCAGGATAGTCAAAATCCTGGGTGTTGGTCCACTTTAAAGTGGACCAAACCCAGGACCTTGACTATCCTGGGTTTTAATCCTTGTCCCAAGGCACCCCAGTTTGGGATGCCTTGCTGTGTGAAACCCCCAGGTTGCCCAGTAGCCTTTCCCTGGTCCTATGGTGCATGTGCGGCCTCTCAACTAATCAACATGCTTGGCTGTGCACATCAAAATTGGCCAAGACATGGCTGAGGGCCAAGTCTAGCTGAGAAGTGGTGAGTGGAGCCAAGCATGCTGGTGGCTGCATCCCCGCTATCCTCTAACAGAGTGCATGCCTGCACCAGCCATACACAAATGCCTGCCATGGGCAGGCGCACTTCTAAAGGCATACCAGATAGCGGCCGTGGCTCGCGCGGGCGCAATGGGATCAGGTTACAGTGGACTCAGGGAGAGGGGGTTACACAGAGGAGCATTCTGAATCTGGATGCTTCAGGGAGGGAATCAGACGTCTTAAGGAATGCTTTTGGTCCACTCCTTTCATTTTCATCCACAAGCAGGCACTAAAGGAAGCTCTAGCAAAAAACTTTAAATTTAAGGCCCCATTCACGCAGAGCCATTGTGGGCTGATCATGCTTGCAGTGTGAGCGGCCTGCAATCGCCAGTGTTCAGTGTTTGGAAAGCACTTGCAATAGTGATTCCTAGGGCCGGATTATAGGCAGGGCGCAAGGGGTGCATTCCTTGAAGCCTCCACCATTTGGCCTGCAAGAGGGCCTCCACCAACTTTGGGGCTATAGTTGTGTTATCAGGACTTTGTGGTGCCACTGCTTGGTCTGGTCAGCCCCGGTCCACATGCCCTTGTAAGGGTGCATACCTGAGGTTCTCCCCTTTTCAATTACACTTCCAGTTGGTTGTAAGCCCTCCTAGATCCGGAACTTGAAAATATACCACCCTGGTGCCCATGAGCAACCATAATCGGAATTTGTGGCACTGCCGCTTGGTCCAGTTGGCCCCAATCCACATGCCCTTGTAGGGGTGTTGCCTGAGGCTCTCCTCATCTCCTCATGACCATGGCCATTATCCCCCTAGGTCCAGAGATCTGGCACTTGGAACTGTACCACCACAGCAGCTGTGAGCAACAGTACCGGGACTTTGTGGTGCTGCTGCTTGGTCTGGTTGGTCCCAATTCACATGTCCCTGCAGGAATGTATACCTGAGGTTCTCCACATTCCAACAACACCTACAGTGGATTGTTAGCCCCCTAGCTCCAGAGATCCAACGCTTGGAATCTACCATCTTCTGGCACCTGTCAGCAACAGTACCAGGAATTTGTGGCACTGCTGCTTATTCTGGTCAGTGCCAATCTAAATACCCCCCCAGGGGACTGAGACAGAGGGGGGTTATAAAAAAAAGCCTTACCTCTCCTGTAATTCAGCACATTTGCTTTCATGAAAAATAAAAATCGCTATCATTTTGGCCTCCCAAGCTTTGCAGGCAAGGCTCTTTGGAGGGGGCTGTGATCGCTCAGTGATCACAATCACTTCCCTGAACGAGTCCATAGCCAAACATAGGCAGCGTTTGAAGGCGATTGCGGGGGTACTCACCTTGAAGGCTTGATCACCCTAAAAATCGCTTCGGTGTGAATGGGCCCTAAGGGAGAGTTGAAGCAGGGTTTTCATTTGCCTACATTTGTTCTTTCAAATTTTTCCCATTAATGTTCTACCAATTGTATTGTACTCGTAGATATGTTGCACACCAGACATGTTCTTATTTTATGTGCCAAAAATGATACACTTTCCAAAATGAAATAGGCTAAGGGTCCATTGCTATTCAGTGTAAAGTGCTATTAATGCTAAAGAATACAATTTACAGTGGAGACTTTAATTTCCCTGCCCCCCCCCATCCTATTGCTATTCTGTCTACATATAGATGTGTCCACACCTAAGTTACACTAAATATGGTTAAAGACTGCATTTCCTAATGCTATGTATTCAAGACCTTACCATGCAAGGGCAGACTGGACATGGGATGACCTGGGAAATTCCTGGTGGGCTACACTGTTTTGAGTATGCCTGGGGGGGGCATACCCACCCCTGACATATTATCTGCCCCTACAATACTAAAGCTTCAGCATCATCAATTTAAGGTTGGCCATATCTTTGCCACAGAGCGGTCATGAGCAGTGCCAGGGGCTAATTAAATTCCAGGTTGATTTTTTTGCCCCAGCCTGCCAAACAAAAGCTTAATTAAGATACAATCACTAGCTGATGTTCCCTAGACATACAATAAAATATACTCACACTTGAAGTGCCAAGTAACAGGGGTGGCTTTGTGATGACATTTTTTCATGATTATAGAGGAATAGAATACAAAAAAGGGGCACACTTTGAAAATCTGTTACAGCATCTACAGTGCACTGCAGGAAATAAAGGAGAGACACATGGGACAGTCTTCAGGTGAACTGCTTGCTGCCTTTTATTGCCATTGCCTGGACTGGTCCTTTATCCTAGGGGGGTGAGGGGGCCACACTAAAGTCCTAGCCATTATATAAAGTATGCAATAATAAATACATTAAAATAAGTCATGTGTGAACATCTACACATCTCGTGCATTAGACATCATCCATCTGTTCACTCCAGCACCGCACACAACTTTCAGCATTATTCCCTTCATTGCTGAAGTGATAGGCAAGTTCTGCCGGCTGGGCACCAGGGATATAGTATAGGTACATTACATGAGTCTTAAGTAATGGATTTTTTATATTACATCTTCTATTTACAGTAAATGAAAAGGACATATTTGCTCTGTTCACATTCTGTGCTTCTGGCTTTTGAAGTTCAGCAAGCTGATTGATCTTCTCAACAAAAGTTTTTTCAACAGACTTTTTCTGAAAGCAAGACATTCTTCAAATAGCTTGGCCTGGTTTTACTTTTTAGCAGCAGTCATTAAAAGGGATGCTGATTTCACTGACTTAAAGGAAAACTCCCTTTTTGTCGGGTTTTTTAGTGTTTTGCCTTTTTGCTTTCCTCTTTTGGAATGTAAAATAAACATTTGCGTTACGAATCCATTGTAAAAACAATGGACTACAAGTGCCACAATTCTTCCAATGTAACAGGGAACTCTTTAGCAGCTTTGGTTATGGGGGTTATTTAAGAAACGCTAGCGCCAGGTAGTGCCACGTAGTGTCTGGTGAACGCTGGGTGCTGTATGTGAAAACCACATTTAAGAAATTGCCAGAGTAAACTTTTTTTGGCTGCATGTGTGTAGTTTTGTCATGAATACAGGCTTCAGCACCGAGTGCTGGATGCACTTAACTTGCGCTACCTATCGCTCGCTGCAGCGTTGGCCTGTTGTTAGATGTAATGTAGAGTCTTGGGCGCTTTGACCTTGGGACACAACCTAGCATTCGCAATTGACTCTGCAGTGAATCAGGGAAAATGCTTCTACAGCGCCCACCAGACATCACATTCATCAATACTGGACAGGGTAGCCTCTTGTCCACCCGCTACGCTAGGTTAGAGTTCCTGACACCCACTTGCAGTGTCTACTAGCGGTTGTTCTAAGTGCCGCTGCACAGACGCTCACATGGCACTACATGGCGCTAGTGTTAACCCTTTAAGTGCCAGCCTTCCTAGAATTTTTGTCACCGTTTGTTGCCAGACCACGTTTCACTATTTGGCGCTACATATGTTCAACCTTGATTTTTGAAGGGATTTTCCAGGAAAATATATATTGTTTTTTTCTTGAGTCTGAGCTTGTTTGAGTCTGAGCTTCAACATGCAATGTCTTGTTTGGCCTTTTTTTTTAGCATATTCTCAATACTTTTGGGTGAAATATGTGCAAAAAAATAGAAAGAAAATCTATTTTTTGCAATTTGTAGTGTTTTTTTGTAATAAAAAATGTAAGTTTGTCAATAAAATCGTATTGCGTGTGAAACCCCAATTTCTCCCGGTCACAGCGGTACAACATATGTATTGGTAGACACCCTTCCCTGCCCAGAAGACACCCCCAAACTGAAACAGCGCTTTAGGAGATTTTCAGATAAAATACAACTATGCTACACGCTAAGCGCACCTTGCAGTTTTTTGCAGAAAAACAACCCTTTACATTTAAAATACCCCCCACAAACTATATATTCCCTGGAAGTACATGCCTCAAGCTTTCTAGGCGTACCAGGCTTGTTTATGTGGGTGTAGTTTTGTGGAAGTAATCCCTCAATCAATTCTTTGGTTGCACAGAGTTTCCCTAAAATAGAAGAATCAAAGCCACATTTTCCTAAAAAAAACTATATGCAAACAAGAAAAAACAAGTAAAATCTGAAAAAGCAACATCCGAACAGAACGGTACCCAACATGCATAGGTACTGTCAAGGGAAGAGTTGCCAAACACCCCAAAGTAAAGCATGCGCATAACGGTAATTTTACTTGAAATTTTCAGCTTTGCTGACAAAGTGCGCACCTTGCAATTTTTCCACCAAAACAACCCCTTACATTTGGAATATCCCCCATAAACCATATATTTCCTGAAAGTACACATGTTAAGCTTTCTAAGCGTACTGAGCTTGTAGTGACTCATCTTTCTGGAAGTAATCCCTTGAAGAATTCTTAGGTTGCGCAGGGTTTCCCTAAAAAAAATTATAAAAAAGCAGAAATAAAAAACATGTTTTCCTAAAATATCAATATGCAAACAAGAAAAAATATGCTAAATCTGAAAGCGCAAGGTCCCCCGAGCAGAACAATACCCAACATGCATAGGTACTATTAACCCTTTTAATTGCCAGCCTACTTGAAGTTTTGTCACCCTCTGTTGACAGGTAGTTTTTCCCCATTTTGCGCAATGTTTAACCGTGATTTTTGCTGGAATTTCCAGAAAAATTATATACATATTTTTGCAGCAGAGTTTAGGCTTTAACATGAAATGTCTTGTTTGTAATTTTTCTACTGTTTTTCAAATATTTTTGTGTAAAAAACAAAAAAATAAATAAAATAATATTTTTTAGACAATTGTCTAAATCTCCTTTATTTTAAATAAAACATTTGTTTTATTAATGAAAACAATATTGCATGTGATAGCCCCATTTCTCCCGATTACAACGGTACCACATATGTATCGGTAGCCCCCATTCTTGCCCAGGAGACCCTTCAAACTGAAAAGAGCACTTTATAACATTTTCAAATAAAATAAAACTACTATCCACACTATAAACATAAGGGGTTAATTAAAAAAAAATGACATAGGGTCCCCCCTACCCATCATAACCAACCCAGGACCAGCTATGGGGGCTTGTAGAACAGGGTGCAGGGGCCAGCTCTGGTGGCCCCCCCCACCCTGCAGCCTACAAACCCACATACCCTGTGTGGGCCCGGGCTCTTCTGCCCCCCCCCCCGGGCTTTGGGGAGGCAGGTAATTGGGGGTGCCAGGGGTTAATGGCAAGTCACCCGCTAGCCGCAGGTGACTTGCCAGCCCCCAGCCTTGTGAACTGGTATAGGGGTCTCATGGATCCCTTACCAGTCCACAAGGGGTTAAATGTAAAAAAAACACACAGACACATGGAGAAAAAAATATTTTATTTGTTTTTTTTTATACTTACCTCCCATCCATCCCTGGGCACTGTGTCCCACGCTGATCACTCTGGCTTATGCTCCCCTGCTGCTGCTGGAAGCCTTTTATAGCTGCTGGGCGACAGAGCATAAGGGGTTAAGGTTAACCCTATAACCCTTAAAGATCCCCCCAAAAAATGATGTAGGGTCCCCCCTACCTGTCATAATCAGCCCGGGACCAGCTATGGGGGCTTGTAGAAACAGAGTGGAGGGGCCAGCTTTTGTGGCCCCCACCCTGCAGCCTACAACCCCACATGCCCTGTGTGGGCCCGGGCTCTTCTGCCCCCCCCCCGGGCTTTGGGGAGGCAGGTAATTGGGGTGCTGGGGGTTAATGGCAAGTCACCTGCTAGCCGCAGGTGATTTGCCAGCCCCCATCCCTGTGAACTGGTATAGGGGTCTCATGGACTCATATAAGAAAAAAAATGACATTTTCTTTTCTACTCACCTCCGATGTCCCGATCATGTCCCACAACGTTTAGATGACAGCTGCTGGTGATCGGTGGAGGAGAGCTGGTAACCAGCCCTCCTCCTCCGATCTCCAACAGCAACCGAGCTTCGGGTGACAAGTGTCGGGTCACCGACACCGATTTTAATTAATGTTTAGTAAGCTTTCCCAGAGAAAATTGGTTGGATGGAACTGCAGGGAGTGGATTGCATTTGTAAGAAACATTTTATTCTTTATATTTGGGTAGAGTACAGATCTGTTTGCTCTGTCCCCATTAGGAAGATGCAGCCTTCATTTACATCTTTTTTGTTTGGTTTCATTTTATATTTCAATGTTTTATTAATACTCTTAGTTATTCCCAAGAGTTGTGAACAATGAGGAGAATAATGTGAAATACAGAAAATCAATACAGGCATTTTAGTTATTACGTGCAGTTATTGGTGGTTTACCAAGTAAATTGAATTGATTTTTCATATTAACTTAAAGATTTTGCAATTAGGAAGTGGAGTCAAAAATCCACACTAGTTGCACTCTTTATAATACAAACATCACTGTAAAAGTAGAACACCAGTCAACATCATCAGTCAACATTTCCCCCTGAATACAATTTATTTTAAGACCTCGCGTCAAGGTATATCTGTATATAACTTGGTGTTAGATAGCTAGGCAGTAGTTTTTTACTTTGGTGGGCAGGCCCATCTGCCAAATTTGGGCAAAGGTCTTCTTAGCTCTTACAACGTGGACCTTTGTATTGCCTACATAAGTCCCACATGACTCGGAATCACATGCTTTAGAGTTACTAGTCACAGATTTTGGAGGATAAAACAGGTAAGTTGGCCAGGTTGCAAGGAACAATCAGGATTTTCAGGAGCAAGGTGAGTATATAAGCAGACACTGATGCTTATTTTAGATTTAAAATGTAACAGTTCACACACACCCCTTGCTGGAACCGAGGACTTTCTGACACGTTTTACTTTTCTGGGGGGAAGTGTCACAATCCTGTGCATTGTGAGTAGGTTCAGCAAATTTTAGTTCACAAGAATGTCCTAACATGAGGATAAATTCAGCACCTGTTGTAAAAAATAGGTCCAAATTATTCACCACACAGACTTGTGCAGCTGCTGGGCAACAACCACACATTTTGCACTTAGGACTTCCATACAGTCATGATGCTGAGGCTATATTATTGCAGGTGCAGAACATGTGATTTAAAGTGGGCAAAAACACAGGATTTTGGCTATCCGGGGCTTTGGTCCTTGCCCCTGGGGTACCGCAATCAGGGGTGCCCCGCTATGTGAAACCCCCCAGGTTGCCTGAACAGACTCACCTTTTCCCAGTCCTTCGTCCAGGAGCTTGTCTAATATGGAGCTGAGCGTGCTGATGGCCATATCCCCTGCTACCCTTTAACAGGTAGTGTGCATGCGCTCTGCTAGAGGGTTAGTAGGGATGCAGCCGCGGCTTGCGCATGTGCCGTTGGACCTAGGGGTTTCACACAGTGGGAATCCCAATTCTGGATGCCCCGGGGTAGGGAATCAATCGGCCAGGGAATCTTATAGATTCCTGGGCCGATCTTCATGGGTTTTGGTCCACTTTAACATTTCAGCTTAGGGTTGCATTTGAGCCATATACAGGGGGTAGGATGTGTTAGAAGCATCAGACAACTGCAAAGCACCATTTAAAGAAGAACATTTAAAGAACACTGAACCTAAAGTCTAAAGGACTGTAGGTTCAAAATAAACCCTTCCAAATTGGGTTGATCTGCAATGGAAAACTCACTCATCTCGGCACAGTGCATTGCAGAGTGAGATGACGTTGCGCTTTAAGTAGAATATGAATCAGTGTCAAATACATTGACAGAAATTTACACACATGCAAGTTATTTTTTCAAGGATTTTGTGTTGTAAAATTCTGTAGCAAACACCTTAGAGCCTACTTTAAAAAGCTGAAAAATGAAACAAGTAATGTTCCGTGAAAAATAATCATAGAAATATGACAATACTCTCCCATAAAAGTGAGGAAAATACAAAATATATTATCCTAAAAGCATATTAGGTGAAAATGAGCTCTTCCTAAAATGCATAATGGCTTGTCTTGAAGAGGTAATCATATTATATGATATCAATGGATTTCTCCTCTGTACAAGAGCTAATTATTTTTAAGATTCAGTCCAGCTTCAGAAAGGCTGTTAGCTGACTTCATACTGCACTAACCTATTTTCCGCTTTATAAGATAATTACAAGTCCCCTTTCATGCTAAACATGATTGCGATACATTCCCTTGCTGTACACCCCAGCAGCTCCACACTAGGATCCCTTTGTTCTATGTGGAACATAGCTTCTGAAATCTCCGGGGAGATGTCACCTTTGGTGAAAGATGAGTAAATACTTCTGGCTTAGTTTGAACAGCAGTTGTAAAAACAACCCTATAACAACAACAGGCACGGTGTGAAAATGACAGTGACAACCGAAGCTCCATGTTCCCAGCCTAACGACCAATACAGATCCACTGTTAGCATACGTGAAGTGAAACAAACTGGATGTAATATGTTAAAAGAGAGTTGCTACCACAGAGAAAATGGAACGTTGATCATTGAGGAGATTCTCATGTTTTCTCTGCCTGTGTTGAACCAGAAATGATTTGATAATAGGTTGGTTAGAAGTCCTGAGTTTGAATCCTGAATAAAAGGTAGCTACAGATGTGGCATATGGTACCTTTTCTTCTGAAAGCACAATGGTGAGAAGAAAATATGTGGCTGGCGGTGTCTTTGAAAAAGGTTTGCTGTCTAAATAGCATTCTTTCATGCAGTTAGATTTTTGGATGGCCTACCTGAAATCAGGGTTAGATTCTAGGGTAACCCCCTAATGAGATAAGAAAAGAAACGCAACAATAGGCAAAGCCGTATTTAACATTAGGCAACCCTAGACCTGTGTCCAGGGCAGCCAGTCGCATAGGGCGGCCTCTGTACGACACTAAAATGCTGTCCTTTTACTTGGTAAACCTGCAGCCGCCCGCTCCCAATTCCGCCCCCCTCGCAATAAAATGAGGTCAATTCATATGTTAATGCATAGGAAATTCTGCTGCCCATCCTCTGTGAAATGGGGTCTATTCACATGCTAATGTGTAGGTAAGATTAAGGGGTGAGGTAACCCCGAAACGCGTTACCTTTGAATGGGGAGCCCAGGATATTCACTCCACACAGGTCATGCTATATTTTAAAATGTTACATTAAATGTTATGTTTTATCACACTTGGTGAGCTGGACCTGCAGCACAATGTGTAGGTAATGTTTCCACTTGCTCGTGGCTGCCCACCATCCCATTGCTTTCCAATGGAGTATCCCCAGCACCACCCACTGCACTTGCAGGGGCAGCTGGGAATGAACACGTCACTCCCAGCAGCACTTCATCAAATAAGCTCATTCCTCCAATTCAGGGTAAAAGAGGCAGCACAGGAAGAAGATGGAGGAGGAGCAGGAGACATCAAGATGAAATGTACATAGACCCATATTTGTGATTGAGTGGAGGATGGGGGCGCGACATTAACCCTGTGCCACTAATGTTTTTAAATGTCACTGCAGTGCCAAGAGGAAGACAGGGAAGTTGCCAGCCTGACTTTTGCTTGCAATGCATGTACAAGTCAATTTATATCTTTTGCCTTTGCTCATCTATCTATTCATCTATTTCTCTGCCCAATATCTATCTATCTATCTATCTATCTATCTATCTATCTGTCTATCTATCTGTTCAGTCATCTATCAATTCAAACAGGGTTTATTGGCAGGTCCAAAAAACATTTAGCATTGCCAAAGCTTAAAAGAATAACAAATGAGGTGGTGTTGTGGAGAATGAAGGGGTGGGTGTGGGGTTATTGGGGCAGGATTGGGGGTCTAATGGTCCATTGGTGGATGAGTTATCTTTGTGCCCAACTATCTATCTATTCATTTATCTCTCTGCCCAACTATCTATTTATTAATTTTTCTCTCTGCCCAACTATCTATCTATCTATTTATCTATATATCTATCTCTGCATCTATCCATCTCTCAATCTATCTCTATCTTATACATCCATCTCTCTGCCCATCTATCTTTTCATCTATCTCTCTGCCCAATGATCTATCAATCTATATCTCTGCTCAACGACCTCCCATTTCTCAGTATCTATCTATCTATCTATCTATCTATCTATCTATCTATCTATCTATTCATATCTATCTATATCTATAGATACTCGCCTCATCCAGGATCTCTTTTGCCAGCTGCTGAATTCCCCATATGGCTGTCAGAATCCAGTGGGGATTGCCTGCTTGGCAAATATTAATATATGCTGACAGTAATCTAGGCCATTACTCACCAGAAGTGGTGTGGAGTAATAACACCAGGGTAAGAGCTTTCCTGGCCAGTTTAAGTTGCAGGGCATTCAGCAATCAGATGCCCCTGCTACCAATTAAATTAGAAAAATACTTATTTTTGAGGGGGGGCATGTCCAAAAAGTACCTAGGGCAGCACAAATTATAAATACAGCCCTGACAATAGGGAGCAGCAGGTCCTAAACTAAACTGAATATGCAAATTGTTACAACAAAGCAGGTTACAGCTGGATACTGGAAAAAAACAAGTGCTCTCCCAAGTTAAAGTGGACCAACGCCCACTGCTGATCGGCCCGGGAATCTATAAGATTCCCGGGCCGATCAGCTCCCTGCCCGCGGGGCACCCTGATCGGGGGTGCCCCGCTGTGTGGAACCCCCCAGGACCCCCAAAAATCCTACCTTTTCCTCGTTCCAACGGTGCATGCGCGGGCCGCCGCCGCCTCTCGTGCTTCCCTCTAGCAGGGCGCGCACCCGCGCGGGGCGTTTGTGAATGGCCGGCGCGGGTGCACTCCCTGTTAGAGGGAAGCGTGAGAGGCGGCGGCGGGTGCGCTCTTCTTGTCTGGTCCATATTCCAGCTTGTCCGTCCGCGCTGATTGGCGGAGCGCTTGCGCATGCGCCATAGGATCGGGGTGCCCCGCAGAAGTGGACCAACACCCAGGATAGTGAAAATCCTGGGTGTTGGTCCACTTTTAAGAAAACCTAAATGCAACAAGGATGCTATGATTTGTAAATCTAATATAGCCATCGTTTATTTGCAATAAAACACATATCAGTCGAAAGCTAGACATGTTTCCATTTGAAAATAAAATCACTCATTCAGAAACTGATAGCAGCAACATATCTAAAAAAGTTCGGATGGGTCTATGTCTACCGTTGTGTAGCATCCCCTCTTCTTTTTTTACAATGAAAAGTGAGGAGACCAGGTGCTGGAGTTTTGGGAGAAGGAATCGAGCTACTCAATAGTCGTGTTTTTCTTTGACATATTTTTATGTTCATAATGCCCTAAATGTTTTCTATTTTTCCTCAGTCTATTTTAAATAAGCTTTGGTCCAGGAATGACAGCAGTGTTTTTGAATCATGTTGATATGTGACTTATGGCTGAATCCTGTTGATTTCTTTGCATGAAACAGTTTAACTTGCATTTGTGGATTGTACAGAAGAATGTGTTCACAGACAATGATTTCTGGAAGGATTGACTTGCTTTAACAAATCATGTCTGCTTTTATTACAGTGCTGTGAATGTTGGATATATTAGCCTCCTGTGCATATACATTTTTCTGGATTCTCAGGATCTTTAGATGATATGACATACTGTATATTGTCTATACTGTATATTTAAGTATTTGCAATTTTACATTGAGGAACATTTTTCTGCCCATCTATGTTGATCTATGTCTTCTGTCTTTTTTAAATGTTTTTCTTCTTCATAATCTTTTTATTGGCCAGTGGGGCCATTTTAGATGTGCTTCTTTTGAGAGGGTACCTACACATTCCCCTGTGTGTGTGGGGGGGATGCTCTGTTTTATCTGCACTTCCGGTTGCATTTGTATATCGAAATGCTTGTGTGTCTATTCCGCACTTGATGTTATTGATGCTTATACTAGTTTGTAAATGTACCAATCCATATTGGCTTTTAATTGCTACAGTATTCTGTGCTGTAAAATCAAAGAGTGTTATAAGAACTAAAAATATTTGGAGTTTCTATGCTGTCCTTTGGTCACTGTGATACTCATTGGTTTTGTGTTAGAGGAACCTTTGACCCAGAGGGGTCCCATAATCTCTCCAAAGATCTCCATAATAAACCAATGATTTGGTTCTATCTTCTCTAATTCATCAAAAACTAACATACAAATTTGTCTGGAGTTGGGTTTTAAATATGACACTAAAACTATAATATGAATCCAGTTAATTTTGTTTTAATTGCTGCCATGAATCTTCTTCTCTAAACCTTTTTGGCATTACCCTGCAAAAAAGCAAAATCCCCCTACTGCTGTAATGTAAGGGATCTGTCAAGTTGTGCTGATGCTGTCCACTCCTTGAGTCCTTTTTTTCATTACAGCATCTTTTTATTTCAATCTTTGTAGGGTTGGCATTAGCCTAGGGATCAGACGCTTTACAGAGTGGAAAAATATTGCTTTATAATAAAAGGAGGATATCAAATAAAGCCAACTTTAATACCCTGCCTAACAGAACACCCCGATGAATGTAATTGCATTTTAAGCAGCACCGTGATTAAATTTTTTGATCCTCTATTGCATTTGTTTTGCCTGTAAATCTTTTATGAATATATATAAATGTATATAAAAAGGAAAAAATGTTTGGAGATTAAAGGATTAGCCTTTTCTTAAGAAGGAATGGCAGATACTAAAGTATCTGAATTTCTGCATCACTTTGTAATGTGAGGGAGGATGTACTGCATGAAAAGGTGCTTACAGCCACGATAATACAATTAGCTTTTTTAGGCTAAATGGCTGTATTTAATTGTGTGATGAACAAAATGCAAAGAGCACTTCTATTGGGTTACATATCATTGCCATGAAAGATACATGTACCCTGTTATATTGTTATTTAAGTAACCCTCTGTAGCAGTAAACGGTAAACCTCTAATTTAAGGAGTAGTGTTAAAGGAGGCACTTACTGTAGTTCTATACAAGGTGTTACTAAAGCAAGTATGTTCATGGAATTGAGAAGTGTCAGTTCTATGCAATTAGGTTGCACAATTTAGTAGATTGGAAGAATAAGGTAGTGGAACTCAGGAAGTAGAGTGCAGAAGAGAGCAGGAGTGTGCAGCCATAAGCAGTTGGGAAAGCAATAGAGGCTAAGCCAGAGGGAAGCTCCAGGGAAGTTGGATTTTTAGCTGATTTATTGCCAGAATTCCTTGAATTGCTATCCCTATGAAAAGTACCATTTGGCTTCTCTCTATCCAAACTAATGTCACCAGTTTTACCTGGATGTCCTGCCTCCTCACTGTTGTAAGTCATTGCCACAACTATGTCACGGAGATGGGCAGCAAGCAAAATCCAGGACAATTCCAGGACAATGTGGTTGGAAGGGAGTATCAGCAGGGACTTTGGCTAAATGTATTTCACAAGTTCTTTGGGTTTTGCTTCGCTTAAAAACCCAGGTGCCATCACTAACGTACTAGTCTGACTATTAACCCTGTGAGTCAAGCTAAACTGTGTATGGTCAAGCTACTGGGAAGGGAAGTGTACAGTCTTGTGCCTAGGAACTGATGGTGTGTTATATAAAATTTTATGTGAAAGCCTCCCTATTGGATCACAGTGGCTGAACCACGACCATGTAGCAGAACTTCTTCACGTCTTTGTCCTTAAATTTTAGGTATCTCAAAAACGTATAAGGGGCGGAGCTAAAGAATCATATGGGTACCAAATATCGATACAAAAATAAAAAAGTAGGGCCATTTAAGACCTCACTTGCTAATATGCGCAATCAGCCCCCTATCATTATTGAATAATGCAAACTTTCAACATTTGTAGCTGTGAATTCTTTTACTTAACTTAGGTCAAATTACGAACTCTCTAAAAGAAAGACTGCATGTCATTAAAAACCACAGTTGTTTTTTTTAGTATTATGGTTTGGGTCTCTTTTGCTATTTCTAGACCTGGATGGCTTACCATAATTAATAGAACAATGAATTCTGAACTGTACCAACAAATTCTAAGGAACGGTGTGGGGACATCTGTCTGTGAGCTGAATCTCTAAATATAGATCTTGTAGCAAAACAATTACCTTAAAGTTATACTAAATCCAAGTCCGATTGTTGTATTGTCTCTGGCTACACATTGCACGGTCCTAGACTTTGATCTGTCTTCAAAAAGACCATGTAGTTCCTAAGTTATTTGTAAAAGTATTAGAGCATTAGAGATTCAGAGAAAAAATGAGGAGAAACAGTGGTTGTAGCAACAGTGATGTGATGTAAGCACACTGTGTAAGCTTCACCTATATCATAGTAAAAAAAATAAATGCATTGTTGTGTAGTTATTATTGCCAACACATAGTGTGACCAGAAAATAGGGGCGAGAGATGCTGCAGGCTAAGAGCATCTGCAGTCTTCCAGCACATAGTGTTACCAGAGAGGAGGGAGGAGGAGTTTCATAACTGTGGAGAGAGGCAGCCAATCGGGACGTCTGGAGAGGTGTGTCTGTTCTTGGTCCACTGAAGGTTGATTGAAGGACCAGGTCAGCGGGGTTGAAACTGAAAGCTGAATGAGGAAGTAGACCGACATTGCAGGAAGGAGAGGGCTGAAGTGCAATAGTTTTGCCACTCATAGATGTGTGATTTTGGATCATTTTCCCCAATAAATAAGTTACCAGTTTTAATATTTTCGATGCATTTATTTGTTTTGGCCCACTTTACATAATTTTAGGACTTGTGTGAAAATCTGATGTAGTTTAGATCAAGTGTATGCAAATATATAGACAATTCTGAAGAGCTCACAAACTTTCCTTTAACATTGTATTGCATAAGACATATCTACATAAGATATTAAATACAATTTACTGGTGGCTTCATACAGCAATTAGGTGCGTTACAAGCAATAAGCAATGCACCAAGGACACTCACACTGACAAATCATGTCGTAATCATAAGACAAATGAATCAGTGCTTTCTGTTGGAAGCAAAGAGAGTAAACTTCACCAAAGATGATGAGTTGCAGAAAAGATTTGAGTGACCAAGCTCTGTTGTATTTGCTGTTAGTCTTTCACATTGGAGAGTCAAAGCAAACATTGGCATGATTAAACATGGTAATTTACAGGGGATTTGTAACGTTTGTTCTGTATTACAATGTTATCATATTATAGTTCTCTATTGTTTGGCAAAGGCTAAATCTAGAAACTGGAAGAATGTTTAGATTTTGCCCAGATGCAACTATAGGACTTCTATATATGTTACGATTGCATGCAAAGGATAAGAGCTGTCCATG
Organism: Gastrophryne carolinensis; assembly: GCA_027917425.1. Taxonomy (NCBI): domain Eukaryota; kingdom Metazoa; phylum Chordata; class Amphibia; order Anura; family Microhylidae; genus Gastrophryne; species Gastrophryne carolinensis. The sequence continues at coordinate 176,562,345 of CM051240.1, read as the reverse complement.
GAGTCTAATGGATAAACAAGGTGAACTGGAGGTAGCACAAGGATGGGACAAGTAGTCTACTGGCTCTAGAAGGAGTCTTGAGGGAGCCAGGGTTGGACATTTTTATGAGACAGAAGGGAGGGTTATAATGGTAGGATGCATCCTGGATGTATCCTGGAGTCAAAGGCCACGGTCAGAGGGTCTGTGGTATTTCATTGGTTAGATGGAAAAAAAGTCAGAAGTAGGTAGGGTTGGTCTAGGTGACAATCAAACATAGGTCAGACAGGCTGAGGTCAGCAATGGGTTAAGTATAGAATCAAAGTACACACTAGCACATGTAAAATCATTTAACATGCTCATGTTCAAAGTGGTGAAGAATTAGATCCATCTTATATGGCTACTGGCCAACCCGGGGGGGGGGGGGGGGTTAGCAGCAGAGGCAAAAATGAAGTGGCTTATTGGCTGTCTTCAAAAAGAAAATAGGATGTGCTCATCCAGTCAATATATAGCAGTCAAGAGGTGCTAGAGGGGTGTGACCACACACCAAGCAACAAAGAAAGTTAACCCTCTGCACACTCATACTATTGAAAAACCTAGCTAACACTTGTTAAGAACATGGACTGTTAGTTAACTTAACTTGCTTGCACACACACAATGAAAAATGCTTTACTTGCCTGCACAGTGTTACAGGGATGTAACAGGGGGTCAAATTGGCCTCTACCTAAAAAAAACCTTTTTTGAACTGTAACACTGAGCAGGCAAGTAAAGCGTTTTTCATTGTGTGTGTGCAAGCAAGTTAAGTTATTGCAATGTCTTTAGACAGGCTGATTCATGTATTGCATTGCTTGTGCACACACAAGTAAAGAAGTAGCAATGTGTGCACAAACTTTTAAACTTAGTAATGTTAGGGACGGGGTACAAATTGGACGGCCTTGGCGTGGCTACCTCGCTTCTACATTCATTGCAATCTATGTTAACTAACAGTCCATGTTCTTAACAAGTGTTAGCTAGGTTTTTCAATAGTATGAGTGTGCAGAGGGTTAACTTTCTTTGTTTATTGACTGTCTTCGTCTTGGATGCTATCCGTTATCCCTGAGATTTTTGGCTGCAAGGTCTAAGGCCCAGGACCCTAAAAGGCTATAGCACACATTGAAGTGGCATGAACTGGCATTAAGGGGAATCTTTCTCAGAGCTTAAAGCATAGATGTTCATTTGATTTTGTGCTATGGACTGGCCATAGAGCATACTAAGCGAATCCCCAGTACCGGCTCCAGCAATGTTTCTTGCGATGGGCCAGGTGAATGGGAGGCACCGCAGGATGCCTATTGGCCTGCGGCAGCTCCCATTCACCCGGCATTCTGCAAGAAGCATTGCCAGAAAGCTGGTATTAAAGTACATGGTCTACAGGTGGCCAGTGCAGAGGGGTGGTGAACGACAGGTGGCCAGGGCAGAAATGGGGCAGCAGGCATGCAGTGTGGGGAGGCAGTGGCCCACCTTTGTTGGCCGAATGGTGCACACATTGAGCATGAAAGTCAAGGCTCTGCCGGAACTCTCATGCTGATGCTGTGTTGCCACCCGGCTGTCATAAGCCGATGCAGAGAGCGTCGGACGGGCAACTTCGACCTCTATAGATAAGTGGGGCCACAGGGGGGATGGGGGCTTTGCTGCACTGCTTATTATGGGGTGATTTGGGGGGATTCTCTGCTGCACAGTTTATTATGAGTTAATTTGGGGGAATGGAGCACTGCTGCACTGCTTGTTATGGGGTGTAAAAGTTCTGGGCTGTTTTTTACCCCCAATATATATATATATATATATATATATATATATATATATATATATTCTTCGGTTGTGCCTCTTAGGGTCTTGGCTGGACCCTCTTGTCCTTTTTCCTCTTGCATGTACTGTTTGCCTGCATAATGTTTCTGTATATCTTAGTACATGTCAATCTGTCAGCTTTTAAGAGATGACATCTAATCCTAAAATGCGCTCCTATACCATTGTGACTTTCACAAACACTATACATTATACTGGTTATCGAAAAGCATCTAGATGGCCAGAATTTGCTTAGTGTCCTCCGTCTGACTCATTTCCATAGCCCTGTTCAATGTAAAAGCCTTGGTATGATTTATGGAGGCAATTTAATAGTCATAGTCTCCATAGCTGAAGAATGAACATTTTTAGTTGCACTCCCTAATGACCTGTAACCTCCTCCGTATAAAGGAATAAAGTGAGTCCCAGAGCAGCGGGCTGGAGACTATTATATACTATTTACACTCACAGCCACAGTCTTCAGAGCTGACGTCCCATAAGGTTAATTCCATCACTCTTCAGAGAGCAATATAGATATTCCCAGTGTCTTCTAGTTCAGCTCCAGAGACTTGTCACCAGAACGACTTGACTAAATTACAGATAATTTTGCAGAAAAAAGCCCAAATTGTTGCCTAATGTTTGAATAAAAAATACATTAAAGGCTCTAAGTACAAATAGTATCTAAAACTATGTACTATACTATATATTGGTTAGCATTAACTGAAGGTAAAATAACTATCTTGATATAGGGGCAATCTTAAAAAACATAGAAGATTGACGATTGTCCATCTAGTCTGCCCTTATGGATGCATTCTCTCTTTATTTTAGGATAGATGTATGCTTATCCCATTTACTGTTGGTTTTCGACTACCTCTGCATTCTTATATTGATTTGATTTTGGCAATTTTGTTCAGATCCTTGCTTTTCAATATGCAGTAGGATATGCCAGTGCTCTTCATTATACCTTGCAATGGCTTTGGCTCACTTATAATCTTGCTGATCACAGCACACTCTGCATCTCTTTCATACATTTAAAATGAAGCTAAATATTGAATTGTTTAAGGTCTCCTTTAACCTCTACTCCCGGGACATCCTGATTTTGAACTCCACTCCAGTCAAAGATCCCTAAGAAGTCCAAATCATGCAGTATTGCTCACTCATTCCATGATCCCATTGTTAGCTACTGGTGTTCACTGATCCTATGTCATAGGTTTTAATTTGGTGTCTGTCATTTCCGAAACATCTGTAACAGCTATAATGGTGTATCAGAAAACCAGGACATGACTGACACTGATGATGGTACAGAGCGTGTGATTTGTGTGTCTTAACACTATTGTGCGTTCCCTGAAGTCTAAAAGACTCCAGGGCCAGCTGTTTGCCAATCCCTGGGGAATCCTGAATTATGAAGGCCTTGCTTTGTGAACCCCTAGAATCACCTAAAAAAATCTAACTTTTCCAGAGCCTTTGCTAAGGAGCACGCCTGAAACTTGAAGAAAGTGAGGGATGCAGCCATCATGGTTGGGCTCATCACTCAGCAGATTAGATATCAGACAATCAGTGATCTCAAATGCTGCTGGGTGGAAGTGGCTTTGACAGTGAACTCCCCTCCCCCCTTTTTTTTTAAACTGAGCCAGAAGCGTTGCCCGAGGTATGCGGGAGATGGGGGGGGGGTTCTGTCTTTCTGCTGACTAAAAGGCTGATTCATCATTAGCGGCAGGTAGCGACAGATGAGCATCTGTAGCAGGCATTTTCAGAGCGCCCGCTAGTAGTCACTGTGCTCGGCCGTGAGTCGCTTGTTTATAGCGACTCATTCGCTGTTCAGTACTGTTGAATACATTGTGAGGAGTCGCTATTTGACCAGTACAGCGCTGTATGGGAGCGCATGGTAGCGACTGCTCATAGCGACCGACTCACACCATATTCAGGAAAAAAAAAAGCCTCCCAAATCTCTGGCGTTGAAAAATACTTGTTTGAAGCCCAGAGCGCAGGAGGCGGTGTGTTTAAAGTCTGTTTTCAAGCATCTATCAACTAGTAACAAAGCGAAAACATATGGAATTACATTGTAGCAACATTGTAATATGAACACTTTAATGCCAGATCTGTAATGTCATTTCTGAAGAAATGGTTAAAAAATGTAAAAAAATTTGAAAAAACTGCTATTTCAATGCCAGAAGAGGTCACAGAATTATTTGTGATTTTTTGGGAAAAAAAAAACCCGTTTAAAAAGAAGAAAAGGTTCGTCTATTGAAATGTATGGGAGAGCGACAGGTAGCGAGAGGTCATACCTGGCGCTGTGCAAGGCTGAATGCTGGTGCTGTTTGCTGAGGCTGTGAAATTGATGAATCATCCGCTACATGTCGCTATCCCAGTCGCTAAACAGATTCTGCTTGATAAATGTGTAATTGCGTGCCGTGTCCGGCGTTCACCAGTCGCTACCTGTCGCTACCTCTCATTAACCAGGCGCTACCTGACGCTATCCCTTCTTAAATAAGGGCCTTAGTGTTTTTTTCTCAGACTTTAAGTAAGATAAGTGTACAAAATAATTTTTAAATTAGCCTATCCCACACTAGAATTGTTTTTTTTGCAGGAGTTGTCCTTCAGTCTATAAGCTTTGAAACTTTTGATTACATTTTGTTTTCGCCTTTCATGTTACTAACACTATAGTGAGTAAATATATTGGTGATATAAACCCTATCTATAGCCAAAAATGTTACTAAACCATACCCACCACTTGGTCTGCTCACCCAAACCCTGCAGGTTTAGTTGACCACAGTGTCCTAGTGACTTCATGGCGTTCCCGCTTGGCTGACACCAGGCACCAGCTGCCAGCAGACAACAGAGCTGACAACTATGGTCACAGCTATAATCTGCTGAGATCACCGATGAACCGATGCAGCCTTGGCTAAAGAGCAAGAACTATTGGGTTTCAAGGTTGGATGGGGAAAGACCTGTAGGTAAAATGTTGGCCCTAAAGATGAGCTGTCAATGCTCATAGAAAATATTTAAAATACAATATATAACACTGAGAGTAATACTCCCCTCTTCCAGTCAGTCAGTCTTAATTTCCTTTTCCTTTATCAATCTTTTTATTGTGTATATTCTGAACATCATTCTATTAGCATAATACTGTTCATACACAGAATTTAAAGATTACAGACAACTTAAGTCACAGTCAGAAGCTTATTCACTGCATACAAGAAAATAGATTCAAATGTTACAAAAAAAATTCAATTCAAATAAATTAAAAGAAAAATAACAACCCCTATGAGGGGGGGGGGGGGGGATTTCCTTTTCTATACCACAGATAGCAATTAACCTTCTCCACCTTCCCCGATCCTTGCTGAACCACTATATATTAAAAAGTAAAAGCGTCTTGTGGTGCTGTGGTTGACTTACATGCTGGTGGACCTCTCTGACACCCCTGGACTGGACCGTGGTCACTCCTGGACTGGCAAGGAAGATATATATATATATATATATATATATATATATATATCCTCCCTGACGTCAAAAGTATATCAGTAGTAATGATAAGGATGGAGCATATCATTTTAGGTTCCTAGTAACCAGAAAATCCCTTAGGTAGATTCCTGCTATGTTGCACTATTCTGCACTGTGCGTTGTACCGTCAAGAGACTGCAATGAACAACATTCCCAAATCATTGTTTCTGCCAGCTCTCCCGTCCCTTGGCTGTACAAGCCATGTAATACAGAAGGCATGTCTCTTGGGAAATTCTGTTTTTGCTAAGTTTTTCTGCAAGAAGAAATGTGCTAGGGCACCATATTTTCAATGTACACCCTTTGAATATAAATGTGAGGGCATCACAATTCAGTGTCTTTAGGAAAACGCACACTTTTAAGGCAGGTATTGGTAATGGACTCACAGTTTAGTACCTGTTGCTTGATTAAAACACAATTTAGGAGAATCCATTGTGACAGTGGTTGCCTTGGTAACAAATTTGACTGTCACTTACACTGTATTGTAACAATGGACCAGTGCAAATTTATTTCAGTCGCATGAGGTGTAATGAGATTTTTTCCTCCCCTTGCAGTTAATGGCTTTTCTTGTGTTTGTTTACAGATTCTTAGGTTTATGAATGTGGACAGGCGAGAACGAGCTATTTATTTTATGGGAGGGACAAAAGTGCTGGCAGCTTCAATCTGACTCTCTTATCTGTGGCTTTTTAGTTCTAAAGCCAATTTCCAGACTTATTGAAAATGGAGCCCAATTTTCTTAGCAGCGGCCTGTATGTTTTTCATATAAATATATATATATATATATATCTTAGATTTAATCTGAAAAACTGCATTCTAAGCCGAAATCCATTAGGGTCCTTTTGTTTGTATGAACAGGTGGCGAAACAGCCGGTGTTGTTAGACTGGAATCTTTAGTCGGTGGGGCTGTATAGATGAACATGAATTGCTTTTCATTTAGGCCATTAAACATGTTTTTAGCTTTGCTTAGACGCTGGGTGGTCCTCTGGTTCTTCAGTCCAAGTGATGGTGACCTGTATACATTATCTTGGTGCACAGAACGCTATATTTCTCACAAACCTCAGAGCGCTATATTTCTCAGGGGTTCCCTAACCCCTATCCCTATCTGTAACTTATCTGGTCCTATAGGTCACATTGGCCTATGTGTGGGTTTAGACATTCAAACTGCAGACAAAACTTTTGTTTCTGTTGTTTAATGTGTAATTCGCGTTCCCGATGGATGACAAAAAACATACAACCTTTGCACACCAACCCAAATAGTAATCCTTGGATTCCCCTGATAGTGGCAGGGTTTGTAGTTATGGCACAGCAACACATATTACTTTTCAAACTGCAGATAACTTTATTTCAGTTCAGAAAAAGTGTTCACTTCATATGACAAACACTTCACCGGTCTATTACCCGCCTTCTCCTGGGACTGGGCACAAACCACAGGTGCCGGATAGGTAACGTCTCCCCGGGTGGTGGCAAGGCACGGGCCACCCCACCGCACAGTCACTAATATGGGGGTTTCGCTCCTTCCCTGCTGACACTCATTTAGACTTTCATCTCAGGGTCCCCCACAGCAGCTGGGCCCCACTTTTCTCACTGGGCATGGCTGCGCAACAGATTCGAGAAATGCCAGCCTGATGCAGTCTCCCACAGCAAAGACACTTTCACTGGGGTTTCCCTTAGTTACTCCAATCGTCTGTAAAGGCAATAGGTAGTTGAATATTGCAATTGTCTTTCTGTATATTACAAATGTTTGAATAGTTGCCCTCAATTTATTTTGATTCAGTAGTCAGGCAAATAATTTCCTAAAAAATCAATTTAGTCATTGGACCACCTATCTACTTAGATTAAATTCCTGTTTGGCTACTGCAGTCATGAGGTGGAACTAGGGTCTCCACCTGTCCATTATTTTTTTACTTTACTTTTTTACTTGCCACTGGCCTGGCGGTACTGGTATTTGTTTTTTTACTGGTAATTGTAATTGCGGGGGTACTTTTCCCATCTTCAATTTCCAGTAACCAAACACTGGTGCCACCAGGCCAGTGGCCAGTAAATTAAAAAGAAAATACTGGCCAGGGGGCAACCCTAGGTGGAACTAAATGTCCCCAATTGGTTACAGCAGAAATCATAACATTACAAAGGTTTTAACCACTCCAAAGCCTATAGGGTGGACTGCCCTGTTTAATATATATATATATATATATATATATATATATATATATAATCATTTTGAGACCTTCAGTACTCAGTGTATTGACAAGAACTGTAAGGAAGTCACCATACGGTGAATAAGTATCTGGCTTTGGAAAATCTGCTCTGAAATAAAGAGACAAAGTGTGAAATGTTCAACTCTAAATTGAAGTTACTGAGCTGAAAACAGATTCTTTCTGCTATGTGTTCTTGTCAACCAAGTACATATTGCAAAGACTGTATACATATATAAACAGATATATTTTGCAAAAGGTGGCAGAAGAAAAGCAGAATTTATACAAGGATGTCATTGTTCATTATGTATAGAAAAAAGCTACTAATTGATCCGAGGCGAGTACCAGAGCAGGCCAGTTTCTAAGCAAAATACCGAAAAAATCTGCCCCCTCCTCATGCATCCTATGGTGCTGGTGTTGTCCATACAGGTACGTGTCATGCTGTACTTCTACCTTAGCCCCCCTCCCCATGACTCAGCCCAATATGTGGGGGGGAGGCCTGTCCCATGGCCTGGACCAGTACCAGCGGTCCTGACTCATCTGGAAGCAACATAGCTGGGATAAAGGCGCCCCCAAGGGCCTTTGCGCCCAAGGTGGTTACCCTGCTCACTGTGCTATAGAAACAGCCCTGTACCAAAGCTTTTATAATATATTATGCTAGCACCTATACATTGTATACTTAGATGCATAATTTGTGTCTATATAAACTAGCTAGCAATGGGGTACCAGGGAGTGGTTGAACAACCAGAAGGTCATTCTCATACAGTGTCAGAAAGAGGTACCTTGGGACCATCAAAATTATTTTTGGAGGCCATCCATCAACTACAGTACAAAGAAATTGTGTAGGATAACTTTTAAAGCAGAGCAAAACCCATTTCTCTGTGCTCTGCTTGTTATGCTGGCCCCTTTAATCACATTGTTACACAATATAACGTGTGATGTTTGTTAATTAAATAACAAACTGAACACTTTAGACCAGGGATTCTCAACCAGTGGTATGGTATGAGTGAGTGCCACTGGTACCACTGGTGGTACTTGAGATCCTATCAGGTCCTACCTGATCTGCTGCTGTCTAGAGCTTACTAAGTACAAAACTGCTCCCAACGAATATGTACTATGTATGTGCATTTTTCTGCATTCAAACACATTATATGGTTGTTTTGTATGTTATTTAACACTGTTCATGGTGTGACAAACCATATGTACCACCCAGGTGATAATTGATATGATTAGAAAATGGAAAGTGGTACTTAATGAAAAAAGGTTGGCAACCCTACATTAGACACCTTAAAAACACTGTTAGTCTTGGGCTTCCTGTACTCCCCTGATGGTGGCCTTGAGTCTGTCTCATTTAACACCGTCTTACATTTGAAAGAGGGAAATGTAAAATGGACATAAGCCCTTAAGGTATCCTTAACCTGTCACTAGTGATGAGGCTTAGCGGAGACGGTCCAGTTTGGAAGCCCTCCTTCCAGATAGTTCGCAGTATCCAGCATTTGAATGCTGAATACAATAGCTCCAGCCACCACAAAAACACTAAAAAAAAAAAAATAAAAATGCGTTGTTTGTCTCTGTTTCTTTCTCCTCCTGCCCATCCATTGGGCGGCACATTTCTTTAAGTCCGCCGGGTCGGGGCTCCCTTTTTGTCTAGCGCCTGGTGTTCCGATACCTTGGAGCTACTGTTGCAGCTGCCCTGCCAGCATGTAGTAAAGGGGAACACAGGTACCCCCTACTTCTTCCTTGGTGTCCTGCTAATATACTGTCGGGTCACCATGACAGAGAGGCTTTCATACCACAAAAGTGTAGCCTCTGCTGAAACCCCCCCATTTGACTAATGTTATCTTGGGGGTGGGGCGTCATGGAGGGAGATTCCTGGGGATTCCCCTGACGCAGTGTTATTAGCTTGGCAGGACGTCAAGAAAGGAAGCCCCCCCCTCATTACAGAGCTTGCGGGGCAGCTGCAATAACTGCTCCCCGGCATCAGAACACCAGTGCCCGCCGGACCAAGAGAAAGCCCCGGACCAAGTGGACCTGAAGAGAGGAGGAAGACAGGTGATTTTTTAATGTATTTTTTTTAAAATGTGAAGAGGTGGATCCCTATAGCAGTTCATATGTTGTGCTGGCTGGCATACCACCTGCTTGTAACGGCAGTTGAAAGGCCTTTCACTACCTTCCACCCCAAAAAAAGATTCCTGTCTTTCAGCATACCAACCTTGATCTTCTGCCTGCTCAGGAAACACAAATCCTTTTTTGGAGATCAGTTATGATCAGTCAGAGCAAAACTATGACTGGATTTCTTCCCCTGGTTTTATCTTCTGGCTCACAGCTCACACACTTCTGAACATGTGAAGCAGGAGAGCAAGGAACAGTGTTGTGCAGAGGGGATGGGGAGGTACAACACAGATTGGTACACACTGAGTGATTGGTAGAAAGGTACATGACTTTTGACATCACACATATGGACTTTAAAGCAGCACTATAGTCAAGCCAACCAACTTCCCTATTCATTGTATAGCTGTCAATCACGTGACTGCTAGTAACCAATTGCATGCATCTTGGGAATGATGGAAAGGTTGAGTGGGTGATCTGGGGGGTTTCAAACAGGAGACATCCCAAATCGGGATTCTCCCTGGTCAAGGACCAATCACCTAGTTAATGAAACTCCAGGTGTTTAATCCACTTTAAGACAAGGATATACTGGAAGGATATACTGACTCAGGGAGGTTAACTTTCGGCCTTATTTATCAAGGGCTAGCGCCAGGTAGTGTCTGACGAGCGCCAGGTACCGCCAGCTAACGGCGGCTACCGAATCAAGTACGCCCGGCGGCGGTCACAATGACGCATTTATCACGCTAAATGAGGCTAGCGCCGGCGAGAGCGTCAGCTAGCGTGGGATTCATCATGTAGCCGACTGCAACGAACAGCGCCGCTGCTAATCCCATCACAGCGACAGGTATGACCTGGCGCTCCCTGGCGTGGTCCAATGCATTTCAATGGAGCAATCTTTAAATAATCATAATTAATTGCTATTAATGTTTTTTTTTTTTTTAATGTCAAATATTCTGTGACCACTTCTGCAACGTTAGGATTTTTTTTAAGTAAAAAAAAAAAAAAAAAAAAATGTGCAGAATTGATATTACAGGTCTGATATTAATGTATTCATATTACAAAATGTGTAGAAAAACTTGTATAATTTTTACATATAAAAAAATTTTTGAGCGTGATTTGTTAATGAATCTGCAGCAAGCCGTTCGCTCTGGCCATTCGCTGTCAGGCGCACCCATACAGCGCGGAACCTGTGAAACAGCGACTCCTAACCCCGTATTCAACATTACCGCACACCGACTGAGTCGCTGTCAACAAGCGAACAACGGCCAAGCACAGCGAATACTAGCGGGCGCTGTGAAAATCACGCTACTGGCGCTCATCTGTCGCTACCTGGCGCTATTAATGAATCGGCCTCCCCGTTAAACTGTTTCTGCAGATGAATAAACAGCTGGAAATGGGCCACTTGAAAGTCTGACACTGAAGAGGATTACAGGTTATGCATTGGATGATCTCTGTGCAAATGATAATACTGTTTACAGTGTGCACTGGGCAAATACAGAGGAAAAAGGAAACTATGAATAGGTATCAGCAGTCTTTCCATAAAATTACACTAAACTGACAATATTATTCATGGTACGTGCTTTAAATTCAAAAACTGTGCGAGGCGATCACCACCAAAATCAGTGTCATGGTGAAAGAAATTAACCCGTGTCTTAGAGGTCACATGCAATATCTGTGTGAATGGAACATTGGATCTTGAGAATACAAACCTATCTAAAATGTTTAACCTTAAATTGCAGTCACAAAATCCTAAAACAAATTGCCATTGTGGACATCCTTGTAATCCCTACGAGGGCATTGGTAGAGTACACCCCCTTTTCTCTTCTCTGCCTCTCTGTTCCTTGTCCTTTTCTTTTGCCTCCTTTTTAGGGGGTTATTTAAGAAACGCTGACGCCACGTAGTAGTGCCACGTAGTGTCAGGTGAACGCTGGGTGCAGTATGTGAAAACCATATATATGAAAATCAATCTGGTGAGCGCCTCTAATAGCGCCATGCTGTGTCGAATGTATTACTAGCGGTGGCTCAGTGTAAAGCACCAGCGCTGTGTGTTCAGCAGCACCATGTAGCACCTGTCGATCTGTAGCGCTCTCTTTTTTATTTGGTTGTGTATAAATAGACTTTTTGCACATAGCATCTGGCGCTCAACGCCCAGTTTTAGAGTGCCAATGCTGGTTGTGTGTAGTTTTTTCTTAAATATGGGCTTCAGCGCCGAGTGCCGGATGCACTTAACTGGCTCTACCTATTGTTCCCTGGAGCGTTGTCCTATTGTTGGATGTAGAGAATGAAAAAAATTCTATTGGTAGTAGAAAATTTACTTTAGGTGAAAAAAGCCTGAGAATGTCACTGTTGCTGAATCACCAGCTAGGAAGACAATAAGGCTGACACATTCAGCAAGCGGGAATGCATGCAAGAGAGGCTCTGAATCAGGGCTAATGAAAGCCAAAGGCACTTTTTAATACAATGTTAAAAGATGTAAAAGCACTACTTTTCTTCGGAATAAAAAGTGGCATTACCTTTCATTGTCTTCCTAGCTATTGATTCAGCAATAGTGAAATTCCTAGGCTTTTTTGACTTAAAATTAAAAAAGATTTTTTTACTACCAAGCAAGTTTTTTTTTTTTAACTCTTATTGAATCAATCCCTAAGATGTACAGTACTACAGCAAAAAACGTCAGCATAATATTAAGAGAAAGTCTGTGTTTGCAGTATTTACAGGCAAATGCTGGGGAATGGCTTTTCAGTGTGCTAGTTTAATCAATTTTATTTTCAGTGAAAATGTCTCTTTATGAATTCTTGAGCATGAAGCTCAGATAGCTAACTAATATTGGTCCTCCGGGGGGGGGGTCCACTGACAGGGCCGGCCTTTGGGGTGTGCGACGGCGCTTGACCAGCAGCGGACTGTGAGGGCACCGCCACAGCTGGTGCCCACATCTCCTTGAATGGCGGGGTTCCACACAACGGGGAATCTCAATTTAGATTCCATTGAAGAAAGTGCTGGGTTTTGTTTTGCTTTTAAAATGCCCACACCAGCTGATTTCCTATCCCTGGAGCATCCCAATCTGTGATTCCCTCGTGTGCGAAACCCCCTGGGATCACAGGCATACCCACTATGCAAGAAATTCCACCCCTTTTGGTCCGCTTTACAGGGACATCCCAATTTAGGATGCCCCTGTTTGTGAAAGAACCCCCCTGGTTTGGCCGTTAACTCAAACTGGCGATCCCACAATGCATTCACCAGTTTGATGAAAGTAATGAACAAAGGGGGGGGGGGGGTCACACACAGGGGCATCCAAAATCAGGACCAAAGGCAAAGTAGACCAAAACTAGAGTTTCGTTCCAAATAGCATGATCCTTAGGGGGCACCCAGATTTGAGACGTCCCTCGGTGATGTAACGGGACTCTTCACCACAAAGGGACCCACTGAGTCCATGCTTCTACAACACCCCAGACACTCCAGAGACACCACACATACATCTGAGACAAATTCCATGCTGCTATAAGTTGTAAAGTGAGTTTTCAGCATGATTTCTTATTTTATCCACCGCAGTTTGACCATTTTGACCATCAGCCTGGGCTGAAGACACAGCAAAATGCTGGCAGATAGTTAGGGCCTTATTTATCAAGGAATAGCGACAGATAGCAACCCTCCACAATCACATATTTATCAAGCCGATACTGCTTAGCGACTGAGATAGCGCCACCTAGCAACTGATTCATCATTATCCCAGCCTCATCCCACAGCGCCAGCGAACATCCTTGAACAGCGACAGGTATGACCTCTCGCTACCTGGCGCTCTCCAATGCATTTCAATGGCAGAATGTATTTTAATTAATAATTATTTTTTAATATATTTCTTTTTTTTTTAAATTTCCCAAAAAAAATCTGTGAACACTTCTTCCTTTGAAGAAAAATATTTTTTTTTTTGCAGAATTGATATTACAGGTCTGATTTTAAACTATTCAGGTTTGAATATTATTTCAAAATCATTCCATTTTTTTTTTTGGGGTGGTTAGGGGGTTAAAAAACTACTTTTAACACATCGCCTACTGCGCTCTGGGATTTAAACATGCATTTCACAGCGCTAGGAATTTTTAAGGCTGATTTTTTAATGAATATGGTGGGTGCTATGTCCAGTCGCTATCATTCGCTCCCATACAACAGCGAACCTGTCAAATAGCGACTCAGCATCTTGTATTCAACATTACGGCACACCGACTGAGTCGCTATTACCCACCGAACAATGGCCAAGCACAGCGACTACTAGCGGTCGCTGTCAAAATACCGCTACAGTCGCTCAACAGTCGCTATCTGTCGCTATTAATGAATCAGCCTCCCCGTTGCTTCCTGCATTTGCTGCTGCAATATAGCTCAGACCGTAGTGATAATACACACCTGGGCAGCACTAAACTAAAAAGTAAAAACTAAAAGTAAATGAGGCCCATAATAACCTTTTGTCTCTATACACAGATAACAAGGAATAGTTTACTGCCCGGGTAAAAAGGAGTCAAATTCACAGCTACAGCATGCAGAAGTGAATATGTTGCTTGCACATTGTTGTAATTGTGATCTACTTGTGTTTGATGTTTTTTCTAGGTAGGGGTCCCATCAATGTTTTTACTACTGTATGTCACCCTGAGATTTGTCCTCAGTCTGCTCAGTTGTGGTTATAAATCCTACTTAGTCTGTACCATTACCCTCATTCGTATGCCCTGGCTCCAGTCATTTCCACTTTCTACATCAACAACATGATTTGGCGCTGGGCTGGGGTTAATTTGCTGGACCCATGCCAATCTCATGGCCAGTAGACTCATTTTGGATATGTAAATGCAAGTCCTCTAGATAAATGATACAGATAATCTTGGCAGAAAAAAAGATTAAGATATAAACAGCAGCTTAGGAGAGCATTTTAATTTTTGCTCACCCTTAAGACATCACTAATACACTGTTTATTCTCTACTGCCGAAAACCATTTCCTGACTCTAAAAGGATAATTATCCCTGTAGGTGAATCTCTTCCACCCGAGGAGAGAAGAATAAACAGAATGTGTAATGAAGCTGACTGTTTTATCATTAGAGCAAGTCCTGCGCGGCCGGCTCTGCTTCGGGAGACTTTTCCAGAACTGGCATTGATACTATGAGCCGAATGCAGCCTGTCCTAGCCCCCATCTGTTTGTCAAGCAGCCACCTCCAAGTTGCTATCTTGGCTGCAGTCATTAAATCCTTCAATGTGTTTAATTTACACACCAGCCGTACTAAAATATTTAATATTAATAAAAATATAATAACATTTTTAATGCAAATAGTCATTATTTTTATTTAATTAGATTGTATGGGAACAAAAAGGTTTTTTAAATAGAAAATTTGCACAATCTTATTAAAAGAAATAGTCTTAAGGAGTCAGCAGGATGTCATAATTAAAACTTTACCCAAAAGCCTGATTTGGGATTCCTCACGGACAGAATCTCTACATGAGTCAGGAAATGGTTTTCGGCAGTAGAGAATAAACAGGGAGGCCGATTCATTAATAGCGCCAGGTAGCGACAGATGAGCGACTGTAGCGTGATTTTTTCAGCGCCAGCCAGTATTCGCTGTGCTTGGCCGGCATTAGCTTGATGACAGCGACTCAGTCGGTGTGCGGTAATGTTGAATACGGGCTGGGGGGTCGCTGTTTCACAGGTCCAGCGTTGTATGTGAGCGCCTGACAACGAATGGCCAGAGCGAACGGCTAGCTTCATATTCATCAACAAATCACGCTCCGAATGTGCTGTCGCTGTCCATTCCTTGTTTAAACCCCAGAGCGCTGGCGGCGATGTGTATTAACTAGTTTTTAACCCCTAAACAACCATATTTTTTGAATGTAACATTATACATGTTTTTAGAATCATTTTGTAATATGAATACATTAATCTCAGACCTGTTAGATCAATTCTGCACATATTTTTTTTAATTTTTTTTTTGACTTAAAAATAAATCCTAACATTGCAGAAGTGGTGTCCGATTTTTTGACATTAAAAAAAAAAAAAAAAAAAATTAATACCAATTAATTATGAATAATTATAGATTGCTCCATTGAAATGCATTGGACATCGCCAGGGAGCGACAGCTCATACCTGGCGCTGTGAGGGAATTTGCAGCGGCGCTGTTCGTTGCAGTCGGCTTCATGATGAATGCCGCGCCAGCCGTCGCTCTCGCCGGCGCTAGCCTCATTTTGCTTGATAAATGCGTCATTGTGACCGCCGCCGGGCGTACTTGAGTCGGTAGTCGCCGTTAGCTGCCGCTACCTGGCGCTCGTCAGACACTACCTGGCGCTATCGCTTGATGAATAAGGGCCAGTGTATTAGTGATGTCTTCAAGTGGACCAACAGACCAAAATGAATTAAATCAGGCCAACACAACAAACAGTGCTCATATGCATCCCTCCCCAGGACAATTCAGATTGCTGCACATTAAAAATTTACCATTTTCTAACCCCTGCTGGAGTTAATTTTAAAAACAAGATGGCCACTCCTGGGCTTGCAGGCCACCTGCGAAAAGGAAGTCATTCTTGGCTTCCTTTTACTGTGAATGTCTGAGGAAGCTCCAAAATGGCTGCTACCTTTCTTTTCCAACTGTGCCAGGCTGTTGGTCCGGTTTAAGGGTGAGCAAAAATGAAAATACTCTCTTAAGCTGCTGTTTATATCTTAGGGCCTTATTTATCAAGGGATAGCGCCAGGTAGTGTCTCACTAGCGCCAGGTAGCGCCAGCTATCGGCGGCTACCGACTCCAGGACGCCAGGCTGCGAACACAATCACGCATTTATCACGCTAAATGAGGCTAGCGCCGGCGAGAGCGTCAGCTAGCGCGGGATTCATCATGTAATCCCATCACAGCGCCAGGTATGACCTCTCGCTACCTGGCGCTCTCCAATGCATTTCAATGGAGCAATCTGTAAATATTCATAATTAATTGATATTAATGTTTTTTTTTTTTTAAATGTCAAAAATTTGGTGACCACTTCTGCAATGTTGTTTTTTTTTTTTAAGGTAAAAAAAAAAAAAAAAAAAATTGTGCAGAATTGATATTACAGGTCTGATATTAATGTATTCATATTACAAAATGTTTATAAAAACTTGTTTATTATTTTTTTCCCAAAATAAGGTTGTTTGGGGGTTAAAAAACTACTTTTAACACATCGCCGCCAGCGCTCTGGGGTTTAAACATGCATTTCACAGCGCGAGAATTTTTTGAGTGTGATTTGTTAATGAATATGCTGGGAGCCGTTCGCTATGGCCATTTGCTGTCATGCGCTCCCATACAGCGCGGAACCTGTCAAACAGCGACTCCTAACCCCGTATTCAACATTACCGCACACCGACTGAGTCGCTGTCAACAACCGAACAACGGCCAAGCACAGCGAATACTAGCTGGCGCTGTGAAAATCACGCTACTGTCGCTCATCTGTCGCTACCTGGCGCTATTAATAAATCGGCCTCCTAATCTTTTTTTTTTCTGCCAAGATTCTGACTGTTGGACATCCCAAATCTAGACACTAGTCAATTTTGACCTTTGGTCCAGTTTAACTTTTAACTATTGGTAAAAAAGCATAGGCCCTGTATATGCAGTAGCAGTCATTAAGTTGGCAATGCATTTTATATGCAAAATAAACTTCTAATCATGTTATGTTTTGGAGCGCTAGCATTTTTATCTTTTCTTGTGCTGCACTGTGGACTACAAATGGCGCTATAAGTTGCACCAGCAAATGCTAACTAACTTGCTTTGATTGTTGCATTATGCATTGGCCGGCCTGTGTCAGCGTCTGTTGGACCCGACTGCTGATTATCCCAGCGCCAGTATACACCACTTTGTACCACAGTTTTTTCGGTGCTGCACAGCATATTTATGATTTTGTTCTTTCTTGAAAAAATTGTTGCTGTATTTTTCAGGCGCTGGTCAGCTTTTCATAATTACAGTAACAAGAAATCAGTGCTGGGGACAAACTTTACAGTGCGTTTAGAAATTACACATTTGTAACAAAAAGAAGCCACTAAAAATGATGTAATTTGCTGACATCTAGCACCTGCGTTTCCATTATTAACAAGTCACAATGCAAGTTCCGTTCAAATAAATGTGTGTAATATGAATGATAAGCATTAAAGTGGACCAACACCCTCCACTGATAGGCCCGGGAATCTATAAGATTCCCGGACCGATCAGTCCCCTGACTGTGGGACTGTGGGACTGGCTGTGTGAAACCCCCCAGAAACCCCTAAATCCCTACCTGCTCCTCGATCCAGCGGCGCCCGCCGCCGCCTCCCGCGCGTCCCTCTAGCAGGACGCGCACCCGCGCTGGCCGTTTGTGAATGGCCGGCGCGGGCGCGCGCCCTGTAAGAGTGACGCGCGGGAGGCGGCGGCAGGCGCGCTCTCTTGTCTGTCGCTGCCTCCCGCTTGTCTGTCGGCGGGGATTGGCAGCAGCGGTCACGTGGGAGCGGGGTGAGGTGAGTTTTTGGGGCTTTCTGGGGGGTTTCACACAGCGGGGTGCCCCATCGAAGTGGACCAAAACCCAGGATAGTCAAAATCCTGGGTGTTGGTCCACTTTAAACACTACAATCCAGTTCTGTCCATCATTGGATCTTGAACTACAGCTCCATCTGCTTCGACCAGAGCCGCGGGCGCTGCAACCTTTTGGACGCTAGTGTTAAATAAGATGCTAGCTTGCGTCTGTATAGGCACTGCCCTATTTTTGTTTCATAAAGTGGAATAAAACCCACCAGTGGCTGGCCTGGAATCTGAAAGAATCTAAAAGGGCCAGCTGTTTGCTTTTCTCTGGGCCATCGCACAGGCGCTGGTCCAATGAGAGGCACCTATTATTGTTTTGAATGGGGAGCACGCGCTGCTGCTTCTCCGGAATTGTACACATGCTCCTGTCCCAGCCTATTTCATTGGACGAGAGAATATGCAATGTGCATGTCCGCTGGAGCGTGGAAAGATGAGTTTTTATGGGCGAACTGGGCGGTTTCACAAAGCAGGGAATCAAAATTTGGGAAGCCCTGGGGCTTGGAACAAAACTCGGGAAAGTCACATTCCCGGGTTTTGTTCTGCTTTAAATGGAATTTTGAGTGTAGTGGAGGCAAAAAAGTGGCACTGTGTGGCATTGACACTTCATAAATAAGGCTCCCTAGTACTGTCTGTAATAGGAGCCTCTAGGTATTCCTTTGTTCATTTGACAAAAATCTTTTGATCTATCTCTTGACTTTTCTAAAAAGTGACAAAAAGGTGCAAAAATATGTAAATCTGGTTGGTTGACATAATTGTGCTTGCCCAGGCCATAAATGCAAGATATATAAAACAGTAAGGAACAGCAAGTTAAGTGTTAGAGCTGTGGAAAGAGAATGGAAAAATAAGGAAAAAGAGAAGGATATGAATATTGAAAAGGGAATAATGAATAAGAAGAAAAGTTCTATTCATAGCAAAATAGAGAAAGAAGAGAGAACCTTGGATGTCTTCCAGGGAAGAAGCCCATATATTCAATAAAGTATTTGTGTATATCTACTCTGATAGCTGACACTTTCTCTAATCATTGTTTCTGAGGTTCTATTCAGTGGTGTAACAACAATCCTATAGGCTCCAGTGCAAACACTAAACTGGGGCCACCCTATTCCTGTGCAGGTGTGCGACCCCCTCCATTATATAGCTAGCAATGCCATGGCGCATGTGCAGATTGCACTGCATCCCCAGCTACATTCATTCACAGACCTTTATTTGAATAGGTGTACACCCCTGGGGGGCTAACAAAAAGGGACATGGCACCTCTAGGAGGTAGAAAGAGGTGCCACTTAACCTGAGCAACACACACATGACAACTAAGAGGCCGATTCATTAATAGCGGCAGGTAGCGACAATTGAGCGACTGTAGCGGTACTTTCAGAGCGCCCGCTAGTAGTCGCTGTGCTTGGCCGTTGTTCGGTTGTTGACAGCGACTCAGTCGGTGTGCAGTAATGTTGAATATTGGGTGAGGAGTCGCTATTTGACAGGTTCCGCGCTGTATGGGAGCGCATGATAACGACTGGCCATAGCGATCGGCTCCCACCATATTCATTAACAAATCACGCTCAAAAAATTCTCGTGCTGTGAAATGCTTGTTTAAACCCCAGAGCGCTGGCGGCGATGGGTTAAAAGTAGTTTTTAACCCCCAAACAACCATATTTTTGGAAACCAAAAAAAACAAGTTTTTAATAACATTTTGTAATATTAATACATTAATATCAGACCTGTAATATCAATTCTGCACAATGTTTTTTTTTTTTTTTTACCTTAAAAAAAAATATATAACATGGCAGAAGTGGTCACAGAATTTTTCACATTTAAAAAAAAAAAAAAAAAAAAACATTAATATGAATTAATTATGAATATTTAAAGATTGTTCCATTGAAATGCATTGGAGAGTGCCAGGTAGCGAGAGGTCATACCTGTCGCTGTTCAAGGTCGGACGCTGGTGCTGTGGGCTGAGGCTGGAATAATGATGAATGAGTCGCTATATGGCGCTATCTCAGTCGGTAAGCAGGATCGGCTTGATAAATGTGTGATTGTGGTGGAGAGCCGGCGTTCTCGTGGCGGGGCCCGTCATTACCGGTCGCTCACCAGGCGCTACCTGTCGCTATCCCTTGTTAAATAAGGGCCTAAATCTCTTCTTCATAACTTGATAATTACAATTGGGAATAATGTGATGTTCCAAAAGAGAAGTCAATGTGCTACACAGGATGGCTAGCTCTTCTGACATATGATTGTATATTGCGCGGCACTGGGATTAACTGCAGCCAGTTGTATTGTAGTCCTGTAGAGCAGGGGTTTCCATTGGTTCCACTGGTTCTACTTGAGATCCTATTTGGTGGTACATGGCGAGGTTGGAGAATGTCTACATACAAACCTGAAACCTTTCATCTATGCATTACTAATACTGATTTGCTCGAAAACTGCTCCAAAAGGCGCTAATGATATTGTGTATTTTATGCACTTTTCCTTGTGCTTTGATATCACAAATTGACTGCCAGTCCCTACTTACTACCTTGGCGATACTGGTGGCAAATTAGAAAATAGAAAGTGGTACAAAAGGTTGGGAACTCTTAAGACCTTGTGCATTGCAATACTATTAGAATTATCAGCAGCTGAAATCTAGTTATGGGTTCAGTAATCTGTATTACGCCCAAATGATAAATGAGATGGAATTTTCTGGTTTAATAAAGGTAAATCAAACCTGTTTGTAATTAAATCAAAAGCATCCCTAGATAAAGCTTTCTCTTCACATCCACAGCTATCCAAATGAATGATGGTGTTTTGGCCGGGGTTATGGGAATGCACGATTATATACCAGTCTATTGTTGTAAATGGGGCAGTTTATAATAGGAGTCACCCAGGAAGAGAGAGAAGAACTCAATGCTTAGTGCATAGTGCTGACAAAGATGGGGATGATTGCTCTTTTTTTTTGTGCCTCAGGCTAGCTATAGATCGCAAGCTCTTGCACACCTGCATTCTTATTTTGCCGGTTGAATGAATTGTACCTGCCATATAGCAGATGTTTAAGACACAGCAACATGCTGAGAATTTGTTTCCACCGCCTCAGCAAACTTCACCCACAATTTTCATTGTACCATTTCAAGCATTGGGAGGATGCGGCCCAGATGGTGGAGACGGAGAGCGATTGCGTCTATACATGTCCCATTGACACACTCAGTGAAGCTCAGCTGTAGAACTACCCGGGGGGTACAAATAACAACTATTGGCAGATGGCACAGGTGACAACCCGACTTCATAATAATGGCACAAAGCCTTAGTGGCGCATAGCTTCCTAATGATGGTAATTCATCTTTATATTGCACTCCTGAGCCTATGCTGAGTAATTTATAGGTATTACTAGGGGGAGTTTAGAAGCAACAGATTTAATCATGGGGTTCTTAGGGTAAGGTAATCTGGGAATGGCTGCCATTTTTACAGTATATAATAGGATTATACTGAAAGTGACACCAGTATCAGCTTGAATCTGCCATAAATCAAAGATGTCCAGTGGTAAAACAATCATCTAAAAGGTTTCCTTAAAATTATTTACATCAAAGGGCCTTAGATGCTTTATATATATGAGCGGAAAGGGGTAAAAGTGGCATGTTGGAAGAAAAAAGTGCAGCTATTTAAAATGGAAAAAATGGGGTGGTTATCGGGGTTTTGGTCCGCTTTACACGGCTGCCCCTGTGTGCAAAACCCACTGGTTCAGCCAGTCAGCTTGATCGGCATGTGCAGGCTCTCCTCCAATCAGCTTTAATTGCTTTGCATAGTCATGCCTGGCAATCCATGCTAAATGAATGGATTGCCAGGCACCTCCCTCTGGCTGCTTCTTCCAGCAGTGCACACCCACCAGCAATCATTGAGATGTGTCTTGAGGATGGAGGGGCCCACGTATTCACCATGGAACCTTGAGGTGAGTATACTGGAGATTTGGGGTGTTTCACACAGTGGGACATGTCAAAGGAGCTCTATTGTGAAATTGTTCAATGCATTGTCTATATATTACAATGAATACAGTAGGCGTGTGGGGGGAAACAAGGAACCACAGATGCTACTATAAGAAGCAGCTAGCTCTTGGAGACTTAAGTGCTGGATCCCCACCCTCGATATATATTAAGATGCCAGTGCTGGACCGAGAAGCTGTGGGGGAACACCATACCTGTACAAAGGAGCTGTGGAGGACAAAAGGTAAATATAGGCTTTTTTTGTTTTAGCTTGGACAATCCCTTTAAGTGAATTTTTGAACCAGGGCCATCCACGGCACGGCGAGTTGCAAGCTACCTCTAAATACTGAGTTTTATATCATCATATACCAGCATACCTCCCAACTTTTGAAAATAGTAAAGAGGGACATTTTAAACCACGCCCCCAGTCACACCCAAGGCACGCCCCCAGCCACGCCCTTAAAGGGAAACGCCACCTAATAAATACATAGTAACAAATTACATGAAAACACCCCCCTCCCCACACACACACACACACACAGGCAAGCCTCACACACATGAATGCAGACAAGCCCCCCTACACACACACAGGCAAACATTCAGGCAAATACATGTGTGCAGGCAAACACACACACTGCATGCATGCAAGACCCCTCCACACACACACACGCATGCAAGCCCCAATACATAGGCACACACACACATGCATGCCAGCCCTCTCCACACACACGCAGACACACACACACTGCATGCACGCAAGCCCCCATACATAGGCACACACATACATGCAAACACACACTGCATGCATGCCAGCCCTCTCCACACACACATACATGCAGACACACACATACATGCAGACACACATACATGCAGACACAAAGTCAAACACACATACATGGAGGCACACACAAACAGGCAGACAGACACATGCGCACATAGGTCTGGCCCCGACTCTTACCTCCAATGTTCCCTCTAAGCCTTGGCAGTGGCTGAGCAGGGATGTTGGGGAACTGGGCAACGATCCATTAAAAGAAAAATCATCTCACCTAGAACATCCTGAACATAAATGTGTTGCCTTGTTTGTGTGGGTGGGGGAGCCATTTTCTGCACACACAGCTGACATGGCACAGAGAATGCCACATTCTTATCTCTTGGGGGGGGGGGGGCAGTGTGAGCATCAGGCACTGAGAGGCAGCACACTTGCTCTCAGCTACGGGCCTCTGTCACTCCGTGCATACACTTATGAGCCTGTCAACCCCAGCACTGTGCACTGCTATTGAGGCTCCCCCCGGGAACACAGCAACAGTGCTTTAGTTCCAGCCAGCACCCATAAGAACTACTGCCCGCCCCCTGCTCGCAGATTGACAGCAGCTCCTCCGGCAATGTCGGCTGCCTTCACCCCTGCATGCTGGAAGTGTTTTCATCGTCCGCACGCCAGGAAGTCTTCTTCGCGCCGACGCCGGGAGCTATTTATTCAGAAGGCGCTGGCCTCACGGACGGCGCACAGCAGGTCCTTTGCTCAGTGTCCATGGCGCAGGGCGTCCCGGGAGAATTTGCAACAGTCCGGGACCGCGGGATTTTGGGAAATAATCGGGACAATCCCGGGAAAATCGGGACAGTTGGGAGGCATGTATACCAGTACAGAAGCAGGAGTGTAACTTCATGGGGTACCACAGGTTACAACTGCATCGGGATCTTTAGATCAAGTGGCCTCATCATTGCTGATTCCCCCTACTTTTTCAGGTTTGTGCTCACATGACATGTGCAACAAGGAAGCACAGTTGGTCCCTGTTTACATCTTTAGTAGCAAGGTAACAAATGCTTTCTTAAAACAAAAAATATTCATTACAAAGTCCAGACAGACCCTGTATAACAAGTTTTCCCCATGATTCTTAGCAGGAAGCAGAGCTATGCAACTCCTCTCCTTATGTCTCTTGGGCTATTTTCCAAGCTCCTAGAGACCAATGGAGGGTGATGCAATGCTTGAGTAAAGTGAAGTATAAATTACACGGCCATCCACTCTACTTGTGGACATGAGTTTTGGGGTGTTGCCCCCATCTGTACAAGGCAGGAGACAGATAGCTATATGGAGAATGAGTCTTTGGAGTGCCAAAACATAGTCACAACCCACAATACGGAGAGATTCATGTTAGGCTAAATATAGTAGGCATCAAAAGTCCAAAATGGTCTCCAATTCCTTTAAAATGGAGGAAAAGAGGTTACCATATGAGCCATGATTGTTGTCCCTATTTAATCAGTAGTGACTTTCTGGATGGCCTGCATCACATATCACCTGCAATCTGATACTTTCCTCTTCTGGATTTAGGTATTTTTATGCGGGAATGGTCAAGCTCTGTGCACATTGTGCAGGCTAAGGCAGTCACTGATCCCCATGGCCCCCATGTTTCTCCCCCATCTTTACTGTTTAGCAGTGGGTCATTTGTCTCTCCGGCTTCTGTGTTTGATGTGAATCTCTATTCTGCAATCTGTAGTGGATTCCCTATGTTCTCCTTGCTTTTATGTGTAGTGTTTTTTTGGCGATATCTTGATTCCAGTTGACTTACAGTGTTGTTTTTCCCAATGTTTGGTTCCAGATGTTCTCTATACCCCTCCCTCACTGCCTTGTTTGTTTACTGTCCTAGTGCTTAACACTATCGCGAAATTGTGTAATATTAAAAATCCGTACAAACATGTTGGCTAATGAGAGGAGGAGTCACTTATACACCTAAACTGAATAAAACTCCCGCCAAGCTTGTGGTTTATTCTCTCATGGTAAGAATAAAATTTTATTGACAGGAAGAGGAAACCAGCGATGACAAGCTCTGTCACCCCTGCTTTCCTCCTCCTTCCATTAAAATAAAAAAAACAAGCCTGGATGGATATTTATTGACGCTGGGTGTATAAGTCAGTCGCTGTAGTAACCTAACCCGCATTGATGAATGTGATGTATGTTGGGCGCTCTAACACCAGTACAGCGCTGCATGGAGCGAAAGGTAGGGCCAGCTCAGTGAGACCGACTCTCAGTGCTCCCACCATACTTATCAAAAAAGGACACACAAACATTGTCGGCGCTCTAAATCTGGTCGCTGTAGCATAGAGCGTCAGACGCTGTGTGATAAATATTTGTTTTTGAACACATATCCACCAGTAACAAAGCAAAAAACACATGGAATGACATTGTTTTAACACTGGGACATTAACACTTTATTGCCAGACCTGTAAATACAATTCTGCATAAAAATATAAAAAGTCAAAAAAAGTTTCTAAAAGTGTTTGTTTGCAGCCAGGAGACGTCACACGATGATTTGAGCAAAAAAAACAAAACAAACACACTGTTAAAACACAAGCAAATGAACGGCTATTGAAATGTATGGGAGAGCGACAGTGAGCGAAAGGTAATACCTGGCGCTCTGGAAGCTAGAGCGCCGGCGCTATACATGAGCCGCCTGTAATAATACATGTGACGCTACATGGCGCTGTTAGAGTTGCTCACCATATTCCCTTTCTTAAATGTGGTTTTGCATACAGCACCTGGAACTCTCCAGACGCTGCCTGCCGCTACGAGGCACTACCTGGCGCTATCCTTTCTTAAATTGCCTCCTTAGTGAAGTCGGCATTCTTCCCCAGCTTTTTGCTGGAGGAAAATCGTGTAATTTGTACATGAAATTTTAATCCATGCACAAATTTATGTGCAAAAATAGGTGCAAAAAATGCATCCCATGAATCGGGAGGAAGGGGAAAAATGTGAGTAAACCATTTTTGCGCATGAAAAGTGCACGCAAATGACTATACTTACAGCCATGAATCGACCGTATTAGGGTCTGCCAGCGATCACAAGGGGCAGTGATGCATCATGGGATCCAGGAAGTAGGTATACATGCATGTATTTGTAAATAGCCTATACAAAATATGGGGGAAAGCTATTACATGTAAAATCATCTCTAAAAACAAGGGACACGCCTTCTTCCTGGGGAAAAATAAAGATTCAATCTCCAGAGAAAAGGAGATTATTTATTATTCTATTACCATAATAACAACAACAGAAGCTTGTTACAGCATCAACAGTTGACATCTTCAAACTATTAGCTGTAAAAATCATTTTCCTTGACCCTATCCCTTGATTTTCACTTGTTTCAATCATATTAACTATGCAACAGCATCGGAGGGGGGAGAGGGAGAGGGGAGGGGGGGGGGGTCTCCCAGGCGGTATGCGGTGCATCCACCATTTGTTTGCCCCACCTCCACCGATTAAAGAGGGGGTAAAAAGTGTTTTCCTGCTTTAATGTCTGCACCAGGGCCCGGTCATGTTTAGTTACGCATCCTGCATATTCAGAGTCACATTCACTCATCTGTATATCATACATCAAAGGGTTATGCCCTGGCTTTTGCATTTATTTTCCTTCCCTGTCTGTATCAATGGCGTTCGCTATTAATATGAGACTGACACTTGCTCTGTTGCAGTTCATTATTTTCAGTTCCATTTCATCCTTGGCAAGGAAGACAATGAAAGCAGCATTTCCATCCTCTCTGCAGGAATTAAGACACTGCTGCTTACCTCAATGTATTTCTTCTCCTCCCTGGCAGGAGAACAATTCAAAGTCAGGCTTTTGTTTTCCGTGTCTTTGTCCAATGGATCTGTTCAGGGACGTAGTGACAAAGTGATCCTGTCTGTCACATTTGGCTTGGACTGTCTGATGTACAGTAGCACCGTGTTCCTGGTTTCCATCTGTTGCTTGCTTGTAAACCAATTAGATAGTACTTTACAACCTAAACTTATAGATGGGCTGAAGCCCAGCAGGGTGTTATCAGCCTTTGTTGTAAAGAGGGGATATTGCAGAATCTAGTCTCTGTGTATGGTAGTGCTAAACAATAATAATGTGTTTATACTGCCACTGTATGCTTTCTCATACATAGGAATTCTTGCTATCCATGCAGTGCACGACACCAGTGAGTGCAGGCACGTGCCCAAGTAATGGCACCCGCAGATCGGTTGAGAGTTAGGAGCACGTCAGTCATGCCTAAACTGACCATTTTATGGGGGCCTCAAAATGGGATAGCTTAAACTAGTTTGTTGGTAATGGGTGTGACAGGAGTCTGGCGTGATTACAGGCTTTTGTGAAACAAATATCCATTGTTCTATTTGCATGATCCAGTTATTCATGGTCCATAAAGATATTGTTGATTGGGCCAATGTTCAACCAATATGCATTCCGCTATTGCCAATCAGACAAAGAGTCAGAGCAACCAACCAGCACTAGACAAACATTTGGGCATCCCCAGAGTTTTCAGAGGGACAGTGGGCCTCAAAGTGAGACATCTGGTCAGTTTAGTCATGCCCCAGCTACCCTCCGGTCACAAGATCAGTTCGGCCATAACTGGTGTGCCTGGCACACAGCAGTGGTCAGATGTAAACATAAATGCCTTATATACCTGACCTGCACCTTCTAATTTGAACCAAAAAACAAATCTGTTCTCCAGTCTCCTGCAATCTTAAGATGAAAGCCTGCCCCCTCTGAAACAGACATCTACTCCCCACGTGAGTCACTTGAGAATTCCCAACCCATTCACTACAGTGGTAGCACAGTGAATGGAGTGGGGCTGAGTGCTGATGTAGGGACATGACTGCCTCCTGTCTGGGAGGAAGCGTGAGTTCCTCTGAATATTGCTAGTAAATGGAGGCCAGTCATGGATTGCCCAGTACTCACTGGAACAGGATGAAACAATTGCGAAGGGCTGACCAAGAGGAAAATGTTTGCTCCCCTCCAGGGGCGTCTTTTCCAAGGCCTCCTAAAACAGCCCAATGTGCAACCTGCAGAAGGATTGTAGTTACTGCTTTTTGTAGCCATACAGTGTAGCATAGAGTGACATTGGATGTTTTTTGGGTTAAACCATAAATGCATGAATCCAAGCCTTTTTCTATAATTTCCAGATTATTACAGTTCAAAAACCGAGAAATATATGCACATATCTGTAATATATTTTCAAGATCCAGATATAGAAATATCACTAATCCCAGAGATATGTCACCTGAGATATTTCTCCCATTGCAACTGCCTCCCAGCTAATGGTCCACGTAATGTTAGCATCAGATTTTCAGGAAGACTTGGAGCCTCGTATACCTTGAAACTCTGTTTCCACATCCATGCCCTTTGCTGTGTGGTCACTGAGCCGAAATATAAAAGGTTAAATCCCTCATTTTGATTATTTCAGCACGCTGCCCTCACTGTTCCTCTCTAACACAAACCTGACATTTCAGATGTGTGCTGCCTTGCTTCTCAGAAGTCAGCCACTCAAAGAAGGAGGACGGTTTCAAAGGCTGACTGGTCATGAATGGCCCTCTGTATCTCAGCAGGCTGTTGTTGTGGGGTCGGGGGTTACAGCTGGTTAACTGGTGCCCAGTGTAGGAATGGCAGCCTGCACTATCTGCTGCTAGAGACAAGCATGGGAATTGCTACACATTATATTATGCTCATATCTTTCATCTAGCCATAAGCGGGGGATTTTCTCAGAAGAAAATTCAATTTTAACTCAATGCTAAGCTTATTAGCCTAAGGTGATGCAAAGGCAACTATGAGATGCAGTGTATCTTTTGCTGATCTGACAGCAACCTGATAGGTTGGTACTGTAGGGGTAACTAGGCTTATCACACTGTGCATTCAATAATACCATGTATTTGTACGGAAATAAAATCTGGATAATACTGCTATAAATATGTTGCGGACGAATTTGATTACAAAGGCCTCACAATGTACTGTACAATTGCTGTACACACAGTAGAGTAGATCAGATCAGGTCCTGAGGTTTCCTTTGTGGCACTTGTGGGGTGTCAGTGCTCAGACTCACATACACATTCTTTCAGGATTAGGAACACAGTCCAGACAGATCTCTTAAGGAAGGTTCTACATACTATTTCACAAGTACTGTAGGTCCAGTAGTAGGTCCTTGGTTCCCTTTTGGTAGCTCAAACTGGTAGGGTACAGCCTACTCAAAGAAGTATGTACCTGCGTTTTTAGCTCCATCCACGGGTTCCCAGTGGCTGCCTCGAGGCCTGATTCTTGTCTATGGTCCCTTTTTGCTGCTGGCTGCTCCCTCTTGCACAGACTTCTTGCTGGTTCCACCCCCAAAACAATTACTGAACTAGCTCGGACTGGATCCTAAATGATAATATCTGTTACAAAATGGTTGCAACACCAGCATAGCAGTCACATGTCCATGCCAAGTGCAAAATTTCTAAACACATGCTTAGTTACTTAAAGTTATCTATTCCTAACTCTAACACTACCAGAAGTGATTCCCATTGTTTTATTCAGCTGCCCGTGACCATTATTTCCTTTTGAGGATATATTATCAGGTTAGCTGTCCCCTGTTGGCACTGCTAGACTGGGGGTCTCCCATTAGTCCTACCTGTCTCACAATGAACAGATATGTGATGCAAGTCTGATTGTTTTAAAGTGGATCAAAACTTGTGGAGCCCCGTCCTGGAGTCTAAAAAACTTTAGAGCTGGCCGCTAGTCCCCCGGACTTCAAAAAGTGTGTGAGAAAGCTCCATGCCCCCACAAAACTCACCTTTACAAGGGCTCCCACGATGCTGTTACAGCCTGCTGTGGCATACCCGGATTCCCGATAGCTGATGAACGCTGCTGCACCCAGCTAATAGGTTAGGCTGGGGGCGGGAGCACCTCCTAGACTACAGGGAAGCTAGGGATATAGCCAGCAGGCTGGTCATGTTAGCCAGCAGCCTTCTTGAAGTCAACCAGTCAGCAATCTAAAAATGCCTGTTAGGTGTGACCACATCTCCCAAGGTACTCAGGTTGGAAGGTCGAGTAGGGAGCTGGCAAAAGGTTTTGTTCGGCTTTAACTTCGTCTATTCTCTTACTGCGCATCACGCTTATTTCATGTTTAGCCAAAGTATAACTGCCTTACCACTCAGTTGATTTCTTATAGAGTGCGTTCTTAGAAGGATGTGGTTGTTGATTGATGATCTCCTGTTCTAAGCAATGCCTTCTAGTCTCCTCTGTATTCTCTGTGAATTACAGACTGCAATTGTTACATTCAGTCACTGAAGTTTGGGGTTTTCCTTTGATAACATGGATATTTGATGTACAAAGTACATATTTAAGCCACTATGCAGGAAAATTGCTGCTTCAGTGTTGGTAACACAATTTCCTTTTTTATTGCAGAGTAATGTAGAACCCATAGTGCTAGCTGCAGCGAGTAATATTAAAATTGGTGCATTGGAAAAGCTTGTTTTATATTGACCATTAGAGATGAGCGAACTTTTGAAAAATTCGATTCGACTGATTCGCCGAATTTTCTGACAAAAATCGTTTCGACCCGAATAAATTCGCGACGAATCGCTATTAAAAACGGCTATTTCTGAGCCTCCTAGAGCCTCAATAGGGTTGTAAACCATTCAGCCTTGCTGTAACACGCACAGGATGCGTGCTGGGTTAGTTAAATAATACTTTGAAGAAATATCACATGCAGATCAGAGGCATCGCTAATAGAATCGCAGAGCGGCACAATTGCAGAGAGTTGAAGTGGCATCACTATGAGGGGCAGAAGGAGCCCAAATATACACTGGAGTTGGCCTCAGGAGCCCAAAAATTGGATGAATCACACCCTGGAGTTGGCAGAAGTTGGCAGCAGCAGCAGCAGGAGCCCAAATATACACTGGAGTTGGCTTCAGGAGCCCAAAAATTGGATGAATCACACCCTGGAGTTGGCAGAAGTTGGCAGCAGCAGCAGCAGGAGCCCAAAAATTGGATGAATCACACCCTGGAGTTGGCAGAAGTTGGCAGCAGCAGCAGCAGGAGCCCAAATATACACTGGAGTTGGCCTCAGGAGCCCAAAAATTGGATGAATCACACCCTGGAGTTGGCAGAAGTTGGCAGCAGCAGCAGCAGGAGCCCAAAAATTGGATGAATCACACCCTGGAGTTGGCAGAAGTTGGCAGCAGCAGCAGCAGGAGCCCAAATATACACTGGAGTTGGCTTCAGGAGCCCAAAAATTGGATGAATCACACCCTGGAGTTGGCAGAAGTTGGCAGCAGCAGCAGCAGGAGCCCAAATATACACTGGAGTTGGCCTCAGGAGCCCAAAAATTGGATGAATCACACCCTGGAGTTGGCAGGAGTTGACAGTAGCAGCAGCAGGAGCCCAAATATACACTGGAGTTGGCTTCAGGAGCCCAAAAATTGGATGAATCACACCCTGGAGTTGGCAGGAGTTGACAGCAGCAGCAGCAGGAGCCCAAATATACACTGGAGTTGGCTTCAGGAGCCCAAAAATTGGATGAATCACACCCTGGAGTTGGCAGAAGTTGGCAGCAGCAGCAGCAGGAGCCCAAAAATTGGATGAATCACACCCTGGAGTTGGCAGAAGTTGGCAGCAGCAGCAGCAGGAGCCCAAATATACACTGGAGTTGGCCTCAGGAGCCCAAAAATTGGATGAATCACACCCTGGAGTTGGCAGGAGTTGACAGTAGCAGCAGCAGGAGCCCAAATATACACTGGAGTTGGCTTCAGGAGCCCAAAAATTGGATGAATCACACCCTGGAGTTGGCAGGAGTTGACAGTAGCAGCAGCAGGAGCCCAAATATACACTGGAGTTGGCTTCAGGAGCCCAAAAATTGGATGAATCACAACCTGGAGTTGGCAGAAGTTGGCAGCAGCAGCAGCAGGAGCCCAAAAATTGGATGAATCACACCCTGGAGTTGGCAGAAGTTGGCAGCAGCAGCAGCAGGAGCCCAAATATATACTGGAGTTGGCTTCAGGAGCCCAAAAATTGGATGAATCACACCCTGGAGTTGGCAGGAGTTGACAGTAGCAGCAGCAGGAGCCCAAATATACACTGGAGTTGGCTTCAGGAGCCCAAAAATTGGATGAATCACACCCTGGAGTTGGCAGAAGTTGGCAGCAGCAGCAGCAGGAGCCCAAATATACACTGGAGTTGGCCTCAGGAGCCCAAAAATTGGATGAATCACACCCTGGAGTTGGCAGGAGTTGACAGTAGCAGCAGCAGGAGCCCAAATATACACTGGAGTTGGCTTCAGGAGCCCAAAAATTGGATGAATCACACCCTGGAGTTGGCAGAAGTTGGCAGCAGCAGCAGCAGGAGCCCAAATATACACTGGAGTTGGCTTCAGGAGCCCAAAAATTGGATGAATCACACCCTGGAGTTGGCAGGAGTTGACAGTAGCAGCAGCAGGAGCCCAAATATACACTGGAGTTGGCTTCAGGAGCCCAAAAATTGGATGAATCACACCCTGGAGTTGGCAGAAGTTGGCAGCAGCAGCAGCAGGAGCCCAAATATACACTGGAGTTGGCCTCAGGAGCCCAAAAATTGGATGAATCACACCCTGGAGTTGGCAGAAGTTGGCAGCAGCAGCAGGAGCCCAAATATACACTGGAGTTGGCTTCAGGAGCCCAAAAATTGGATGAATCACACCCTGGAGTTGGCAGGAGTTGACAGTAGCAGCAGCAGGAGCCCAAATATACACTGGAGTTGGCTTCAGGAGCCCAAAAATTGGATGAATCACACCCTGGAGTTGGCAGAAGTTGGCAGCAGCAGCAGCAGGAGCCCAAATATACACTGGAGTTGGCCTCAGGAGCCCAAAAATTGGATGAATCACACCCTGGAGTTGGCAGGAGTTGACAGTAGCAGCAGCAGGAGCCCAAATATACACTGGAGTTGGCTTCAGGAGCCCAAAAATTGTATGAATCACACCCTGGAGTTGGCAGAAGTTGGCAGCAGCAGCAGCAGGAGCCCAAATATACACTGGAGTTGGCTTCAGGAGCCCAAAAATTGGATGAATCACACCCTGGAGTTGGCAGGAGTTGACAGTAGCAGCAGCAGGAGCCCAAATATACACTGGAGTTGGCTTCAGGAGCCCAAAAATTGGATGAATCACACCCTGGAGTTGGCAGAAGTTGGCAGCAGCAGCAGCAGGAGCCCAAATATACACTGGAGTTGGCCTCAGGAGCCCAAAAATTGGATGAATCACACCCTGGAGTTGGCAGAAGTTGGCAGCAGCAGCAGCAGGAGCCCAAATATACACTGGAGTTGGCTTCAGGAGCCCAAAAATTGGATGAATCACACCCTGGAGTTGGCAGGAGTTGACAGTAGCAGCAGCAAGAGCCCAAATATACACTGGAGTTGGCTTCAGGAGCCCAAAAATTGGATGAATCACACCCTGGAGTTGGCAGAAGTTGGCAGCAGCAGCAGCAGGAGCCCAAATATACACTGGAGTTGGCCTCAGGAGCCCAAAAATTGGATGAATCACACCCTGGAGTTGGCAGGAGTTGACAGTAGCAGCAGCAGGAGCCCAAATATACACTGGAGTTGGCTTCAGGAGCCCAAAAATTGGATGAATCACACCCTGGAGTTGGCAGAAGTTGGCAGCAGCAGCAGCAGGAGCCCAAATATACACTGGAGTTGGCTTCAGGAGCCCAAAAATTGGATGAATCACACCCTGGAGTTGGCAGGAGTTGACAGTAGCAGCAGCAGGAGCCCAAATATACACTGGAGTTGGCTTCAGGAGCCCAAAAATTGGATGAATCACACCCTGGAGTTGGCAGAAGTTGGCAGCAGCAGCAGCAGGAGCCCAAATATACACTGGAGTTGGCCTCAGGAGCCCAAAAATTGGATGAATCACACCCTGGAGTTGGCAGAAGTTGGCAGCAGCAGCAGCAGGAGCCCAAATATACACTGGAGTTGGCTTCAGGAGCCCAAAAATTGGATGAATCACACCCTGGAGTTGGCAGAAGTTGGCAGCAGCAGCAGCAGGAGCCCAAAAATTGGATGAATCACACCCTGGAGTTGGCAGAAGTTGGCAGCAGCAGCAGCAGGAGCCCAAATATACACTGGAGTTGGCCTCAGGAGCCCAAAAATTGGATGAATCACACCCTGGAGTTGGCAGAAGTTGGCAGCAGCAGCAGCAGGAGCCCAAAAATTGGATGAATCACACCCTGGAGTTGGCAGAAGTTGGCAGCAGCAGCAGCAGGAGCCCAAATATACACTGGAGTTGGCTTCAGGAGCCCAAAAATTGGATGAATCACACCCTGGAGTTGGCAGAAGTTGGCAGCAGCAGCAGCAGGAGCCCAAATATACACTGGAGTTGGCCTCAGGAGCCCAAAAATTGGATGAATCACACCCTGGAGTTGGCAGGAGTTGACAGTAGCAGCAGCAGGAGCCCAAATATACACTGGAGTTGGCTTCAGGAGCCCAAAAATTGGATGAATCACACCCTGGAGTTGGCAGGAGTTGGCAGCAGCAGCAGCAGGAGCCCAAATATACACTGGAGTTGGCTTCAGGAGCCCAAAAATTGGATGAATCACACCCTGGAGTTGGCAGAAGTTGGCAGCAGCAGCAGCAGGAGCCCAAATATACACTGGAGTTGGCCTCAGGAGCCCAAAAATTGGATGAATCACACCCTGGAGTTGGCAGGAGTTGACAGTAGCAGCAGCAGGAGCCCAAATATACACTGGAGTTGGCTTCAGGAGCCCCAAAATTGGATGAATCACACCCTGGAGTTGGCAGAAGTTGGCAGCAGCAGCAGCAGGAGCCCAAATATACACTGGAGTTGGCTTCAGGAGCCCAAAAATTGGATGAATCACACCCTGGAGTTGGCAGGAGTTGACAGTAGCAGCAGCAGGAGCCCAAATATACACTGGAGTTGGCTTCAGGAGCCCAAAAATTGGATGAATCACACCCTGGAGTTGGCAGAAGTTGGCAGCAGCAGCAGCAGGAGCCCAAATATACACTGGAGTTGGCCTCAGGAGCCCAAAAATTGGATGAATCACACCCTGGAGTTGGCAGAAGTTGGCAGCAGCAGCAGCAGGAGCCCAAATATACACTGGAGTTGGCTTCAGGAGCCCAAAAATTGGATGAATCACACCCTGGAGTTGGCAGAAGTTGGCAGCAGCAGCAGCAGGAGCCCAAAAATTGGATGAATCACACCCTGGAGTTGGCAGAAGTTGGCAGCAGCAGCAGCAGGAGCCCAAATATACACTGGAGTTGGCCTCAGGAGCCCAAAAATTGGATGAATCACACCCTGGAGTTGGCAGAAGTTGGCAGCAGCAGCAGCAGGAGCCCAAAAATTGGATGAATCACACCCTGGAGTTGGCAGAAGTTGGCAGCAGCAGCAGCAGGAGCCCAAATATACACTGGAGTTGGCTTCAGGAGCCCAAAAATTGGATGAATCACACCCTGGAGTTGGCAGAAGTTGGCAGCAGCAGCAGCAGGAGCCCAAATATACACTGGAGTTGGCCTCAGGAGCCCAAAAATTGGATGAATCACACCCTGGAGTTGGCAGGAGTTGACAGTAGCAGCAGCAGGAGCCCAAATATACACTGGAGTTGGCTTCAGGAGCCCAAAAATTGGATGAATCACACCCTGGAGTTGGCAGGAGTTGACAGCAGCAGCAGCAGGAGCCCAAATATACACTGGAGTTGGCTTCAGGAGCCCAAAAATTGGATGAATCACACCCTGGAGTTGGCAGAAGTTGGCAGCAGCAGCAGCAGGAGCCCAAAAATTGGATGAATCACACCCTGGAGTTGGCAGAAGTTGGCAGCAGCAGCAGCAGGAGCCCAAATATACACTGGAGTTGGCCTCAGGAGCCCAAAAATTGGATGAATCACACCCTGGAGTTGGCAGGAGTTGACAGTAGCAGCAGCAGGAGCCCAAATATACACTGGAGTTGGCTTCAGGAGCCCAAAAATTGGATGAATCACACCCTGGAGTTGGCAGGAGTTGACAGTAGCAGCAGCAGGAGCCCAAATATACACTGGAGTTGGCTTCAGGAGCCCAAAAATTGGATGAATCACACCCTGGAGTTGGCAGAAGTTGGCAGCAGCAGCAGCAGGAGCCCAAAAATTGGATGAATCACACCCTGGAGTTGGCAGAAGTTGGCAGCAGCAGCAGCAGGAGCCCAAATATATACTGGAGTTGGCTTCAGGAGCCCAAAAATTGGATGAATCACACCCTGGAGTTGGCAGGAGTTGACAGTAGCAGCAGCAGGAGCCCAAATATACACTGGAGTTGGCTTCAGGAGCCCAAAAATTGGATGAATCACACCCTGGAGTTGGCAGAAGTTGGCAGCAGCAGCAGCAGGAGCCCAAATATACACTGGAGTTGGCCTCAGGAGCCCAAAAATTGGATGAATCACACCCTGGAGTTGGCAGGAGTTGACAGTAGCAGCAGCAGGAGCCCAAATATACACTGGAGTTGGCTTCAGGAGCCCAAAAATTGGATGAATCACACCCTGGAGTTGGCAGAAGTTGGCAGCAGCAGCAGCAGGAGCCCAAATATACACTGGAGTTGGCCTCAGGAGCCCAAAAATTGGATGAATCACACCCTGGAGTTGGCAGAAGTTGGCAGCAGCAGCAGCAGGAGCCCAAATATACACTGGAGTTGGCTTCAGGAGCCCAAAAATTGGATGAATCACACCCTGGAGTTGGCAGGAGTTGACAGTAGCAGCAGCAGGAGCCCAAATATACACTGGAGTTGGCTTCAGGAGCCCAAAAATTGGATGAATCACACCCTGGAGTTGGCAGAAGTTGGCAGCAGCAGCAGCAGGAGCCCAAATATACACTGGAGTTGGCCTCAGGAGCCCAAAAATTGGATGAATCACACCCTGGAGTTGGCAGGAGTTGACAGTAGCAGCAGCAGGAGCCCAAATATACACTGGAGTTGGCTTCAGGAGCCCAAAAATTGGATGAATCACACCCTGGAGTTGGCAGAAGTTGGCAGCAGCAGCAGCAGGAGCCCAAATATACACTGGAGTTGGCTTCAGGAGCCCAAAAATTGGATGAATCACACCCTGGAGTTGGCAGGAGTTGACAGTAGCAGCAGCAGGAGCCCAAATATACACTGGAGTTGGCTTCAGGAGCCCAAAAATTGGATGAATCACACCCTGGAGTTGGCAGAAGTTGGCAGCAGCAGCAGCAGGAGCCCAAATATACACTGGAGTTGGCCTCAGGAGCCCAAAAATTGGATGAATCACACCCTGGAGTTGGCAGAAGTTGGCAGCAGCAGCAGCAGGAGCCCAAATATACACTGGAGTTGGCTTCAGGAGCCCAAAAATTGGATGAATCACACCCTGGAGTTGGCAGGAGTTGACAGTAGCAGCAGCAGGAGCCCAAATATACACTGGAGTTGGCTTCAGGAGCCCAAAAATTGGATGAATCACACCCTGGAGTTGGCAGAAGTTGGCAGCAGCAGCAGCAGGAGCCCAAATATACACTGGAGTTGGCCTCAGGAGCCCAAAAATTGGATGAATCACACCCTGGAGTTGGCAGGAGTTGACAGTAGCAGCAGCAGGAGCCCAAATATACACTGGAGTTGGCTTCAGGAGCCCAAAAATTGGATGAATCACACCCTGGAGTTGGCAGAAGTTGGCAGCAGCAGCAGGAGCCCAAAAATTGGATGAATCACACCCTGGAGTTGGCAGAAGTTGGCAGCAGCAGCAGCAGGAGCCCAAATATACACTGGAGTTGGCCTCAGGAGCCCAAAAATTGGATGAATCACACCCTGGAGTTGGCAGGAGTTGACAGTAGCAGCAGCAGGAGCCCAAATATACACTGGAGTTGGCTTCAGGAGCCCAAAAATTGGATGAATCACACCCTGGAGTTGGCAGGAGTTGACAGTAGCAGCAGCAGGAGCCCAAATATACACTGGAGTTGGCTTCAGGAGCCCAAAAATTGGATGAATCACACCCTGGAGTTGGCAGAAGTTGGCAGCAGCAGCAGCAGGAGCCCAAAAATTGGATGAATCACACCCTGGAGTTGGCAGAAGTTGGCAGCAGCAGCAGCAGGAGCCCAAATATATACTGGAGTTGGCTTCAGGAGCCCAAAAATTGGATGAATCACACCCTGGAGTTGGCAGGAGTTGACAGTAGCAGCAGCAGGAGCCCAAATATACACTGGAGTTGGCTTCAGGAGCCCAAAAATTGGATGAATCACACCCTGGAGTTGGCAGAAGTTGGCAGCAGCAGCAGCAGGAGCCCAAATATACACTGGAGTTGGCCTCAGGAGCCCAAAAATTGGATGAATCACACCCTGGAGTTGGCAGGAGTTGACAGTAGCAGCAGCAGGAGCCCAAATATACACTGGAGTTGGCTTCAGGAGCCCAAAAATTGGATGAATCACACCCTGGAGTTGGCAGAAGTTGGCAGCAGCAGCAGCAGGAGCCCAAATATACACTGGAGTTGGCTTCAGGAGCCCAAAAATTGGATGAATCACACCCTGGAGTTGGCAGGAGTTGACAGTAGCAGCAGCAGGAGCCCAAATATACACTGGAGTTGGCTTCAGGAGCCCAAAAATTGGATGAATCACACCCTGGAGTTGGCAGAAGTTGGCAGCAGCAGCAGCAGGAGCCCAAATATACACTGGAGTTGGCCTCAGGAGCCCAAAAATTGGATGAATCACACCCTGGAGTTGGCAGAAGTTGGCAGCAGCAGCAGCAGGAGCCCAAATATACACTGGAGTTGGCTTCAGGAGCCCAAAAATTGGATGAATCACACCCTGGAGTTGGCAGGAGTTGACAGTAGCAGCAGCAGGAGCCCAAATATACACTGGAGTTGGCTTCAGGAGCCCAAAAATTGGATGAATCACACCCTGGAGTTGGCAGAAGTTGGCAGCAGCAGCAGGAGCCCAAATATACACTGGAGTTGGCCTCAGGAGCCCAAAAATTGGATGAATCACACCCTGGAGTTGGCAGGAGTTGACAGTAGCAGCAGCAGGAGCCCAAAAAATGGCCTAAAGACATAAATATGTTTTGCACCATTTGGAAAGTGTAAAACGTGGCACCATGCTGAATCTAGTCGCATGCATCAGGCATTGGTGGGTGGAAATCCTGGCTGATCCATCCCTGATTCATTTTGACAAAGGTGAGTCTCTCCACATTTTTAGTTGACAGACGAGTTCTCCTCGCCGTAACTATGGCCCCCGCCGCACTAAACACCCGCTCAGATGGCACGCTACTTGCCGGGCAGGACAGCTTTTCCAGGGCAAACTCTGCTAGTTGCGGCCACAAATCAAGTTTGGCTGCCCAGAAGTCCAGCGGATCCTCAAGGTGTGTTGGCATGGTCATGTCAAAGTATGACATGACCTGCTGGTTCAGGTCCTGCTCCAGGTCTTCCTGCTGCTCATGAGTAGCCTCACTATGCGGGTGTAGAAAGCTACTCATTAGCGACTGAAGACTGAGGCTGCTGCTGCTGATGGAGCTTCTGCTGCTGCTGCTGCCAACCCCCCCAGCGGCCATGGCAGTGGAAGGTGAGCGCAGAGGTCCCCTCGAGTCAGACCTGCGAGAGTATGGACCATGGCGCAGATAGGCATCGGCCAACTGCCTACGTAGAATGTCTTTGTAGTAGTTGAGTTTGTCCTCCCTCTCGGTGGGTTTAAAAAATGCCCCCATTTTGTGCCGGAAGCGAGGGTCCAATAAGGTGGACAGCCAGAAGTCATCCCGCCGACAGATGGAAACAATTCTGGGGTCACTACGCAAGCACGTGAGCATGCTTCGTGCCATTTGCGCAAGTGACTCGGATGGACTACCTGTCTCCATCTCCACTGCATACTGCCACGGTGTGCCCGGGTCCTCTGTCTCGCCTTCCTCAAAAACCTCTAGCTCCTCTGGCTGCTCCTGCTCCTCCTCTCCTGTCCGCTGACTAGATAAACCAGCCATTTCGCCAAGCCTAAACTGTGTTTCGCTGGGCAACTCCTCCTCCTCCTCTTCCTCCTCCTCCAGTTCAGCTCCAGCGGGGTTCATGTGGCCGTAAGATGTAAACGCCATGTCTCCAGTGCCCTGACCAGCCATGGTTTCCAACATGTGCTGTAGTACATGAAGCAGTGGAATCACGTCGTTCATCCCGTAATCCTGCCGACTGACAAATAAAGTGGCATCCTCAAAGGGCCTGAGCAAACGGCAGGTGTCACGTATGAGCTGCCACTGGTTGACATTGAAGTTACACAGGGGAGTCCCCCTATCTGCTTGGATCATCAGGAAATCCGTGATGGCTTTTCTCTGTTCATATAATCGGTCCAACATGTGAAGGGTGGAATTCCAACGGGTGGAAACATCGCAAATCAGACTATGTTGGGGGATACCATTCTGACGCTGTAGCTCAAGAAGGGTGTGTTTGGCGGTGTAGGAGTGGCTGAAGTGCATGCAAAGTTTCCTTGAAGTTGTTAGGATGTCTTGCAGATGGGGGGAACACTTCAGAAACCGCTTGACAACCAGATTGAAGACGTGAGCCATGCAGGGGGCATGGGTCAGGCTTCCTTGGCGCAGCGCAGACAAAATGTTCTTCCCATTGTCGGTAACCATGATTCCCATTTTAAGTTTTCTCGGAGTAAGCCATGTTTGGATTTCCTGATGAATACATTTAAGCAGTTCCTCCCCTGTGTGACTCCGTTCGCCAAGACAAACCATGTGAAGCACTGCGTGACACCTCCGTGCCCTGCACACATGGTAGACTGGAGGGGCACTGAGACTTGAGCCTACAGTGGAGGGTGAGGAGATGGCGGAGGATGAGGAGGCCGAGTCGCACGGTGTCACAGGCCCAATGGGCAGAGAGCGCGGAGGCCGAAGCGGCGTGACCTGTCCAAGTTGCTGCTGCAAAGGGACCACATTCACCCAGTGGGCCGTAAACGACATGTACTGCCCCTGACCGTAGTTACAGCTCCAGATGTCGGCGCTGCCATGTATTTTGCTACACACCGACAGGCTCAAGGACTGGCCCACCTTCTGTTCAACAAAAGTGTGCAGCGCTGGTACTGCCTTCTTGGCAAAGAAATGACGGCTTGGGACTCTCCACCTCGGCTCGGCACAAGCCATCAGTTCTCTGAAAGGTGCAGATTCCACCACCTGAAAAGGGAGCGACTGCAGCACCAGCAACTTGGACAGGAGCACATTCAGCTTCTGCGCCGTAGGATGAGTGGGCGCATACTGCTGTCTCTTGGACATGGCTTCGCTGATGGATTGCTGGCGGGATGCATGACTTGGAGGAGGAGGAGGAGGAGCAGGAGCGACAGAGGATGGGTATGACGCACAGCTGCCTTCGGCTGAGGTGCTGGAGCCTTGGCTGGCAGAAATTGGGAGCTCACTTGGTGAGGAAGCAGACTGGACCACCCCTTGGGAGCCTCGGTTCTCCCAGGTCGTTTTATGGTGACGCATCATATGTTGACGCAGGGCCGTGGTGCCAACATTTGGACCCTGGCCACGCTTCACCTTTTGCCTACATATCTTGCATGTGGCCATGTTACCCTCCTGCGGATGCCTCAGGAAAAACTGCCACACTGCCGAGTAGCTACTTTTCCCACCCCCTGGCCTCACTGATTCACTGCTGCTGTTGCCAACTCCAGGAACCCCTGCTCCACTACCTCCCGATAAGGTAGACTGCCGCACAGCAGGTGCTCTACCCCGGCCCCGGCCCCGGCCGGCTCCAGCCTTTGGAATTGTGCCCCCATGCTGACTGCTACCACCTTGCTGCCTCAGCTGCTGACTCCGGGGCAACCTGCGCCCCTCTTCTCCTGATGATGACGATGAAGCCCCTTCATCACCCGGCTCCCAAGTGCGATCGGCTTCATCGTCATCATCATCATCATCACCGAGTTGTGGCTGTACGTCACTGATGTTCGTGGATTCGTCAACAGTGTCTGGCGCAGGAGCTGGAATGCTCGCAGCACCCACGACACTGTCCACATCACTATTTGTCTGCCTAGCTAAAGAAGCCACCTCCATTTCTTGGCTGGGCAGTAGCTGCTGACTGTCCTCCTGTATCTGATCGTCCTCCTCACTAAAGAGTGGAGCTGAACCCAAAGCATAGGATACGTCGCTGGGGGAGGGAACGGCGTAGGACAGAGGCAATGGGAGGACAGGGACTGCTCTCGGGGCATGCCAACTCAGGGTTGTGTCAGAGGAACCTACCGACCCTAGACTGGGGGTCTCAGATGTAAGTTGTGATGATGTTGTTGATGAGCGCGTCAGCCAATCTACCACGGCAGATGCGTTACTGGTGGAGACCCGACCGCTAGCAGATACTGGCAGATTAGGTCTCTCAGCGTGACTCCTGCTGCTACTGGCCCCCAGTCTGATGCGAGCTCTGCCTGCGGA
The DNA here is from genome assembly GCA_027917425.1 of Gastrophryne carolinensis. Lineage (NCBI taxonomy): Eukaryota > Metazoa > Chordata > Amphibia > Anura > Microhylidae > Gastrophryne > Gastrophryne carolinensis. The sequence goes on along the minus strand of CM051240.1, from coordinate 176,520,169 downwards.
ATCTTGGCCTCTGCCACTCCTCTTTTCACTTCCAGGCACTTGTCTGCCCGACATAGTCTAACTGGCGTGGTAGTAGGTGATATTTAAAAAAACCCCGGGCAGCGGTGGGTCTATATGAAACAGAATATAATGCACACCAAAAGTGAGCAGTAACACTCAGCCTCCAACAGGCCTGCTTAGTGTAAATAAGAGAGCTGCTTAGTGTAAATAAAGAGGGGTATGCTATGTTACAGAATGGGATGCCTCAACAGAAGTGCACCTGGCAGGCAGCAGTAAGCCTATGCCCAGCAAAAGTGTCTTATAATATAAATATAATAAGAGCAAATGCTTATATGGTCTTAAACAGAGGCTGCTTTAGTCACAGAATGGGATGCCCCCAAAAAAGATCCAGTAGTACTATGCCCAGCAAAAGTGTCTTTATCAGGCCTAATTTCAAATATGATAAGAGCAAATGCTTATAAGGTCTTAAACAGAGGCTGCTTTAGTCACAGAATGGGATGCCCCAACAGGAATGGACCTGGCAGGGTCCAGTAGTGCTTTGCCCAGCAAAAGTGTCTTTATCAGGCCTAATTTCAAATATGATAAGTGAAAATGGTTATACGGTCTTAAACAGAGGCTGCTGTAGTCACAGAATGGGATGCCCCAACAGAAGTGGACCTGGCAGGGTCCAGTAGTGCTATGCCCAGAAAAAGTGTCTTTATCAGGCCTAATTTCAAATATGATAAGTGAAAATGGTTATACGGTCTTAAACAGAGGCTGCTGTAGTCACAGAATGGGATGCCCCAACAGGAATGGACCTGGCAGGGTCCAGTAGTGCTTTGCCCAGCAAAAGTGTCTTTATCAGGCCTAATTTCAAATATGATAAGTGAAAATGGTTATACGGTCTTAAACAGAGGCTGCTGTAGTCACAGAATGGGATGCCCCAACAGGAATGGACCTGGCAGGGTCCAGTAGTGCTTTGCCCAGCAAAAGTGTCTTTATCAGGCCTAATTTCAAATATGATAAGAGCAAATGCTTATATGGTCTTAAACAGAGGCTGCTGTAGTCACAGAATGGGATGCCCCAAATAGGAGTGCACCTGGCAGGGTCCAGTAGTGCTATGCCCAGCAAAAGTGTCTTTATCAGGCCTAATTTCAAATATGATAAGAGCAAATGCTTATATGGTCTTAAACAGAGGCTGCTTTAGTCACAGAATGGGATGCCCCAACAGAAGTGGACCTGGCAGGGTCCAGTAGTGCTATGCCCAGCAAAAGTGTCTTTATCAGGCCTAATTTCAAATATGATAAGAGCAAATGCTTATAAGGTCTTAAACAGAGGCTGCTTTAGTCACAGAATGGGATGCCCCAACAGAAGTGCACCTGGCAGGGTCCAGTAGTGCTATGCCCAGCAAAAGTGTCTTTATCAGGCCTAATTTCAAATATGATAAGAGCAAATGCTTATATGGTCTTAAACAGAGGCTGCTGTAGTCACAGAATGGGATGCCCCAAATAGGAGTGCACCTGGCAGGGTCCAGTAGTGCTTTGCCCAGCAAAAGTGTCTTTATCAGGCCTAATTTCAAATATGATAAGAGCAAATGCTTATATGGTCTTAAACAGAGGCTGCTGTAGTCACAGAATGGGATGCCCCAAATAGGAGTGCACCTGGCAGGGTCCAGTAGTGCTATGCCCAGCAAAAGTGTCTTTATCAGGCCTAATTTCAAATATGATAAGTGAAAATGGTTATACGGTCTTAAACAGAGGCTGCTGTAGTCACAGAATGGGATGCCCCAAATAGGAGTGCACCTGGCAGGGTCCAGTAGTGCTTTGCCCAGCAAAAGTGTCTTTATCAGGCCTAATTTCAAATATGATAAGAGCAAATGCTTATATGGTCTTAAACAGAGGCTGCTGTAGTCACAGAATGGGATGTCCCAAATAGGAGTGCACCTGGCAGGGTCCAGTAGTGCTATGCCCAGCAAAAGTGTCTTTATCAGGCCTAATTTCAAATATGATAAGAGCAAATGCTTATATGGTCTTAAACAGAGGCTGCTGTAGTCACAGAATGGGATGCCCCAAATAGGAGTGCACCTGGCAGGGTCCAGTAGTGCTTTGCCCAGCAAAAGTGTCTTTATCAGGCCTAATTTCAAATATGATAAGAGCAAATGCTTATATGGTCTTAAACAGAGGCTGCTGTAGTCACAGAATGGGATGCCCCAAATAGGAGTGCACCTGGCAGGGTCCAGTAGTGCTATGCCCAGCAAAAGTGTCTTTATCAGGCCTAATTTCAAATATGATAAGAGCAAATGCTTATATGGTCTTAAACAGAGGCTGCTGTAGTCACAGAATGGGATGCCCCAAATAGGAGTGCACCTGGCAGGGTCCAGTAGTGCTTTGCCCAGCAAAAGTGTCTTTATCAGGCCTAATTTCAAATATGATAAGAGCAAATGCTTATATGGTCTTAAACAGAGGCTGCTGTAGTCACAGAATGGGATGCCCCAAATAGGAGTGCACCTGGCAGGGTCCAGTAGTGCTATGCCCAGCAAAAGTGTCTTTATCAGGCCTAATTTCAAATATGATAAGAGCAAATGCTTATATGGTCTTAAACAGAGGCTGCTGTAGTCACAGAATGGGATGCCCCAAATAGGAGTGCACCTGGCAGGGTCCAGTAGTGCTATGCCCAGCAAAAGTGTCTTTATCAGGCCTAATTTCAAATATGATAAGTGAAAATGGTTATACGGTCTTAAACAGAGGCTGCTGTAGTCACAGAATGGGATGCCCCAAATAGGAGTGCACCTGGCAGGGTCCAGTAGTGCTTTGCCCAGCAAAAGTGTCTTTATCAGGCCTAATTTCAAATATGATAAGAGCAAATGCTTATATGGTCTTAAACAGAGGCTGCTGTAGTCACAGAATGGGATGCCCCAAATAGGAGTGCACCTGGCAGGGTCCAGTAGTGCTATGCCCAGCAAAAGTGTCTTTATCAGGCCTAATTTCAAATATGATAAGAGCAAATGCTTATATGGTCTTAAACAGAGGCTGCTGTAGTCACAGAATGGGATGCCCCAAATAGGAGTGCACCTGGCAGGGTCCAGTAGTGCTTTGCCCAGCAAAAGTGTCTTTATCAGGCCTAATTTCAAATATGATAAGAGCAAATGCTTATATGGTCTTAAACAGAGGCTGCTGTAGTCACAGAATGGGATGCCCCAAATAGGAGTGCACCTGGCAGGGTCCAGTAGTGCTATGCCCAGCAAAAGTGTCTTTATCAGGCCTAATTTCAAATATGATAAGAGCAAATGCTTATATGGTCTTAAACAGAGGCTGCTGTAGTCACAGAATGGGATGCCCCAAATAGGAGTGCACCTGGCAGGGTCCAGTAGTGCTTTGCCCAGCAAAAGTGTCTTTATCAGGCCTAATTTCAAATATGATAAGAGCAAATGCTTATATGGTCTTAAACAGAGGCTGCTGTAGTCACAGAATGGGATGCCCCAAATAGGAGTGCACCTGGCAGGGTCCAGTAGTGCTATGCCCAGCAAAAGTGTCTTTATCAGGCCTAATTTCAAATATGATAAGAGCAAATGCTTATATGGTCTTAAACAGAGGCTGCTGTAGTCACAGAATGGGATGCCCCAAATAGGAGTGCACCTGGCAGGGTCCAGTAGTGCTATGCCCAGCAAAAGTGTCTTTATCAGGCCTAATTTCAAATATGATAAGAGCAAATGCTTATATGGTCTTAAACAGAGGCTGCTGTAGTCACAGAATGGGATGCCCCAAATAGGAGTGCACCTGGCAGGGTCCAGTAGTGCTTTGCCCAGCAAAAGTGTCTTTATCAGGCCTAATTTCAAATATGATAAGAGCAAATGCTTATATGGTCTTAAACAGAGGCTGCTGTAGTCACAGAATGGGATGCCCCAACAGGAATGGACCTGGCAGGGTCCAGTAGTGCTATGCCCAGCAAAAGTGTCTTTATCAGGCCTAATTTCAAATATGATAAGAGCAAATGCTTATATGGTCTTAAACAGAGGCTGCTGTAGTCACAGAATGGGATGCCCCAAATAGGAGTGCACCTGGCAGGGTCCAGTAGTGCTATGCCCAGCAAAAGTGTCTTTATCAGGCCTAATTTCAAATATGATAAGAGCAAATGCTTATATGGTCTTAAACAGAGGCTGCTGTAGTCACAGAATGGGATGCCCCAAATAGGAGTGCACCTGGCAGGGTCCAGTAGTGCTATGCCCAGCAAAAGTGTCTTTATCAGGCCTAATTTCAAATATGATAAGAGCAAATGCTTATATGGTCTTAAACAGAGGCTGCTGTAGTCACAGAATGGGATGCCCCAAATAGGAGTGCACCTGGCAGGGTCCAGTAGTGCTTTGCCCAGCAAAAGTGTCTTTATCAGGCCTAATTTCAAATATGATAAGTGAAAATGGTTATACGGTCTTAAACAGAGGCTGCTGTAGTCACAGAATGGGATGCCCCAAATAGGAGTGCACCTGGCAGGGTCCAGTAGTGCTTTGCCCAGCAAAAGTGTCTTTATCAGGCCTAATTTCAAATATGATAAGAGCAAATGCTTATATGGTCTTAAACAGAGGCTGCTGTAGTCACAGAATGGGATGCCCCAAATAGGAGTGCACCTGGCAGGGTCCAGTAGTGCTATGCCCAGCAAAAGTGTCTTTATCAGGCCTAATTTCAAATATGATAAGAGCAAATGCTTATATGGTCTTAAACAGAGGCTGCTGTAGTCACAGAATGGGATGCCCCAAATAGGAGTGCACCTGGCAGGGTCCAGTAGTGCTATGCCCAGCAAAAGTGTCTTTATCAGGCCTAATTTCAAATATGATAAGAGCAAATGCTTATATGGTCTTAAACAGAGGCTGCTGTAGTCACAGAATGGGATGCCCCAAATAGGAGTGCACCTGGCAGGGTCCAGTAGTGCTATGCCCAGCAAAAGTGTCTTTATCAGGCCTAATTTCAAATATGATAAGAGCAAATGCTTATATGGTCTTAAACAGAGGCTGCTGTAGTCACAGAATGGGATGCCCCAAATAGGAGTGCACCTGGCAGGGTCCAGTAGTGCTATGCCCAGCAAAAGTGTCTTTATCAGGCCTAATTTCAAATATGATAAGAGCAAATGCTTATATGGTCTTAAACAGAGGCTGCTGTAGTCACAGAATGGGATGCCCCAAATAGGAGTGCACCTGGCAGGGTCCAGTAGTGCTATGCCCAGCAAAAGTGTCTTTATCAGGCCTAATTTCAAATATGATAAGAGCAAATGCTTATATGGTCTTAAACAGAGGCTGCTGTAGTCACAGAATGGGATGCCCCAAATAGGAGTGCACCTGGCAGGGTCCAGTAGTGCTTTGCCCAGCAAAAGTGTCTTTATCAGGCCTAATTTCAAATATGATAAGAGCAAATGCTTATATGGTCTTAAACAGAGGCTGCTGTAGTCACAGAATGGGATGCCCCAACAGGAATGGACCTGGCAGGGTCCAGTAGTGCTATGCCCAGCAAAAGTGTCTTTATCAGGCCTAATTTCAAATATGATAAGAGCAAATGCTTATATGGTCTTAAACAGAGGCTGCTGTAGTCACAGAATGGGATGCCCCAAATAGGAGTGCACCTGGCAGGGTCCAGTAGTGCTATGCCCAGCAAAAGTGTCTTTATCAGGCCTAATTTCAAATATGATAAGAGCAAATGCTTATATGGTCTTAAACAGAGGCTGCTGTAGTCACAGAATGGGATGCCCCAAATAGGAGTGCACCTGGCAGGGTCCAGTAGTGCTATGCCCAGCAAAAGTGTCTTTATCAGGCCTAATTTCAAATATGATAAGAGCAAATGCTTATATGGTCTTAAACAGAGGCTGCTGTAGTCACAGAATGGGATGCCCCAAATAGGAGTGCACCTGGCAGGGTCCAGTAGTGCTTTGCCCAGCAAAAGTGTCTTTATCAGGCCTAATTTCAAATATGATAAGAGCAAATGCTTATATGGTCTTAAACAGAGGCTGCTGTAGTCACAGAATGGGATGCCCCAAATAGGAGTGCACCTGGCAGGGTCCAGTAGTGCTTTGCCCAGCAAAAGTGTCTTTATCAGGCCTAATTTCAAATATGATAAGAGCAAATGCTTATATGGTCTTAAACAGAGGCTGCTGTAGTCACAGAATGGGATGCCCCAAATAGGAGTGCACCTGGCAGGGTCCAGTAGTGCTTTGCCCAGCAAAAGTGTCTTTATCAGGCCTAATTTCAAATATGATAAGAGCAAATGCTTATATGGTCTTAAACAGAGGCTGCTGTAGTCACAGAATGGGATGCCCCAAATAGGAGTGCACCTGGCAGGGTCCAGTAGTGCTTTGCCCAGCAAAAGTGTCTTTATCAGGCCTAATTTCAAATATGATAAGAGCAAATGCTTATATGGTCTTAAACAGAGGCTGCTGTAGTCACAGAATGGGATGCCCCAAATAGGAGTGCACCTGGCAGGGTCCAGTAGTGCTATGCCCAGCAAAAGTGTCTTTATCAGGCCTAATTTCAAATATGATAAGAGCAAATGCTTATATGGTCTTAAACAGAGGCTGCTGTAGTCACAGAATGGGATGCCCCAAATAGGAGTGCACCTGGCAGGGTCCAGTAGTGCTTTGCCCAGCAAAAGTGTCTTTATCAGGCCTAATTTCAAATATGATAAGAGCAAATGCTTATATGGTCTTAAACAGAGGCTGCTGTAGTCACAGAATGGGATGCCCCAAATAGGAGTGCACCTGGCAGGGTCCAGTAGTGCTTTGCCCAGCAAAAGTGTCTTTATCAGGCCTAATTTCAAATATGATAAGAGCAAATGCTTATATGGTCTTAAACAGAGGCTGCTGTAGTCACAGAATGGGATGCCCCAAATAGGAGTGCACCTGGCAGGGTCCAGTAGTGCTATGCCCAGCAAAAGTGTCTTTATCAGGCCTAATTTCAAATATGATAAGAGCAAATGCTTATATGGTCTTAAACAGAGGCTGCTGTAGTCACAGAATGGGATGCCCCAAATAGGAGTGCACCTGGCAGGGTCCAGTAGTGCTATGCCCAGCAAAAGTGTCTTTATCAGGCCTAATTTCAAATATGATAAGAGCAAATGCTTATATGGTCTTAAACAGAGGCTGCTGTAGTCACAGAATGGGATGCCCCAAATAGGAGTGCACCTGGCAGGGTCCAGTAGTGCTATGCCCAGCAAAAGTGTCTTTATCAGGCCTAATTTCAAATATGATAAGAGCAAATGCTTATATGGTCTTAAACAGAGGCTGCTGTAGTCACAGAATGGGATGCCCCAAATAGGAGTGCACCTGGCAGGGTCCAGTAGTGCTATGCCCAGCAAAAGTGTCTTTATCAGGCCTAATTTCAAATATGATAAGAGCAAATGCTTATATGGTCTTAAACAGAGGCTGCTGTAGTCACAGAATGGGATGCCCCAAATAGGAGTGCACCTGGCAGGGTCCAGTAGTGCTTTGCCCAGCAAAAGTGTCTTTATCAGGCCTAATTTCAAATATGATAAGAGCAAATGCTTATATGGTCTTAAACAGAGGCTGCTGTAGTCACAGAATGGGATGCCCCAAATAGGAGTGCACCTGGCAGGGTCCAGTAGTGCTATGCCCAGCAAAAGTGTCTTTATCAGGCCTAATTTCAAATATGATAAGAGCAAATGCTTATATGGTCTTAAACAGAGGCTGCTGTAGTCACAGAATGGGATGCCCCAAATAGGAGTGCACCTGGCAGGGTCCAGTAGTGCTTTGCCCAGCAAAAGTGTCTTTATCAGGCCTAATTTCAAATATGATAAGAGCAAATGCTTATATGGTCTTAAACAGAGGCTGCTGTAGTCACAGAATGGGATGCCCCAAATAGGAGTGCACCTGGCAGGGTCCAGTAGTGCTATGCCCAGCAAAAGTGTCTTTATCAGGCCTAATTTCAAATATGATAAGAGCAAATGCTTATATGGTCTTAAACAGAGGCTGGTGTAGTCACAGAATGGGATGCCTCACAGCAGACTTAAGATCAGTTCAGTATATATGCACAGTTAGTTACTATAAGCAGCCTGAAAACGCTAACAAAGCCTGTCAGCCAGCTAGTAACACTCAGGCTGGATGAAAAAAAAAAAAAATCTCCCTGTCACAGCCTCCGTTTTTTCCTACCTTTCCCTGGCTTTCTGTCTGTCTCCTGTCTGTCTCCTGCCTGTCTCCAGCCTGTCCCTGTCTGTCCCTGCCTGTCTAACTGTCTGTCCCTCAGCTACACAGCGTTCTGTCTCTCACGAATGCAATAGAGAAATGAGGAAAAGCAAGATGGCCGCCGTTAAATACCGCTGTGTGACGTCACCGGGCTTGCTGGCTGCTGATAGGCTGCATGTGACTGCCCCAGCTTGCACTGGCGCGGGATACATGTCCAGACATGTCCCGTCCGCCATCTTAGAATGCCTGTAAATGTAAATGAATGGATGTTAAAGGAAAACTTCGAGTGATCGAATCGCGGGGAAATTCGGATTCGATCCGAATCAAATTTTTCCTGAAATTCGGATCGAATCCGGGTTCGTCCGGATCGATTCGCTCATCCCTATTGACCATATTGGCATGCCAATGCTGTGTCCCTAGATGCTAGAGCAATTCATTATAAAAGAAATGAATATTTACATCCATGAAACCTGATCCTCATGTGTCCACTTTAGTTGAAATGCCACAAGTCACCAAAAGAGTGGAGTAATTATCACATCCATTCACATTTAAATGTGTTATAGTCCGTATTGTCATTGCTAACCTAAATATATTGTAAGTCAGTTAAATTGTTTACCTAACTAAGGTGCGTTGGATTGTCCGCAATACAAAAAATATCCTTCAAGTGAACCTAAAATCAAAAAGGTCCTGTTGTCCCCCCAACCACTGAACCTCCTGATTTGGCCGCCTGCCTGAATTCCCTTAGGAATCCAGAAGATCAGAAGACTACTGTACCCACGTCAGTCATGGAAGCCGCATCTACACATTCACTAGTCAAGTGGGGCACGGGAATGTGCTTGGACCCAGTGAATAGACATACCCAATTTTTGCCCTTTTGATAGGGATTCTTGTGGTTGGGCATCACAAATCAGGATGCCTGATGGGGTGCAGGAGTTAAAGGCTCATTATCAATCTGCCCTGATGTTTTCTGCGGCTCTTACTGTCCTTCCTTTAAATTATAATCAGGACTAATATTAGGGGTGGGTGAGCAAGGTTAGGTGGGGGCGTCTTTATCCCAGCCATCTTGCCATATGCACATGGGTCATGGTCACTTTTACAAGTGCCCGCAATACACCAAACCCCACACCCCCCATATCCAACCGGGGAACTACCTGCTGCTAACGAAGATACATACCATAGCACCAGTATAGGACAGCAGAAGTCTTGTAGGATGGGTGAGAAGGGGGTAAAATATTTCTCTTCCTGCACTGATAGCTATTTTGCCTAGAAACTGCCCTAAACGTAATAGCGTTTTTTATGACTTCATGCAAAACTTGGAACTGCCCAGGCAGACACTAAGGGTAAATCTACCCCCTAGGAATACCATTAGATTAATGATGCTGATTTCCCCAAGTACATTAAAGTGGACCAACACCCATGCAGCACAGGTGTTGGTTTCTGCTGCAATATGACAAATGGGGGGGGGGGGGGGGGGGGGTCATGCAGAATGCTGGAGCCCCCTCCGTGCATAAACCCCCTGAACAACCGTAGAACTTTCACCAGTACCTTTCCCTCTGTCCTCCACTGGGAATCTAGCAAAGCGATTGGCTGCCCAGTGCCCATGTGGGTAGCGAGTGGCACTATTGTTTCGGCTCCAGTATTCTGGATGCCCCCCTGCCTGTAAATTGCCATATTGGGTGTTGGTATGCTTTAAGTATTTGTACATGTACTTAAAATGCAAAAACTTCCACATTTCCACATTTCTTTTTTAAATGAATTAATGGTCGGTGCTTTGGCTTTTTTATTCTACTGTCGAGATTTGGTGCCCAGGTCGTAAGCTTTGTATGGAAAAGCCTAGGCAACATTCTACATCATATGCTATCTTCTTTGACTGATATGATTTACTTATAGTATATATGCATGTGGACTTTTAGAACTGATTTGAGCCAATGTTCTTTATAGTAATCAATAGCAAGGATCAAGGGATTGGACAAGGGTGACTTACAAATAGATGTTAAGGTCATCTTACCCAGATTCAGATACACACCGAGTATGTTTAACTGTCTAGAAACACATATTCTGAATTTTGGTTTGTTATAATGTTCAGTAGAGGGCAGTAGTGAGGTTATGGAAGGCTTGGGTGATGTCTCTCAGTGACAGATAAAGCTACAGCCAATAATCTGTATTAAATTCAGTGACAGATGAGACTTCTAATAACCAGGACGGTCTAATCTTCTTTACAACAGAAAAGTATCACAATTCCCTTTCATATGTTTCTTAGAAATTGAGGGGATCCCTGATTAAATTAATATACAATCAGACTGCAAAACAGCCTATGACTAATCTGGTATGTAATAAAAATAACCTGATTCTTGATTATTAATATTAAGCCGCAGGAGTTTTAATTTACCTTTCACGGAAAATATGGCTTTGTAGCTATCGGAATATTAATACACATGATTAAATATAAAACTGTTTATGGGAGCTGGAGAGACTTTAACCACTTGCTTTATATAATGCAGGCAGATAAGAAAGGATTTTACTAGACAAATTGATTCAGAGTCTGTGTATTAAATATTAAGCGCAATTTGCCATTAATGTCATGTTTAGAGAAGCATTCAGAGGCTGTTTGAAGTCATTCTGCGTTCATTGTCAATGTTTTATATTTTATGATACAAGTCTGGGGTATAAAATCTATATAGGTTAATAAAATGTTTACAGTGCAGCGTGCACAGCTTGCTCTAGTTCAGCTTTGTATATGTAAATGCGGATGAAGTTGGTATTAAATCAAAGCTACATAGAGATAAGGGGCCATAGGAAACCCCCCAAGGATGACCACAATTCTCATCCTTTTATGTTCTTGGCTTTCCAGCTATCACACCAGTGCATTCCTAACACAGCCAGCAACCAATATGGATTGCTGGAAAAACAGGGAGACATTCACATGTCAGTTTGTGATGCCACACATGCCCATCCCACAAACACTGATGACTACCGGTAATCATGTGAGACACACACGCAGGTCTGTATCATGATCTTCTGGGCTTGATGGGCATCATGTGGATTGGAATCCCTCAGGGTTCTTAAGGGTTAAAGAATACAATGCATCAAGCGCATGTTATGGGAGGGGGGTGTCTGTGGCCAGCCATAATGGCAGCCCTGTGATTCTCACCAGCTTCCATAAATTAAAGGAATCTGGCTGGCTCCCTACCTACTGCAGTCTCTGTATTGTTTCTAGAAGCAGGCATCTTGCACAGTGTGCTGTGTAAAACTTTCTAATGCCGAAGCCATTTCAGCAGATATCATTCTTATTGGCATCAGTGCTGGGGCTGACATGCTCTGTTCTGCCTGTATCCATAACAACTGTACAGCATCTGGAAATCCATGTCAAAATAAGAATTGGGACCCTGACCCTGAAGTTGTATGAGGCCCAAATCTATGAGCATGGATTCAGCAGTTGTTACTCTAATCTCTCCATTTCTCCCAGCACTGTGATAGAGAAATCACGGGGAGGCCGATTCATCAATAGCGCCAGGTAGCGACAGATGAGCGACTGAAGTATGGCGCTAAGAGCGCCGCTAGCGTCAGCCGCGGGCGGTAGCGATTCGCTATAGCAGGCCTCCTCAGTCGCTACCTGGCGTTGTTGCGAACAACGCCTACATTGCTGAATATGATGTTGGCCCTCAGCTTTGTAGGCGCTGTCAGTCAGTGTGACCACGCTATTCTACACAGCGCCTGTTAGCTTTGCTGTGTCCTGGCCATCCAGTACCTTCTGAATAAAACACATTGCCACATTTGTTAAAAATTTAAAGAGTTTTTATTTTGTGTTGAAAAGGAAATTAAATTCAACCAGATATTCTAATATAAATGCAAAATAAAACATAATTAAACACATAGCCACAATTTTTTTTTTTTTTTATTTGTTAAATAAAAAGGAAATACAATTAAACCACCAATGAGAAAGAAAATGAAAAGAAAAACAGAACAGAGAAAAATGGAAAATCGAAAAAGAAAAGAAAAACAGAAATGAGAAAGGAAAATAGAAAAAGTAAATAAAAACAGAAATGAGAAAGGAAAATAGAAAAAAGAAAAACAGAAATGAGAAAGGCAAATAGAAAAAGAAAATAAAAACAGAAATGAGAAAGGAAAATAGAAAAAGAAAATAAAAACAGAAATGAGAAAGGAAAATAGAAAAAAGAAAAACAGAAATGAGAAAGCAAAATATTAAAAAGAAAATAAGAAATGAGAAAGGCAAATAGAAAAAGAAAATAAAAACAGAAATGAGAAAGGCAAATAGAAAAAGAAAATAAAAACAGAAATGAGAAAGGAAAATAGAAAAAGAAAATAAAAACAGAAATGAGAAAGGAAAATAGAAAAAAGAAAAACAGAAATGAGAAAGCAAAATATTAAAAAGAAAAACAGAAATGAGAAAGGCAAATAGAAAAAGAAAATAAAAACAGAAATGAGAAAGGAAAATAGAAAAAGAAAATAAAAACAGAAATGAGAAAGGAAAATAGAAAAAAGAAAAACAGAAATGAGAAAGCAAAATATTAAAAAGAAAAACAGAAATGAGAAAGGCAAATAGAAAAAGAAAATAAAAACAGAAATGAGAAAGGAAAATAGAAAAAGAAAAGAAAAGCAGAAATGAGAAAGGAAAATAGAAAAAAGAAAAACAGAAATGAGAAAGCAAAATATTAAAAAGAAAATAAGAAATGAGAAAGGAAAATAGAAAAAGAAAAGAAAAGCAGAAATGAGAAATAATATGAAAATGGAAAAGGGAAATAAAAACATAAATCAGCCAGAAAAATATAATTACTATAGGAAGTCGAATGCCAAGGAAACGTTCACCAGAATTAAACACATAGCCACATGTATCTATATATAGTAGATTTTTTATTCAAATCTACCTAAAATAAAAAATTTACAAAAGAGAAATGGTAAAGTAAAATTAAAACAGAAAGGAAAAAGCAAAGTAAAGTAAAATAAAGTAGGGAAAGTCCGAAATATAGATCACGGTGCCCGTGTTTGTGCCTGAAAAAATAAGAAAAGTGCAGTTAGTATAGATATTTAAAGTAGTATAGTTGTAGCAAATACCAAAATGCATTACTTGATAACCAACATTGGCGTCTTACACCCCCCTTAGAGTGGTTTTGGTCATCTTACACCCCCCTTAGAATGTTTTGGGTCATCTTACACCCCCCTTAGAGTGGTTGGGGTCATCTTACACCCCCCCTTACAATGGTTTGGGTCATCTTACACCCCCTTTAGAGTGGTTTGGGTCATCTTACACCCCCCTTAGAGTGGTTTTGGTCATCTTACACCCCCCCTTAGAGTGGTTTTGGTCATCTTACACCCCCCTTAGAATGGTTTTGGTCATCTTACACCCCCCTTAGAGTGGTTTTGGTCATCTTACACCCCCCTTAGAGTGGTTTTGGTCATCTTACACCCCCCTTAGAGTGGTTGGGGTCATCTTACACCCCCCCTTACAATGGTTTGGGTCATCTTACACCCCCTTTAGAGTGGTTTGGGTCATCTTACACCCCCCTTAGAGTGGTTTTGGTCATCTTACACCCCCCCTTAGAGTGGTTTTGGTCATCTTACACCCCCCTTAGAATGGTTTTGGTCATCTTACACCCCCCTTAGAGTGGTTTTGGTCATCTTACACCCCCCTTAGAGTGGTTTTGGTCATCTTACACCCCCCTTAGAGTGGTTGGGGTCATCTTACACCCCCCTTAGAATGGTTTTGGTCATCTTACACCCCCCCTTAGAGTGGTTGGGGTCATCTTACACCCCCCTTAGAGTGGTTTTGGTCATCTTACACCCCCCTTAGAGTGGTTTTGGTCATCTTACACCCCCCTTAGAGTGGTTTTGGTCATCTTACACCCCCCTTAGAGTGGTTTTGGTAATCTTACACCCCCCTTAGAGTGGTTTTGGTCATCTTACACCCCCCTTAGAGTGGTTTGGGTCATCTTACACCCCCCTTAGAGTGGTTGGGGTCATCTTACACCCCCCTTAGAGTGGTTTGGGTCATCTTACACCCCCCTTAGAGTGGTTGGGCTCATCTTACACCCCCCTTAGAGTGGTTGGGGTCATCTTACACCCCCCTTAGAGTGGTTGGGGTCATCTTACACCCCCCTTAGTGTGTTTTTTTGCTCATTTTGATGGGAGGTCAAATACATTTAACCAGTAGTGCAGTACTTGCATTAGAGTGAAGGGTAGTTAGCTTACCGCAAAAAAAGAAGTGATCAGCCTTTCCCTTAGCTCATCGCCAGTCTGGGTGTCCTCACTTCTATCTGCGGGCAGGTTGGGGATTTCTGGCACCAGTGCTGTCTCCTCGGGGGCTTGGATTCGGTGACAAATGCAAATGTTGTGTAGCACACAGCAGGCAAGGATGATCTTGGAAACCTTCTGTGGGCTGTAGAGCATCTCTCCTCCTGGCCGTGCCAAACAGAGAAAGCGTGCTTTCAGCAGGCCGATGGTTCTTTCCACAATGCTTCTGGTCTTGCGATGCGCTGCATTGTAGCGTTCATGGGCAGAGGTCCGTGGGTTCCTGACCGGAGTCATGACCCACGTTCTCTGCCCATATCCCTTGTCCGCTGTAGAAAAAACACAAGGAGAGAGACAGCAATTAGTACTAGTACATGTTTTTTGGTGGTAGTTTGGTTAAAATTGGCTTACTAGGCCACATATTAGCAAAATACATTGACATGGTTAATTTATTACCCAGTAGCCAGCCAGCTGGCATTTCGTTGTTATCAAACTTCCGGCACAGGACTGTCCGCTGCAAGACGTAAGAATCGTGGCATGAGCCGGGGAACCCCGATCTCACCGCCCGCAGCCTCATGTCTGGGTCACAGACCACCATCACATTCATTGAATGGAATTGTTTCCGGTTTCTGTAGGACAGCTCCTGTGCACGGGGAGGGCGGAAAGGGATATGTGTACCATCAACGCACCCTAGCACATTCGGGATCCCTCCCATCAGATAGAAAGCATGTTTTATTTTGGCAACCTCTTCCTCATCCTCAGGAAACCTGATGTAAATTGGGATTAAATCACAAATTGCCAGAACTACCTGGATTAGTATGCGGCTCATAGTAGCCTGGCTTATCCCGCTGAGGAGGGCTGAGGTTGCCTGGAAGGTCCCTCGTGCCAAAATATTAAGAGTGGCACACAGGCGTACTATGCCTGGAATGGAATGAGTGCGTTTGGTGGATGGCTCGATTTTGGTCTTAATCTGATCATATAGGGACTGTAGTGCAGCACGATTCAGACGGAAGCGGCTCCTGATCTGCTCGTCACTTAAGTCCCATACTGAAAGGCGGATTGCAAAGGAGCGGGGTGCCCTAAGCCTCACAACACCCCGCTCCCTTTCCTCCTGCTCTTTCAGCATACACATACATCCATCCACCCAGACACCATACATCACCCTCTTATCCATCACACACACTAAAGATATATACAAAAAAAAAAAAAAAAAAAAAAAACCACTAACACACAACACACACACAAACAATCACACTCCACACACACCCGCTACAATGCAGCTCACCACAAAACCAGAACTATAGTGGTCCAAACCACCAGCCTGCTGAAAACCAGCTTTCTAAGTTAGGCACAACCAAGAGGGGAGTTGCTGCACAGCCCACAAAAGGCCCCAAAATCAAGCCTCACTTGCTGTATGCTACACAAGATTTGCAGATGCCACCAAAACCAAGCTCCTAAAGAAACAGCACTGATGTCAGAAATCACCCAACAAGCCACAGAGAGTGAGGACAGAAACCAGACAGAGGCTCAAATGAGCTAAGGGAAGCGAGCACAGCACCACACCACAGCCTTTGCCACAGTGTAAGAATAGCAGAAGCTAGAACATTCCTTCCTTTTATACTTCATTTTCTAAAGTGACAGGTCCGCTTTGCCGCCTTTTGCGTCGCTCTGCTATTTCCGGGCGCCAATTAGCCGACCCAGGTGTGCGTAAAACAGAGTGCGCACGCGCACGCTAGTAGCGCTACTAGCGTACTTGAGCCGTAACTTGCGTGCATTAACGGACATGGCCCAAAAATCAGGGGTGGACCAATGAAAGGGAAGCTGCTGTTTTTTTAAATAGCCGTTAGGCTAACCACATGTCACAAGGGTTTGAGATACATCAGTCCATTGTTGGATTTGGGTGTGTGTTGTTTGTTTAATGAGGTCTGTAATGAGTTAATTGGCTAACACACATGCTTCTGTCAGTGCAGTGGAGGTGTGCCTAGAAGGAACTGGGCTGTATGTGTGAATCAATTAAGTGGGCTGCTTTTGGATTGGCTGTTAGAGCACATAAAACCTGCCCAAGCCTAACAGATTGCGATGCCATTCTGTAGTCTGCATGCGTGCTTGTTGGGTGTGTATTTGTGTGTGTGTGCAGCTACAGCAGGCCCGAGTAGGAGTTTGGTGGGTGCTGTGCGCAGACCTCCCTTACGGAAAAGGGCACAGCCTGAAGGTGGGGCAGCACCCCAGGCTAAGCGCCCAGGTGCCAAGAGGGAGCCTGAATTTAATTTGGCGGAGAATAATCATCTTGTGCGCCTTACACTTGCTAAATGGGAGCTACTCTTTGGCTCCCAAAGCAAGTCCATAGGCAAACAAGAAAGAAGCAAACTGTGGGATGCCATTGGTGTGGAGCTTAGTAGCACAGCTCAACACCCACGTAGTGGCCCATCCTGCAGGAAACGCTTCTACACTTTGCGAGGGGCCCTTATGAAAAAGATGAATCACGATCTTGATGTGGACAGTGGGTTCATCCAGGCTCCAAAGAGTACCTACAGGCCGTATGGAGGAGAGGAGATGCTGAAGGCCAAAATCCCACTGGCTCGGCTGCAGGGTGTGGATCCTGGGGATGACACCACCGGTTGGACTGAAGGTACATATTTTCTGGCTTTTACAATAACCTAATGTTAATGTATGTGATTTGCATTTTTACATTCTGAACAACTAACAGTAGGACCTGTGAAGTATTACATTACAGCTCAAACATTTGTAACTTTTCTGTCTGTTGCTTTATGCATAGGTGCACATGCTGCTGTCCGGGATGTGCCTCAGGACACCCAAGCTCCTGCCCTTCCAGCAACCTCAAGGCTACCCCAGTCTGCCATTGAAGGTATTTACCCATAATTTGGTTGCTGGTTGTTTTGTTAACAAATGGGTGTGGGAGCAGCTCAAACAATCAAGGTTTGCCCTGTTGAGTATTAATAATATGTGCCTGCGCCCTAATTGCACGCCCACTGTAACACTCACAGCAACTAACTAACAAGGCCCTAACATGTGTAGATATGTAGGACGCCAGAGATGTGTAGCCATATATCGGCATATCAATGTGGGAGCCACACTTGGCTTGATTAGTGAATATTAGTGAAAGAGCTGCTCACACACCTTAATGCATGTTGTATTTTGCAACGCACATTAGCTATGGCTCAATGTTGGTTTTATTTTGGCCTAGCTCCCATGCCCTTGGCCCCAGCATCTCCTCCGGATCCCACCTACTCTTTGGATGTCGGTAAGTGCATGTGTTCACCTTGCTTGATCCACTTTTACTCAAGTGCATGTGTCTCATTCCTCTTTTTTCTTGGTAGGCCAAGTGACTGGTTCATCTTTGGACCCCACTTCCGATGTTGCCGGTCAACAGGACCCTGTTGGTGTGTAGAGCAATACATAATGTATCCTTTATGCTGTTTATGTTACACTGGTTCAATTTGGTTAGTCTACTAAGCTACATGTTTGCTTGGTAAACTTGAAGATGCCTCTTGGGAGTGTTGGTTGCCTCCCCAGGGTCAGTCTATTAGTTATTTGAGTGATAGCAATGTATTTTTGCGGACATCTTTTTAGCCAAACATTCCCCGTAGTAGTTTGCTGATTATTTAGAGACATTCTTTTTTTTTTTTTAGTTGACCCGAATATCGGAAGTGGCTGTCCAGAAAGGGCCCCTCAAGTTCCAGCTGCCAGAGATGAGGGTAAGTGGTTTGGCCTTGCTCTAGTCTGTATTTTGGCTCTACTTTTGTGCCACTTGCTTCTGGCAACTTGTGTGTCCACATGTATTTTCAAGGTCCAAGCTCGAGTGAGGACCCCACTCCAGACATCTGGGATATTGCGGGTATGTTTAATTTAAGCAATGTTTCTGATGTGATTTGCAGAAATTAGTGCGTCTTAGTCCTGTAACATACATGTTAACAATCTGAGTTTAACAGAGACCTTTGGTCTAGTGTGTATTTTGGAACTTTTAAGAGGTATGGCCTCGATAGCCTAACCAGGTTACATTAGAGTTTGGCCCACAGACCTACTAACCTGATTTTCCTGTTTAGCATATGCCAACTTGCCCGACATCTCGGATGTTGAATTGCCACTCTCTGGCAGCGAAACCTCGAGCCTACCTGTGCCGGAGGACACGCAGGTAACATGGCTGATGTAGACGACCTCGAACCACATTGGCATCTTCGTGGGTAGTGGAAGAAGCAACATGTCACATTTCCTTTCATTGTTGTTTTGGCAGGAGGCGGAACCAGAACCCCAAGCTGGGACCTCTTCCCAAGTCCCATGTGGCCAAGCTTCAGAGGCTCAGACAAGGGTAAGTTGTATAGTGAGTGTTTATGGTAATTATTTGGAGGGGCATAACTGCATTGGTTCTGTTTGACTAAAATGTGGTTTACTATTTGTTTAGCCTCAAACCACAGCAAGAGGAGGTGTGGCACCAACCAGTGCCGATTTCTACGAGCTAGGGGTCCGGATGCTGGAGGACTACAGTCGCCAACAGCCGCGTGATGGAACTAATGAGCGCATTGCGGCGTTGGAAAATCAGGTGCTGATGTGTCAGCAACAAAATGAGGCCCTGCAGCGCCAGGTGGACCAGTTACGCCAAAACCAACTACAGAACCAGGAACTTGGTCGGCTGGCAAATGTAATTGAGCAATCTGTACAGCGCCAGGAAGAAGCAATACAGCGGCAGGACCAAACTTTGTTGTTGCTACAACAGCTCATACAACAGCAGTCTATATTTTTTACTGCACTGTTGTCCCCCAACACCGCCCCTAGCAATGACTCCCAACCTCCCCGGCCACCCAGCCAAGAATATTAATTTTGTATCTTTTTGGTTATGTAAATATATTTGCTTCACCCACCTCTAAATTGTGTGTTTCCTAAGACCTCGCTAATAACACAGTCAGGGATGAGTATCTGGATCTACATATGTCAATGTATTGGTCAATTTAGCCCACACATTGGAGCCCATACTTACTATGGTTAACACCTGAAATGGCTCAAAAGGTATGGCTACATTGACCCACAAATGTTTTGGGAGACAGCTAAACTAGGCTTTGCAATGCAACACACTGTAATGATGTGAATCAAAAATTTTTAATATAAACAATGGCCAACACGGCCAACCTTGGCCAACAACGGCCATCAAGAGACCAGCCTTCCCCCCACCCTAACGACGCCGTCGGCGCCTCTTCCTGGCCAGCAGCATCAGCTTCAGGAGCCGGATCTCCCGCCACAGTCTGCGATGCTGGTTTTCACAAGCTGTAGAAATGTAGAAACAACAATTTATTAATAATTTGGCAGTGACCTCAACAGACACAGATGTAGCAATGTAATGTCAGTGTGTCCAATTAGGTGACACTCACATTAACATTGTTGACCACTGTGTGCTTATTGGTTAACATTATATGAGTACTATTGACTGGCAGGAATGTGAACAACACATCCCAAGCATACATTTTAGCTTAAAGTGTACCAACACCCACGGGTGATCGGCCCGGGAATCTATCAGATTCCCTGCCCCATCACCTCCCTCCCCGCGGGACATCCAAGATCGGGATGTCCCTGGGTGTGAAACACCCCCCAAACCCCAAAATACCTACCTCAGTTTCTGTGTGGCAGTGCCGCTGGGCCCTCCCTGGTGCCCCTCTAGACGTGTGCGTGCCTGCGCCGGCCGTCTGTGAATTGCCGGCGCAGGCACGCCCCCGTAAAAAGGGGTGCGGGGGAGGCGGAGGAGGAGGCAATTTGCAATGGCTTGTACATTTTTTGGAGTCAACGTGAGTTCAGGGGGTTGTCACACAGCGGTGCCGATCAGGGGTGCCCCACCGTAGTGGAACAACACCCAGGAAAGTCAAAATCCTGGTTGTTGTTCCAGTTTAACTCTTGGGAAGCAAAGAAGGTCTAATTCCCTGTGTGTCCATTTTTGTGTTTAGTAACAGCCAAACATCAGGGCCTAAGTCCGAACGAGTCCACGAGTTTACCCTATAATGTTACAGGTCCAGACCTAATCGGGCCCATTTGGTTGTGTCTAACGCAAAAATAGTCTCTATGGGGCCTAATGAAGGATGTGAGCCAACAATCAAGCATGCAAACAGGCATGTTGGATTATTGTGCCAACACATTGAATAGAGATGTGTGTGAAATTAACACATAGGTAAATTTAAATTGGCTGCTGATGTGACTATAAGACATAGGTTTCACAAGTCTTTAGGCATATGAAGTGGGATGTACTCACCATCGCAGCTGTGGCGGGGGCCCATGCTGCTGGCCGTCCCTGGAGCTGGGGTGGGGAGGAGGGTCTCTGGCTCCGTCTGCGTCGCAACATCTGTCAACATAAAGCAAAAGGCAAAAACACAATTAGTGGGCAAATGACACATGACTATTTGACATCCATCTGGTTATTGAGTCTGAAAATGCAAAGGCTTGCATGGTTACATACAGGTTGACCTAAATTAGCATATTTCCTGGACCATGAGTTAATGTCAATTTGTAAGGCTTCACACATGTATCCCTAAAGAGAATGTGCAAATAACATAGACAGTGCTATTTAAAGGAATCATTTGCAGTTGTTTGGCTAATGTTATTAGTGGGCCACATGTTGGAGCGGGAACAACTTAACCCAAGAAAAGAAATGCAAACACCCATCATGGTGTTGCCAGAAACATAGGGGTGGTTGACAGTTGGCTAGCACTGTAGTGGGGTTTGTGAGGTTAGGGTACCTTATCAAACCAGCTGTGACAATGGACCAGGAAACATGTGTCTGTTACAAGTGGGCCTATACACAGGATTGCTGCTAATCTTGGTTTGGGTCCACTTTGGCCGAGCCACACAATTTGCATGAGCCAACTTACTCCGCGCCCGCTGCCTTCAACACATCACTCCTCGAGTGTGTGCGGATGCGCAGGCCATTTTGAAAAAGAGCGCAGGCGCACACACATCTACAGTGTCACACAGGAGGCTTGGACGGTGGCTTTGCCAACCCCCAAAGAGGTAAGGAGTTTTGTGGTTTTGTTTGGGTGTGGGGGGCCCTGGGTGAGGGATGTGATTGGTCCTGGAAGCTTACAGAAACCGAGCACCATCAATGTTTTTGGGTGCACTTGAATGAATGTAATAACATTGGGAATGTGATGGGTAACCAATAACACTTACCATGACTATGCCCGTGGAGAATCCTACGCCAAAATGCCATGGAGGTGCCGCCTATATGATGCCCTGCAAATTAGAGAGGAATGGCAAGGGCTAAGGACACATTGCAAGATGAAACCTGTCACAGACTAACAATTAAAAAATGTACACTCACCAGGGGATGAAGCGCCACTTGAAGCCCAGGGAGGGCTCTGAGGAGGAGGCGGGGAGCCTCGGCTCCTCACACTCTGGTCGGAAGATCCACCAGGCAAAGGGCCACCCTCCTCCCTCTCACTCCCTGCTTGAGAGTGGCCCCTTGCCTGGTGAGATTCCTCACACTCAGAGTGTGAGGAGCTGAGGCTTGATCCAGCCAGCCCCCCAGCAGCACACTCCTCTGGGGCGTCATCCCCTTCCTCCCCTGGGTCCTCTAAATAGGACCCGCGGGAGGGACCCTCCCCCGATGACTCCCCCGAGTCCGCCTGCCTGGTTCGGGGGAGGAATCCCTTCCCACGTTTCCCCAGGGGAGGACGCTTATCTGTGTGGAGGGGGTGAAAGAAAATAATTAATCTAAAGAGCACAAATGGACAGAGCTTAGCAGATGATTCTGCACAAAGGCAAAACATAACATAAGCTTTAACTTACCTGATGCGTAGGCATCATATAGGCGGTACACGCCTTCAGGGTCCCGGCGCTTGAAATCAGACCACTTTTGTTGTATCGAGCGGATTGTGAGCTCAGTCTTGAAGCGCCGGGACACTGTGGCCTTCACCTCCATGGCTATGCGTTTCTTTCCTCCACGGGCATAGTCATATTCGGCGAGGCAGAAGTCCTATGAAAAATAAGAAAAAAAAATAACATAAATACATGACATCAGAAAACAGTCATAAACAGTTATACATAGACCACATCAAAGTGGACCCACACCCAGGATTATGACTATTCTGGGTTTGTGTGCACTTTGGTGGGCCACACCAATTGTGGGTGGTCCGCTGTCTGCAACCCCCTTGGAAGGCCACAAATACACCACTGAGGCCACTCCCACGTCACTCCCCCAGCAAAACACAGGGCTCTGCGCCACTGTGGCATGCGCATACAAGGCGGTTGGGACGTGCATACCAGCTCAGCTGGGTATGCACGGCAAAGTTGGCATGTGGCGTTTGACTCTAACAGGGAGTGCGCCTGCACCCAAAATTACAATATGTCTGGTGCAGGGGTACACCCTGCTAGAGGTACGCGCAATAGGCATCCGCAGCTAACGCATGCACAGATGGGACGGGACTGAGGTAATATTTAGGGCCCTCCAGGGGGGGCATCCCAGCAGGACATCCACAATGGGGATGCCCCACGGGGATTGCTGAAATGTGTTATTCAAAGCAAAATTTTTCATAAACAATCCCCCCTGTGTGTTCTGAAACTTTTCAGCTAAAAAGACAAACAAAAAAATACTCACTTTTACTACCTGGCCATTGACCCGACTATCCACCCGGGTGCGCTTGGCCTTCAGAGGCCCAGGAGGGGAAGGGGTGGGAGGGGTGGTGCTTGAGGAAGGTGAGGTAGGTTGGGGAGGTGGGGGAGGGGTGGTGGGGTCGGAGTCTGAGGAGGAGCTGGGGAGGCGCATGACTCGCCTTCTGGGCATCATATTGGAAACGCTAAGGAGGAAACAGGAACCGGAAATGACCCAAGCGACATTGGGAAAAAGTTAAAAAAAAAAAAACGCTCCGCGCACCAGCAACAAGCTATTCGCAGCTATGTGCAAGCTAAGTGGCGGAAAAACTAAAATGACGCTTGAAAACAAGCTAGTGGCATAAGCGCTAGACAGTTTTACCTTAAGGTGGCGTTGAAACGCAAAGGAGGAGCCCGGAACCGGATATGACGCTAGCAACTGTGCTTCAAAATTCTAACACAAACATGCGCGCAACAGGGCCAAGCTAATATCAGCTATGTGCAAGCTAAGTGGCGGAAATACATTAAAATGACGCAGAAAAACAAGCTATTGGCATAAGCGCTAGACAGTTTTACCTTAAGGTGGCGTTGAAACGCAAAGGAGGATCCCGGAACCGGATATGACGCAAGCAACTGTGCTTCCAAATTCAAAAGCAAACATGCGCGCAACAGGGACAAGCTAATATCAGCTATGTACACGCTAAGTGGCGGAAATACATTAAAATGACGCTGCAAAACAAGCTAGGGCCAAAGGCGCCAAGAATTCTTAGCTTGATTTAGCAGGGGATTCTACATACTGTAATGCATAGGTCCTTCTAAAGCATACACCGTGGGCCTTACATATACAAATCTGAATCAATCCAAAAGTCATCACACAATCAAAGTAGACAACTACCTGAAAATGTGGCACACATGAGAATGCATAACGGGTTGTTATGAGCTGGTACGACTGAATGTTATCCTGCAATCTGTGGGCAGCCACGCTCACAACTACAGTGTATTCATTAACAACGACTGGGGTCGCGGGAAGTGAATTCCTTGCAAATGGCAGAAGGGCACATGTATGAACAGCACAGCGCCGCACAACGCAGCGCAGCGAGGCACAGCGACGCTCGCGCCGCCACATAGCGAATTAAAACAGCGACTGCACAAACACTGACCAACACAGATTCATCAAAGACAGGGCTGCCGAATAGCTTGGGCGCTGACAATTTCGAAGAGCGAACGTGACCGCCCAACCTGACAGGCTACAAAATAGCTTTACGAGCCCCGTTTGTGTTGAAAACAAGCGATTTTGATGCCAATGAGTTTGGGTGGAGGAGATGCAATACCCATGTCACTCACAACATTACATTGTGAAAAATAATAAAAAGTTCAAATACATGAAAATAACCAGCCAGATTATTAAAACATATCAATATAAACATGTGTTGAATTTGGGACCAAAGAAAAAACCACAAAAACCACTAAAAACAATCATTGCAGCGTCTGCCATTGAAATGTATGGGAGAGCGGCAGGTAGCGCCAGGTAATACGTGTCGCTGTGAAGGAATTTGCAGCGGCGCTGTTCGGGCCAGGCGGCTTCATGATGAATGCCGCGCTAGCCGTCGCTCTCGCCGGCGCTAGCCTCATTTAGCTTGATAAATGCGTCATTGTGACCGCCGCCGGGCGTACTTGAGTCGGTAGTCGCCGTTAGCTGCCGCTACCTGGCGCTCGTCAGACACTACCTGGCGCTATCGCTTGATGAATAAGGGCCTTAGACATAGAAGAAAGCTGGGAGGTTTAAGCTGGAAAGCTGGGCTGCATTTTAATGGCATGCTGGGGGGCTACTATACAGTGTATTTTGTTACAACCGTAACATCAGTCACAGCCTAGCGGTTACAATGTAATACACAACAGAGAGCTGGCCAGCTTTTACAATGTAAGACCATGCCCCTTGCTGCTTTCACATTCTCGGAGAAGGGAGAGAGGCAGCAGCCTAAGGTAAAACTCTCCTAGCCTCCATTTCAGTGCTTTCAATGATCTAAACAGGAGGAGAAACACAAACATAAAAACTCAAAATGTAACATCCTAGCTATTCAGCAGCTTTCAGGCATCAGCCCCCCAATCTACTTAAGCTAGTTCTCCTATGGTATAGACAACCCCTACTGGACTGAAGTCAAAACTCGCCTACCCAAACACAGTGTATACTCTAAAAGATGAAGATGCCTTTTCAGGCTTTTCATCTAAGAAGATGCGTGACCCTTCAGTAAGTCCTAACCTGTTTAACCCTAAATAGGGCGTTGGTACATAATCATGCTCTAAATGTAATCTACTGGTTCCGGGTTCAGGCCGTACCCGGTCTTTTTTTCATGAGCATTTGATTATGACCCCACTACACGTAAAAAATTCAAGAGGATGAAACTTCACATTTATTTATCAAATTGTATTAACACACGATTTTTAAAAAAAAATTGTACATAATATATTCCATACATATTGTTAGTCCTCATAATATAAACATGACTCTTCACTCGCATATTCTCTCTATTGGTGTTATGTTAATCAAGTTTTTCCACATTCAACTTGCCTGACGGGCAGACATGTTTCGCCACTTTTTATTGGCTTTCTCAATGCCCTTTCTAAAGAGAAATGGGAGGTCAGAGTGTATACTGAAATTAATCCATTTACATTGGTGTCATTCATATTGTTGAATAAGTACATTTCAATCAATACCTGTATGCTTCTAAGTGCATGTGATAGCCAACTTAGCAGTTTTGTTATAAAGATTGGCACTTATATTATTTCCATTGTTTTTTCCACCGGAGAGGATATTGGAAGGACACCATCATGGAATACTTCTGGTATTGGCCCTTTGGAGAAATCACCAGATAATATTTCATATGATTATTCTTCATTTTTTGATATCATCACACTTATCAGGCATGTATATCAATATGCGCTTTTTATCAATATATATCAAGTACTCTCTATAAGCTTGGGCTTTCTTTCCCCATAGAATAGTGGCGCTGAGTGTTTTCCTGTAGGGGCTGTCGCGCTGTGGGACCTACAGCATTAGATATATAGTGTTAAACCTGCTGACATATTTTCCTTAGTGCAGTCTATAGAATTAATTGTAAACAAGCTACTGTACCTTTAAAACCCTATGGCCGCGCCTGGATGCGTGTGTATCAGGCTTGAAATATCCGCTGGCATGCACCCCGCATGTTGCCTCCCCCAGTTCCGACCGCAACAGCTCGTGTCCAGGGGTAGAGGACAGCCGCACCGGTGACTTATTATATGCGCCCGGCGACCGGAGCGTGCCGCCCACCCAGGCACTCCCCGCCGGATGTGACGCGCCGCGCTCCAGATTACACAGCGCACCCACTGCCCGTCAGATCACTCTGACCAGGCGTGGTACGTCACCGGCCTGTCAGCACATTGACTCCATTTTCGTGGAGCCCTTGTGTGCAGACAGGAAGCGGCGATGTCTCTCTTGGTCTAATATGTGTTATTTTTACTGTATGCCTGATCTTTGTATATACTAGCCTGTCTGCACAGTGACTCCATTTTGGTGGAGCCCTTGTGTGGAGACAGAGAGCGGCGATGCCTCTCTTGATCTAATGAGTGTTATTTTTGTTAAGTGTCTAGTCTCTGTTTGTGCTAGTTTTATATTAAATTCTACTCACGTGGTAATATATCTATATAACAGTTATCGTTAAATTTTAATACTATGCCTGCGGAGCTAACTTTATACAGGCTGCCCATTCTTTGTTCTTGTGTATATTCTTGAGTGTATGCGGTTCTAACACTAATCAACGCTTTTCCACTTATCTCCTATGATCGATGTTTGGTGGATCATTAGAGGATAAGATAGTATTCCCGCGTTCACTAAAAAATAATAAGGTAATGTTCACAATATCCTTCGGGGCCCCCAACAGGTGTCCCTTCAAATCCTTCTCCGTTTACATTCTAACATATTAGCATTATTTACATTGTTTTTCATTATTGTCACATTTAACAGTTGGCAACATTATAGTCCAATTTTTCACAGGTATAAGCAATCTCTATTTCCCCTATCGCCTCGATCTCCTCTATTTGGTGCTGACTGCTAGTCCTTCATCGTCCCAGGGAGTATTTATTACAAAAATGGGGCAAAGCTTAAACTTTCATTAAGCCCCGGAATTCGGGATGCCCCTAACCTATATATCCACCTGGTTTCTGCCTGTAAGGTGGCTTTGCATATGTCTCCCCCTCTTTGGGAGTGATGGATTCTATCAAGTCCCTGAATTTTTACGTGTAGTGGGGTCATAATCAAATGCTCATGAAATAAGACCGGGTACGGCCTGAACCCGGAACCAGTAGATTACAAACACAGTGTAAAGGATGGCACCTGAGACTACAAAGACTAACAGATTTACAGGGCAAAACAAGAGCTACCATGGCTTATAATAGTCAACATGGCTCATAATAGTTAAGCATAGCTGGGATGGTAAAAAAGGGGAGTTATCTACGTATCAAACCAAAGGGATTGTTAAAGCAGGCACCATAACCACATTGTTCCTCTAGACTATGTGTTTCACCTTGTTTCTGTATAAGCCAGGCTCTATTTTGCTTAACAAGTGCATGTGGCCAGCTACTGATGCAGCATTCTTCACTGTAAATTCCAAATCACAGAAAACACACTCAAACATTGCAGAAAGCTGTGAGTCAGCTGTGAGCTGTTTACATTTTAATAGCAGACTCATAGTATCACAGCAGGTGTAGCTCTTGTGTTACACAGAAGGGAGCCAGTTTTATTTTATAAGCCTTATGCCCATGCAGTGTGAGATAAAGACTTTAATTTAGTACATTCATTGATACTGCCTGTTTACATCCTGCCAATGCCCAAGTGCAACACGGCTACCTGATTAGCATCCTCCGAAAATCCTTGCATATGTACAGGATATCCTGTTTACATCTAGTGGTGAAGAAGTAAAAGCCTTCCTGGGATACTCTGAACAGCTGGTAGTCTCAGGAATCCGCAGCTCATTCATATTACTAGATCTATGGTGCCACTCATTGGCAGAAGGGAAGGGGGGCATCTGGCCCTTGCTCAGCCTCTGAGTGAAATATCGCAATAGTCAAGATTTTGGCCTGGAAAATGTGGTTAGCCAGCTCCATAGGAGTAATATTACATACAAAAGTATTTTATGGCTTTAGGCTACAGGAGTCAGATTTAATAATTGGTCAGTTTTATTATTATGCTGAATGGTAAGGTGTTTGGGAGTGGGAGTAAGATGGAATGTCCCCATATCATCTGTACACTGTATCATTGATTTGGATTTGAGGATTGTTGATATAAATGAATATTGGTTTAGCTATATTGATTTCTAATAGCAATATTAGAGATTCATATTTAGCCCCTCTCCCCAGACAGATGATCAAATATAAAAAAATATTTTTTACCTCAGGTCAATACCAGCAGAAAGGAATAACTTAAACCATACCAACAGCCTGGTACAGTTGGAAAACAAATGTGATGGCCATTTTGGAGCATCCTCTCCAAACTGACATAACTGACAGCACTTCCTGTTTGCAGGTGGACTGCAAATGCATGTGCCGCCATCTTGTTTTTACATTGCTCTGGGGAGGGAAGCGCATGAGTACTGTTTGTTGTGTTGGTCTGATTTACGGCATTTTTAATATTTGAAGAAAACTAGAGAGATGAATCTGAATCGGAGTGGAGAACAATCTCACTTCACAACACTACTGTCATCGAACAGTTTACCTGAATTGTAAGGAAAATAGACAGCTCTATTGTTCTCTTGGTAGACCTAGTTAAAGTTACCATAGAAAGATAAAAGAAATAAGCAGTGAAGGGTATACTTGGCTAGTACAGGTTTTGTACCTGAAATAGCAATAGTAATAGTAGCAATGGTAGGGAGAGCAAAAATACACAGGTGTTCTGGGGCCAAAAATAAGCCAACAACATCCCCACTGAGCTATCATCTCAAATATGCATCCTGCCAGTCAACGAGGGCACCCCATGGCTGAGGCTATAGGCTGTCAGGGGACTGGGGGGCAGGGGGTGGAAAGTGGTGTCAGAAGAAGCAGAACATTTCGGTGTGGGTGACACTTCCTGTGTGTTTGCAGCTGACCCTGCGGTGGGGCCCACCAGGAAGTCTCCCAGACCTCCGTGTGGCCAATCAACACCTGGTGAGTGAATTTAATAGATAATATCAGGCAAAACAATACTTTAATTTAAAAAATAACTGTCATTTTCACAGTATGCACTTTCAGTTTGTTTTTATTGCCTTCAACCAGTGTAATGTTGTGGAACTTGTGGTGGTGGACTATTGTTTTCACAATTTGAACTTGAACTTGGTAAACACTCCTGCAGCATTTAAAGGTTTAATCAAAGAGGATTTATTCATAGACATTATGCCATTACAATCAAACAACAGGTCCTCCAGGATCGGTATTCCAGCGACCTTGGCCATAGAAGCTTTTTTTCATGTAAAAGCTTTTGTTTCCTTCCTCATTTTGCAAGATAATGGGGTATGAAGCAGGGCCATCCCTCCTGAGGTTACATGATTCCTTGTCAAGGTGTAACAATGCAAATTTAAGCAGTTAGAAACAAT
Source organism: Gastrophryne carolinensis (assembly GCA_027917425.1). NCBI lineage: Eukaryota > Metazoa > Chordata > Amphibia > Anura > Microhylidae > Gastrophryne > Gastrophryne carolinensis. The sequence goes on along the minus strand of CM051240.1, from coordinate 176,490,584 downwards.
TTGCCAATTATTTTGTTATTTGTTGCCTGTTGGTATTATTCTGATAATCAAGTCTAAAATGTCGATGAAACAGAGAAAATCTGATATTTTTTTTCATTCTGATACTTTAAAAGCTTTTCTGGCACCATAACACCCACTCCAAAAATTGCAAAAAAATTCAAACCGGACAAAGAATGGGAAATTAGGGGCAGCCAAAGACATCCTTCATTGTACCAGAGCTAAAGGCTTGGGTGCCAGTTATTCTCTATTACACTTAGGAGTGGATTTCCTAGGCATACCAATGAGCACAAGGGAATTAGGGCGGGGCTGGAGGTCAAATTAAAGGGGAACTGTCTTTTTATGAAACACACCTCCCGTCCCTCTTTCCTTACCCCCACCTTTCCTTATCCCTTACACAATTTGGCAATTTAAACCTGAATAAGAGTATCTTGTATGTTTCATACATACAGATTGCCCACATTAAAAATCACCCTATCTGCCCCTATTGCATATTTTTAACCTTTTAACATCCAAGATGGCAGCCCATGGAGTTTTAGGCTGCCTGCAGACAGGAAGTGTCTTCTGACTGTGCTGCTCTGCATTCTGGGTTTGCTTTCTTTTTCCTGACCCCAGCTCTGCTCTGTCTGTGCAAAGCACAGCTATAACTGTGCCCTGCACTTTACACCACTCTGCTCAGTATGTGATACTCCTGAGTCCTGAACAGAGTTGCAGCCCAGTGGGGGAAAGAATAATAGGTAAGCAACTAAAAACTTAAAATATATAAATTTTATATGCTGAGGAATAGTTTGGGCTTTTCATTAAATGATTAAAGGTCCAGTTTAACCACCTGTTTTGCACGTTCTGCCCTTTTAATAAAAGGAGCTTATAGGTTTGGTTGCGTGCTGACACTTACTTTCCCTAAGACCTCACCCTGGAGCTTCACATTTTTGGACGTTTTGGAAAATTAACTAATAAACTGCAACCGTAGGCAAAATTATTAATCCTTACTCTTTAAAGCGGACCAACACCCTGCCTGATCGGCCCAGGAATCTATAGGATTCCCGGGCCGATCCAATCTCTCCCTGCAGGGCATCCAAAATCGAGATGCCCCGCTGCGTGAAACCCCCCAGGACACCCGCTAACCTTACCTGACTCCCGGTCCAACGGCGGATGTGTGGGCCACAGCCACATCTCGCGCTTCTCTCTAGCAGGGAGCGTACCCGCGCTGGCCATTTGTGAATGGTTAGAGGGAGTCGAGAGATGCGGCCGGCAGCATGCTCGGATCCGCTGAGGTTTGACGTCACTTTGACGCACATACCTCAGCGGCTCAGAGCGCGCTGATTGGACGAGAGGCCGCACATGTGCCGTAGGAACGGGGTGAGGTGAGTTGTAACTCGCGATCTGGGGGGTTTCACATAACAGTCGGGGTGCCCCGAGGAAGTGGACCAAAACCCAGGATAGTCAAAATCCTTGGTGTGGTCCACTTTAAACTGTCCATTCTGTGCAAGTAGATTTTATTTTGTAACGTTACTATGCTTCATGTCTTGGTTTGATATTCTATTAGTTGCTGAAACTAATTTCTTTTGCAGTGTAGCCTAAATGGGTTCAAGAGTACCTACACTTACAGTATATATTTCTTGCACCTAAAATGCCCCCCCCCCCAGGCAACCGGTCTGCTCACCTCCGTCAATCCAATGCCAGGGGTTTCCTCTTTGCCCTGGGGGCCTCTGATCCCCTGCAGGTCTTCAGCAGGGTAGAGAATACCTGCTGCAGGGAGGGGCCTTTTATACTGGGAGTGAGATTATATCAACTCACTCAGCCGGTATAAAAGGTTGCTCCCGACAGCAGGAGTAAAAACAAAAGCTGTTGTGATCGGAGGAACAAGGGTGCTCTGATCCCCCTGCCCTCATACCCAGCTTCCACCTATCACGTCGGGCTTCAGAGCAGCAGCAGATGGTGCAGGATCGGCAATGTATTGGAGGTAAGTATGTTTCTGAGTATGTTTTTACATTTAACTCTTTGTGGAGGGGTAGAGGGGACTTGGTAACCCTATACCAGTTCATAAGGCAAGAAGGGCTGGCAAACTGCATTACCAGCTCTGCATTACCTGCATCCCCAAAGCACAGGGGGGGTGCAGAAGTGTCTGTGGCCCATATGGCTGAAGACTGGTAGCCTTCAGGGCTTCGGAGGTGGGCGCTTGGCCTCCATACCCTGGTCTACCAGTCCCATAGCCCATAGCCGGTGCCTAGGCTGGTTTTAGTACAAATGGGGACCTTACACTGTTTTGACCCTTAAAAATGTTATCTGATCCCCCTTCCCTTATACCCAGCTTCCACCGATCGGGTCTTGCAGTGGCGCAGTGGCAGATGGTGCAGGATCGACAATGGATCAGAGGTAAGTAGAAAAAATAAAAGTAAAATATGTTTTTCCTGAGTATGTTTTATTTACAATTAACTCTTTGTGGAGTGGCAAAGGGTACTTGGTAACCCTATACCAGGTTATAAGGCGAGAGGGGCTGGCAAGCTGCATTACCAGCTCTGCATTACCTGCATCCTCAAAGCACAGGGGGAAGTGCAGAAGAGCCTGTGGCCCATATGGGTTGTGAAGGCTGGTAGCCTTCAGGGCTGGGGAGGCAGACGCTTGGCCTCCGTGCCCTGGTCTACCATAGCCCATAGCAATGGGGGCCCTACACAATTTTAACCCTTAAAAATTAAAAAAAAACATTGCCCCCCAGAGAGGGGAGCCACATGCCAATTTAAGAGAAAAATAAGGTTTTAACGCTTGATAGTGTGAATACCGGTAGTTGTATTTTTTTTTTTTTTTTGTTTGGGGGTCTCCTGGGCAGGAACAGGTGTCTACCGATATAAATATGTGGTACTGTTGTAAATGGGCTTCTACATGCAATAATATGTTTTTTGTTAAAAACGTACATTTTTTATTTTTAAAAAAAGCAAGAAAATGCAGTGTAATGTGCTGGTCTGGCACCTGTCAGAGGGCCATTAAAAAGGCTATACTTGCTATTGTGTTCTATGGGACTGGGCATGCCTGTGTCAGCCAAAAGGAGACTGTGCTCTATGCACACAGTAGTGTGTATGGATTTTCCACCACATTGCAGTACAGCACAGTATATTTTTGTGTACTGTGCTATGTTCCTGGAATTTCCTTGACAAAGGTTATCTTGAAATACATTTGGCCAGCATGCTTTATTGTTGCAATTTTTGTCAAAGTAACCATATAAAACATTTAGACTCTTGTTTTCTAATGTTTTGTTTGCCTCCTTTTTCTCTGTAGAGATCCTGAATGGTGGAGTGTACATGGAACACAATGACTTCCTCTGTTATGCTGACACTATAAACTGGCAAGACATTGTTCGCAATCCAAACGCTACAGTGTTTGCAATGAACAGGAATCCAAATTGTAAGTGTAATTTTAATATAACAAATATATGCTTTATTTCTACAGCTTCCTTGCCAACCTGATAAACCATCCATCAGTGTTAAGTTATTAGGAATGTGTCTTCTGCCACCAGTGTAGGATACCACTAGCTCAGCCCAAGGCAGTATCTGCAACTTATTACTCCTGCCCCCCCCCCAAAACAAACAAAAAAGGAAGCCTAAAAATACTAGCCAAAAATGATATTTGTGATATGAAGTACACAGAAAATATACCACCTGTCCCACTATTGACCCGTGTTTTCTCTTTATAGTATAGAAGACTTTAAATTGATCTTCTAGCTCAACTTCATGTCAGAACCCCTAAATCATATCCCGTTTTTAGCAATGACATCATGAATGAAGACAGGTTATGAAATACCTAAGATGCTGACCAAAGTACTTTAAAATTGGCTAAAGCCAGCTAGGGAGACGGCGATCTTCAAAATGCATTAGCAGAAGGAGCTTTAAAAGCAAGAACTACAAATTGTAATTGAAAACCCATTTAATAAAATAATCTGCACCTACCCCTATACCACGAAGCAGCATAATTCCTTTAATAGTTTAGTAAAGACTTCGACTCCCCCTGCTTCAAATGGACTGTACCCTTCAATCCTGGCCTGGGGGGGGGGGGGGGGAGCGCATTAGATTTTGTAGTGCAAATAAGCTGCCTTTTAGTTTAAAGAAAAAAAGACTATATATATTCTTATACTAAAGGTAGGATATCCAGTAGACTGGTCTAGTCATACTAGTCTTAGTTAGAAGTGAAGTCTGATTCACTACTAGCACCGGGTATTGCCAGATGATCGTCTGTATAGCGGCGCTTAGATCTAGTAGATGCTGTAAGCAGGTATCGGGCGCTGTAACAGAGCGTCTGGGTCGCTCTAGTAACCTGGCCGGCATTGATTAATATGATGTGTTTTGGGAGCTATAACAACAGTACAGTGCTGCAGCGAGCGACAAGTAGCGCCAGCTCAGTGTGTCCAGCACTCTGCGCTCCACACCGTATTTAACAGAAAACACACAGCGTTGGCGCTCTAAAGCTGGGCGCTCTAAAGCTGGGCTCCAGACACTGTGTGATCAAAGTCTGTTTTTGAACACATATACACATCTAACAAAGCGAAAACACATGGAATGACATTGTTTTAACACTGGGACAATAACACTTTAGTGCCAGACCTGTAAATACAATTCTGGATAAAAATATAAAAAATCCAAAAAATGTATAAAAGTGTTTGTTTGCAGCCAGGAGAGGTCACACAATGATTTGAGAAAAATAATAAAAAAATAATAAATTGGCAAACACGCTATTTATACACAAATAATGAAGCCCCGTTGAAATGTATGGGAGAGCGCTACAGAGCAACAGGTACTACATGGCGCTCCTGAACCTAGAGCGCCGGCGCTATACGCTGAGCCGCCTGGATTAATACATGTGACGCTACTTGGCGCTGTTAGAGTTGCTCACCAGATTTGCTTTCTTAAATGTGGTTTTGCATACAGCGCCCGGCGTTCACCAGGCACTGCCTGCCGCTACGAGACACTACCTGGCGCTATCCCTTCTTAAATAACCCCCAAAATGTAATACAAATTTTGATTCTTATAGTTGCTGCCAATGTGGCCAACCTGAAAGGACAGCAAGAGGCCATCTCACTCCCCCTCAACTTAACTGCCTGCAATGTTCTGTTAGTATGTGTATCTGTTTGGAACCATGGATGTCAGGCCCATTGGGGGGGGGGGGTGCATGAAGCAAAATCTCCTCAATAGGGGCAAAGACAACCTTCCTTCTTCAATCTCTCCTATTAGAAAGAATGTATGTATTAAATGCTTGTGTTGTCCTCGCAGTATGCATCTTCAAAGGGTCAGAATCCCACTTTTCGTTTCTCTTACTCAAGGTGCCACAAAAGCCAGAGAAACATATAGAGTGCCTAACCCCAACCATTTCCCACTGTAAAACCAAAAAAGGCTTGTGTTCCAAGTTAAGTTGTGGAATGACCATAACAAACTCATTCTGAATTTCTGATTGCATATATCTACAACTAGATGACTTTTTGCCACCAAGTGTGCCTTTTGCATTTAGTAGCTATAGCTCTTATAATACCATGTGTTACAGATCAAAACATGTAGGGTATTTATCAGCATAGGACCATAGGCCAGCATAGTTAATTACCCACAGCCAATGGTCAGATATAGACATTGAATAAAGTTATGAATATATTTGGGTAGTTTAATACTTGTTGTATGTTTCTCTAAACGCAGGACCAACAAAAAAACAGGACTGTTTGAATTGTGTTGCTGCATGTAGGTTCCACTTTAAAGAATTTTTACCTATACAAATGGCCTAAGGCCATATGTTTAAAATGGACTAAAACCTCCAAAAACAACTCAATCTATCTTGCTCCCCCACCCCATTTACATTGCTGTATTCAGCTTTCTGTTTTCTGCTCTCAATGCTGCTTGGTATTCCTGTTATAGTGATTTAAATTTTCATTTTCCCCAGGTATGCCATTTGTATACCACTGGTTTCTAACAGGATACCATTGTTCTAAACTAGCTGTTTAAGCCCTCCTCCTCCCCCTCCCTCGCAATCTGATGCTGGAAGAAATTAGAGCATGTTGAAAACAGTGCTAGAAAAAGATAAGAGCCAAAAGAAGATCGCATTTTCCCTTAAATTTCCCCCATTTTCTTCCTTTGAAACCGAAATTTCAATCCAATTTATTACTAGGACACTAAGCAGTTGACACAGGAGTTGTGTTTTGAAAATTAACCTTTCATAGGATGGCGGCATAGGCAGCAACCACTGCACCTTATGTGGGGTGAGTCTGCTGAATGTTATGTGGATGACCATATACTTGACCTGTTGGTGGCCTTTCATCTAAGGCTTTTTATAACAATACAAGAGTTATTATGAAATAAACCAAGATGAACACCAAAAGATTGGCGAAAACATAGTGACTTTTTAAAATAACAAGTTACAGCTAAGACAATACAATCAATATACAGTGATCATGTAATGAGTACCGTACAATATCAAGGTAATATACAATAAGAAAAGAAAATGACTAAACGTATCATCACAGCAATCCAGAATTTGACCACTCAGTATTACATTATTACTGCATTCAGCACATTGGCCTCGATTCATGTCACCTTTTGTAGATTTTGCATACAATTGGCAGATGGTCATATCTTTAAAACCCCCCATGGAAGGCTTGACTTTCTACCATGTCATGCCTTCCAATATGAAAAGCAGGAAATTCAACCCTTTCTGAATCAATCCATCTGGCTTTGCCCTTATGTTGTTTTATTGAATAAGTGTTTATGTAAAAACATAATGACAAAGGTATCCTAGGGATTCAGGTTATTGTTGAGCTCTAGATAAATGTCCATATTTGCAGCACATATTGCAATGATGTTTCATAGGCCATAATTAATTAGGGTTTGATAAGAGAATGCACTGAAAATATATACTTGTTTTTACAGATTTCTCTTTTGCTTTTTGTGTTATTATATGATCATATGGCATGCTGTTTGTTTGGTTATATCTTTATTAGCACATAAGAGCCCTTGGTGTTCTCAAGGAAGTGTTATTATAACTGTCAGTTCACAATGACCCTTACAGCCTGTTGTTATTTCTAATAACAGTTTAATGACTCTTCTGCTTGGTTAATATTGCTCTGAGTGGAGTGTTTGTGCAAGTGGCCAGAAAACATCGCTATCTGTATTGTCTCAGGGTGAAATTTGCCAAGCAGCAAAGTATTGCAGGAAACTGCTCTACCAGGAACATATTGTACAGTAGCTCTGAGCATCTTCCTAATGCTCCATCAAACAGCTTTACAATTACGGTTATAGCACAAAGTGCAAGCAAGCACAGAAAGATAGGCCTCTATTTGAAATAACCAAAGCAATTATTATACTTTAGAAGCAGCTCTATACTGTTAAACACAAAAGCCTAAAATAACTCCAAAGCAGTAACACATCTGGTAATTCTAATATAAAACATGAGAATATTGCTGTCCACATCCTAAGTATCCATTATGTTCTCTGGCTTCATCCTTTTAATACATGCTTTCACATATTTTGTGATGCAAAGTAAATTAAGATAAACAAAGGATATGTGGTTGTGTTTATGTACATATTGCATGGCAGTAGACAGTGGCAGTAGGCCAAAAGCCATCCCACGATTTTACCTGTCCGGCCAGCCCATGGCTCAGTTAGGCCAAGTACAGGAGGTTTGGGAAGTAGGCTAGAGAGGCAGGAATTAGATGGGGTTCAAATAAGCAGCAGCCCAACTTGCCCAAATGCAGTGTAGCCCATAGGGAATTCTCCCATGTCTCCCTATGACCAAACTGCCCCAGTAGGAGTGAAGCAGTAAAAGGCATCCTATAAAATCCTCTGAAAATATTATTCTCCTCATGTGCAATTAATGCTTTAAGTGTCAAGCACGTAACACCTACGTGCTCGCATGTCCGTGCCTTAAGTGCCAAGCACGTAGGTGTTACGTGCTTGACTTTCCCCCCCTGCTAGTTAAAAAAATCCTGCCGGGTCTCCTCTTTAATTTGGTGCCATCTGATCCCCCGTGGGGCTCGGATGGCTCCAGGAGAGCCCCCGGAATAGCCCCCCCCCCCCCCCGCTTCGGCAGCAGCAGCTGCTAACTGTAAAGAAAAAAAAATAAATAAAAATTACATTTACTTACCTGCAGTCGCGCTGCCTCCCGACAGGTCTCCTCTTCACTGGGGGGGGCCTCCGATCGCCCCCCCCCCCCCCCCAGCCTCTTCCGTGGCGAGTAGAAGGCAGAAATCGCCCTCTCCCCACACTTCCTGGATCGTGACTGTTAGCCCCGCCCCCTTGTGATGTCACCAGCAGCCGGCTTTTTAAGTCCAGCACCCAAGACTAAGAATCAGTCTGCTTGGGTGGTTGGAGGAGACAGGTGGGAAGGGGGAGAGGGCTGTAACCCCCCCCCCCTCCCCAGGCTCTCTCCTCCAAACACCCGAGCAGACTGTCAGCTGTCATCGAAGATCGCCGGGGGACAGAGGATCGGAAGTGAGTAAAGTAAAAAAAAAATAAATAAATGAAATTTTTTTTCTTATTGGTCAGTGTGTTTATTTTTACATTTAACACCTTGTGAACTGGTAAGGGGTCCATGAGACCCCTTATACCAGTTCACAAGGCTGGGGGCTGGCAAGTCACCTGTGGTAGCCGCAGGTGACTTGCCATTAACCCCTGGCACCCCTATTACCTGCCTCCCCAAAGCCCAGGGGGGGGCAGAAGAGCCCGGGCCCACATAGACTATGTGGGCTTGTAGGCTGCAGGGTGGGGGCCACAAATGCCCCCACTCTGTTCCTGAAAGCCCCCATAGCTGGTCCCGGGCTGGTAATGCTGGGTAAGGGGGGTCCCATTTCATTTTTGGGGGGGATTTTTAAGGGTTTTAACCCTTAAAGTATTGAGAATACACTAAAAAGGCCAAACAAGACATTTCATGTTGAAGCCCAGCATGAAGCCAAACAATATATAATTTTCCAGGGAAATCCCTAGAAATCCTTTCAAAAATCACAGTTGAACATGTGTAGCGCAAAATAGTGAAACATGGTCTGGCAACAGAGGGTGACAAAAGCTGCAGGTAGGCTGGCAGCAAAAGGGTTAAAACTATTATGCTCACTGCAAATTCACAAACAAATAAACTATCACAAGCTGTTTCCTTTAATACATAAAAAGTTGCTAAATTTTTTTTTCTATTAAGCAATCACCTGCACCTGTGATGATGGTGAGGTACATGATGCTTTAAGTATATGTTTATGAAGTATGCTGAAGAATTCACCAAATTTGTCTTCATAGCTTATATCCTTATCTCACCGGACAAATGATGTAACCCACCTGTAACAACCCCACATCACATGTGCAGTAGATTTTTTGGTCAAAATTAGAACAAAAATGTGTTTCTTATGGGGCGCTTAGTTTTATTTCACGCACAGACATACATTTGCTTTATGAATTAATTAGCATGTGTACAGAGAGCAATTCTATTTCATTTTTTTTCCCAAACAACTTTTATTGTTTCTCATGTAGAGGCTGGTATAACATTATATAAATGCATAAAGCATCATATAGCTCAATTACATGCTACAATACTATTACACTACGCACAAGAGTGACAGTAGGTCAGGATCAGAGTCAATCCCAGAGTCAACAAAAGTATTCTGTAAGATGAAATAGGCATCCTAACCATCTTGCTTTCCTACCCAAACCAACAACTATTAAACTTTTGAATATCAATATGGCAGTACTCAATAGTTATTTATGAGGCGTGAATAATAATTTTGCCAACATGAGAAGAAAAATTGGTGAAAAGGTGTAGAAGTGAAAGTATCGAAAATAAAGAGAAGAAAATAAAAAAATAGGGAACAAAAAAGGGGGGGTGCAGTCCAGTTTATATACCATCCATAAGGCTTCAATAAAGTTAACTTGGGATATCCATTCCCTGATGGTGGGAACAGATCAAGATTTCCAGTGTCTAGGTATAACAAACTTAAGCTGAAGTTGCACTGAATTCATATACTTACTAGTTGATGATTTAGAGTGATGCAGCAGGTATAATCAGGGTGTCATGTCATCATTAGACTCTAATATAACGCCCATATAATCATGCACTTCCTCCCAAAATGTCTTGAGTTTAGGGCAGGTCCACCAAATATGGAAAAAATCCCCCCTGTCTGCACCGCATCTCCAGCAAGCCTCCTAAATCGAAGGATACATCTTGCGTAGCTCCAAAGGTGTTCTGTACCACTGTATTAAAATGTGTCTATTTCATTTTTGTGCACTTTTTACAACCGGTGCTGAAAAGACTCCACTGCTGTCATTTATCTACTGTACATTCACAACAGTCGTGGATGAGCAAACTAGCTGCAGCCTCTGAACCAATGCATTTCAGGGACATACAATATTATTTTTATACATTTATCTATGTTTTTCTATTTATAGAACACTGCACATAGAAATTAAAAAAAATACTTGAATAAGAATAATAATTTAGATTAGAACACCTCCGCCAGGGCATTCTGACTTGGGATTCCCAGCTTTCTAACAAGTACTAAAAATTCTGAAAACCGCTTTTAAATGAGTGGTGAAATGAAACGTTCCCTCTTCCCTAACCCCCCACTCCTCCACATCAGCAATGCCCGAAGGGGGTAGGTAAAATGAAAAAATAACCTTTACTTGGTTCTGGCTTGTTGCTCGTGACAGTTCTACGACAGAACTGGAGATGTGCCTGCTGGTTGCTGAACTTGATGAATGACAATTTAATCGCCCAATCACAGCAACTGCTGCACACTCAGCAGTGAGGCAAGGTCCCAATTTGGATTTGGGACCCCACATATTGTTTTTTGTTTTGTTTTAACCACTTCACTAGACATCACTGGTGGGGAGGAGTGGGGAGGGTCATGGCAGGATGAGTTATTTTTTTCTGATGGACTTTCATTGTAATACTCTCATTTTGGGATGAGATGGCAACTGCAACCTTCTCCAGGGACCAATTGGGTTAGTGTGCATGCATGTAGCATTCACATGCACACCTGATTTTGTTTGCCTGTTTTGTTTATCTGATTAAATACCTGCAGTCATGTGGAGACATGGTTAATCCTGCCTGATACTTCCTAGGCCTGTGTAGGAGAAGAAGAATCTCGATTTGGGAGACTCCATGCAGATATTATCCAAATTTGATTTTGAACCTTGATTTACAAATGTAAAGGCATTCATCGACAAACCAGTTTATCATTTGCTTAGTTATGCCATCTAATGTTTTGGTCACCCCAAGAAATTCCTTTGCTGCCTGATCTGGCCCTTTTGTGATCATTATTCAGCCCCTAATACTTGTCTGTATATTGTCTAGTATTTGCATAAAGGTAGCCATGAATGAGCAGATATTTGCTAAAGATCCTCACACCTTTGGCTGCTAACGTTAGTATAAGCTCCCATTTTGTTGAAAAAAATGGAAGTAATTGCCAACAATATTGTTTTGTAAGGATCTGTCTGTGCAATGAAACCCTATTAGATCCGAAACTCTAGTTATCACCACTCATTACTTAATTGGGTTGATTATGGTTAGACGTCATCTCTAGAGAAACCTGTCTGTCTTCATGTCAGTCTTGTCATCCTGTATTAGGCTCACCTTAGATAATGCCATAGCTGTCCAATCCTTTTCAAAGTCCTTCGTAGAGCAGACAGCCTTGAAAAATGGAAATTGTTTATGTGGAAATTGATGTAACGTTCTCTTAAGTGAAGAATATGCCGGTGCTGCAGGAGGTGCTCAGTAAAAGCTTATACATCACAACATGCAGATGGCAAACATACCGCACGAGGAAGGGTAAAACATGATATTAAGACTAATTTATTATCTGCGAATGCTTGTCATATTATATAGCAGGAACATTCTCAGCAAAACGTTTGCTTGTCAAATAGCTGTTTGCAGTTGAGCCCACAGCTTTTCAGATCCAATTAGTTACAGAAAAAGCAATCACTGGCAGAGAACAGAACCTTCACATTTGTCTTGTGTGGAGAAGGTTGATGATGTCGTACAGGATGGAGGAGGGGGGTAATAGGTGATTTTTGGCCAGCATATGTCCACTGATTTCTCTGACACAAATTGGATAATAATATAAAAGGTCCCCTTGTGTTTTCTAACACCCTTCATTCTTCTAGTTTCATGTTCAGTGCCAGTGGGTGAATATGATGTAACTAGATATATTAGGTATTTTGCTACTCTAGCATCAAAGCTGTACCTAAGATGGCCTTTGCTGATTAGCAGAGGCCTAGTTCTAACTTTATAATTCTAAAATTAATGTAGCTGTGTTTTCAAACTGGAAGTCTAATAAAACCTTTGTTCAGCTTTAATTGTGTAGATAGGATTAATTAATTGCTATGCTTCTTGTATATTATTCGCGGTATATGTCCGAGTCTAGTTCAGGTATGGGTATGGGAGAGCGCCACCATGGCATAATCAGTTTAATGAGGGTCATCTTTGTGTATTCATAATGTTTTAGTTGATTGTAGCATGTATACATCTGTTTTAGTCCAGCTTCAGCTAGTTTTATGGCATAACCACCATGAAGGCCATAAGAAAAGTTCAAGATACAGGAACAAGATACCAGGTTAGTCCCTACTGCTTGGATCTGCCAAGAAGGATTGTTTGGAACAGGGCCACAATTATACGTTTTTGGGCACCATACAGCCTACATTTCTGGGCCTCCTTCTGTGGAAGTCTGGAGTGGACCTCAGGGGGATGCATGATTAGAGCTGGGGGGGGGGGCTCAGCGAGGGGTGAGGTGAGTGGTAGAGGCAGGTTGCATTATTATTCCAATAGGCTGAGAGTGCCCAAAGCAGGTTGTTGCAGGGGCTGCTATCAGAGCTAACAGATGCCCCCACCCTCCGTGGCTGGGCTTCATACAGGAGTCTTTTCTGTAATGTCCTCGTGGTGGCACTGAATTGAAGGCCACTTCTTAAAGCAGTCCTATAAAGCCCAGCTGCTGTATTGATTGGGCCCTTTAGGTCCTAGCAGTCCATGGCTGCAGCTGCTGATTCAGCATTCAAAGGTACTTTTTTTTAGTTTGTTATTGTAATCATGGGTTAGCTGTGGGTAGCTTTATTTTGACAGTAGCGCTCTGTTTTTTTATATTGTGAAATTGTCTTGCTCAGCTCTATTTGGCTCAGCTAGCCGCACAGTCACTGTGTGGCCAGCAGAGTCGAATGGAACTGAGCAATACTGAGCGTGCTGATTGGCTAGCAGAGCTGGCACTTGTGCCGAGGGAATGCCAGAAAGGTGAGTTTTCTCGACGAACTGTGGGGATACACACAACAGGGCAGGGCCTGCGAGGAACAGCACTCAGGAAAGAGAACCTATAGTCTAAGCATTTCACCTGGCACAATATTGTGAGTTGTTCAGCCAACAATGCTGTCACCACCACCCCAATTGGATTAACCCTATTTCCATTTTCTAACGTCAGGAGTAAGAGAGGGGAGTGGGGGGTGAGGTAACGAGTAGCAAATGCAGAACCTGCTACTCCATGTTGGATAAGTCCTCTAGCAGTTTTAATTATCGCCAGAGGGAAGTCCAAATGCCACCAGTGGTACTAGTACCACTGGCTGGGAACCCCTGGTAGATCATACAATAGCTTCCCAACTTATTTCTATTCTATTTTCAAAATGTTTTAAGTAGCCTTGTTCCTTGGAAGTACGAATCTAAACAGTATACCCCAGGGTTCAGTGCTGGGCCCACTATTATTCAACTTGTTTATAAATGACATAAAAGATGGAATTTAATGCACTGTCTCTATTTTTGCTGATGACACAAAGATATGTAGCACAGTGCAGTCTATTGAAGATGTTCATAAGCTTCAAGCTGACTTGGACACTTTCAGTGACTCGGCATCCACTTGGAGAATTAAGTTCAATGTCAAGAAATGTAAAGTCATGCACTTGAGGTCTAGGATAACCTGAAGGCCACATATGTCCTCAGGGGAGTAAAACCGGGAGAAACACCTGTTGAGAAGGATCTGGGGGTAATGGTAAACCACAGGCTAAATAACAGCATGCAATGCCAAGCAGTTGCTTCCAACAAGATATTATCATGCATTAAAGAAGCCTGGAGTCATGGAATAGGGATTTAATTTTGCCTTTTTACAAGGTACTGGCGCACCCTCACCTGGAATATGCCATCCAGTTCTGGGCACCCATTCATAGAAAGGACACTTTGACTATGGAAAGGGGGCAGAGGAGAGCCACCAGACTAATAAGAGGAACAAATGATCTTAGTTCTCTTTAGTCTTGAAAGGAGACGAATTTGGTGGGAAATGATATATAAATATATAAATGGGCAATACAAAAAATATGAGGAAACACAATTTCAGGTAAAACCCTCTCTAAAGACAAGGGGGCACTTCCTTCGACTGGAAAAAAATTAACTCAGTTTCTGGAGGCGGCAATCATTTTTTACCATAAGAACTATAAATCTGTGGAATAGCCTCCCACAGAAGCTTGACAGCTGACAGCTTCAATAAAGAATTAGATACTTATTTAGAAGAAAATAACATTAACAGTTACAATTAGCTGTTATCACCCTTGGTTGAACTTGATAGACATATGTCTTTTTTAGCCATATTAACTATGTAACTATGAATGGGTTGTCAAAACAACAATTTAAAGTACATGAAAAGGGCACAAATGAATGCATTTTAATCAACGAGTGGAGGGCTTAAGAATGTATGGAGCAAATTATAAAGTTTAGATGGCAGCAGATCTGGTTGGGGTACAGATTAGTCTGTGATTAAGCGTCCCCTGCTAAAATCTCAAGTACCACCAGTGGTAATTCTACCATTAGTTGTTGCAATTAATCAATAATAATAGATAACGGAATATGGTGGAACATGGTAGAGTACAGAGCTCTGTACCTGGAATAGAGCATATGCTCTTTAGTAATTAGCACAATGATATTAGCAATATTAATGGAAAACAGATCACCCATGAGTAACCCAGTCCAAGTAAATGATGTATACTGTTGGTCAGCTGTGAGCAGAAAAGCGTGACTAATTGCCAGCCTGAAAAATGTTTACATTTTAACAACCTTGGTAGAAGCTATTGTGTTATATAGTAGAAAGTGATGTGTGAGAATAAACCCTGTGAAATGCTAAAATATCAGGAGAATGCTTATTTAGAAGTAGAACAAACCCCAACTGTTTGTAAAATTGCAAAGTAAAAGCAATAACACTTGCATGTCTGTCACAAGCAGGGAGTCCATTAAATCAAGGCTGAATTGTTGGTCAGTATGGACCTATTGCAATTTAATTACGGTACATCTTTACAGGTAATGTACTTGTGCTTGTCAGTGTGGGAGAGCCGAGAACACTGGATTTTCCTGTGTTTCCCCCATGCCTTTGTTTAGGCGTGAGCTAGACCAGAATTGTCTGCACCTCGGAAAAATGTAATTTGATGTCCTCGTGAATGACAGCAGTGGCCACACGGCAGGACAGAAATCATAACAACAAAGAGAGGCATAAAAATCAGGAGTTTCTTGAGATATAGAAGCTGTATTATGGGCCGTGGAGTGGAGTCAGTGGAGAAAGCTGTTGTTAGTTGGAAAACAAAAGAAAGGCAGCTGTGCTGTGGCAAGAATCAGGAGTGAGGTGATCATTTACTGCTTTCACTGTTGTTGCAGCCCCCAAACCACTTGGTTTTGCATGACACCACTTATGGAATGGAAGCTGTATTGAAGGCAATGGAGATGAGTCAGTTGAGAAAGTTGTTATTGTTTTTGGGAAACAGAGGAAAGGGAGCAGAGCTGTGGCCAGAATCAAGTGAGATCAGCTACAAGTGGCAGCACTTGTAGCTTAAAGGGTCTGTCCAGACAAACAAAATAAAATAAAACATGCTCAACCTTAGTCCCATACAGTTGTCCCATGCTACTCCATCAGTATTAATCTTACTGGGTCCAGGGGAGGAGTCCCGCAGTGTGCAGGCCCGTTCTCTGTTCACCACAATATAGGAGATACATGCCCTGTGGGGATCTACAGATCCGGGTTATTTTACTGCATACCATTTTTATTGTCTAGAAGCCGCATTCAGGTTGATTCAGTGCCATATTTTTTTTACCCGATTTAACATGTGATTTATTCCCTCAGTGCAGTTCAGCACCACATTTAGCTGTGAACCAAAATTGCAAAGCTAAATACGGTACTGAATTGCACTAAGGAAAAAATAACATTTTCTCTCAATAAAAACATAAGTGAAAAAATAAATACGGTGCTGACTCAACTCTATTTGTCTTATTAGGCTCGATTCAGAGAGACAAGAAAAACCTTCCGTTTTAGTGCCGATGTCGTATTATTTTCAAATGTTCCCCCTCTCGTATGAGTGTGCGAGCGATTCTATGCATGCATTGTAAACCTTCTGTAAAGTTTCCGTCCGCTCGTATGCCAGAGTACGAGTACGAGGATGTCATTTTCCATCGAGACTTTTCTGTTTCATTTTCTCAGGTAATAACGTAGGCTTTCGTTTTTGCCCTTTTCCCATCGTATCCTCACATGAATCCTTTACGTTTCCCGATAGATTCTGTTTCCCTTTTACAAAAAATAATCGTCCAGACGGAAATACTTACGATCTTGCGCCTGCGCACTACAAACTTAACTCATTAAAGTGCTAGCCTACATATTTGACACCTTCACTTCTACTACAATGTTTAGCTAAACCCCTTAGCGCTATCCTCCAGCTTCCCTTTTGGACCCTTAAAGCTCACCCAAACCCCTTTGCGCTATCCTCCAGCTTCCCTTTTGGACCCTTAAAGCTCACCCCAACCCCTTAGCGCTATCCTCCAGCTTCCCTTTTGGACCCTTAAAGCTCACCCCAACCCCTTAGCGCTATCCTCCATCTTCCCTTTTGGACCCTTAAAGCTCACCCCAACCCCTTAGCGCTATCCTCCATCTTCCCTTTTGGACCCTTAAAGCTCACCCCAACCCCTTAGCACTATCCTCCATCTTCCCTTTTGGACCCTTAAAGCTCACCCCAACCCCTTAGCGCTATCCTCCATCTTCCCTTTTGGACCCTTAAAGCTCACCCCAACCCCTTAGCGCTATCCTCCAGCTTCCCTTTTGGACCCTTACAACTTACCCAAACCACTTCGCGGTTATGTTCTTCTTCCATTTTAGGCCCCTAAAACTTACCCAAACCACTTCGCGGTTATGTTCTTCTTCAATTTTATGTCCCTAAAACTTACCCAAACCACTTCACGGTTATGTTCTTCTTCCATTTTATGTCCCTAAAGCTTACCCAAACCACTTCGCGGTTATGTTCTTCTTCCATTTTATGTCCCTAAAACTTACCCAAACCACTTCGCGGTTATGTTCTTCCATTTTAGGCCCCCAAAACTTACCCAAACCACTTCGCGGTTATGTTCTTCCATTTTAGGCCCCTAAAACTTACCCTTTTTTTTTAATTTTGGAGGCAAAACCAATAAAAATTTTAAAACATGTAAAACTTTATAAAATTTTAAACTATTTACATTATGAAAAACAGTGACAGGACCCAGAACACTATTCTTCTTCTGTTGTCCCCAACGAGTCAACCAGCTGCTGCATATCGGCCACCAACATAAGGACCCTTTGATTCATTTCTTCCACTCTTGCCCGTGTGGTCTCTGTATAAAATTGATACATAAACATTATTTTGAACTAAATACATGTTTCGCACCTGTGGATGGAATGTTTTTTATTTGTCAACCTAAATAAACACATATGTCAGTCTGCTAAGTCATTACTATAAGTAAGTGGGCAGAGGTCATTCTGGGAAGTCATTACTCTAAGGAAGTGGGCAGAGGTCATTCTGCTAATGACATTGACTCTGCCTTTAGGAATCTGGGTGATCATGTCACTTAACACATACTGCAAAGAATGACATTACAACTTACTTGGTTGGTGGCCGACGGATGCCTCGTTGGGGACAACCCTACGTCCTGAGCCCTGCCACTGTTGTGAAGTAGAGGCTGTTGAGACATGGCAAATAGGGTCACTTATTATGTCTTAGTCAACAGTAATCAAATGTCATTTTCAATTTGTGTGTCACATCACTCACCTTCTCCCTGTGCCTCCTGGGCGAGATCTGCTGCAGCCTGCGCATCTTCACCCGCTCCTGAAGCATCTAAAAAAACAGATTAAGGGAATCAGCTTGGGTGGAAATAGCATGTATATGTGTGTGCGGTTACATGAAGAGTCACATACCAGAGGCTCCCGCATGCGTCGCTGGGTACGACTGCCCTGCCCACACCGTGCCACCCCTCCTCTGTGGAAAGGTCCAGGGGCTGGTCTGAGGAACCAACAGAGGAGGGGCAGGACCGTCGCACTGGAGATCCACCACCTTCACTTCCAGCTGCAGATTCATGCAGCACTGGTCGGCCTGTGCGCCTCCGGGTGCGGCGGATTCGGTAATCCATTTCCAGCACTACAAAAAAATACAATTAGAAATCAATGTCTACCTTATGCATCAGTTACATCTAGCATGCAATCGCTATGTACTTACTAGGGAAATGGATTCCGAAAAAGCGCCGCACCCGGGGCATGTGCAGCCGTTTCAGGTCCGACCAATGCTGCATGATCTGTGTGTGAGTGAAGGTGGTGTCCGTCTCATGTTGTATTTTGGCAGTGATCTCCAGTGCGATGGTGCGCTTCTCAAAAGAGTTGGGCAGGTAGCCGTACCTGCGCTCCAGCATGGTCTGCAAAACACAAAATCAAGCTAGGTTTTAGTTTAAACAGCATACAAATATCTGTCAACAATCGATCATTTGACTAAATTACATTAACAGACACATTTGGAGCATAATACAATCCTTTAAGCTGGCATCAGTGTTGGTTCGCATGTGTGGGCCCTCACTTCGGTTGGGCACGGAGTTTGAGACGCTTTGTAAACAAACCCTTTCGTCGTGCCCTTCCTTAAGGGCTAGGCATGCAGTTAGATGGCAAAGACACTTACAAGCATGATGATCTCTTCTTGTTGGCGGGTGAAGATTGTGGGCGCCATCTTGCCTTTTGTCTGCAGCAGATAAGTAATGCCCTAGTGGTGTCCAGGTTCCGCACGGCCGAACGAACGGCCGTACGCACGCGTACGCGAGCGCGTAGGCGTCACAGTCTGCCAATCTTATTTAAAGGTCCCAGGACACACAGCTCATTCTCTTTCAGAGTCCATGCAAAATGCCTCCCAAAAAGCAAGCAGCGGCAAGCGGCAAAAAGGCACCCAAGCGCCAGGAGGCATCAGAAGGGCCCGCTCACAAATGCCCAAAGCAAAACTGCGGCAAAATACAATGCTCCGGCCAAGCAACCCACCACTACTCCCCAAAAAAAGGAGGCACTACCAAAAAGCAAGCCACAGGCCACCAAGCCTACCCCAAGGGAGGTGGTCAAACCTGGTAAGAGGGTGCGAAGCCCCAGCCCCCCGGACCAACATCCCCCCCCCAACTGCCACAAAGGCAGTGTTCCAAGGCCAAAAACACCACGACCGAAGCCCAAGCCAGCAAAGAAGCCCCAGACGAGAAAGAAGCCACAGCAGGGCCAGAAGCCCCAGACGAGAAAAAACCCACAGCAGGGCCCGAAGCCCCAGACGAGAAAGAAGGCACAGCAGGGCAAGAAGCCCAAGATGAGAAAGAAGCCACAGCAGGGCCAGAAGCCCCAGACGAGAAAGAAGGCACAGCAGGGCAAGAAGCCCAAGACGAAAAAGAAGCCACAGCAGGGTCAGAAGCCCAAGACGAAAAAGAAGCCACAGCAGGGCCAGAAGCCCAAGACGAAAAAGAAGCCACAGCAGGGCCAGAAGTCCCAGATGAGAAAGAAGCCACAGCAGGGCCAGAAGCCCCAGACGAAAAAGAAGCCACAGCAGGGGCAGAAGCCCTAAAAGGCAGACAATGCCAAGCTCCCCCTCCCCACCCACACGTGGCTACCAATCGACGGCCAAGAGTGGCCGAACCACCAGCTCTGGGTCACCCCAGCTAAGTACCTCCAAGGGCCATGCTCCTTCCAAGGGTCCACAGAGCCACAGAGCCCCAAGCACCAGTTCCAGCTCCTCCAGACCCTCTCTTCCTTGCCCACATTCCCCACCGGCACAGGTTGGCAGGCAATCACCCTATGCCACATCAACCCCTGCAACTTCTGTGGCCACCCAGCCACAAACACCCAGTCCCTTTCCCAGTCCAGTTCGATCAGCAGCCAGCCTCCAGTCCTTGATGTCTCCAACACACACCCAGGCCAGAATGTCACCCCATTTGCCTGCAAACAATGAGGAGCCACAACCAACACAAACAGGGCGCACATTGCGCAGAGGCCACTTGAGTGCCCGTTTTGTTGAGTCACAAACTCTGGCATTGGCTAGTGGTCTAACGTTATATTATGATGAGCTATATGGGAGCAAATCCAAATCAACAAGCAAGCAGTGCAAAGCGGAGATTTTGGCAGAACTCGCCAGACAAGTCAATGCAGTGGGGGACGAAATTAAAGATGTAGAACAGATTCAACGGAAAATATCGGACCTCAAATAGGCCGCACAGAAGAAAGAGAATTAAAGGCGGCAGTACAGGTACATATCTTATTTTTCGGTTTTTATTCTTCTTGTATAGACATCAGCGAGCTTATTTTTGGATACTATGTTTTGCAGCTTACAAACTGGCGGAGGATTCCCCACTAAATTGAAATTTACCCAGGCTGAGGAGATGGTGCTGGGCCTGCTACATCCTGTTGCGTTAGAGGGACACTTGGCACAACAGGACACGTACAACCCGCCAGTTTCAGCAGGTTAGTAATGTGTGAAAATGGACCAACCAGTCAAATTAGCCAGCAAAGCATATCTAAAAACATGCCCCTAGGGTGTGCCTTGTAGTGGAGTGATCAATTTGACCAGGGTGTGTCATGTGTGTCGACAGGTAATTTGCAAATTTGCAGTCCCATACATGACATTTATGAACACTTAGGAAGAGTAGTAAAGTATTGAGATTAGCAAAGGACTGCGTGCTATGTATTTCTATTCAACCACATGCAACACTTACATCTTTTTCTGTTGGCCACTTGGGTTTGAGCTGTGCTTGGGGCCCAACGGCTTAAGATGGGGTGATTGCAATGTTTTTATAGATACAATGGTAACCACCAGAATCATATTGTAACTGCTATTTGCCAGCTGAGTGTGTTCACTTAATGGCCTATAAGGGATGTTTATAAACACACACAACAGGCAGTACTTGCATGTTTGGTTGGCTTCACGTGACCAATGTGTCTGTACTTGTTTCATAATCCATTTTTAATATAATGGCATTCATAGTGAAGGTCAAGTTGCACCGTTGTGGGAGTGGCCATTCCAGCTTGGCCACATGTTTGATTTAAGCATATGTGTTATTAAACATCACCAATGCCTAGTTGTGTGTTTACATTGTTTGTTTTCAGCTAGTAGGGAATCCTCTGCCATTTAAACTATGCCATCTACTTCCGTGCTGCCTCAGACCCAGGATCCGATATCTACAGTAAGTGTTTTTTTATGATGTTGCGTATGCATGTGCCTTGCCATGTTTCTTTTGCCTGAATTACATATGTATTCCCCACACTGAACCTTTTTGATTTACATGTCCCAACAGAGCCACACACTGATGGAGGAAATCCAGGAGCTGGAGGAGGATGGAACCTTCCTTGGACCTTATGAAGATCTCCCCCTGGGCCAGAATCTGCAACTGTCCCAAAATGTTTCTCAGACAAATCCTCAGCAGCAGAGGGAAGCTGGCTGCATGCTGCCTGCACATCATGGGCAGCATGCAGAGACTGACCCTCCAGTCCCCAGTTTAAGATCTGCTGTTGAGGATTTGCAAAGCATACCTGTGGCTGTTGGGGGTCCTAGAGCAACATCATCTGCACGCCCCCCAACCCGGGGAATTGGGAGGCGTACTCAGCAACATCGCCCAGTTTCCCAGGGGAGGGGCGTGCAGATGATGGAGTCAGCATGGCACCATGAGAGGCGGCTATTTTGGCGCCAAAATCAACAAAACCACGAGAATATTATTGGCCAATTAGATAACCTCAATAATACCGTAAGTGCCATGCTGACTGAATTTAGGACCCATAACAGCCACATGGCCAACTTGACAACAGAATTCAGGTCCAGCATGGCTGAATTGCAAACTAACCAAAGAAACATTTTGGAACAGTTGCAGATTCTGAATTCCACACAGGCCCAGGTTAGGGCCCACCACCAAGGGCCACAACCTGGGTTCTATGGGCATCCCCCATATTAAGGTGTATTTGGCCTGAATCTGTTCTACATCTTTGCTCTACATCCCCACTGTATTGACTTGTCTGGTGAGCCCTACCAATCTAGCATTTTGGTATGGCTTTGCTTGTATGTTTTGGATTTGCGCCCATATAGCTCATTAGAGTCCTGAGGTAGGCCACTAGCCAATGCCAGAGGACAAGCCTCACTGAAGCGGCCACTCAAGCTGTTGCGCTGCAGCCTTGCCCATAATTACATTGGTTGTGGATCCTCCTGTTTGTAGGCATGATTGTGTGACATTCTGGCCTGGAAAACTACTACCTTGGACCCTGGCTGATATTTTACTGTACTTGGATTGGGACTGGGTGTTCTTGTTTGGGTGGGCCACTGAGTAACAGGTGTAGATGTGGCATGCATATGTCTGCTTTCAACCTGTGCCTGTGGCAAATGTGGCCAAGGCAATTGCTATGTGGCCATGTATTACCCATAACTATGTGAGTGACCATCAACTACAATTGTTATGTTTCAAAATTTATACCTTAAAAAATTAAACCAACGTGTTTATGACTAAGTTACTGTCTTTCGGTTTTTGGATAATAAATATGACTTAAAGTAGCCCCACAAACAAACAAAAATATTCAAAAAAGAGTCTAAATACATAGTTGATGTTTTTGGAAATTAATTCAATACTGTTTTGTTATTACTAAAACACAAAGCAAAAAACAAATGGCACAAAGCAATAATAACAAACAATGTAAAAAAAAAGCAAAAAAAAGGAGAAAACAATTAAGCAAAATGTGTTGCTATTAGATTAGCACGGACGGCTTGGCCAGACGCACTGTGCTGCCCAACATAGGCGTCCTCTGGCTCATCGGCGGGTGGAGAGGGTGGCAAATCCATATACCGGGGGACCCGCTGCAAGATAGCAAAATTATGCAGCGCAGCACAGGCCATGATGAAATCTATGACCTTTTTTGGGTCATAATGAAGGGATCCCCCGGTATGGTCCAAACATCTCTCGTCTTCAAGAGCCCAAAGGCCCTCTCCACCACTGCCCTGGTTTTGCGGTGCGCCCTATTATAGGCCTCTTGGGCGGCATTCTGTGGGCGTAGTACAGGCGTCAACAGCCACGGGAGGAGTGGATATCCAGAATCTCCTTGAAAAATTAAAGGAAAAAAAAAACAATTACTGCATACATTACAGCCAAAATAGGCACAAACTAGCTGAAGTAGAGGCTAGGTGACATTGTCCCCAAAAATGAGCATACATATTGCACAGGGCAAATCGCCAAAGAAACATATCTAATAGATGGGGGCCAAAATTAGAGAACCAATATTGCGGATGCTGGCCAATCAGCCAGACTGTTAAGAGCTATTGGTTTAGGTCTGTGCTGCTCAGCAATCTTGGATGGGTTAAGTTTGCATGACCCATTATCTTCTTTGTCTGAGTACAAAACAGGTCTAAGCCAGACCCAGCACTTTATCCCGCTCTCCTCTACTCAGTAAGTGTAATGCATCTAAGCAAAGATGGTGCACACCCTATGATAAAGTCAAAAACAGAATTACAGAAAAGTGTGGGGAAGACTGATTACTAATTTGGCTCAAATTACTCTTTAGAGTTTTAACAATGCAGGACAAACATTTGGCCAGCCTTTGTTGTTTTGCTAATGTCACATGTTACCAAGGTGAGGAAAAAGGCATAGTTTAAGAAAGTGGAACCAAACAAAAAACATAGCCAGACCTAGAAAAGAAAATGATGTTATTGGACTCAACTTACCAAGGAGCCATGCACCGGAAAATTCCCCAGACTCAAACCGACGGAACAATCCTGATCTTCTAAGGATTTAGGCATCATGGGATGAGCCTGGGTAGCCGACGAGGACGCTAAGGAACCGCATGTCCTGGCCCACCACTGGTTGCACATTCAGTGAGTGGCCCATTTTGCGGTTCCTGCAACCAAATATAAAATAATTACACAAAGCAAAGGTAACCGACTAAAACAATAACTCCTACAACAAATTAAGATTCAAATTCAACAATCTAAATATAATTCACAAAGGACATAAGTCTAAAAAAATATAGCAATTATATGGATGTGTGGGAAAATAAATGTTTACATGCTAAGGACTAATTAAGGTCAGCATAAAAATGCATCTATAAGGCATACATGTAAAATATTGATTCAGGTATGCATTGCTATACAGTTTATGGCCTTGGCCATGCTGATACATGCAATGCCTTGGAGCTAAAGGCGCGCAGACTCCTCCACATAGCCGCAAAACATGTTCAACAATAGCAATCCGAGCCCTCAAAGGTCCCATAAGTGGATCGGAAATGAAACGGATTTATAGGGTGGTGGTCCGTCGGAAATCAGCTCTCTGAATCAGACGTAAGCCCATCCCAACAACGGAAGTTATTTGAACGAACAAAAAATGTCCGATTTTGCTTGAAAAAAGATCCGAACTAACGGAAATGTTCCGATTTGCTTCCGTTCATCGAAAGCGCATATACACATTTTCCCGAACGTTCGTACGAATGAAAAATGAACAAAAAAAAGCAAAAAAATGACAAACACCCACCAAAACTTTCACAGACAGCTATGGAAGTCCAGACGAATGTGTCTCTGAATCGAGCCTATTGTTCCACTTCAAGTGGCCAAATCTAAGCAGAGGAAACCCGAGTAATTTACTGCAGGAAAGTTGTAATCTTAAAACTGTATATATTCTTATATGTATATGCAGATGTTGGCAGAGATGAGACAAGAAGAGGGCAGGGGTGAGGTTGGAAAAGGTATAGGTATAGCAGAGGTTGGCAGAGAGGGAGGTGAGCAGAGGTGAAGTCGAGAAAGGAATAGGTAAGGTGTAAATAAGTGTACAGGGGAAAGGTGGGGAAAGGTGAGGTGGACTGAGGTGAGGTAAAAGTCAAAGGAAGATGAGTTTATGTGAAGTGGTAAGCAGTGAGCAGTGATAAGGTGATAAGAAGTGGTCAGAGGTGAGGTGAACTGAGGTGAGACAGGAAGAGGTGAGGAAGCAGCAGGTGGGAAATGGTGATGAGGGCCAAGGTGAGGTGGGAAGTGGTGAGGCAAAAGGAGGTTAGATGAGTTGAGGTTAGGCAGGCAGATGTAAGTGGAGGTAAGGTGGGCAGAGGTGAGTGAAACTACCATTCACTTTCATTGTCTACCAGGTGTAAATTTTGGCTCTGAATCAGCCCCAAGGTAGACAATAAAAGTGAGAGGAGTGAGAGTTTTCACCTGGCTCTGAATCGATCCCTTCTGTACTTCAAGTAATGTCACAGCAAATGATTTGTAAATGTAAACAAAAATATTAATTACACATTAAAAATTATATATATTTTAAACTGGAATGTCTTAGTGCCATTTACCTTACCTGACTATATTACTTCAGTTAGCATCACACAAAGTAATGCCCATAAATAATTTGCCTTTAGTGACACTTACGTGTCATTCAATGTAAAATAATCAGCATTCCGAGCCTTGAATGGAGACTTTCATTTGTGTGTGTGTTTTTTTCTCTTGTTCCAGTCTTCTTTCCTTTCATATAGGACATCACTTGTGTGATTTCCACCTCTGTGTGGCATGGCTGAGTGCTCTCACTTGATAGGAAAGCAATGTGTGATGCCTCGTGAGGTAATATAGTCAGAGAAGCTGAAGAGACTTCCTCAGTTTTATAATTAACCTTCTAACAGTGCAAGAGATCAGGAGATAAGTGCAGAGGAGTGAGACATAGAAAGCAGTTTCTTCAATTGTTTTCTCTCTGCACAAAAGAGAAGGCAATGACTCCTTAGAATTACAATGGTGACTGCAATGCGAGGAAGGCCAGTGCAGCGCCTGCAGGCCCACACCTAGCAGCTCTGGCATAAAATTATATCTCTAGTCAGTTAATGCTCTACTAACATTCAGTTGTGGAAATCTTATTTTTATCTGTACCTTTTTTTCTGCCTCTTTTAATATTTGAGATTTTTTTCTCCAAGCAAAAAGCTTAGATTCAAATGCACTTGAAATAAAATAAAATGGTGTGAGGAGCAAGGGGGTCCTCGGACCTGAGGTGGGTGACACTAGAATAGGTGTGGGTAAGAGGTGCACTTACTCTTTGTAGGTCTCATGGGTGATGTCCAGAAACTTCAGCTGAAGTACCTTTATACACCTTTATTACACTTTTCTTCACTTTACAACATGCCAGCTGATCTCATTATAATTGTATCACAACTCCACAGAATCCCTCAGCACTTTAGCTCCATTTTGGGGCATCGGGCACTGCTGGACTTACTCCTTTAATTGAAGGCATTTAGGTCCTTATTCAAGCCTGACTTCCCCTCTAGGCTGCTCCAGGATCTTCCCTTGTCTCTCTCTTGATTTCTTGCTGCCATTAGCTCTCTCTCATTCAGATGGGCCCGTCATGGGAGCTTGCCCACGGGAGCGTGTCCACTCCACATGGAAACCAGGGGATGTGGCTACTGCCACTGCCTATGCCAATGCCCAGTCCAAAACAACTGATTTATGCCGTGCTTTAGTAGGCACGGCATAAAATGCTGAATGGAAGACAGGCATGAGCAATGGAACAGCGGAAAGGTGAGTTGAGTGGGCGATCTGGGGGGTTTCACACACTGGGGCATTCCCAAATCAGGATACCCCAGGGACAAGAACCAATCATCAGGATCCTGATTTGGTCGATATTGAATAAAAATACTCTGTATTGCTGAAATAGACAACTTTCAGGCATATTATGACTGTTTGATTTTTTGTGCATTAAATATGGCTTTACACAGTTGCCCAATTTTCTCTTTCCAAGCAATACATGAAAGAAAATAGCAAAAATAAAAGGAAGAATAAACTTTTAGGGTTCACTAGAGAAGTCAGCAGTATAGTAAAAGAAAAGGAGTCTGCCTATAAAAATATAAAGAAAGTGGAAGTGTAGCTAACAGAAAGGCATATAAAGTTAAACAGAGGAAAGCAAAACTGAATATAAATGCTAAAATAATAAAATGTGTACACAGAGCTTCCTGGTTTACCCATGGATTGTCCCAAAGTGCATGTGCAAGCACTCCCTCCTCAGGTCACCTCAAATTCGATCTCTCTTGCATCCGTGGATAGTTGCTTCAGATCCCAGTGGTATATATAATCACTCCTCCAATCAATCCGGAGGAAACACCATGTATGTTCAAGAGTGCGGTGTCACGCCAGGGAATGCAACATGGAATAAAAGAATACACATCTAGTGTGATACTGTCAAACACACACTATTTAATAAAGGAAAGCACTGCACTCACATGTGTATAAAATACAAGACGCTTTAAAAACGGAGGGTGGCTCTCACCAACTCCCCGCAAATCAGATCTGGCCAGATCAATCAATCCAATCCAATCAGTACATAGATGCCGCATCTATGTACTGATTGGATTGGATTGATTGATCTGGCCAGATCTGATTTGCGGGGAGATGTCTTAGCTGAGCTGGCACATCTAAAGGTATGAAAGGAAATAGGTCCAGATGGAATCCACCCCAGGTTTCTATAGGAACTCAGATTGGTAGAAGGACTTAAACTTAAAACTTATCAGGAAAGACTTACATAACTTAATTTGTACAGTCTGGAGGAAAGAAAGGAGAGAGGGGCTGATTGAGACCTTTAAATATGTGAAAGGAGGGTTCAGGAGGGAAGTGTTTTTAAGAAGGAACTTAATGGTAGAACAAGGGGGCCCAACCTGAAGCTAGTCAGAGGAAAGTTCAGGAGCAATGTTAGAAAATTTTATTTTACATAAAGAGTAGTAGATGCTTGGAACAAACTTCCATCAGAGGTAGTTGAAAAATCAAAGTGAATTTAAACATGCCTGGGATAAGCACACATCCATCCTAAGATAAATAGTACATACAGTATACACATAAGGGCAGACTAGATGGACCGTATGGTTTCCTTCTGGTGGCAACCTTCTATGTTTCTATAGATTTGTGATTGTGGCCCTTCTAACTGACTTACAAAACCAACTAATGAGGTTCAAGATGATTGGAGAATGACCAATGACTCTGTACCACGTAATGAGCTCATAGATATGTTATTGAAGTTATAAATCAATCCCTGGATAGTTCAGTGGATTTCCATCTGGCTGAAGGATAGGTATCAGTGTGTGGTTGTTAATGGTGTACAATCGGAAGAAAGGTGAGTTACAAGTGGAATACCCCAAGGCTCTGTCCTTGGCCCCATTCTTTTTAAAAAGTTTGTAAGTGCCACAGGAGAAGATTTGGTAGGTAACGTAAATAGTGTGGATATTCCTGGAGGTGTCTGCAATATGGAAAATGATATACATGGTCAAAACAGTAGAAACTGGAGTTTAATGTCTCTAAATGTAAAATAATGCACTTGGGTAGAAGGAATACTTGCTCTGAGTATCATATGGGCAGTACTGTGACTTCAGAAGAGAGAGATTTGGGGATACTGATTACTGAAAGCTGCAAGATGAGTAGACAGTGTAGCCAGGCAAAGCAAGCAGGATGCTCGGCTGCATAGCTCGAGGCATCACCAGTAGGAAGAGGGAGGTTGTGATGCCGCTGTATAGAGCCCTGGTGAGACCACAACTAGAATACTGTGTGCAGTTCCAGAGACCTTACCTGCAAAAAGACACTGTTCAAATAGAACGGGTCCAAAGGTGGGCAATTAAAATGGTAGAAGGACTTACACTTAAAACAGGAGAGACTTAAAGAACTTAATTTGTACAGTCTGGAGTAAAGATGGGAGAGGGGGACATGATTGAGACCTTTAAATATGTGAAAGGGGGGTTCAGGAGGGAAGTGTTTTTAGGAAGAAACTTAATAATAGAACAAGTCGGCACAAACTGAAGCTAGTCGGATGAAAGAACAGGAGCAACGTTCGAAAATATTATTTTACAGAAATAGTAGTAGATGCTTGGAACAAACTTTCAGCAGAGGTAGTTGAAAAATTGTCAGTAAGTGAAACTAAACATGCCTGGGATAAGCACGCATCTACCTTTCATGATAAATATACAATATTGCGTCTTTATCTATTACCTGTATAATTTAGCCACTATTTTTTCCATCCTGCAACTAGAGCTTCCTGCTTCACAAAATGTTATTCTCAAGTGTAACACACCTTAGCAATTCTTTATTCGTAATTGTGTCCTTCTCCTTCTGAAAAGGTATATGACTTTACCTGATGCTGCCTACCTAGTCATTCCTAATCCCCTTTGTTATAAATCAATTAAGGCTCATTAAGGTTGTGTGCCGGGCTTTGGTAGCTTCCTAATAATAATTATCATTCTTACTGATTAAAGTTGTATTTGTGCCAGATGGAGCCTCCTCCACACCCTCCACCCAGTCCTTCTCCTACCCTATCCTGTTAGACACAAATGCTTTTCCATTATATTGCCATAATGAGTTTATGATTGAAATAAACAGATGGTCTGTTGACAGAGAAAAACTCTGTACGATGGATTTAAAACCTGATTTAGCTTCATTGTACTGTGCTTTTTTACAGTATTATTTTTTCATTATTATTTACTGGTAACATTTAATGCATTGTGGGCTTTTCCATGCTATACCTTTGGTTGCTGTTGCTGTGCTTTACATGACAATATACTGCATGCCCCAAACTGCAAAAATGTGTACAGGGCCATTATAAATTATGGCCAAGACATTTAACACAGGCTTTACTCTACCACACGGACTACGGTGTGTATGGACCCTTAGCCTGTGTGATGATGGCAATTTTCATCAACTCTATGGTAAATGTATCCATTGTCATTACAAAATAACTGGGAAATGAGTTTCCTGACTCCAGTCTTTACTCCTAATGACAAAAGCATTGTTGAAAGTTTTTTTTTATGGTTAAGTTAAGCATTACTATGCAAAGATGATAATTTGATAAATGAACGCTCCTTGATCGATGTTTAACGTTTCTTAGTCCCTAAATAAGCTCATGCTAACTTCCTTAAACCTTTCCCCATTGCCAGCACTTTATGTGTAAGCAACCTTTTTTTCCCTTGGTTAGTAGTGACATCTAGTGTCCAAAGCAAGCATTTACAACTAAATAACTCACATTACTGATTGAAAACCATACTGAGATAGAGGAAAAATAACCACCCTCTTCATTCTTCCCCATCTAGACATTATAGTCCCCTGGCCTGGAACCATATCTCGACTACTGATTTAACCTTGTCCATTTTATATTTAACAACAATAGAAAGCAATAGCTGCTTAAAACTTTTCCAATAACATTCCAATAACATATGGTTGAAGAGCCTTGAATACTGTTCTAGCTAAAAATATTAAAACATAAACTTTAAATAGAAATACAAGATTGTATTTATCCTGACTAGCTATATCCATTGTGTAACAACAAACATAGAGCTGAGAAATAAAATAGTTCAATATTTGTATAAAATATTATATATTATATTATATTAATATAAAATATTCAAAATAATAATAGGACAACTGGTGGTAGCCCGGGACCCAGTTAGCACAATTTAAATAGCACGAATAATCTTTAGTCAAAAGACATTTTAAAGGGCAAAATATTTGAACACAGGTACGTGTTCTTTGCTGCCTGATGAAGTCCAAAGTTCAATGTTCAGACAGCTTGTGAAGCAAGAGGGGTCACTTCAAAGGAAGGCACTGAGAAGGCAGGGACCTTCTGCATCTGCAGAATTTAAGAGCATGGATCCCAGGCAAAAACATATAAAAAAATTATACATAATCCCTCTCACCATTGTTTCAGTCACTGACAACGCAATATACAACAGTTCCTTTTGGCGTTGCTCCCGCTTCAACATCTCGAGGTGCCCACTTCTGTTCTCTAGCAAAAAGAATAAAATGCAATTTGTGAGGTCAGTGACCATAAATGCGGCAGCCACAGTTGCTTTTGTGGCAGCAGCACCAGCCCCCTCAACTTCTGTGCCCACCAAAACTCTGGTATCCCTCCAGCTGTGAGAAACTTCTTTAGAAAACCCTATTCCACCTCCATCATGGATCTTTCTCAATGTTAGACAGCAAGCTGTTACTAGAAGTGGAAGCAGAAGAAGGTTCCGAGAGGAGCAATCAGTCTCACCTTCAAGACATTCACAAGGATACGCCCCTACCTTTTTGGCAGGAATCTTTTGGCAAAGAAATGGAAGCACAGGTAGATTTTGTTATAGCAGCAGATATACCTGCAATGTTGAGCTGTGGTAAATAGTAAAATCAGTAAAAGTTTTGTACTGAAATGTAGTTTTGGTAATGCAACGGTTTAGGTTTTACCTTATTCAAGTTTTCTGGCTGCACGGTGTTGCTGTGCTGTCCCTTTAAAAACTGACTCCACAGGGAAACCCTCTTCCCCTAAATATATTCACAACCAAGGGAGTGCGGGATCTTAAATACTGGACAAGTCTGTTTCTTGGGGAAGGTCTGGATGACCTATCCCTGAGACCCCCATATACTTTTAGCCACACATTTTGACCGGCGAAGTGCGGCGAAGACACAGCAAAATGGCACCAAAAAGTTGGTTGTTCCTTGCATTTGCCAGCTCTAAATAGCTTAGATCGCCATGTTATTCCACACTCCCAGCACACATTGCATACCTGGTCAGGCGTAAACTAGCATACAGATGCAAGTTCAGTAAATTACCCCCTTAATCTGTAAGTTCACGTTCAATTACATTTTTGAAAGTGTAGATTTTGTGGCAAAACCATGTCCTCAAGGTGCTGAGCTCATCTAGGATATTTTTTAAATGTTTTCTTATGTATGTTTTTTCATATTTTACCAAATGTGTGTGAGTTTTTTATGTTGGCAAATGTGTGTTTTACGGAAGCAACAATCTGTTGCTATTGGCAAATGTATACCAAGATCTAAAGAGAATGAGCCCTGTATGCACAGAATACTGCTGCTTTGGCAACTGCTGAGGAGAGGGAGCTTACTCACACTTGCACGCACCAAGAAGTAATGCTCTGTATTATATATATAAAGACACTTTCTTGGGACTGAACACCACTTTAAAATTCTTGATACTAAACGGTATATGATAAGGGACAACTAGACACCAATGCACGTGATAGACCTCGTCATTTTTCCTTCCCCTCTGAACCTGGCTTTAGAAGACTGAACATGTTTAATTTATATATTCACAGGAAGGATACGCTTCTGGAAAGTTTTTGGCCTCATACCATTCACATTTGACATTGTCCTGACCTTAAGCAATTACATTTTTAGAAAAATCCATGTGAAATTTGGAAAACTGTCAGTGCTACGTGCAGGGTGACAGAAGTCATTGGGGGTGATCCAAAAGATTGACCTGGTAGTGCCTTGTCAATTTATATAGGATACCAGCATCCTATGGGTTATACGGGGGCAAAATGGCAATAGGGAGCAAAAGGAGAATTCTTAACTGACCTTACTGCTTTGGAGCCGAATCGTCTGGTACCTCCCTCAGCCACTTTATAAGAATAACACAATCATCTTTTAAACTCCCCTCTCCAAGAGTCCATACCTTGGTCCCAGAATCTGAAAGGGCAGTAAACTTAACTCATTCCTCGATTCCAGGCCAAAGGACCAAAACACAGGTTGAGGGGCTGGATCAGGGTCATCCCTTGATCCGATGGCAAAGGACCAAAACACAGGAAAGCATTTGGTCCACTTAAATATGGGACACTCCATACAATTATGGAACTGTAAATGTAACCTTTTACCTTTTCTGTTAATAGGTTTATACTTGCAGATGGATTGGGCTGTGAAAGACTTTTCCCTTTTACATAGACATTATCTCTTTTTATAGCAGATATCTATTTGTACAGTAATGTGATATACTTCTGCATATTAACTGCTATGTTTCACTTTAAATGTATTCTATTATTTATATTTATCTTTATTTATTAGGCCCAAAATGTCCAAAAGCATGCCCTGACTACTGCTGGGGACCAACAGAGAGCCAATGCCAAAGATGTAAGTAGTATTGTAATGAACTGCAAACCAGGGGTTTATTTAGTTTGTATCAGGCTACATGTTAAGCTCAGCTCAGGAAAAATGTATTTTTTGGATAAAATAGAGAAAGCGTTTGAGCTACTTTAATGCCCTTGATGATGGAAAAAATGTCTTACAGCCTCCTTTTAGTTATTAAGCTAAATGCTTATTTTGAACAATTTTTCTCACCTGTTAATGACCCATACATGTTGCTAGTTTGGTAAGTTGTTATGAATTTCTCCTATTCCTATATTAACAATACTGCTGTGGCTAAATGATTGCAAGTTAGAGCCATTCTACCTCCTCACCATCTCCCCATAACAGACCCCACATTACAGGCAGTGTGCTGGCATCCCAGTTACAGGCAGTGTGAGAGCATCCCAAATACAGGCAGTGTGTGGGCATCCCAATTACAGGCAGTGTGAGGGCATCCCAATTACAGGCAGTGTGCAGCATGTCCCAAAAACAAGCAAAGAAAATGTACATTTCCCGATGTTCCTGGCGCTGCCCATCGCCTCCATAGCCACCCTCCTGCCGCTGCCCGACAAAGGTTCGGAGCAAGCCGGTTCTGCCCCCCGGGTGTGGCGTGACCTGTGACTCTTGCCAGTGTCCAATGGGCATGAGTCACAGGGCAGCCCCACTTTGGGGCCGGGCAAGCTTGCTCTGAACTTGCAGCGGCTATGGAGGTGGCAGGCAGTAGGCGAGCCAGGGAATGTACTTTTTTTTTTTTTACATTCACCCGATAAGACGCACTTACACCCCCCCCCCCCCCCCACACTTTTGGGGAAAAATAAGGGACTAAAAATACAGTAATTTCTCTAGAGGTGTGATGGCACCACTTTTTTGTCTACAGACTATAGCTGGTTTGGATAGTGGCCTGTGTTGCTCTGGTTCTGTAAACTATAGGATTTGTCCAGCCTTCTGAACTATTGCATTATTGTATTATTGTATTGTTCCACTTAAAGGGGTCACATTAAAATCTAATCTGCAAGACGCAAGCTGATTACTATAGAAAAACTGTCACCTTAAAGTCCCTGTCCAGGCATGTGCTAATTTTCTTGCCCCTTATACCCCCTGTGAACATTGTAAAATGAGCCTTGTCAAAGAGGTAATGTAAAGTTCCCAGTACAATGCTCTGAGAATCAGAAGACTAGACTTGCTCTTCTGCCACTCATGGTGACAGAAATGCTCCCCAGGCCTAGAAACAGTCCTGGGCAGCACCCAGCATTCCATCTCATTAAAGTTGACCAAAACCCACCCTAGTGTCTATGAGACTCCAAGGCAGGCATACTCTGATTTGCTCGGTTTAGACAAGCTCCTGGACGAAGGGGCTTGAGCGGATCCGAGCATGCTGATTGGACGAGTGGCCTCGCAGGTGGAAGAGGTACGTTTGCTCAGGTGACCTGGGTGGTTTCACACAGCGAGGCACCCCGATCGGGGCAAGGACCAAAACCCAGGATAGTCAGGATCCTAGGTTTTGGTCTACTTTAAAGAGCAATGTCAGGCCTTTTCTGATATTCCTCTCTAAACACCCCTCCCTCACTGCCTTTTGGATGTCGATGTTATCTAAAACGCATTTAATGGTAATGTATGGGGTCGTCTGTGGCGAGTGCCATTGCAGCCTATGCAGTGATGCTGCGCATGCATGAGATCTGAGCAGCGGCGCAGTGCATGATGGGACGGCAAGATGGTGCTGCCCGACGCAGACGGCACGGGACCGAGGGATGTCGGAACGAGATGCAGCCGGACAGGTAAGTTTAAACTTGTAAATTTACCGGTGGGGCAAGCAAGCCAGGTTTGGGGAGTTTTTATTAACTCCCCAATATCTGAAATGTTCCTGTTTAAGTAGTTGGACCAAAGATGCCCGGTTTACCAGTTTACTATCATGAGCTACCTTTACCTCTTTTCCTTGGGTGGCTCTGGTCCATTGGCACTGGCTACTACTGCTTAGATTGGGGGACTTTTAATGGGATTGCTTTTCTTAAAGGTTTACATCTTCTTTAGTTGATGGTTTCAATTTTCAAATTTAAACTGCTTGAAGTTTCATTTAGTGATGTTATACACCATGGTTTTATTAGCAGTAAACCTTGCAACACTGAATTGAATCTCTGCTGCTGCACACTGGAATTAGGGTAAATAATACAATAGAGAATGATGCTTCTCCTGTCTGGGATTCCTTCAGAATACTGAACAAGCAGCACCTGCTAGATCATTTGTGAGCATTGCCCCGAGAATTCAGTCTGTATAGTTAATACTAAATTAGAGTAGGAAAAATAACTAGCTATATTTTGGTGCAAGAAAATAGCTGAAACAGCATCCCAAATCAATCAGGTTCGCCCAGGCACTTTCACGGCACGCAACACCTTTAATTAAAATCTGTGTATTGTGCTAATAACTTTGCATGTTTATAAGTCTCCCGTATTGATTTAATTTGTCCACTAGGGTTTCGCTTGCAGGAACCGTGTAATGTCTGGACATTGTGCAAAATGAACTGAAACATTTCAGTGAATATTGGGCTGATTCCCCCAGGCTCATCTATGCAGAACTGGAGATTTTATTGTAGCACCATTCTGAAACATGCTGTGGAGCATCTCAAGACTAATTCGGGGCTAATTTAGATTCAGGATGGGATGCAACGTTTGATTATGATTAGGAAGCTAGTTTATTTGCCCTTAAAAAGCTTGGATAATGCTACATACAAAATAAAAGATAAAAAGATAAATCAGTTTACCTAGAAAAAACACTATACAGTGTAATGTACACGAAAGGTAGGTTACAATTCTACTAGGTTGTACAATGAAAATATGTTGAAAAGTCCTGGGTATATATTGAAACGGAGTGTAGGTAACTGTGATAGCTATACAACAATACCTATAACATACAGTATATCCTCTAAGTCATACAAAACAGGTTGTACAAAATGTTACGTTTTGATGCTTAACTTCCTGAATCATTGGCACTGAACGCCACGGAATGCGTGGGCACAATAGCTGTGCATGTGAGGACCCATTGGCCATTTGAGGATCTTCACTTTCATCTGTTTATTTTTACTTGTCATTATATTGGTTCCTTGGATTATTAAAAATGGATCCTAGACCAGCACTCCCAGACACGCTCCCAAAAGCCCATGCGTGCACTCCCAAAGCTCATGTGCACACTCCCAAATGTACATCTGTGCACTCCCAAACGTACATGCGTGCACGCACACACTCCTAAAGCGCATGCCCACACTCCTAAAGAGCATCCACGCACACCCAAAGCACATGGCCCACACCCCCAAAGGGGGCACACTCCCAAAGTGCCAGGGGAAAGAGAAGGGGGTGGGATGGCAGGCACCGCTCTCTCCCTGCATTGGCAGGGAAAGAGGAGGCGTGGGGTGGCGGCAATTCTCTCTCCCGGCATCGGCTTAGGGAGAGAGGAGGAAGTGGTGTAATGTTTCTTTTACCCCCGCGGCATGAGGCAGTGGTGGTGGAGGAACGGGCCGCGCTCACAGTGATGCAGCTCTCCCTGCTGCTGGTTGGCAGGGAGGGTAGCTGCACGATATCGGAAGCAGCATGTTCTTTCTCCCCCCGACACTGTGTGAGAGATGGGAGGGAAAAGACACATGTCCCCGGTGTCCGCTGACATCCCCGCCAAGTGATGGGGTTCTCTTGTTGCCGTAAAAGGATCCCAGATGAGGTGAGTACCTGGGTGGTGCAACTCGTTCTTTTACTGGTGCAATGCACAGCAGGACAACCAGACCAAGGTTGCCACACTGCTGTATATTAAAGAGAGACTCTAGTTTTTACCTCTTGTGACCATAGTTCCCCTTTAGAACTACAGAGGCAAAGCCTCTGTGGAATCTCCCCCATGTCACCCTTATGTCACTGTAGGGGAGTGGGGAAGGGGGACATAAAATTGTATGTCATATTACAAAGAGGGCTTAGACCCAGTGATGGACACAGGAGGATGAAGACACAGAGGGGTGATTAGTGTTAAGGTTTATGTGATAAATGTTTTCATTTAAACTTGTGGACAGGAACCACTATACAAGTTCAAAAGGTAGGGGGCCAGAGTCACTGTATATGGCATAGTGAGAGACTATGGCTGGGGGGTCCAAACCAGATAGGCTCTGCTCCAGCTCATCACTAGGACGTTTTACCTTGAAAGACTTGAGCTTTTGTGAAAGGTTGATTCTTATGCTGCCCTGGATACCAAACAGCTTTGTGCAATACACAAATATAATCAATATGTGCAGAAACTGGTATTTAAAGAAGAACATGAGACCTTTTCTTGGTATCCTGCTCGGGTCGCTTCATTCTTGACAATTGGGTATTCCGCCACAAAGTGGCGCAGTTGACTGCAAGACGAAACTTGTGGCTCCTCCCGGCTCATATAAAGGCAGCTGTATCCCAAATAATCCTCCAGATTTCTCTTGCAGTCTGGCTGCGAAGATGGATCTTTTCTCTCTCTCCGTGGATATCGCAGACAAGCGGGGCATCCCAAGCCCGTCGCCGCTGCATCCCTATTCCCACCTGTTCTCAATGGACCCTTCTGCCTCCCAGCCTTGGCTGCTGATCATGTGATAGGGTAGGGGTAGGGGAACGCCAAGGGTCAGGCGTTCGGCAGAGCTTTGCTCTTGGCCGCAGACCCTGTCACAAAGGGTAGCCGGCCATAGGCTATGGTGGGGGGGGGGGGGGGGAGGAACCACCTGGGGACCCTTTCTTATTGCTATGTCTCCCACAGCTTTATTAGTTTTTGTGTGTGATTGTGCACTGTACCTTTTTCACTCATACTCACCTCTCCTCCTCTTCTCTCCCCTCTCCCTGCGTCCAGGCTGTGAGGGGGGGGGGGGTGGACTTCGGCCTGGGGCAACGTGTTGGTGGCGGTGCTGGGGCCTGCTTAGCGCCGCTGCGCGCTCCGGCACTCTTGTCTTGGGGCAGGGAGGACCATGCCTCTCCTGCCTGTCTTTTTGCGGTCCGGGCGCCATTTTGCTCTTCCTGCTGCTGCGAGTTCGGCTGCTCCCAGCTTCTGTGCAGTGGCAAGTACTGATCTGCTGCAGTCCGTGAGTCATTTTTGATATATCTTGATTTTATTGCCCTTTATTGCTATTTTTTCTGTGTGCATGTGCTGTGGGATGCTTATATTTTTTTCATTCTATGTTTCCAGACGGGTCCCCATTTATTAGGTGGTTCCACCCGGTCTCTGCTAGCCCCCCCCCTCTCCTGCCCTGTGCCTAAAGGGTTCAGAGGGCCTAAATTGGGATTGGTGCGGTTCTGGACCGTTAGTGCCTTGTGACCTGATTTCTTTCACCATAATTACCATAATGGAGGCTTCTGGGGATAGCGTGCTTGGGGCCCCCTCGGGACTGCATCTAGCCCCCAGTGAGGGGGAAGCCAGCAGGGGTTCCCAGTCGGACTTGGCACTCAGAGTGGGCAGTATAGAGCGTCAGTTGTCGCGTTTGGCCGCTGGCAAGGCCACACGTAAGAAGCGGCATTTGAAGCCGGCTTATGCCATTTTTGATGATGATGACTATGAGGCCTTCGGTGTCCGAGACTCAATGGGGGAGGGTGAGTTATTTCATGATTCTGACTTCTCTGGGGACCGACAGGGGAGAGCCTTGACAGTGGCCCCGGGTCATCCTCTGATGTGGACGGCTGGCTTCCCGATGACACAGAGAAGCTGTTGTCTGCGTTTTTTGAGGCCTTGCACATTGTACCCCCAAAGGGGGCCAAAAAGAAGCAGGGGGACCTTTTTCGGCCTGAGAGACAGCGTCTGGTCTTTCCAGAGCAGGGTCACTTATCTAAAATGATTTTTAGGGAATGGGAGAAGCCTAATAAATTGCCTAGGGGTCTGGACAGGCGGTATTTAATTCGCCTTTGGTCCCGTCCCCCTGAGGTAGATGCCCCCATTTTGGGTCTCTCTAATACTACGGTTTTGCCATCCCCTGACACTTGCGCAATCATGCTGACAGGCGCATGGATCAGCTGGCATGTCACGCTTTCACAAAAAGGTGAGACGTCTTTTGGATATCGCCAGATCTCACAAGCGGGCCGAGGAGTTTAAGGATCTCCTAGTTTGTGCGGAGTTCATTGCTTTTGTTATTTCTACCATGGATTATACCGTCCGGCTTGGTGGCAGGGCTTTGGCCCTGCTGGTCGCTCTTCATCGTTCTATCTGGCTGCGACAGTGGGCAGCGGACGCAGCCGCCAAGAAAGATCTCACTGGTATTCCCTTCCTGGGACTTCAGCTGTTTCGGGGAGCACCTGGATCTCCTGGCAAAAGATGGAAGGCTTCCTCAGCGTCGGAAGCCTGTGCGGCCCTTTCAAGGCTCTTCTTCCTTTCGTCCTTTTCGAGGGGGGACGAGGCTCTTCCTTCTCTGGTGGACGCAGAGACTCATGGGCGTGAGGCAGATCCCGCAGGCATCCCGGTTCCTCCTGGGGGTCCAAGTCCAAGCCCCCTGCCAAGCCCTCTCAGGCATGAGGAGGCGCCCTCACCCATCCTGGTGGGGGGGGACGGTTTCTGCTTTTTGCTCACGTCTGGAGACAGCACGTCTCGGACAGGTGGATTCAGGAGGTGGTGTCCTCCGGGTACAAGATAGAGATGGCAGCTTGGCCGCCCCCAAGATTTCTTCGGTCGCGGATCTCCCGAAACCCCTTGTCAGCGCTGGGCCTAAGTTTAGCTGTCCAACGACTTCTGTCATCCGGAGTGATTTGTCCTGTGCCTCACCAGGAACAGGGTTGAGGGTTCTATTCCAATCTTTTCACGGTGCCCAAGAAGGACGGCTCTCTGAGGCCTATCCTGGACCTGAAGTGTCTCAACAGGTTTGTCAGATTCAAACACTTCCGCATAGAGACTTTACGGTCAGCGGTGAGTTAACTTCGGTCCGGCAACTTCATGACCATGGTGGACATCAGGGATGCTTACCTGCAAGTCCCTATTTTCCGGGGACATCAGAAGTTCCTGAGGTTCGCTTTGGAGGATCAGCACTACCAGTTTGGGGCTCTGCCTTTTGGAATCTCCTCTGCTCCTCGGGTGTTCACCAAGGTGCTGGCGGGTGTCATGGCCCTGCTGGGGAGCCAGGGCATCCGTATTCTACCTTACCTGGACGACTTGCTGATTGCTGCTCAATCTCTTCAGCAGGCAGAAAGCGACACTCAGAAGGTTTTGTCCACTCTCGAGGCATTCGGTTGGGTGATCAATTATCCCAAGTCCTCGATCACCCCGTCATTGGTGAGGTCTTTCCTGGGTATGACGTTGGACACCTTTCAGGTCAAGGTGTTCCTCCCTCAGCAGAAGGTGAAGGGTCTTCAGACGCAGGCGCGGGCCTTGCTGTCGTGTCCCCACCCATCCATCCGTCTGGGGATGCAGTTGGTGGGCCTCATGGTGTCTTGCTTCGATGCTGTACCCTTCGCCCAGTTCCACATGAGACCTCTTCAGTTGAATCTCTTGACCGTTTGGGATCGGAGACAGGAGTCCCTGGAGCAGGAGTTCACTCTGTCCCCTCTGGCCAGACGGTCCCTCTCGTGGTGGTTGGACTCGAGACATTTTTTAGTGGGCAGGTCCTTTCTGCCTCAGACACCAGTCTGACCGGTTGGGGAGGGTTTTGGCAGTCGCTGAAGTTCCAGGGCCAGTGGGGCCCTCAGGAGGCCTCCATCCTGACGGAGAAAGGATTGTCTGCTGCGGTTGTGGGTACCATGATTCAGACTCGGAAGAAATCCTCTTCCATGATTTATTACAGGGTCTGGCTTGCTTACATTGCCTGGTGTGAGTCTAAGAGTTTCCCTTGTCGCCCTTTTTCCTTTCCTAGCATTTTGGAGTTCCTACAACATGGCTTGAATTCGGGTCTCCAGCTGAGTACCCTCAAGGGACAGGTTTCGGCATTGGCTATTTTCTTCCAAAGGTCTTTCGCCAATCATAGACTTATCAAGACCTTTTTCCAAGGAGTTACTCATGTACGTCCACCACGTAAGCCTATGCTTCCGGTGTAGGATTTGAATTTGGTGCTTTCTGCTCTTCAGGGGCCTCCCTTAGAGTCCTTGTGCGATGCTGCCTTATACATTTTGACTCTGAAGGTTGTCTTTTTGGTAGCTATCACTTCAGTGCGTTGTGTCTCTGAGCTGGCGGTGCTTTGTATGAAGCCCCTTTACTTTGAGCGACATCAGGACAAGGTTGTTTCTGCCTATCATCTCAATGAGGACATTGTCTTGCCTTCCTTGTGTCCCGCGCCTTCTAATTCTAAGGAGAGGTCTCTCCATTCCCTGGATGTGGTCAGGGCATTAAAGTACTACATGGTTGCTACGGAATCCTTTTGGAAGTTGGATTCTCTTTTTGTCCTTCCTGACAGGCCTAGGAAGGGCTTGTCTCCAGCCAAGTCCACTATCAGCAAGTGGATCAGACAGGCGGTGGCTCAGGCGTATTCTGCCAAGGGGAAAGAACCTCCTTTTCGTGTTACAGCTCACTCCACAAGAGCTATTGGTGCTTCTTGGGCCTTTCAGCATCAGGCTTCAGTTGAACAGGTTTGTAAGGCAGCTACTTGGTCTTCAGTTCATACTTTTTCTAAGTTTTACAAGGTTGATATTAGGGCCTCAGCTGATGCTGTTTTTGGCCGTAAGGTGCTTCAGGCAGAAGTGACATGACCTACGTGCTGTTGTTCTCTGGGGATCCCACCCCTTCTTGAACACTACTTTTGGATGTCCCAATTGTCAAGAATGAAGCGACCCGAGCAGGATACCAAGAGAAATACAATTCTGTGATTACTCACCTGTAGAATTGGTTTTATTGGTATCCTACTCGGGTCGCTTCATCCCACCCTTGTTCTGTTATCTTCCTTTTGCCTTGTTATGGTAATTGAGAGAGTTTATATTGGGGCTGTGTGAAGTAACATGGTCTCTGGCCTCCCGGCTTGTCGTGTATTTACTGCTTTTCAACGCTGGAGGATTATTTGGGATACAGCTGCCTTTATATGAGCCGGGAGGAGCCACAAGTTTTGTCTTGCAGTCAACTGCGCCACCTTGTGGCGGAATACCCAATTGTCAAGAATGAAGCCACCCGAGCAGGATACCAATAAAACCAATTCTACAGGTGAGTAATCACAGAATTGTATTTTTCTGATGTTCCTCTCTAAACATGCCTCCCCCTTCCCTCACTGCCTTGGATGTCGGCATTATCTAAAACGCAGACATCCGGCAGCATTCCTGGCCCACTTGCACCTCCTTAGCTGTTGCTGAGTGAAGGCTGCAAGCCTTAGCCTTACTCATGCTTTGTCGTCCATCTTAAAATGTCCCGCACCGCTCTTTAAATCTTGCAGAATTTGAGCCGAGTGTCTTTGCAGCCTATGCATTGACACTGCGACACTGACATACGCAAGATCTTAGGGGCAGTGCAGAGCATGACGGGACAGCAAAATGGCGCTGCCCTACAGAGACGGGGCGAGACCGAAGGATGCTGGAGCCCAATGCGATTGGACAGGTATGTTTAAAGTTGTCAAATGTTAGGGGCAGGGGGGCAGAGCAAGTCAGGTTTGGGGAGTTTTTATTAACTCCCCAATAACTGCAATGTTCCTCTTGAAGTGTCTGGGGCAATAATGTGTGGCATGATCTGTTCCAGTTTACTTACTTAGGTCAGATCAGTGCAAGATGCTTTCAAATTGGTTGCTATGGATTACTGCGCTTTACACGCTGCTAAATGTTGTAAGAAATGAGCTTCAGGTCTCTATGTTGCCAGACTGGCATGTTTGAAAATGGTGGAATTGCATTGTAATGAAATCTGCCATTCTCTTCCTCAGTGACGAAGATTGTCTGCGCTGAACAGTGTGACGGCCGCTGCTATGGACCTTCCGTCAGTAATTGCTGTCACCGGGAATGTGCTGGAGGTTGCTCAGGACCAAAAGACACTGACTGCTTTGTATGTTGCCTGACATTTTCTCTTTGAGTCCACTACAAACCCGTGCCTTAATATTCCAATGAGTTTTCGATCCTCTGTCTTCAAACATTTCCTCTGCCAGTTTATTCAGCTTTTTGTGTGTATTTCTCCTGTTCTAGCTCGCATTATTCATCAAGCCTGCATTAACATTGGCAGGGGTTTACAAATAGAACTTTGAAAGGATGTATGTGCTAATGCATATGATTTATGGCTTTTGCAAGAACACTTTACAGATTTCAAAATTACCATTTTTCGTTTCCTCCAAATCCCAACCACCTGCTTCATAAACCATTTTTAACATCTTTTAGAGGAACGTTTTTTTTCTTCTCATGTTTACTGTAGCTAGAATCTGCCTTTTTTTTCTAATGCTAAAAATGGTTAAAGTGTTAAGCCCATAGGTTCCCATGTAAGAGGTGCTGCATTATTGAAAGATGTAACAGTTTATTCTGTCAGAATAATTCATTAATGTAGCTTCAATAAACCTTCAAAAAGAATTTAGGGCCTGATTTACTAAGTATGCCAGCACAGGCAAGCTTCCGCTGGCAAGCTGCTCGGCCTGTGCTAAGGTAAAGTCTAGTGCAGACATACACACATTGCACATAATACTGCTCGTAGTAAATACCACATATCACTAATCACAATTAAGAATGTAATTTGCAGTTTTAAAGATTTACATAACATTGTTCAAGCTGATGATGTATTGTGTATGTTCTGCCTTTATTGTTTTACTTTAAAACATGAGTCTTTCATGATAATATAATATATATATTTAATTGAAGTGGACCAAAACCAAGAAAGGTGCCCCCCCAGGTTGCTCCTGCAGATGTAGACAGGCTCACCTTATCCCAAGATTGGTTAAACTGAGCCCTTTGTGAGGAGGTGAGTGGCGTAACTTAATTAGTTAGGATGTCTTATCTCAGAAAATCCTGCATTTCACATAGCAACCACTAAGGGGAGCAGTGTACTGCAAAGGTATCATTCAGTAGCAAACACTGGCCAATTTTGGAAAAGAAAATGCAGTTCCCTGCTTTATCTTTTCCTGCTTCTGATACATGTTCTCGTTTTATGAAAATGAAAGTCTTTTTTATTTTTATTTTTGTAAATACCTTTTA
Source organism: Gastrophryne carolinensis (assembly GCA_027917425.1). NCBI lineage: Eukaryota > Metazoa > Chordata > Amphibia > Anura > Microhylidae > Gastrophryne > Gastrophryne carolinensis. The sequence goes on along the minus strand of CM051240.1, from coordinate 176,446,438 downwards.
AAGCATACCTAAACCCTGCCTGAAGCTCCTTGTCATTCATTTAAATAAGAGCAGCCACCTCCCTAGAGTTTATAAGTGTCAGGGGGGCTATGGTTTTCCACTTATGGGGGCATCCCAAATTGTATATATGGGGCTTCTCTGCCGGTGACACCACTCTGCTCCCTGTGACACCCATGGCATTTCTGTTAGATTAATATGGGGGTTCTCTGCTGGTCAGGCTGGTAGGTGGGCAGGCAGGCAGGCAGACAGGTAGGTGGTTCGGTGGGCGTACAGGTGTGTGGATTGCTGGGATAATGAGGCAGGTAGGTTGGTTTCAGGTAGGTGGGTGAGCAGAAGTCAGGTAGGTAGGCATGTAGGCAGACGGGTGGGTAAATGGGCATGCAGGTAGGTGGGTAGAAGGGCGGCTGGCAGGTGGGCATGCAGGCCTGGCAGGTGGGTAGGTGGGCAAGCAGGCATGTGGGGGGGGTAGGTAGGCATGCAGGTAGGTGAACATGATGGCAGCTGGTAGGTAGGTGGTCATGCAGGTACAGGCAGGTGGGCAAGATAGCAGGCAGGCGGGTGGATGCGTGGCATGTTAGCAGCGGGCGGTCTGGGACAGTGACCAGCTTCATGCTGGAGGACGAGCCTTGGCCAGGTTCTCCCTCGTCCAGGTTTCTCCACTGCTGCCACAGCTCCAGCCACCACTCCCTGTCCGGTCTTCCCCAGCAGCCTGTACAGACAGCGCTGAAAAGACAGACAGGGGTCAGCAGCTAGAGGTGTGGCAGCTGACTGCGGTGGGTCGGGATGGGGCAGAACAGGAAACTTGCTGCAGCGTAGGAGTGAGGGGGCCTAGGTGCATAAAACAGCAGACCCCGAATGCCCAACACTCCCTCCTAGCCCCCCCCCCCCACACAATCCCCTACCACACCAATCATTAGTTATCAGTGGGACAGCACAACCCAGGCTGCCCCACTGCGCATCACCACCGTTAACACAAGACACTGGGCGTCTGGATATTTACCGCTTACGCTCTTATGTGGCCTCTGTGGCGTAGCTTATCAGCATTTTGGCCAGTGCTGATAGGCTGGTCCGCTGGCTGTGCTGATAGGCTGCTTGTGGTGACACTCCCACTTCACCGCAAGCAGCCTATAAGCACTGCCCGCTATGCTGATAGGCTGCGCCGTGGTGGCTGCAGAAGAGGCCTGTAAGCGGTGAGTATCCGGGTGCCCGGTATCTTGTTTTAATGGTGGCAATGCGCAGCGGGGCAGCCCAGGTCATGCTGTCCCACTGCTAACTAATACTGCATAACTATGGTCATTTTTGACTATAGTTCCACTTTAATGGACTCTTGAATGTTTTGGTCTACTTCTTTAAGGGTCATTCCAAATTCAGCCCACACATGCGCCATTGGCTTGGGGATCAGGTAGGGTTTATTGGGGATTTGCAGGGTTTCACACAGTGGGGCATTCCCAATTGGGATGCAGCAGGGAGAGGCAGTCAGGCAGCCCTGGAGTCTTATAGAACCCAGGGCCGCCCGACGTGGGCTTAGGTCCACTTTAAAGTGGCCCTATCACCAGGATTTTACTAGGCATGTTTACCTGTGGGTGATCTGGGGGGGCGTCACACAGTGGGGCATCCCAAATCAGTGTGAAGCTCCACAGATCACCCACACAACTCACCTTTCTACTGTTCCGACAGCTCTTGTCCATGCTGCAGAGTGTAAGTGCTGGGTGCAGCGAAGTCAAAGCCAGATGAAAATTTGTGATGTAACAGGAACTCGCTTTACTCTAACATGCATGCAGTGAGAGAATGTCGCCCTACATAGTAGCTAACATAGACAAGAAAAAGAAATGATAGAGTGCAGCTGAATATACAGGAAATACAACACAGCAGTAAAATACATATAGAGCCTACAGTTAAGCATTGGTAACAGCGCCATCTACTGTTATAACTTCTAATAACTGTAAACTGCAGTCAATCTGCCAAAAGTCTCAAAATCACATTCAGAGACAAGCTGTTGCAACATATTTTATCTCCAGCAGTCCAATCAGTGTGTTACGCTGTGCATACTAATGCACAAGTTAAATTCCAAATTGGGATGCCCCATGAAAGTGGACTAAAGCCCAGGATGGTCAAAATACTCTGCCCCCTTTAAAGAGGCTCAAGACTTAAAAAAAAAAAAAAAGCCTTCATGTCTGGCCGATTAAAGTGGACCAATAGTTAATGTCTTGGCTAGCACACCAAATTAGCCTTTTCATATAAGTGAGAAAAGTAAGTAAAGAAAAAAGTGTGTTCTTCCTCCTATGGGATAAATTCCTCAAAATATCCCCATCCAAAGTACCAAACAATATAAAGACGGAAGTTGAAGCACACCATAGATTTGAGTTTGCAAATTATTTATTTTTGAATTTTTTAGTATTGAAGGAAATCACACTTATTTACATTTATATACACATATATTCCATGTTACTAACACAGTGCCTCTAATCAAAAATGTAAGATGCTTATAAACATCGAAAAAGGATACAGATCTCATCCAGGTATGTTATTCTGGGGGAGCTGTGTGCACCATAACACAAAAAAATGTAAATATAGTTTAGCCTTAGCAGTAACATTATATACAGTAGACTATATGTAAAAAAGTTACCTTCTCATATAGAGATATAAAATTAGGTGCATACACAGTGGTCCTCAGATTTATCTCATACAGGGTTAATTATCTTAGTACACAACTGGTTAAGTAGAATAACTGTGAATCACAGCATTCCCGAATCCAAAAAATGTCTAAATCAGAGATCTATTTTTGCATCATATCGCAGACCATGAGCGGACCAATAATTACAATAGGATGCCCAAATCATGACACCCAATCGTGGCATCAGTGCATATAATATAACATGGAATGGCATATACTCTTCTCTACAGTCAGTAGCGTCTCGCCTATATTAATTCAATAGATATTAATTCGAAAGAGAGTAAAACTAACCCCAAATTATTCTTTAGCTATATAAACCGTAAAAGGTACAAACCTGAGGGTGTGGGCCCCCTGAAAAGCAAGGAGGGGACCCCTATAGAGGGAAATGAGGAGAAAGCTAATTTGCTTAACAACTTCTTTGCTTCTATGTTCACAAAAGAATTTGACATGCCCAGTGAAATGCAGGGGAATAACTGGAACCCTCCATTAAATGTCACTGGTCTAACCAAGGAAGAAGTCCGGCACCGTCTCAAGCAGATGAAAATCGATAAATCACCGGGACCAGATGAAATACATCCTCGTGTTTTAAGGGAGTTATGTACAGTAATAGACAAGCCGTTATTTCTAATATTTGTGGATTCCATAACTACAGGGTTTGTTCCGATGGATTGGCGCTTGGCAAATGTGGTGCCAATATTCAAAAAGGGATCTAGGGGGGAACCTGGGAACTACAGACCGGTAAGCTTAACATCTGTGGTGGGCAAGCTGTTTGAAGGTTTCTTAAGGGATACTATCCTGGAGCACCTTGGGGAAAATGACCTTATTACTCCATATCAGCATGGATTTATGAGGAATCGCTCCTGCCAGACAAACCTGATCAGCTTTTATGAGGAGGTAAGTTCAAGATTGGATCAGGGGGAGTCATTGGATATCATATATCTTGACTTTTCTAAAGCACTTGATACTGTGCCACATAAAAGGCTGGTACAAAAGATGAGAATGCTTGGACTAGGGGAAAACGTGTGCAGATGGGTGGGAAATTGGCTTAGTGATCGGAAGCAGAGGGTGGTTATCAATGGTACACACTCAGATTGGGTCACTGTTACTAGTGGAGTACCACAAGGGTCAGTTCTGGGACCAATTCTCTTCAATATATATATATAAATGACATTGGGTATGGATTAAACAGTAAAGTCTCAATCTTTGCAGATGATACTAAGCTGAGTAAAGTAATTAAAACAAAGGAGGACAACAGGCAACTACAAACAGATTTAGATAAATTGGAAGCATGGGCAGTTAAATGGCAAATGAAGTTTAACACAGATAAATGTAAGGTTATGCACATGGGAAGGAGAAATCTGTGTCATGATTACACACTAAATAAAGAAACACTTGGTAAAACAACAATGGAAAAGGACCTAGGGGTTTTAGTTGACAATAAGCTCAACTGCAGTAATCAATGCCAGGCAGCTGCTGCCAAGGCAAATAGGATCATGGGGTGCATCAGGAGGGGCATAGGTGCTCATGACCAGAGCATCATTTTACCCCTGTACAAGTCACTGGTCAGACCCCATATGGAATACTGTGTACAGTTCTGGGCACCTGTGCTTAAGAAGGACATATCAGAACTGGAGCACGTTCAAAGAAGGGCAACAAAGTTAATAAAAGGAGTGCGGCGTCTAGAGTACCCTGAAAGATTGTCCAAGTTAGGCTTATTTAGTCTAGAAAAAAGACGATTGAGGGGTGATCTAATAACTATGTATAAATATATTCGGGGTCAATACAAGGATCTGTCCCACAATCTATTTATACCCCGGAGTGTAACCATAACCCGGGGGCATCCACTAAGGTTAGAGGAAAGGTGCTTTCTCCACCGACATAGGAGGGGATTCTTCTCTGTAAGAGCAGTGAGACTATGGAACTCGCTGCCAGAGGAGGTAGTAATGAGGGATACATTAAAAATGTTCCAAAGTGGCCTTGATGCCTTCCTGGCATGTAATAACATTTCCGGCTATGGCTACTAGACCACTGGAAGGAGTTAAACAGGCTGAACTGGATGGACTAAAGTCTTTATTCAGCCTTACATACTATGTTACTATGTTACAGTCAGTAGCGTCTCGCCTATATTAATTCAATTTTAAGTTCAAAGTCTGTATGTTGTAAATGTCTACCTTGACCTTTTCAAGGTATTTCTTCAGTTCAGGGGTTGAGATATATTTTTCTAATTGTGCTTTAAGAGAGAAGATAGAGTTTTCTATATCACAAAGCTGGCCTTGTATGCCTTCAATAGTTAGGGCCATTACATCTATATTTATTAAGTATTTTGAACCAGTTGGCACAAAATCTAGGATCTTCCCGACAAAAATGTTGGGCGTATGGCGAGGCGTAAGCCCCTAGGGATACGCTTTACTTGTAAGTATTCAACTAGAGTTTGTGAGTGTAGTTGATACTGAACCAGTTTGTTACTTACTGATTCAAATTGGCGCTTAAGTGAAATGTGGTCATTAGAGAATGCAACCAATTGGAGGGAAATTTCTGGGAATCCCCACGGGTCCCCAAATGGTCCGCACTCTGCCCACACTACACTTTGTAATGATGTTACACTACAGTCAATAGTACTAAACACAATATAAATTTTTTATTAGTAATTAAAAAGGACAAAAGGACTCACATGAGCACTAATGTACATAAAATACAAAAATGACAATCTTAAAAAACATATACACAAAGGATATACACAGAAGGGGGGTTTACGAGGAAAGAGGGGCTAAATCTGTATACAATACAGTCAGTATACTTGCTGCCAAATAAAACTCTATCACTGCCCACCAGTATATATACAAGCAATAGAGTGTACTGATTATACAGGTAATTATCCCAGGTACGGATCAATATACAATATAAAACATATATGTACACTCTAATCTATAGAGATCCCGGGGCAATGTCCAGTGAGCAGACTATAAGGTACTATAAGGCAAAGATAGTCAAAGCACAAGTGTAGCAAACACAAGGTCTACATTACCACATGATGTCTCTGGCCCGCCTCAGAACCCCCCGTGTATAGCGGCCCGCCGACGCGTTCCGTGGACTCCCCACTTCACCAGGGCGCAAAAGTGGCCATTAGAGAATGGGCTGGTGGAGTCTGAATATCGTGCCACCAACCCATCAAACTCTGCTTGTGTATATGCAAGTGTTTCTGCTTGCTGTGTTGTTAATGAGTTTGCAACTTCAAACATGATTATTCAAATCACAAAGATGGGTGCTCAAAACCTGAGGAATAGAGCATACAAATAGTTAATGTCTTGGCTAGCACACCAAATTAGGCTTGTGAGCTGTGAAACTTCGGTAACTTTTCATTGAGCGATCTATTTACTCAGAATTTCATTCATTATATTCTATAATGCCTTTGACTCTGCCATTCCATGTTATATTATATGCACTGATGCTATGATTGGGTGTCATGATTTTGGCATCCTATTGTAATTATTGGTCCGCTCATGGTTTGCAATATGATGCAAAAATAGAACTGTGTTTCAGACATTTTTTGGATTCATGAATGCTGTAATTCACTGTTTATTCTCCTTAACTATTTGTGTACTAACAGGCTGATTCATTATTAGCGTCAGGTAGCGACAGATGAGCGTCTGTAGCAGGAATTTTCAGAGCGCCCGCTAGTAGTCGCAGTGCTCGGCCGTGGGTCGCTACTTTATAGCGATTCAGTCGCTGTTCAGTAATGTTGAATACATTGTGAGGAGTCGCTATTTGACCAGTACAGCGCTGTATGGGAGCGCATGTTAGCGACTGCTCATAGCGACCGACTCACACCATATTCAGCAGAAAAACTGCCTCACAAATCTCTGGCGCTGAAAAATACTTGTTTGAAGCCCAGAGCGCAGGAGGCGGTGTGTTTAAAGTCTGTTTTCAAGCATCTATCAACTAGTAACAAAGCGAAAACATATGGAATTACATTGTAACAACATTGTAACATGAACACTTAAATTTTTTTTTTTTTAAATGTCATTTCAAATGTCACGTTTCCTATTTAGGTTCATATTTAGAACATTATATATATTTTAGCACACCTGCATAGTGTTCATTCCCATCCCCACAATATAGAGTTATGCCGCTCCTATGATAGCGCGGCTGTTCTTAGATCAGATAGGATGTTATCGGCAACAGTATGCGAGCAGTGTACAATCTGTATGCAGTATGTCGTTTTTCATTCCATTGGCTTAGATTTTAGCCCATCAATGTGTGCACATTTGGGGCCTTGGTCCTGATCACTGAGGGGGAGGTAACAACACTCTGGTCTCGACACTGGAGGGAGGGGCCGGAACGCTCGCCTCTCACGCTGAGCTCCGTGCTTTGACGTCACTCTACTGCGGCGGCGGGCGGCGCGGTTTCTCGGCGGGACGGGTGAGTGCCTGACCATTCCATTATTTAAACTGTTTGTTTTCTGGTTACACTTTGCATGATTAAGGGCTCTTGAGGCCTGAAACGCGTTACGTGTGGTGGAGGATTAGAGGGGACACACTGTCCTCTGACACTCTTTTTTGGATCTTCATGTTTGGATGTTATTATTGAGTTTTCAAGTAAAGGTTACGTTTTATCCCGGGGGCTGGACACCTTCTTTGTTTTGTATACTGGAATAGTTCAAGAGTTTTTCCTAAGTCCGTGCTGGAGGATATCCACGAAGGGAGAGCTGGTCATTTGTAATTATTATGAACACTTTAATGCCAGACCTGTAATGTCATTTTTGAGGAAATATTTAAAAAATGAAAAAATTATGAAAAAAATGCTATTTCAATGCCAGAAGAGGTCAAAGAATTTTGTGATTTTTTTGAAAAAAAAAAAAAAAACCCTGTTTAAAGAGAAGAAAAGGATCGTCCACTGAAATGTATGGGAGAGCGTCAGGTAGCGAGAGGTCATACCTGGCGCTGTGCAAGGCTGAACGCTGGCGCTGTTCGCTGAGGCTGTGAAAATGATGAATCAGACGCTACATGGCGCTATTCCAGTCGCTAAACAGATTCTGCTTGATAAATGTGTAATTGCGTGCCGTGTCCGGCGTTGACCAGACGCTACCTGTCGCTACCTCTCATTAACCAGGCGCTACCTGACGCTATCCCTTCTTAAATAAGGGCCTCAGATAATTAACCCTGTATGTGGTAAATCTGAGGACCACTGTGTATGCACCTAACTTTAGACCTCTATATGAGAAGGTAACTTTTTTACCATTATACAGTCTACTGTATATAATGTTACTGCTAAGGCTAAACTATATTTACATTTTTTAGTGTTACGGTGCACACATCTCCCCCAGAATAACATACCTGGATGAGATCTGTAACCTTTTTCAACGTTTATAAGCATCTTACATTTTTGATTAGAGGCACTGTGTTAGTAATATGGCATATATATAACACTATAAAAGGATGTGTTTTAACTTAAAAATGCATTGGCTTAGCCTGACACGAGATTGTTTTTCTAGCACTTTTTTGCGTTTACTTTAGTGTTATTTTCCACTCACTGGGAGGTTTCTTTGGTTTAACTTAAAAATGCAATTTTGCTTAAAAAATACAAGCAAACGGCAAATGTAATAATATGCTTCATAAGCTTCCAGTTGTGTTCTGTGAGACTCACTGTGCCATTAAAAAGGAACCTGCATGGCCAACCTGCACTCAGAGCTCAGAATAGTAAATATGGGATTATTTCCATGTGTGACCAGATGTCCCTCTTTCGGTGGGACAGTCCCACTTTCAGCCATTTTGTCCCACTGCCCCACCAAAAATCTGGGGACACTTAAATGCCGTACTTTGTAGCATTATGGAGAAGACTGTCCCACCGAATCTGGGATGTTTCATCAGTTGGCTGAATAGTAGTAAATGTAATGCATGCATAGACTGATCACCAACATACTTTATGGACTGGAAAACCTGGAGTTGTGTCTTGATCATGTGACTTGGGTGGTGCTACTCTTACTTACACACAGAGAAGTAGCATAGAATGCTGTGGGTATTTGCTTCTGATAAGTCAACAAATTAGCCACACCTCTAAACCACACCACATACTCCGCCTATCACCATGTAAACGGGTCCATGTCCCACTTTGAGACCCCAAAACATTGGTCAGTTTAGCTGAGGGAAATAGTAAATACAACTTTGTCTGTTGTAAAAGCTATGCCAGGCTGTGCCAGCCTATGCCAGGCTATGTTAGCTTTTAGGTGATCATCCGGTTCATGCTTACACTTAGGCCTTTATTTAAGAAGGGATAGCGTCAGGTAGTGGCTGGTTAATGAGAGGTAACGACAGGTAGCGACTGGTGAACGCCGGACACGACACGCAATTACACATTTATCAAGCAGAATCTGTTTAGCGACTGGGATAGCGCCATGTAGCGTCTGATTCATCATTTTCACAGCCTCAGCGAACAGCGCCGGCGTTCAGCCTTGCACAGCGCCAGGTATGACCTCTCGCTACCTGTCGCTCTCCCATACATTTCAATGAACGAACCTTTTCTTCTCTTTAAACAGGGTATTTTTTTTTTTTCCAAAAAATCACAAATAATTCTGTGACCACTTCTGGCATTGAAAAGGCATTTTCACAATTTTTTCATTTTTTATATATTTCTTCAGAAATGACATTACAGGTCTGCCATTAAAGTGTTCATGTTACAATGTTGTTACAATGTAATTCCATATGTTTTCGCTTTGTTACTAGTTGATAGATGCTGAAAAACACACTTTAAACACACCGCCTCCTGCGCTCTGGGCTTCAAACAAGCATTTTTCAGCGCCAGAGATTTGTGAGGCTTTTTTTCTGCTGAATATGGTGTGAGTCGGTCGCTATGAGCAGTCGCTAACATGCGCTCCCATACAGCGCTGTACTGGTCAAATAGCGACTCCTCACAATGTAATTAACATTACTGCACAGTGCCTGAGTCGCTATGAACTAGCGACCCACGGCTGAGCACAGTGACTATTAGCGGGCGCTCTGAAAATGCCTGCTACAGACGCTCATCTGTCGCTACCTGCCGCTAATGATGAATCAGCCTGCCCGGTGATTAGAAACATAGAAAACATAGAAGGTTGACGGCAGAAGGAGACCATACAGTCCATCTAGTCTGCCCTTATGTGTATACTGTATGTTCTCTTTATCTTAGGATAGATGTGTGCTTATCCCAGGCATGTTTAAATTCAGTGACTGTTGATTTTTCAACTACCTCTGCTGGAAGTTTGTTCCAAGCATCTACTGCTCTTTCTGTAAAATAATATTTTCTAACATTGCTCCTGATCTTCCCCCCGACTAGCTTCAGGTTGTGCCCCCTTGTTCTATCATTAAGTTTCTTCTTAAAAACAATTCCCTCCTGAACCTTATTCAATCCTTTCACATATTTAAAGGTCTCAATCATGCCCCCCCCCCCTCCCTTCTTTCCTCCAGACTGTACCTGCAGAGGGAGACCACTGACCGTAGAGACTATAAGCCAGAGGTTGCTCCTCTTTAAGTCACAACCCCAACCTAAATATTGTAGATATATATATAAATATTGTAGACTCATCATGTTAAATTCACTTGCTGCCCATGAGTTCCAGAAAATTAAAGAGGAACGGCTTAGGAAGAGGTAACCTGGAGATAGAAAGGTAATATTTGAAGTAGGCTTTATCAGATAACAATTCCCCAAATTTGCAGGTAGCTTCTGTATTCCCATATTTGTAAGTTCTTTTTGAAGTTCTCTGCCCTTTAGGCAGTGGCATGCCACTGTTTTATATGAATAATTAATTTAATTTTTAATACATGCATAGACTTTCCCCCAAACCCTTCATCAAAGAAAACTTCTACATCCCCTTAGGAAGAGGAGTAGAAAGATTTACATTCCTCATGCCTAACAATGAATCAGTGCATTTGAGATTTCTTACACACACCTGACCTACAGGTTACCATCACTTGGCGGGTCACAAACTCAAAATGGCTTTCTGTTCAGGCAAGATGTGCTATGGTTATTTGATCTGCCATAAGTTCATCTAAGTGGATGCTTAGAGATATTCTGGCAGCTCTCATGATCACATGAAGACAGAAAATAAAACAAAATTTGCTATGTTAGCCAATTTTACATTTTGATTGAACAGTAGCCAGAGCAGCACTGTCTCAGTCACTGAGACTCTGACAAAAGTCCTTTACTTGAAACTTGCAATCCTTGTCTATATAAAATCATACCTGTCTTCCCTTAAAAATACTAAAGCTCTGAGCAATGGAAGAGTTTTACAGGACTCCATAGATTAACTTTACAATGTGCTTATAAAGACTCTTTGATGTAGGGTGGGAGGGTGACATCCCCTGGGAGACATCAGAACTGGTTTCCCCCTTGTAGAAATGATAACCCCCCTCTGCGCAGATTCAATAGAAATGAATGACAGTTCTGCTCTCTAATTGGTAGTTTCAATCCGCATCTGAAATTTAAACGTGGCGTAGGAGAGCAGCAGGCCAGCCCTCCGAAGTACAGATCATTAATGTGTTCAGCGGCAATATAGGCAGCATCCACTAATAACTGCTGTCACCAGCACTACTGCATAGCCTGGCGCTGTCAACCACTGTCAACAAAATATTTATTTTTGTGTGCCGATTTTTATAAAGGACATAAACAGAACTATTTTAGAATGTTTTCCATAAAAGACATTTGGCAGAAGTAGACCCTCCCTTCTCATTTCAATGCAAAGACTTTGTGTTCTTTCTGTCAACTGAACCCAGGGTAGCTGGACTGGATCCTTAGCTTGCTGGGAACATAGACACACTAGGGAATTGATGGTTGCTGTGTTGTTACAATCGAAAAAAAAAATACTTGTAGACTTTTTTAAACCTATTGAGCACATTTCTCAAACCATTTTAATGCTTAAAACAGTCATTACTATTCTCAACCTGTTTTCTCTTCCCAGGCCTGCATGAAATTTAATGACAGCGGATCTTGCGTCACCCAGTGTCCGCAGCCCAATATTTACAATCCAACTGCCTTTCAACTTGAACAAAACCCCAAGGCCAAGTATACCTATGGGGCTTTCTGTGTAAACAAATGCCCACGTAAGTGTATTTTTATCCCTGTATACGTGGCTAGTGTTTTAACAATGCAGTTTTTATTCATTATAAGACATTATCTCTAAAGCAAAGTAGTCTGAATAAAAATATATCAATAATTCCTGCTGAAAAAAACAGCTTGCAGCAAACTGAAAAGTGCTTACTGTACTTATACTAAGATATATAGAGAAAAAGACCGCACTCTATGTATGAAATCAAAATCAACTAGTGTGCAACACTAGAGGTAGGCCAAGAAGAAACCCCTCTAGGGGCCAAATTGCAAACAAGCAGGGGTCCCACACACCCCCAAGAATGCCAACCTCATATACTAAGTGGCACCACTACAGTAAATTTATGAAAAAATACAAGTTTATTTAACACATATTAAACACATAATGACAGGCCAATTAAAATCCATTTAAAAAACACATAACATAATAAATGAAAAAAGGGGAGGGCGAGATAAACCTACAGAGCTGGAAAAAGGGGGGGGGGGGGACATATATAATTACAGATGGAAAATATAAGGTGCTGCTGTGCCAAATCTATATTACTAATACTCATTTCATTAATGCATCAAGTGGTGTCTGTTTAACAGGCTGGTATTAAAAATATAAAGTATAATTTTATAAGTGACAATATATATGATTAATAGCTCTCCAAAGAATAAGGACATAGATCAAAACACTTCCCACCAACCCTCTAATCACTACAAAATCTATTTAAATAAACTATCTATCAAAATAACTCCCAAAACCCAATAAAGTGCAATGTGCTATGAATGCAAAAAGCCAAACACCCATCTACCTAAATAACGCTGCTCTAAGACAGAAGAACCAGCCAGATAGAAAAAACAGACCGACACACGACATGTAAACAACCTCTTACTGAGTCACAATGAGCCAGCAGCAACCGAGTCCCCAGCCAGCAGGTCTCTCACCCCCACCGTCACAGCCGACGCGTTGCGTGACGTCAAACGCGTCACTTCCTCAGGGCATGCCCTGAGGAAGTGACGCGTTTGACGTCACGCAACGCGTCGGCTGTGACGGTGGGGGTGAGAGACCTGCCGGTTGCTGCTTGCTCATTGTGACTCAGTAAGAGGTTGTTTACATGTCGCGTGTCGGTCTGTTTTTTCTATCTGGCTGGTACTGTGTGGTTGTCGGCTGGGGCTATAGCATTACAGGGACAGATATGGACAGGGGTGTACATGGACGCAGCTAAAGTCGTTTAGTATCGTAGGGGCGGATACTGAGACAGAGGTGGACATGCCTCCCAAAACCAATGATGCTGAGGCTATAGCATTGTTTTAAAAGGATAGAGTGATTTTCAGCACAGTCCTGGGGCCTATGCCCAGCCCAGTCGGCATCAGAGAAATGTGACCCACCAGGAATTCTCCCTATGCTCCCAATGGCCATAAAAAACGCGCTCAGTAAAGCTATCAGGGTAATGTGTCCGGCTTAAGCGGGCTCTGTGCACCACTAGTCACAGTAGAGTAGAAATATTTGCCAACCACCGTTTATTTGGACCAGTTCTCTGTGTATCCTCCCTAATACATGTGTACTAATGTTACACAGGCACCACTAGGGGTCAGCAGCAGGTTGCAAATAGGGGTTACTTATGGGCCCCAAAGTGCTACGAGAGGTTGTGCACACTTCCCATTCTTTGGCTTTGAAAGTGTTAAAGAAAACAACACACCTCACCTGCAAAGTGAAAGCTCATTTTACTGCACCAGAATGAAAAAGGAATATGCCTTGTACGAGCAATACCTGCATTATGACAGCCATCAATTATGTTCAAAGGACTGCCCAAGCTACCAAAAAAAATAAACATTATACTCCCCCTTTTGTCCCACACAGTTGATTAGGCCTACTCCATGCTCTGGATATTAACTGAAAGTTAGATGAAGTCCCATGTCATCCAGGCCCAATCTCCTGTCACCTCCGTGACAAACACCCCAATATCAGCCAGACTGAGCCTGGACGGTACATGACTTGATCTCACAATAATAATATATAATAACAATCTCACTATAATAAAAAAGGCCAATGTATACTGAGAGTATATACAGGTGATACTGATCAGTTCATTTGGTAGGTAAATGATTCATTGTTTGTATTTGGATGCAACTATTTAGCTCATCATTATTTGTCAAAAAATATATATACTCTAATATATATGCATTTCTTCCTCATGACTATGCCAGTTTTGTGGTGTATATATCAATGCAGTAACAGTTTTATTGTTCACTTGATAGATAACTTTGTTGTGGATGACAGCTCTTGTGTAAGAGCTTGCCCTAGCAACAAAATGGAAGTGGAAGAAAATGGAATCAAGACATGTAAGCCATGTGCAGGAATCTGTCCAAAAGGTAATTATATTATCATCCTTTTTTTCAGGAGAACCAGCTAATGCATAGAAACATAGAAGGTTGATGCCAGAAGGAGACCATACGGTCCATCTAGTCTGCCCTTATGTGTATACTGTATGTACTCTTTATCTTAGGATAGATGTGTGCTTATCCCAGGCATGTTAAATTCAGTGACTGTTGATTTTTCAACTACCTCTGCTGGAAGTTTGTTCCAAGCATCTACTACTCTTTCTGTAAAATAATATTTTCTAACATTGCTCCTGATCTTCCCCCCGACTAGCTTCAGGTTGTGCCCCCTTGTTCTATCATTAAGTTTCTTCTTAAAAACACTTCCCTCCTGAACCTTATTCAATCCTTTCACATATTTAAAGGTCTCAATCATGTCTCCCCTCTCCCTTCTTTCCTCCAGACTGTACAAATTAAGTTCTTTAAGTCTCTCCTGATAAGTTTTAAGTTTAAGTCCTTCCACCATTTTTATTGCCCGCCTTTGGACATGTTCTATTTGAATAATGTCTTTTTGCAGGTAAGGTCTCCAGAACTGCACACAGTATTCTAGCTGTGGCCTTACCAGGGCTCTATACAGCGGCATCACAACCTCCCTCTTCCTACTGGTGATGCCTCGAGCTATGCAGCCGAGCATCCTGCTTGCTTTTCCCACTGCCTGGCTACACTGTCCACTCATCTTGCAGCTATCAGTAATCAGTACCCCTAAATCTCTCTCCTCCGAGGTCCTGGCTAACACAGTACTGCCCATACAGTACTCAGAGCAGGGATTCCTTCTACCCAAGTGCATGATTTTACATTTAGAGACATTAAACTCTAGTTTCTACAGTTTTGACCATCTATCCAGTAAAGCTAAATCATTTTCCATGTTGCAGACACCTCCAGGAGTGTCCACCCTATTACTAACCTTTGTATCATCAGCAAACAGACAAACTTTTCCTACCAAGCCTCCTAATGCATAGTGTTGTGAATTGAATATTGTACAAGGACATGATACTGCAGCATTTTACCCAGATGAGCTTACAATCTATAATGCTGTAGAAACACTCGATACAATAATTACGGCAGCCAGAAGAGAAATAGTTAGTGTAAGTAGGATAAAATAAGTTAAGGTCCTAGGACAGTCTTGGCCTGAGAAGAGGTGGGTTTGAAGGGACTGTCCAAATACTTTTAAAGTTCATTATTTAGATTTGAAGATCTTACTGCCGCTGTTCTACACAAGTGTTGGGTCTAAACCCAGGTCCAACCTGCAGTGGCCCCATGGCTACTGAGACCCCTACCATTTAGGCATCTCTACACTGTAAGAACTTTTAGTTACCCTCTAAATCTTTACCTGCTCCTCCTTGCTCCCATGGAACAACTGCTGACCATGTGACATGCCAGTCAGATTTGCACAGCATCATGCCATTCAACCCTTATTGGCTGCTGGCAGATCACATGTCTGAGACAATGTGTGCGCACAGAGGACCAAGTAAATTGCCTAATCTGGGGCAGTGGAAGGCCCAGAGAGCCTCTGAGGGGCATAATTCTGCTTTAGGATGGTTTTGATAATTTGTTAAAAAATGTCTACATCTTACATTTGAAAACCTGTAGCAACATGTGGGAACTCTTTCATCTCAAGTCCTAATCCTGTACAAGTATTTTGTGTATTATGTGTTTTGAGGTAGAATTGGGATTGGGCAGGGATGAGTGGTGGACCAAGAAATGGGTTGTCATCTTTTTTAAAGAAAGAGTCTGAACCCAAAACACAACTTGCAGCATTTGAATCTGCACCTTACCAATGCACATGGGTATGAATTGTGAAAGGTTAAAGCGGACCAACAACCTTGAACAGTTGGAAAAGGAAACTCCCGAAAACTCACTTGCCTTATCTGCGTGCATAATATTGAAGCATCGTCAGCACTTACATTTGTTCCTGCATTCACTCAAAGCTGAAACGCCACCTCGCAGAATCTCAGCCATGCTGCTGCCTGGATTTAACTGACATAACTGACAATGCACAATAATAAAAACCCAGCAACATTTACTGTTTGCAGGTGGCTTGCAGATCCATGAGCCACCATTTTATTTTTAAAATTGAACACAGCAGGAGTTAGAAAAATATAAATGAATTTGTATGTGCAGCTATCTGAATGGCCTGAGGAGGAACGCATATGACGCATATGAGCACTGTTTGTTGTGTTGATCATTTTTGACTGTTGGTGGTATTGGTAAAGAACAATGGTTACACATAGGGATAATGTAATTAATGTTAATAACACAAAACAATGCTGCAGTTATAGGAGCCATTTCTACTGAAT
Organism: Gastrophryne carolinensis; assembly: GCA_027917425.1. Taxonomy (NCBI): domain Eukaryota; kingdom Metazoa; phylum Chordata; class Amphibia; order Anura; family Microhylidae; genus Gastrophryne; species Gastrophryne carolinensis. The sequence goes on along the minus strand of CM051240.1, from coordinate 176,430,028 downwards.
GTGCAAATATGTAAATTGGCTTCTACGTTTTGAACACATACCGTATTTTTCGCCCTATAAGACGCACTTATTTTTCCCAAAAAGTTGTGGGAAAATATCCATGCGTCTTATCGGGCGAAGGTGGGAAAACAAATAAATAAAAAGCAGAAAGTTAACTCACCTTTCCATCGCTCGCGCTGCCCCGGGAGCCGCGGAGGCAGCCTTTTCTGCAGAGCCAGACACCCAGCCTGTTACAGTGGTGGGCGTGGCCGACGCTCGAGCGTCGGCCACGTCCACCGCTATTCCAAGCCAATGTGCCTGTGTGAAGACGACGAGGACAGCGGGGAGGATTGAAAGGTGAGTTTACTTTTTCTTTTCTCACTTTTTACTTTTGCCTATGGGGAATGGGAGGGGGGATGGAAATGCCACACTACCTATATGGGATGGGGAAGGGGGATGAATGCCACATTACCTATATGGGATGGGGAGGGGGGATGAATGCCACACTACCTATATGGGATGGGGAGGGGGGGATGGAAATGCCACACTACCTATATGGAGAATAGGAAGGGGGGAATACCACGCTGCCTATGGGAATGGGATGAAGGCATGCCACACTGTCTATGGGAATGGGATAGGGGCATGCCACACTACCTATGGGAATGGGATGGGGGCATCCCACACTGCCTATGGGAGGGGAGAATGCCCATTAGGAATGGGAAGGGGGATGCCACACTCCCCATGGGGAATGGGATGGGGGAACGCCACACTGCCTGTAATGGGGTGTTTTAGCACAACATTTTGCTTAGAATAATTTTTTTCAAATTTTTCTCCTCCAAATCCTAGGTGCGTCTTATGGGCAGGTGCGTCTTATAGGGCGAAAATACGGTAATTATAGGGTTCTGGCCAAACCTATATGGATATGACGGTGTTGGATTTTACCGATTTTTAAGTCAAATATAAAATTCAAGCCAGGAAGGTGCAATATGCTGTATAAAATGCCGATAACCAATAGGCATATATTTGTGATCTTATATCTGCATATAAAATATCCATCTCCTGACTGTTGGAAATGACACCATGGGATGTGATATTTAGTAAATTGAAATTCATGAAAATGCATAGCAAACCTTGTATAATGCAAAGCCAATACTCGCTGATGTTTAACCTATCTTTTACTCATCTCTCAGCGTGTTAGAATGGATGAGATCACTGAGAGATTAAAATGAAGATGATAACTAAGGTGCCCCAGAATGCTCCCTACCATCTAAACATATATTAAAAGTTCACCTGAGTTTTCTAAATGTGAAAAACATGGTAAATTGTATTGACCAAATTAAGTCTATTTTCATTGTTTTTTTCTGTAGTGTGTGATGGAATTGGGACTGTGTCTCTAAAATCCTCCCAGACTGTGGATTCCAAAAATATTGACAAGTTCATAAATTGTACAAAGATTAATGGGAATCTCCTGTTCCTGGTGACGGGCATTGAGGGGTAAGTACAAGATAAAAGTAACAGGGACAATTCTGGAGATGAGCTATACCTACAAGTCTTTCTTACAATAAAGGTTTTGGGGTAGATTCAGTAAAAGTTGAAAAAAAATCTTTACTGTTTAGGTGAAAAAAGCCTGAGAATTTCACTGTTGCTTAAAGTTCACTACTTTTCTTATGAGTAAAACGTGACATAACCTTTCATTGTCTAGCAACAGTGAAATTCTCAGGCTTTTTGCATCTACAGTGACATTTTTACTACTACCGAGAGAAGTTTTTTCAAATCTTACTAGATCAACCCCTTTATCTTGAGCCTGGTTACATGCAATAAGGTTAGTAAAATTTTTACTATTTCAAATGCTAGATTTCTATACTAATATTACTGAAGGCGCCCTTCTGTTACTGATTGCGCATTTCCAAGTACTGTGTGTATACCTGTAGGTGCTATGACCAACCTTTCAATTCAGATGCTAGTAACTTGAAATAAACGCGTACCACTAAGACCTAACCTTACTCTGAGTCTATTGCCATTTCCCCTTCACCCAACGGCACATCTCTGCATCCATTTCCCTTTTCTATACCCTTCTTATCCTCATCACTCTGCATTCCCTTACTGATTCCTCCACTTATCTTTGCATTCACTGTCATCGGCATCTGTTTTTTGACCTTCTCAATTTCCCTTTGTCTGTACCTTTTGTATCCTTCTCTAAAACCGCTCTTTGTGCCACTTGTCTTCAGGGTCATATTTAGGATTTGTGCTGCCCTCGGCACTTTATGCTGATGTGCCACCCCCCAGATTTTTAAAGCAGATCAAGCCACTGGGTTTGAAGTCTTAAAGAAGAAGGACCAGTTTACAGCTTGTCCCTGGGCATCCTGATTTGGGATGCTCCTCTGTGTGAAACCCCCTGAGTTCTCAGGTATACTCACCCCTTACGCTTGTGCTCTCATCTAGTCAGTGCTCTATACCATGAGTAGAGAGTCACATGGGCATGCGCATGCCCCATGAATATGGAATCCATCAGTCCCAGAATCTTTTAAACTCCAGTGCCGGCCAAAGAACCCCCCCAAGCACGTACAAGCTCTATGAGTCTCTCCGACACGCATACATATTTCCAGTACCCCTCCCCCCATATGTAAGCATCAGGTTGATAGGTTGTTTAATTTTAAAAAATCTCTGCAGGTTGGTCCCCAGCTGTTCGCTTGTCCGCTTGTTTTTACATCACAGACACACAGGCTGAGGCTTGCAATGTGGTACCAGGCCGGCATATGTGGAGGTATGGGGAGGAGCAAAGCTGCAGCCTGGCCATCGAATCACCAATTGAAAATAGTAAAAAATGGCAGAAACACATGAATTGCAGAACAATACACCCCTATCGGACACCATAGGCACAGGCCTAGGGTTGCCCTGTGGTAAATATAGCCCTGCTTGTCTTACCTCTGCATCCAAGTCCCATCCATCTGTGCCTATTCTTCATCCAATGACATTCCCTTTAGTATGAGCACCTGTCGGCACCTTCTTTGTTGCCAGTCTTTATTTTGAGAATTTGATAATTGGCTAATTAAAACCCCGGTTAAGGGTAATGTCTATGTCTCAGTATTACAAACCTATTGACCAGTGGGATTCCAGGGCTAACCCACTCCTAGGTCCACACCAATGGCTGCATGCTTAATTCCAATTAATGCAATTTATTAGAGAATAGTACATATATAACATACACAACACTACACACATGACTATTATAAAAACATATATATAAAAACCAAGTGGGGAGGAGCTTCAGGGCTAACCAATTTAGAATTAGATAATAATCTTTGCACCAAAATAAATGTTCAAGATTCTATATAGGTTGACGCTTATGGGATAAAGTGCTGAGTGCCTATACAGTGCCTAATTCATAAACTAAATAAGTGAACCTAAAGCTAGTGCCTTCAAAAATGTATAGATAATATCTTTAAGTTAATAGAATTGTGCAAACATAGCAGTGTACAGACAAAATAAAGTGCCAATAGTGCAATTAACCATAAGGCTAAACCTATAATGTGCTCTTATTTACCCGATAAGCTTTGCCCATATACAAGAATATAAAAAAAGTTTAATCAGTGTTAGCGTATTTTCAAAGGAGTCCACTGTCCTCCCACTTACCTCACCGACGCGCTGCGTGGTCTTCCCACCACTTCGCCTGGGTATTAGGCACCTACGCCAATGACAGATCAAAAAAATCTTTCACCATACATAGTATAATAAAAAAGAATGCTAAAATATAGTGTTCTGCTGAAATCAGGCTCAAGACAGAACTCTTTGGTTGCATAATGCACAGTAGAAATATTCATTTGAACAGCATTTTATGCGTTTATATTAGCACCTTCCCACCAGCCCGCTGTCAGCTGGCATACCTGAGCTTAGCCATATGCCACTTGACGTCACTTACTCATGATAGGCACACAAGAGCATGTACATATGCATGTCTGGTAAGACAGTTATAGTGATCTTATACCCAGAAAGGAAGTTTATGTTGTCACCTTCTGTCTTCATCCCAGTGCCTCAAAATAGCCTGTGTTTATTTATTTACTTAAAGCGGACCTTCACTCTAAATAAGAGTCTATCTTATATGTTTCCCACACCCTGTACATACAGATTGCTCACATTAAAAATCATCCTACCTGCATCTACTGCATTTTATAAGCCTTTAAACATCCAAGATGGCGGCTTATGGAAGCTGCCATTTTTGCAGGCAGCCTGCAAACAGGAAGTGCCTGCAAACAGGAAGTGACTGTGCTGCTCTGCATTCTGGGACTGCTGACCTTTCCCTGACCCCAGCTCTGCTCTGTCTGAGCAAAGCACAGCTATAACCCGCCCCCCTGTACCTTATCCCACTCTCCTCTCCTCAGTAAGTGTGATGCTTCTGAGTCAAGATGGCGGCGCCCGTATCCTAAATTCCCGAACAGAGTTGCAGCCCAGTGGGGGAAAGTATAATAAATTAGTGACTAAACATGTAAAATATATTAATTTTAGATGCTGAGGAATTGTTTTTTAAGAGTTTGGGCTTTTCATTAAATCATGGTGAAGGTCCGGTTTAAGCCTTTGCCCGATATTCATTAAAACATGAACCGGATGCAGTCTGCTGTTTGAATGGTTGGCCATATTGGGCTGGGGATAGAAGCTGACAACATAAACATCCTATGTGGGTATCGCTACACTTTAAATGGACAAAGGAGCAGTCCAGGCAATAGCACTAAAAGGGCAGCAATAAGCTCACCTGAATCCCTGCCCCATATGCCTCAGGTGAGCTTCTTGCTGCCTTATTATTGCAATTGCAGGGACTGTCCCTTTCAATGGGAAAGCGTGATCAGAATTGCATACCTACCACTTTAATCAGCCGGGGTTGCCCAAGATATTTGCATATGCATTGCTAATCACAGTAGTCCACTTGTCAGTCACAACCCCAAGACACCCCTGCCCAGTAGTCCTCCATTTTTATTTAAACAAAACTTCTTCCTGGTGTTTATTTATGTCCAGTGGTGGTTCTATTGGTGATCTGCATTGATGATCACACTTGCCTCTGGGTTGAGCAGGCTCTCAGCTGCTGGCTTCATGTGGGATGGCTTAAAAATGGAATTATACAGTGGCAGCATGATCAGCCAATGAAAATAAACCTGTAAGTGTACCCAAACCAAATAAAATTGTATTTATTTAAGATTGACAATATAAAGATTGTTGATTGAAACATAGTAAAATTAAATCAATTTTTGACTAAGAGGCCGATTCATTAATAGCGCCAGTTAGCGACAGATGAGCGCCAGTAGCGTGATTTTCACAGCGCCCGCTAGTATTCGCTGTGCTTGGCCGGGGTTTGCTTGTTGTCAGCGACTCAGTCGGTGTGCGGTAATGTTGAATACGGGGTTAGGGGTCGCTGTTTCACAGGTTCCGCGTTGTATGGGTGCGCCTGACAGCGAATGGCCAGAGCGAACGGCTTGCTGCAGATTCATTAAAAAATCACGCTCAAAAATTTCTCGCGCTGTGAATTCCTTGTTTAAACCCCAGAGCGCTGGCGGCGATGTGTGTAAAGTAGTTTTTAACCCCCAAACAACCATTTTTTTTATATGTAAAAATTATACAAGTTTTTCTAAACATTTTGTAATATGAATACATTAATATCAGACCTGTAATATCAATTCTGCACATTTTTTTTTTTTTTTTTTTAATCCTAACATTGCAGAAGTGGTCACAGAATTTTTGACATTAAAAAAAAAAAAAAAAAAAACATTATTAGCAATTAATTATGATTATTTAAAGATTGCTCCATTGAAATGCATTGGACCACGCCAGGGAGCGCCAGGTCATACCTGTCGCTGTGATGGGATTAGCAGCGGCGCTGTTCGTTGCATTCGGCTACATGATGAATCCCGCGCTAGCCGACGCTCTCGCCGGCGCTAGCCTCATTTAGCGTGATAAATGCGTCATTGTGACCGCCGCCGGGCGTACTTGATTCGGTAGCCGCCGATAGCTAGCGGTACCTGGCGCTCGTCAGACACTACCTGGCGCTAGCCCTTGATAAATAAGGCCGTAAGGCTCAGTTTAGGTTAAGAAAATACAGAGGTACATATAATAAAGTGTAGAGAGCTCTCCACTCAACAAGATCAATAAATGATCTACACCCTAATAATGTAATTGCTAAGTGTGGTTCCAGTGTTGAATGTGCTTTACCTGCCTTGGGGGGGGTTTACTAGACCCCAGTTCATGTCAAAGCAAATGGAGATATGGCAAGGACTTTTTGGGAAAGTGTGGACCATACCATGGAGAGATGTATCCAAACCCTGAAAATATACTTTTCCCCCTCTGAGAAAACCACACAAGTGTTTCATTCTGTAATGAGCCACTGTGTGAAAATATCATTATTCCTTTAAAAGGAGGAGGAGGCTAACTGTCTCGCCTGTGATAAGAGAGAGACCCCAGGGGAGGAGCATTCATTCAGATGTTTCTCCTCCGCACGTTCTCGTCACACTCTGTCATACATTGTGCCCGCAAGTGCTTCACAAGGGCGGAAATCATTAGCACGCCTCTGTTGGGAGGCGCTTTTGATCCACAACTGAGTAACGAAGTGTGGCAAGCGGAGCTAGTATGAGAGTCCCAGTGGGGATATCAGAGTCATAAGCAGGAAGCTTTGAGCCATCATGACAGTGGAAAAATGACAACATTCACTATAAGAACAAGTTGAATCTCTTAGAGGTGGCTGCCTTGATTGAGCTGCAAGATGGTGAGATGGAAAGAGCAATGCATTAATTGCAAAATTAAATATGACCTTGAGCTGTGCATCATTAAAAGTAAATGTTCTTAGGACGTCTGGTCACTTCTGTTCAATTTTTGAAATGTACAGAATTATTCAGTATAACACAGAGTTAGACTTTTATTGGACAGGGATATTCACAATTACTAAAGCAATTATGACTTGCTAAGCATGCTGCAGCTGAAGTCACCATTGCTCTCTTATTAGTTTTATTTGGCTGATGCAAAAGCCCTCCTATTATTCTAATGATAAAAAGCTCCCATTCCCCATAGACAATGTGGCATTTCACCCATCACATTCCCATAGACAATATGGCATTCCCTCTCCCATTCCCCATAGAGAGTGTGTCATTCCTCCCATCCCATCCCCTATAAGCAGTGTGGCCTTTGTCTCTCTCATTCCCCATATAGGCAGTGTGGCATCCCCTCTCCCATTCCCATAGGCAGTGTGGCATCCCCTCTCCCATTCTCTTATTCCCCATATAGGCAGTGTGGCATCCCCTCTCCCATTCTCTCATTCCCCATATAGGCAGTGTGACATCCCCTCTCCCATTCTCTCATTCCCATAGGCAGTGTGGCATCCCCTCTCCCATTCCCATAGGCAGTGTGGCATCCCCTCTCCCATTCTCTCATTCCCCATATAGGCAGTGTGACATCCCCTCTCCCATTCTCTTATTCCCCATATAGGCAGTGTGGCATCTCCTCTCCCATTCTCTCATTCCCCATATAGGCAGTGTGGCATCCCCTCTCCCATTCTCTCATTCCCCATATAGGCAGTGTGGCATCCCCTCTCCCATTTTCTCATTCCCCATATAGGCAGTGTGGCATCCCCTCTCCCATTTTCTCATTCCCCATATAGGCAGTGTGGCATCTCCTCTCCCATTCTCTTATTCCCCATATAGGCAGTGTGGCATCCCCTCTCCCATTCTCTCATTCCCCATATAGGCAGTGTGGCATCCCCTCTCCCATTCTCTCATTCCCCATATAGGCAGTGTGGCATCTCCTCTCCCATTCCCATAGGCAGTGTGGCATCCCCTCTCCCATTCTCTCATTCCCCATATAGGCAGTGTGGCATCCCCTCTCCCATTCTCTCATTCCCCATATAGGCAGTGTGGCATCCCCTCTCCCATTTTCTCATTCCCCATATAGGCAATGTGGCATCCCCTCTCCCATTCTCTTATTCCCCATATAGGCAGTGTGGCATCTCCTCTCCCATTCTCTTATTCCCCATATAGGCAGTGTGGCATCTCCTCTCCCATTCTCTTATTCCCCATATAGGCAGTGTGGCATCTCCTCTCCCATTCTCTTATTCCCCATATAGGCAGTGTGGCATCCCCTCTCCCATTCTCTCATTCCCATAGGCAGTGTGGCATCCCCTCTCCCATTCCCATAGGCAGTGTGGCATCCCCTCTCCCATTCTCTCATTCCCCATATAGGCAGTGTGGCATCCCCTCTCCCATTCTCTTATTCCCCATATAGGCAGTGTGGCATCCCCTCTCCCATTTTCTCATTCCCCATATAGGCAGTGTGGCATCTCCTCTCCCATTCTCTTATTCCCCATATAGGCAGTGTGGCATCCCCTCTCCCATTCTCTTATTCCCCATATAGGCAGTGTGGCATCCCCTCTCCCATTCTCTTATTCCCCATATAGGCAGTGTGGCATCCCCTCTCCCATTCTCTCATTCCCCATATAGGCAGTGTGGCATCCCCTCTCCCATTCCCATAGGCAGTGTGGCATCCCCTCTCCCATTCTCTCATTCCCCATATAGGCAGTGTGACATCCCCTCTCCCATTCTCTCATTCCCCATATAGGCAGTGTGACATCCCCTCTCCCATTCTCTCATTCCCCATATAGGCAGTGTGGCATCCCCTCTCCCATTCTCTTATTCCCCATATAGGCAGTGTGGCATCCCCTCTCCCATTCTCTCATTCCCCATATAGGCAGTGTGGCATCTCCTCTCCCATTCTCTTATTCCCCATATAGGCAGTGTGGCATCCCCTCTCCCATTTTCTCATTCCCCATATAGGCAGTGTGGCATCCCCTCTCCCATTCACATAGGCAGTGTGGCATCCCCTCTCCCATTCTCTTATTCCCCATATAGGCAGTGTGGCATCCCCTCTCCCATTCTCTCATTCCCCATATAGGCAGTGTGGCATCCCCTCTCCCATTCTCTCATTCCCCATATAGGCAGTGTGGCATCCCCTCTTCCATTCTCTCATTCCCCATATAGGCAGTGTGGCATCCCCTCTCCCATTCTCTCATTCCCCATATAGGCAGTGTGGCATCCCCTCTTCCATTCTCTCATTCCCCATATAGGCAGTGTGGCATCTCCTCTCCCATTCCCATAGGCAGTGTGGCATCCCCTCTCCCATTCTCTTATTCCCCATATAGGCAGTGTGGCATCCCCTCTCCCATTCTCTCATTCCCCATATAGGCAGTGTGGCATCCCCTCTCCCATTCTCTCATTCCCCATATAGGCAGTGTGGCATCTCCTCTCCCATTCCCATAGGCAGTGTGGCATCCCCTCTCCCATTCTCTCATTCCCCATATAGGCAGTGTGGCATCCCCTCTCCCATTCTCTCATTCCCCATATAGGCAGTGTGGCATCCCCTCTCCCATTTTCTCATTCCCCATATAGGCAGTGTGGCATCTCCTCTCCCATTCTCTTATTCCCCATATAGGCAGTGTGACATCCCCTCTCCCATTTTCTCATTCCCCATATAGGCAGTGTGGCATCCCCTCTCCCATTCTCTCATTCCCCATATAGGCAGTGTGGCATCTCCTCTCCCATTCTCTTATTCCCCATATAGGCAGTGTGGCATCTCCTCTCCCATTCTCTTATTCCCCATATAGGCAGTGTGGCATCTCCTCTCCCATTCTCTTATTCCCCATATAGGCAGTGTGGCATCCCCTCTCCCATTCTCTCATTCCCATAGGCAGTGTGGCATCCCCTCTCCCATTCCCATAGGCAGTGTGGCATCCCCTCTCCCATTCTCTCATTCCCCATATAGGCAGTGTGGCATCCCCTCTCCCATTCTCTTATTCCCCATATAGGCAGTGTGGCATCCCCTTTCCCATTCTCTCATTCCCCATATAGGCAGTGTGGCATCCCCTCTCCCGTTCTCTCATTCCCCATATAGGCAGTGTGGCATCCCCTCTCCCATTCTCTCATTCCCCATATAGGCAGTGTGGCATTCCCATTCTCTCATTCCCCATATAGGCAGTGTGACATCCCCCCTCCCATTCTCCTGTGCTGGGTTGCCACACCACGGGAGGCCAGAAGAAGACCGAGGAGCGGTGGGTGCTGTCCTTGTCCCTGCCGCTGCTGCTTTTCCCATTCAGGACAGGCAAACACCTGGCTCCATGAAGTAGGTGGGCATGGCCTGCGTGACACTGTTCAGGCCACGCTCACCTGCTGCACGAAGCCGGGAAAACATTCCCAGCAAAAGACAAACGACCCCAATGAAGACACGTCGCGTTTCAAGGAATTAAAGCACCCCCTTAGTCATCACTGTGGAATCCTGTAAGAAGTTATGTAGCAGGGGCTAATGTCTGTTTTATGGAAACACTTTTCACTACCTGCATTTGGTTGCTATTCGCAACATACACAAAGTCTGCACACCAAGAAGAAGAGCCCTGTACACACAGAACACTGCTGCTATGGCCACTGCTTAGGTGAGGGAGCTCACTCAATCTTACACATGCCCAGCAGCAGTATACTGTGCAACGATCTGCAATCTGTTGCTATTGGCAATGTACACCAAGTCTGCACATCCATAAAACAAAATTTGCTGACATTAGAAAAAAATGTAAGTGCTAGATCAGCTAAGCACCTTTAAGACATCATTGTGCTGCACAAATATTCAACCGAAAGGTGACTTAACCTTTAAGTATCAAGACAACTGAACACAGGATCATCATCCACCCATCAGAGTAGGTAATGTGCCTCCCTCCCTAGGTAAGGTGCCACCCTCGCTTATCCCATCATCAGCCAATCTCAGTTCAGTCACCAAGTCCTAAGCCAAAATTGGCTATATGTGCTAATTAGTACAGTGTCTAAGAATGTTTGGTCTCTTTACTCATTCACTAGTTGCAGAAGTGCAGTTAAATTTCACATATGCACACAATTAAAAACACATTAATTCATTAACTTCTCTTTTTACCCATTCTGCTTGTCTTTCTCCTTCCATCTTTTGCTGCCAGACCCTATTTTTTATTCATTTTCTGCTTCTTTTCTCTGTTCTTGTGACTGTATGAAGGAATGGAGAGAATAGCCCCCTCCCCCCCCCCCTTATAAATGACTAAAATGACCTCAGCACAGGATACTTTTAAGGAATCATTGATAGAACACCAAATATGATTTGCAGATCTAAAAGCAAAATAAAAAGCCTTTAGAGATTCAGAAGCTCATTTCTATTTGAGTCTTTGAAATTGAGTGTTTTTGAGCAAAGAAAACTATTATTACTAATAAGCAATGAGTAATATCCTGGCCTTGTGAATAACTATGAGATAAAATAAATATTTCCCTGAAACCTCTTAGAGGAAGGATGCTGCAGTGATGAGGTCCTGTCAGGACACCATGGCTGAGGAATACTAAAAGAAAGGTCCTGAGAGGTCACTTTTATTGTGGCACATAATTATAAGTGAATTGGCTTAGCCTTCACGGTTCTTTTATGCTATTGAAACGGAATGTGCAGCCTCTCAGGTCAAAGGTTCACACAGGAATGGGTGGGGGAGGCTTATAGGTGCTGCGCTGCAAATCCTGGAACAACGTGAAATATCATTACAGAGCCGGCACCTCATTTCAAAGTCTATAAACTGATTTAGAGACTGCTCTTTGTTTGGTTAGTTGTTTTTTAAAGCCTACTGTAACAGGCAGGAAAAAAGGTTGGCCAGGAAAGATGTAGAGTTTGTGAGTTTTATCTATAGAAATAAAGAAGTGAAAAGTCAAATAAGACTTGCAACTTTGTACCCCTCCTCAGAGTTCCTCTGTGGCAGAAGTTTCCGCCTCCTTGCTGGCAGCCAATCATGCCTATTTATTTTAATTTTCCACAGGCGCAGATAGGGACTCGTGCAAGCCTCTCATCTGGCGGGGAGCAAGGCAACGCCATGCCAGCTGGTGGATCGACGCAGCTCATGGCTTCCGAAGCCGATGTGGCTGCGACCCCTAGTGCTGGCTGAGAACGCTGAAAAGCAGCCGCATTCATTAAAAAAATCACAATGCCCGAGGGACGCTGTCAGAAGGGGATTCCAGGTGCCTGTACCTGTAGTGATCACCATTTTTATTTTTTGGGGGCTGGGGACAAAAAAAAATAAAAACACGGGAATTGCTTTGGGGACACACGAGAGACGTGGGGCACATGATTTGCACAGCACAAATCACAAGTTTGCAGCGCAACACAAAAGTTAAAACAATACTTCCAAAAACAATTCCAAACAGCCCAGGGATCCCGTGGCATATGTACAGCCAAAAAAGAAAAATGTAACAAAAGCAGCTAAAATAATTGTAACAATCCCAGCCCATTGAAATGTATTGGATAACTTCACAGTGCAGGGTGAGCGCCTGGTCTTATCTGGCACTGTAGGGAACTCGGTGCCGGCACTCATCCCATCGCCGGTGCTGTTACCTGGCACTATCACAGGATTTTTTACTTGATCAATACACCTTTTGCACTGGGACCTGACCAGAGCCATATTTGGTGTTCATGCTGCCCTAGGCACTTCAAGGGCTGGCGCCCACTTCAGGTCTATGCGGGCCCTTGGGTGATCGAGTATCAGTGGGACCCTTGTGGTGTGGTTTGGCTCCATACATGGTGATAAATTTGCTTGCATGGTGAATACTGCTAAAGATTAAAAAGAAAAAAGGAATGCCAGAAAGAAAATGTAAGCAGAAAGAAGGAATCACAAAAAAGATGGAATGAAATAAAAAATAAATGCAAAGAAAGAGTGACAGAAACAAAGAAAATGAATGAATGAAAAACAAGATAATAAGTGGAAAGACAGGAAAAAAGCGGTAAGAGAGAAGGAATGGGAGGAAAAAAGAGCTGGAAGGAAAGAATAGAAGGAATTGCAGAAAAAAAATGGAAGGAAAGAAATGGTATGGCATAACAGATAAAAGGAAGAAAGATACTAGAAGAAAAGAATTTACTTACACATAACTAAATAAACTGATACAAAGGCTCTGCCAATGAGCAATTTTCCCCTGGCTGACAGTCCTTAGTCCTGGTTACTGCACAGTCCTGCATATGGGGTGGCCCAGGGAAGAGGGAATGAAGTGGGTGCTCCCAATGTGCAGCAGCCCTGGCATCTGCCTCAATATGCCCAGTGCTGACGGCTGCCCTGACGTTGCAGACCCCCAATATAAAAAATAAATGTGCAGAGAGGAGAGCTGAAATGCAGAGGAGCATGCACTTGTATTATAGATTACTGACACACACGAGTCACATGGCCACAGCTATAAAGGAGAGAGGAGGCATCTGCCTCAATATGCCCAGTGCTGACGGCTACCCTGACGTTGCAGACCCCCAATATAAAAAATAAATGTGCAGAGAGGAGCGCTGAAATGCAGAGGAGCATGCACTTGTATTATAGATTACTGACACACAGGAGTCACATGGCCACAGCTATAAAGGAGAGAGGAGATGTCCCCCCCCCCCCCTTGCAGGTAGCAAGCCTAGGCACAGACCTAGGTTTGCCTAATGGTAAATTCAGTCCTGGACCTGACATTAACCTGCCACTCATCTGGAACTAGGTGGTCTTAGCATTTCTTAAATAAACCCCAAAGTTTCTTTTCAGTAGCAGTTTAAGTAGCATTCAATTCCAAAAATGTACAACCATATACCGTAATCCAATTTAATAGCACATTATTTGTATAAGCTGCTGCAGCTGTTTGCAGTCATGAAGCTTTTTTATGAATAATGAATCCATTTAAAGTTACTGAGTGACATTATTATTCCTAGCGTACCCCAGAGTAATGTTAGAGGTCCCTAGGAAGCTTCTATTTATGCTAGGTGTCTATAGGCAAAGTGCCTGTGCAGTATTGTACCTGCGTTCTCTAGTGTTTGCTACAATAAACTGCAGTTTTGTCTGGCAAGATGTGAGCTGTTCAATAACCTGAAGATTTATTTCACCTATGTTTTATGTTTCCTCAGGGACGCATATCACAATATAGATGCACTGGATCCAGAAAAACTGAATATCTTCCGCACAGTAAGAGAAATCACAGGTACCTGATGGCTGTTTTAGAATCAAATGGTATTGAATTATTCTGGCCGTAAATAGTATTATTTATTGCTATAACCATGCTGATAGCTACTGTGATATGTTAAATAACTCCTGTATTAAAATAAGATGTAATTGTGCCAGTGAGTCAAATAGTAAAATGCATTATACAATAAAAAGTATGCAATATTAGCAGTATATATTTATGACAACTTTGGGGTTTGTGAGTTATAATATGTAGTAACCCAATAATTACCCTGGTGGATTGATTGGATTGGGTGAATTGATATTCATGTACGGTAGTAATGGAGTACTGTACCTGGCTGTATTACTTTGGGGAGGGAGGTTTGTGATTAGTGACATTTCCAGTGAATGCGTGGGCATGGAGTGGGAAAAGCCATGGGACACCATTGCACAAATGGTGTCTGGGAGTTTATGTTAAGTGATATTAGGGGGAAAGTGGAAAAGGCCTAGTTGTACTGCTAGATTTTGGGAATTTCGGAGATACAGCTAGACCTTGGGAACTTGTTCTTAACGGTATTCATTTGCAGTGGGAAAAGGCCTAGCTGTATCAGTGTGGGGAGGTACAGCTAAACTTGGGGAACTTGTGTTTAGTGGTATTAGTTTGCAGTAGATGTGGTAGAAAAAGGCTGAGTTTTATTGGTGTAGGAGGTACAGCTAGACTTTGGGAACGTGAGCGTAGCGAAATTAATAAGCAATGGATGCAATGGGAAAAGGCTTGGTTTTATCAGTGTGTGAAGGAGGTATGTGGTCTTAAAAAGACTGTCTTTAGTGGGATTAGTTTACAGTGAATTTATTGGCAAAAGAACTGGGTACATCATTGCGGGAAGGTTGAGTGGGCCTTCTGTAGGTTGTGTTTAGTGGTACTTTGCAGTGTTGCAGGGGGAAAGACCTGGTTGTATCAGTTGGGGAGTAGTCCTCAAGAGGTTGTGTTTAGTGTAATTAATTTGCAACAATTTTTTTACTGCAGACCTGAATTTTACTAGTACTTACCCAGCCATATTAGTTATAGGGAGGTTGGGTTTAGTGGTATTAGTTTGCAGTGAAGCAGGCTGTACCAGTGTAGGGAGGTACAAACAGGGGTAGACTGGCCATAGGCAAACCTGAACAGCTTGTGCCCCACTAGGCTGCTGTTTCTCAAACCCTTGTTCAACCCCTGCGACCCCTAGTCTCCCATCCCCTAGCTTCTCCTGTACCTGACCCCATTCTAATCCCCCAGCCTAGAACCCGCAGCTCATGTTCTGCCCTTGCCATGCTAAATCCTCAGCCTTGAAGAACTTTCATTGACCGACTAGGAAGGTTTTGATTATTACTTAGCAATGGGTGCAATAGAAAAATATCTGTTTATTTCAGTGAGGAGAGGGGAGGCGCTCCTTGGTGTTTAGTGTTCAGGGTATTGAGTGTAGGGTTTTTTTCTTGTTGAGCCAGTGATTATATAGTACAAGAGTGTGTATAAATCAAGTGATTGCTCTTAGTCTTGTCCAAGTATAATGTAGCTACGATCAGGTGGCCTGGTTTAACAAAAGAAAATGTGATGTCAGTGTAGAAAGTTGGAGGTGGTATACAGCTGGGAGTGGCTGATATTTTGTAATGATGCCATCATGGTTGGGGTTGTATGCAGGGTATGCAATGGTTGTCACTGAAGGGGAAGTGATCAAGTGCAAGTCATTGATGTCCACTTACATGTATTGCTGATCTGATTTTCATTAACAGGAGCAGTGAGTGTATTTTTACAGTCAATTTAAAAGGTAGGCAATACTTTAGGGGAAATAGTTGGAAGGAGCACTAACTATACTAGGGGTATAGTTAAAAAAAGTACATGTGAAAGCAAATTGTAGTAGAGATAATATTGATCCCAAATATATTGTAATGCTCTTTCTGCTCTTTTATATTGTAGGTTATCTTAATATACAGGCTTGGCCCAGTAATATGACTGATCTCAGTGTATTTTCCAACCTGGTCAGTATTGGAGGTCGGGAGCTATACAGGTAAGATGTGAAAAACAGTGAAGGATTTAAAAATGCAGTGGACAATTTAGTTCCCTATACAGGGGGATTCCTGCTCTGTGGCACCCCATACCCCTTCAATCGCTGATTAACAGTACCATTTATAGATACCGTATTTACCTTGTTTTGGTAGTACTCTGATCGAAGGGAGACTTTAGTGGTACACTGCAGTGGCATATCCTATTGGTGGCAGTGTTGTTGCCAAACTTGTGTGCCGCAATTGTCAAGTTCCTGGTTGGGTGAAGCTCCCCTAGAAAAAGGTAAGTTGCATAAGGTTGACAGGGAGGGTGCCATCTCAAACCCCTTGTCCTACTGGCCTACTTGATTTCTTCAGCTTCATGGAGAAAAAGGCACTTTGAAAGATCTGAGAGACATTTAGCACCCCTCTAAATTGGGATCCACTTATCCAGGCTTTTTCCTACAGTGCCATAGAAGAGGACACATGCTCTTCTTTGATACTGTGCAAGGCATGCCACAATCCAAACTGGGTTGAAATTATCCCCCAGGTTGCATTGGGACAGCTTGCCTGCATATTTCCTACTACCTAGTGGTCAAAACACCAGGGGGTTGAAGGTGAGATTCTGAAGAAAGATGTCTGGGATCCTGGAAAGTGAATTAATAAAATGCAATCACGTGGTCGGAATGTCTGGCGGCAAACGGATTTTGCTGTGGGGAGCTCCGGGCAGGTAAGAAAATCCCATCTGGTGTAAAATGTGTGTGTTACTCTTCTTCAAGAGGGTATTGTATCAATTCAGTCAGTGTCAAGTATCTTTTAAAAATGATTACACTCAATCTATGACCTGCTGGTCCAGAATATGATATATATTGTCATTAAGAAGACACCTCAGCAGTTAGTTTACGGGGCAGCAGTAATACTTATTCAGTCACAGAAGATTCTACAATTACCACAGTAGGTCAGTCTGCTGCCGCCCCCCCCCCCCCCCCCCCCATTGCAGACAGAAGAAAGTCCACACAGCGTTCTTGGCTTAGCGTTTACAAGTGCTGAGAATAATTATATGTCTCTGCAGGGCTAAGGCTGAGATTGAAGGGCAGGGGGCACATTTAATGATGGCCTTGGCTGGGAAGTTATAAAACACTGTCTCCTCACAACCAACAAGGCGAGCCAGCAGACGCTTCCACACACAATGCTATGGCTGTCTAGAGTGATGATGGCGAAAGCATTTTCTGATTTAAAGCACCCGTAGGGCTGCACTCTCTGAAATAGCAGGTGTCCCCTTTCGTAGTTTAAGCTTTGCAGGGCAACAGAGGAAAGCTAATGGATCTAAGCAGAGCCCAGGCTGTGCGCATCGACCTTCCTATTAAATAAACTGGCAATAATAGTGTATTAGACTTTGCCTTGACACCTGTTATTAAAGTCATCTGCACCTTACAGATGGAAGGAAGGGAAATGTGAAATAGAGGAGCAACAGCTGACTCGCTCACTTACAAAGAAATATGAAATATGAGGAATATATAAGAAAAGTCAGAAGAGTAAAATATACTGTGTGTTTATCTCTATTAAAGAGCTGCCAATGGGGGATAATACAGGAGCCACTATAGTCTATAAACTATAAAAAAATTAAGAGACCTTCTTTGCAAATCATTAGACTTTAAGGAGATGAGGTTATGCATTAATTATAAAATGCAATAAAATTTTTTAAAAAGGGCCAAAAAGGCCTGGAAATGTTTGGTTAAAAGAAGAGACTAAAAGTACTAAAAATGGACCAACACCCTCTGTGGCTAAGTTTGTCCCAGGTACGGTGTATTATTATCACTGTTTATCTTTATATCATAGTTTTATATCACCACCATCTTTCTTAGCACTTGTCCAGTGACAATAACTGCACCAATAACTAGCAGCTCCCATCTCACGACGGTACCTAAAATAATGGCTGGCCCATGGATTGGTTAAACACACTAACAAACAATCAACCTTTGATTGACTTTAATTCCCTCTTTTCGAATTTCCTAATTTATCCTAATATATGGTTTAAACTAAGGTTCAAGTTTAAAAATACATTATTTATTTACTCAAAATGACATACATAGTATTCACATAGATAGTATTTAGTTTTTAAATTCATTCTATAATGAAGCATCCAACATTTCTAAAGCCAGGTTTTAAACCTGAGATTTAGCTTTTGCTCCAATGAACAAATAACATGGAATTCTGATCTTTGCCATTGGTAGCCACATTCATAATGATATTGTTGGATGCAAGCGATGTATGTGGTGTACTTTGTCAATGACCAGCTTGAACTGTCCTGCAAAAAAGATAGTAGCATCTACTAAATTCTCAATTTTTGGAGGCATGGCTTACTTCACCCCATGGGAATCTCCCAATTTCATACAGTGATTAAGAATACTTGTTCTTCAAAAGTCCTAAAGTAAACCACACCCCAGAATCACACCACCACCATGCCCATCACCCTAAAAACTGTTTTTCCAAGATTGACATCACATCCATCGAAGAGATTAATACTGCCCCAGGCAAGGATGTCTACAACACTTATCCCAACCCTGGATTGCTACAAAATGGGACATATCTCTCTAGCCCTCACCATGGCTTTCACCATCTTCAAGCACTGCTTTCATTGACATTGTGAGCCCCTTTGATGTCTCCCCATATGGTATAATGCATAAAGGAGTATCAACAACATTTTTGTATGGTAGTAAATAACATGTGAATATGCATATGCTTTTGTGGGCCTACGCATATATGATGATAAACAAGTTTTATTAGACTGAGACCTACCTTTGGTTTATGCTTTCACAGGCCCTGTGTCTTTCTGTAACTCACTATTTGCAAGCCCTGTGACATTCAGCCTTTTCTTTAATCTCTGAAGTTCACACTCATCAGAGGATTTAGCCATAAGGGGGTGAGATGGCCTCTGATTGAATTACCTTCCTCACCATACCTAAGAGCTACTTAAAGCCGAAACTCACATTTTTATCTAGCATTCTCTGGATCCTCCCCTCCCCCCCCCCCCCCCAGGAAGAACAGCTTTTCTCAATTTTCACTACTCCTGCTTCAAGCTGCTCGCAACTAATACTTTTATTTTAGCCAGAAGTCCCACTTCCTCGAGCCATTGTTGTGGGTCACAGTTATGCCATTGCCTCACCTATGCAATGACTGGTCGCTTGCTGTCTCACGGAGAGGGACAGCATAAGAATAAACCAAAAACCCAATCCAACCCGCCCAAAATATCTATTTCTAGTTTTTTTACAAAGGGAGTGTCAACAGGGACTTTGGACACATTAATCTCACAAATGATGGGGGTTTCCGTCTGCTTTAAAGAAACTGCTGTAAAATGCAGAATTATTTCTGTACAATAAGGTGATTTTGGTGTCATGAATATTGTTTCTTGGCAAGGCATTTCACGTTTTGGGTTAACAGGTTAGCCAGGGCTTAAGCACTTAAGATGAGGAAGTTTCCTTTAGCTATTTATTGAAGGACGTTTATTTATAAGCCAATTGGGCTAAAAGGCAATAATGCTGGGGCGGCACCGTCCCTAATCCTTATTAGGTGCACTGCCCTGTGGGGAAATGCCCAATACAATACAAAACCTTCCCCGGGGTGATCTCAATATGTAACCCCACATAGACTGACTATTGCACTCAAAAGTTCAATTCAATGTAAACTTTATTACACACAAATTAAAAACACATTAAAATCATGGATTCTGTGCCTTAAACATGATTCACCACCAGGGGGGGGGCCCGCCAAAAACCCTAACCCACATTATATAAATACACATTTAAACTAACCCTTGAAGTGACTACCCACCAATATATACAAAAAGTGCAAATGCTTCTCCAAAGTGCCTATATCTCAAGTATAACATCCAATACAAAATTCATGGCCCATAGAGGCTGACAGTGCAAAACAGCAATAAATAAAACAAATAACAAAGATGTGCTTACGGTATCCAACAAGCAGTGCGCCCCCCCGGGCTGCGACCAATGCGTTTCGAGTCCAACCGGACTCTTGCTCACGGCCAGTGATCCCTTTAAGTATGACGCCTCAAGGTGGGAGCACAAAATACCCCTTAAATACAGCCTTGCCCCACCGCATCCCTGTCCGGTCCTCCCCGCAAGACGACGCAGCCCGCCTGTATGACGTGAGCACGCCCGCGTCACCATGTGGAACGCAAGCGGCCGTCACACGGCCCCGCCCCCCTCCACCCACAGTGTGCCAGATAACCACACAAGAGCGGGACCCAGAGGGGCGGAGAAGACCGGAACGCAGGACAGCTGGCAAAGCCGCATTAACCCCTGAAGTGCATACAGCCTAAAAATCGATGCCCACATCATGGGACATCATTCAGTCTAGACAACAACTTACTATAACCATTGTATTCCTACTTAGACAAGAACTAATCAACATTATAAGCTCTAGTACCACAGCAGCATGTATAAATCTATCACAAATATAATGTGGCAGCACAATATTTACAGGCATAACATTGTTACTTAGCCCAGGCATATTATCATTGCCCGCTAATTTCCACTCGTGTACATATATACAACAGAGCTCAGACAAGGGCACATTCCACAATTCCAGCCACCCACACTCACATGGTTACAGGGATCAAACAAGAGGGACCTATATGTGCCCCCTCTATATATCCCAGTATTGAGGAACAACCCCCAGGTAACACAGGGTACAGAATAGGAACCGGGGAGGTGACCGCTGTCCTGTGATGTGGGGCCAGACTCTCTCCACTGGCCCAACACCATATTGTATACAGCCCTGATGTGATCCGTTGACTGCCTCCGGAGTCATCACCTACTCCAAACCTCTCTTCAGCATTGATGGTGACCCAAAGGAGATGTGCATGAAGAATCCTACAACTCTATAACATACGAAGGGCCATATTAAAAACACCCATATACCACAACACAAAACCAAAAGTGAAAGTGCTCATCCCCACCCAAAAAAATCTTTTCTTTTTCCGCCCCCCCACACCGTACCCGAATTTTTGTCATACACCCTAGCTTCAACTACACCTAACCAATCAAAAAAAGTGTGTCCACAACCCGACACCCAAGTGATTAAGGGGCTACACTTGCCCAAAATAATATAATGTGATACTTACCCTAGATATGGAGTGAAGGTCACATCCTCGTTGAGACCCAGCGGGCAGTGTGTATCCAGATCATAGATCCAGTGCAACTCCTTTTGCTGTAGTCTCCTTTTTATATCACCCCCCCCGGGCCCCATCGTCACCCTCTCCAATGCTACTACCTGTAGCTGATCTATTTTACTTCCACGTGTCTCCAAAAAGTGGGCAGCTACCGGGGAAATCATTCTACCCAAATCTCTATTCCTACCCGCGAGGCGGATGGACGAGAGATGCGCCTGTAGGCGTGCTTTTAGGGTGTTCTTGGTTTCACCTACATAGCCAAGGGGGCAACCACACGTCAACAAATACACTACCCCTGTGGTTCTGCAGTTCAAAAATTGCTTCATCCTAAAACTTCTGCCAGTCCTCATGTTACTCACCTCTTTCAGTGCATATGCGGGCAAATGGAACATCCTCCACATGGATGGCTGCCCGTCACTTTTCTCTCACTATGTAACCACGTCTCAGGTCCACTGAAATGACTTTTACATATTCTATCACGAAGACTAGGGGCACGTTGGGCTACCATAAGAGGTCCCCGTCTAGTCCATCTTGCCAGGGTGGGGTCGCTCCTTAGTATCCCCCAGTGTCTGTTCAGTAATGCCCTCAGCTGTTTCCAATTAGAGTTATATTCAGATATGAACCTTACCTCATCAGATGACTTCCTCCTTATCCTGGGAGTCAATAGGGCCTCACGTGGTGTATCCCTTGCCCTTACCTGTGCTCTCCGCACAGTGCTTTCAGGGTACCCCCTGCTCCTGAACCGTTCCAACAATCTCTGTGATTGTGTGGCAAATTCTTCTGTAGTTGAGCAGTTTCGTTTTAGCCGCAAAAACTGGCCCATAGGTATAGCGTCTCTGGTCATTTTGGGGTGAAAGCTCGAATAGTGCAGCAGGCTGTTAACTGCCGTCCCCTTCCTATAAAAGGTTGTTTCCAAGGACCCATTCGCCAGTAATTTGATTGTTAAATCAAGAAAATCCACCTGTTTGGTAGAGACCTGGGAGGTGAGGTAGATGTTAAAATTATTCGTATTAAGGGCATTCACAAACTCTATACATAATTCTTCTGTGCCCTGCCAAATCAAGAGGATGTCATCTATGAACCTGTACCAGCCCAAAATATGGGGCTGGTACAGGTTCATGTCCGACCCAAACCGGTCACCTCCCCGGTTCCTATTCTGTACCCTGGTTGTCCCTCAATACTGGGATATATAGAGGAGGCACATATAGGTCCCTCTTGTTTGATCCCTGTAATCATGTGAGTGTGGGTGGCTGGAATTGTGGAATGTGCCCTTGTCTGAGCTCTGTTGTATATATGTACACGAGTGGAAATTAGCGGGCAATGATAATATGCCTGGGCTAAGTAACGCCTGTAAATATTGTGCTGCCACATTATATTTGTGATAGATTTATACATGCTGTTGTGGTACTAGAGCTTATAATGTCTTGTCTAAGTAGGAATACAATGGTTATAGTAAGTTGTTGTCTAGACTGAATGATGTCCCATGATGTGGGCATCGATTTTTAGGCTGTATGCGCTTCAGGGGTTAATGCGGCTTTGCCAGCTGTCCTGCATTCTGGTCTTCTTCGCCACTCCGGGTCCTGCCCTTGTGTGGTCATCTGTCACACTGTGGGCGGAGGGGGGCGGGGCCGCTTGCGTTCCACATGGCGACGCGGGCGTGCTCACGTCATACAGGCGGGCCGGCGCACTTCCGGTCGGAGTGCGCCGCTGCGTCGTCTTGCGGGGAGGGCCGGGCGGGGATGCGGTGGGGCAAGGCTGTATTTAAGGGGTATTTTGTGCTCCCACCCTGAGGCGTCATACTTAGAGGGATCACTGGCCGTGAGCAAGAGTCCGGTTGGACTCGAAACGCATTGGTCGCAGCCCGGGGGGGCGCACTGCTTGTTGGATACCGTAAGCACATCTTTGTTATTTGTTTTATTTATTGCTGTTTTGCACTGTCAGCCTCTATGGGCCTTGAATTTTGTATTGGATGTTATACTTGAGATATAGGCACTTTGGAGAAGCATTTGCACTTGTATATAGTAGTCACTTCAAGGGTTAGTTTAAATGTGTATTTATATAATGTGGATTTTTCATGTTTAAGGCACAGAATCCATGTTTTTAATGTGTTTTTCATTTGTGTGTAATAAAGTTTACATTGAATTGAACTTTTGAGTGCAATAGTCAGTCTCTGTGGGGTTACATATTGGGGGTCCATTGAGGTCACCCCGGGGAAGGTTTTGTATTTATTGAAGGACAATATATATTGCAGGGATGGATTGGTTACATGTCAGACCTGCTGTTATTAACACAGCTATTACTAAGCAGGGGTAAATTAAGGTCAACGCTTAGGGCTCTTTTCTTTCTTTTGCTTCCCGAGGTATCATTTATACCGCTAAAACTGTTCAACGTAAAAACTATCATTACTGTTTACAATTACTTTCCGTTAATCACAATTATAGCCTGCGCTACACTGTTAAACACCTAAACTATTCTGAGCTAGTGGTTTGTTTTATACTCAATGCAAATGTGCTGTTAGTATTGATTCTTATAGTCGCACACAGGCTAAAAACGTTAGCTTATATGGACAGAATGGCAATTCATTTTGATAGAATAAGGCCACCAAGGTATATGATGTGCAGCATTCTGCTTGTCTGTTATAGAATAAATAAAACAGAACTGGCAGAATAATACTGATGGGCCTATTGGATAACACATTTTATGTATATGAAACATTTTATAAACAGTATTTTTATACCGATCTGTAACCAGCAAGGCTTAGTGTAGCAGTGGGAGGTTTTGGTGCATGCGACAAGTAGGTCCTTATTGAAATCAAAAGGCTGCCCTGAATTTGTCCAGAAAGAAAAGTACAGACATTTATTCAAATATGGTGGTGGTGATGGTGGAGGTCTCATGTGAATGCAATAAAATCAGAAACCTAACCTGCGCATAAGGAACTTTATAAATATGCATTTGATTTCTAAGGGTCAGATTTCAGCACAGAGGTAAATTCAATGAAAAGTCTTAATAAACTGACAGACAGAGGCATAATCTAAGGAGGAGGTCCAGCCACGCTGCAACCCTCTTCCCCTGCGCTAAGCCTGATTGGCGCAATAACATAAAAAGGATACTCATCTGCTCAACTCTTCAACTCTTCCAATCTTGGCGGGGGCAGGCACACTAAAGGAGGAGCTATGACCTTGGGTAAAAGTCAGACACCCAACCCCTGGAGCAGCAGCTGCTGGTGAGATTTTATGACTGACCTCTCACTCAAGGCCTTGGCATAGCTGCATTGGCACCCGAGGGGGGTCAGGATCAGAGGAGTATAGCATCAGCTCAGTTGTTTTTTTATAGTATTGCACAAATCAGGCTTTCCACAAAGGAAGGGAGAGGTGAATAGGGGGGTACATTGTGGCTGGACTTCTGTTTTCAAGTCACCTGCCAGGGGCTCTGGTGCAACATTAAAGTGGACCAGTCACCTCCTCGGCCTGTCCTGGAGTCTAAAAGACTCTATGGACAGCCAACTAGGTGCCCCTGGCATGCCAATTCAGGATGCCTCAATGTGTGAAACCCCACCCCCCAGATTGCCCTGAAATCCCTTACCTTTTCACCTTTCCCTCCATGCCCTCCTGCCATTCAGATAGGCCTGGCGCATAGCAGTGTCCACTCCACAGGAAAAAATGGGAATGCAGTCGCCCCTGCTCCCAACATGTAATCCAAACACGGTTTTATGCCGTGCATTACTATGTGTGGTGATTGGAAAGGTCCCTGTGCATGCGCCATGGGAACTGTGGAAAAGTGAGAGGAGTTGGTGATCTAGGGGGGTTTCACACAGCCGGGCATCCCAAATCGAGATTCCCTTGGGACAAGGACCAATTACCAGGATAGCCAAAATCCTGGTGATTGGTGCATTTTAAAGCAGATGAACAATGCTATTGTACTAAGGGTCATCCAAGTTGCTAGGCCCCCCTGCACAAACCCTCCATGCCAAGCCTATTATTTCTTACGTGCACCTCACTACCACAGGCAAATCAAGCCCCATGATTGGCTGCCACTGGCCAGATTTTGCTGTGGGAGCAAGTGAGAAATACAATCCAGGTGCCCACCCACACAGTACAATAGCAACCAACATCCATGTTGTGCAGTATAAATTGCTGCTGAATCACTTTAAATAAGGGCCACAACCTTTTTATCATTCAGACCTTAGTACTAAAATAAATTCCTAAATAGATAAAAATAGACTGTAATACCAAATGCAAATTGTGCTTTCTTTCTGTAAATGATAGTATTGTCAGACTGTGGTGCTTGGGGCCCACAGAAGAAATTGATATTATGGCCCTTTCTTTATCTATAATTCAGGGTCACTCTCTATCAGGTTGTTACTTAATAGATGAATAACACACTCACAGAACACTCTAGGAAAAATACAGTGTTGGTCTTTGTACCCCCAGTACTGCCCTAATAGTGGCTTTGGGTCAGTGCAAGGGCCAACCTGATGCTGCAAGAAGGCACTAATCAGAATAAGGTGAGTAGTCAATGATGACAGGGCCCAATGCTGTCGCTATCACTGCACCCCCTGCCAGGTCTGCAGAGGTCAAGAAAACTTTTAGGAATGTCAACAAAAAGAAAGTTTATACATAGATGAGTAAAGGGGGATATGTACGGCTCTTGCCATTATTCCTTTTTGACTGTACAATCCCCAGCCATACCTCTCGCTTGCAAAATATTTGACTTCCAAATCCAAAACTTGCAAAATGAATACAGGGAAATGGACAAGGCTTGTATTGCGTAAACAATTGTGTTATGCTGGGTTTACACAAGCAGATCTATTGGCTGTTCACTCAACGAGAGTCCGACCATACAAACCTTCTATGATTGGGAAACTATTTTCAGACACTGAAGATTTGTTGGTCATTCGGACGCTAGAATGATCGCTCATGCGATTACTTGTGTCGCTTGTTCTCATAAGAAAACGCATTGTTTTGAGGCTTACAGAAACATCAAGTGATGAACGAAAAATTTTTGGTCAGCCAAAGCAATACGATGGCCGACTTATTAACCAATTCTTGTTCCGCGCTTGATCATTTTCACTGAGCAATTATCTCTAAATTGTGGTCGTTTATCGATTAATCGTTCCGTTTAAATGGGTCATTACAACTGCATTAGGGGCTAGAGTGCAACAGACCTTTTTGAGAAAAAAACACAAGAATGTGCCTGTCATTTGTTTATTACAGATTACTATTTAAGGATGCAGAAAAGGCTATTCTGTCAATTTACAATGTGCTAAATTTGCTAAAATAAAAATGTTGCTAAAATTGCTAAATTGTTTTATTACCCCCTGACCTATGCAGGTACCTCTCTGGTAGGAAAGCCTACAAACTGACTTTGGTTTACTTTAACTGAAGTAAAAAAAAATGTATTTAGGTGAATCTGTCATCTATATTTTAAAGAGACAGCTAGTAGGAGCATACCTGTTATCCACTGAGCTCATATATTATAATAGCATCCCCAAATGTGCAATATAAGAGTATTTTTCTGCACTCTGAGGCTAAATAAAATTATGCAGATTGCACAAGATCCCTAAAGGAGCCCCTTGCCCCTTATCAGCAGGGTAGCTGCTCTACTCTGTGTATATGTGTGTGTGTGGGATGGGCTGTTTCATAACATGCTTTTGGCTTACAGACTATTTTTTGCTATCCTATCACTAATATGTTTAGAAAACTGAGGGTCACCTACTAACCAAGTAACCAAGTAGTTTTCGGTTTCTTAATGTGGAACACAATCTGTTTGACATGGTTCTAGAGTCTAAAAGATTTTAAGGCCAGCTTTGCTTAGTCGCAACATTCAAGTAAAGCATGCATAGCAGATATGCTGCTAAGTAGTGCATGTCCCATGGGACTGAAGTAAGTATACACTGAAACTGGGGGGGGGGGGGGGGGGGGGGGGGGGGGGGACTGGACTCCCCTGACATCAGGTTTTTTTTCTGTTTTGTCTTTTCAATCCTTCAAACTGATTCGTTTTTGGGATAGAGAAATTCTATACTCACTCAGGGAACTAATATAATATTTAATCAGACCTAAATGACATTTCATTCATGAATAGCTGTCAGTTATGCTTTTCTTCCCCATGGTTTTTTTATTCTTAAGTATTGATGGACTGTTTTTATTTCTGTATCCCAATATTTACAATGATATTTATTTATCAGTATTTACCAATGTTTGTCCCGAAGTAACAGGTACACTATATAGCTGGTGGGTCTGCTTGAGGAATTAGAGGAATTAGAGAAATCAAAGTTCAAAGAACCCGTTTCATAATTGAAATTAATTTTTTTTTGGGGGGGTGTGTACTATTACGTATGTCTGCCAATCACTTGGCGGCCTGTGAATAATCTGGTTTGCCAAGTGGGCTTGCACATCAAACCTGAATGGTTGCCTGCAGTCATGAATGGCTGCCATTTTCTGACAAGCATGTGCATGAGGAAGTGATGGTTGTGAAAAGACATAAAAAAATGTTGTAAAGGTGTTAGACAATGGCTGATTATATGAAATACTTCTTCCCACAGTGGGATTTCACTTCTCATCCTTAAGAGGCAAAGTCTTACATCACTGAGACTTCAGTCTCTTAAAGAGATCAGCGCAGGCAATGTCTACATCACGGATAACCACAACCTTTGCTACTACAATACCATAAACTGGACATCACTCTTCAGAACTCAACACCAGAAAACCACCATCCGAGACAACAGAAAAGCTGAAAACTGCAGTAAGTATGGAATGGCTACATTGACAGATTAAATGTAAAGATATACTGTACATTAGAAAGGAAAAGTGGATAATGGATGATTACCAGTTAAATAGGCCGAATCCTTAGATCCAAGATGTCTCCTGAAGCCTCTTGTCCATCCATGATCTGAAAATGAAGAGCCATTGACAGTACTCCAGTTCCTGTTAACATTATAGTAAATGTAGTGTGCAGAACCATTCACTGTGTCCAGCAGGGGAGCATGTGAGTATTGGAATCCTGATATCCTAAAGAATGGAGTATAGAAGATCTGGATGAATGCAATGTGGTAAGAAGAAGGTGAGTTCAGAATTTGTTTTTTAGCCTTTAGAAGGCTTTTACTGAAACTGTACAGGTCAACCCCCCCCCCCCCCCCCCCCCAAAAAAAAATCTTAACTTGACGGTTGATCTCTGATAGTTTGATTTTTCAGAACAGAATTGTTGGGATGATCTATAGTCTTCTATTATATAGTCATACTGCAGATTTCAATGTGTCTATGTGAGACTTGGATAGCTCAACATTGCTGTGCACAAAGGGGCACAGGTAAGCAAAGGAAGACACACAGGAAATTATGTTCTCCACATTGATGCCAGAGGGGCAGATATACAGTGCCAACAATGCTCATTGTAATAAAACTAGGGTTCTGAAATTCTTGCTCTTACCTTGTGCTGCAAAATGTGACACACATTACAGGAGTTCTGCTGTCACGTTTGATCTGTCCAGCTCCATGTTGTATTACATTGTAACTGCCAAGATGTTTGGTGTTTACATTGTAGCAAGGGCAGCTCCTTGCTGTGCTACGTTGTATAGCAGCCTCGTACCTATTACTACAATGCAATCATCCCAAAGCTTTCTGCAATGTGTGAATGATCTCTCCATCCTTTTGCTGCATGGTGATGGAGAGATCACTCTGAAGAATGTCACATTTGTAGGCTCACCTGATAAAAAAGGGTGGTAATGTATAAATAAAATCTAGGGCCTGGTCTATAGATAAGGGGATGAACAAAAGCAGCAAGCCAATCCTTTGTATGGCAGGCAAGCAACCCATGATTTGTTTTCACTTAGGCCTCGATTCACTAACAGTTGAAAAAGATTCTCATGGTAGTAAAAAATTCAATTCATGAGAAAAAAGCCTGAGAATTTCACTGTTACTAAATTACCAGATATAAAGACAATGAAAGTTAATGGCACATTTTACTGCAGATAAAAAGGGGTAAAATGTTGAATGCTTTTCTCGGGATAAAAAAAGTGCCATTTACTTTCATTGTCTTCCTATCTGGTGATTCACAAATTGAAATTCTCAGGCTTTTTTCTCATGAATTGATTTTTTTACTACCATTCATTTTTTTTCAACTCTTAGTGAATCAAGGCCGTAGCCTGGACAATCCTGGATATCCTTAGCTAACCGGATATATATATATATATATATATATATATATATATATATATATATATAATAAAATAATGTTTCTTGTATTTATTAAGCTACACATTGTGATCTATTAACACTGCATGTTGTCCTTATGCTGCAACCCATGCTCCCATGATATGATATTAGAATTACATTTTGTTAAATAGTAAATAACATCACATATTGTAGTCTATTAGGATATTATATCCGACTGGCTCAATAATCAAACTCATTTCCCATTTTCACGTGTGTAGGTTTTAATAGCCAAGATTCCACTTAACTCCTGGCATCCTGGGAGTAAGCAAACCATGTAAGGTGGCATGTAGATTCTTCCAGTTCATTAGGCTAATTAATCTCTTGAGTCTAATTGGCATCCTCTCTACATACACTTCTGCATTTAAATTGCAGTTTAATAGCAGTTACTATTAAATTCTGGAGATTTAACATGCAGCCCGTTAACCCTACCCACATTAAACTCTATGGTTTTCTAGTTAAGAAAGAATAAAATATGTTTTTCCCTATCTTCTAGCTGCTGAAGGAATGGTGTGTCATCCGCTCTGCTCCTCTGCTGGTTGTTGGGGAGCTGGACCTAATCAGTGCCTGTCCTGCAAATATTTCCGTAGGGGCAAATCATGTGTACGGTCATGCAACCTCCGGTCCGGGTAAGCAGTGGTTTGCATGTTTTACTTCTGTGTTGTTTTAATAAGCAATTAAACCATGTTTCTGTTTGGATTCAGGTTAAAGCTAAAGAGGAAGTACAATCATATTGTAACACTCCACCCACCCCTCATCCTATGCTAAGCCCAATTTGGACAATAACATAAAAACTCCACACTCTGCACAGAAGCTGGGACCTTGAGTGACATGCCAGTTACCCAATTCTAAGCAACAGTGTAACTGGGGGGGCATCCAAAATCCTGGAGTCCCTGCACAAAACCCCCCTCAGGATGCCTGTAAATCTCACCACTCTCTCGGTTCCCCACTGGGATCCAGTGCCGCGATTGGCTGCCCAGTTCTCACGTGGACAGTGACGTTTCGGCTGCTGAATATCCTGCCCAGGTTCTCAGCAGGGGAGCGAAATTAAGATGATATTTATAGGTGTCCTGGGGGTTATGTGTGATGGGGGGCTCCAGCATTCCCTAATTTAACTATAGTAACATCTGACAAATTAGCTAAGCCTCAATTGGCTTAATCTAAACATGCAAGCACCACACCCCTCTCCACTCTTGGGCAGCAATAGTCCCAGGGGCACAAAGTGACCCAGCTGCTCAAAATCATATGGGCCCCACTTTAAAACTCTAAAAGCGCTCAGCTACTTGTGGACAGGAAGTCAGCATTGCATACTGAAGGCATAACAAAAGCCCTTTAATCAATCTAAGCAATATTAAATATAAATTCAGACATAGATGTATCAGCAGATATAAACTGAGAAATATAAATGAAAAATAAAAACATGTATTTCCTTTCTATCTAATCAAATCAGACCAGCTATGACTATAAAAATACTTACATTTAACTTTCTCAGTTCTGTCAAATGGACACCTGGCTACAGCTTTTGTGTGCAGCCATTCCCAGGTCCCTTGCTGGAAGGAGGTCTGGGAGTTAAAGAGAAGGTCTAGCCACCCTGCAAACCTTCTCCTGTCCACTCCCTCCCCTGTGCTAAGGCTTGTTCTGGAAATAAAATGAAAAAAAACTTTTTTCCGGTGGAGGGTTGGGCGCTCACAGCAGCCGTGACTTGAAGGGTCAGTCACCCAATTCCAGCAGTAGCATTGGACGCACGCCCACTCAGGGTTCCAGCTCCAGATTCCATGTACAGTTCCCAGCGCCCGCCCTGATGGAAGACCTGAAGAGGCTGTTTATGTGAGCAATGTACAATAAAACTAACACAAAGATACAGGCAGGCTGGACCTTTGCACCTTCTGCAGGAACATCACCCAATGTTACCTAGATGGTACCTCACTCTCCTTCTGGCAGAAGGGTATTAAAGCGGACCAAAACCTACATTTTTAACTAGCATCCCCTGATTAGCTCCCCCGATTATGAATAGGCTTTGGCAATTTTCACAGCTCCTATTTCACTCTAATCCCAGATAATGGCGCCTGTTTTAGCTTTAAAGCCCCACCTTCTCCATTTATTGTCATTGTTGTGTGTGGCAGTGATGTCATTGCCACACCTATGCAATGACTGATTGCCTGCCATCAGTGTTCCAGGACAATTTGAAAAGAAAAAAAAATATCAGTTTCAAATTCTACACCCTAAGAATAGAGTATTGGCAGGGGCTTTGGCCAAAGGTATTTCAAACGTTTGGTGGGCTTTGGTCCACTTTAAGACTAGATTTAGGCTTGACTCTTTTAATTGTACTTGACATGAAAGGTTGCCCTACTGCAACACAGTTGAGGGATGCATTTTCTTAAAGTGGATATAAACTTACTATACTGGGTTTTGGTTTGCCCACCGCTGTGTGAAACCCTGCTATTCACCCAGTAAACTCACCTCTCATCGGTCCAATGGCTCATGCGTGGCCCCTCATTCAATCAGCTTCTCTGGTAACGCATTTTACCCTGCTGCTGAAGAAGCTGCATGGAATACCAGCTGCACACATCAGCGGTGCATGGCATCATATGCATCCTTCGGCTGTGCACAATCATTCAGTTAGGGTAGGCATGGCCATGCACAGCCAGAAAGGGATGCAAGAGTCCGTAATTGTCGGCTATGCATGTGCCATGGGCTTGTGGTAAAGGTGAAAAAACTGCGGGGTTTCATACAGCCGGGCACATCAGTTTGGGATGCCCCGGGGAGAGGGAATCAGCCAGTGGTGGAGTCTCAGACTCCTGGGCTGGTTTTGGTCCATTTAAGTGAAGTGAATACTTGCCCTTTGAATGGATGGCCTTTTGGGCTTTGGGTAGAAGTATATTATACTAGATCCCCAACTGTGGGATCTATGGATCTTATTTATGATATGCGCCATTTAGCATCTTTCTGGTGGCTATAGCACCAGTTTTGAAGTGCTATAGCCACTGTGCTGTGGACTACAATAGTGCTATAGCCACTGTGCTGTGGACTACAATAGTGCTAAAAGCCATAGAACCAAATGCTAATTAGTTTGCTTTGATTGTTAGCAGTTGGCCTGACTGCCGATTATTCCAGCACCACCTTGTACCGCCGTCTTTTTGGTGCTGTACAATATATTTATGATGTTTTTTCCTCCTTGAAAAGATAGACGCTGTATTTTTCCAGTACATGGTCAGCGTTTTATTATTACAGTTACAAGAAATCACAGCTGGGACAAAGGGGACAAACTTTATAGTGCATTTAGGCTGCGCTTAAGTTGTTGTCCAAATTACACATTTGTAGCAAAAAGAAGCCACGAAAATAGATTTTTCTATGAGGAAAAAAACATGTTATTTGGCGACATCTAGGTCCTGCGTTTCCATTATTGACAAGTCACAATGTAAGTTCTGTACAACTAAATGTGTGTAATATGAATGATAGCTTACGCTTCATAATTAAGGCTCCCCGTCTGCAGCAAAATCTAGTTCCTAGGTGATTCCACCGAATAAAGATGGTTTGAAAGGATTTGTGCCTTTGAAGAGACCATATGTTGTTCCCTAGATGGTCCTTTTTGTGTGACAGTACTTGGCTCTATTACCTCTTTCAAGTGAAGATGTGTGGCATGAAGTGGTGTGCCTCCAAATTGACTTCAGTATTGGTGAGCTTTCCAAACTTTAGTTTATAGCAGCCAAGTGAAGCATCAAGCTCAGCACATTTTAGGGATAAAACCCGAAATACATTTCTTATAATATTGGCCATTTTGTCTTGTGGACAAGTATATATTGTTGGCTGGTCAATTCTCACACGTTACCTAACTGCACTAAGAGGCCGATTCATTAATAGCGGCAGGTAGCGACAGTTGAGCGACTGTAGCAGTATTTTCACAGCGCCCACTAGTATTCGCTGTGCTTGGCCATTGTTCGGTTGTTGATAGCGACTGAGTCGGTGTGCAGTAATGTTGAATACGGGGTGACGAGTCGCTATTTGACAGGTTCAGCAATGTATGGGTGCGCATGATAGCGACTGGTCAGAGCGACCGGCTTCCACCATATTCATCAAAAAATCACGCTCAAAAAATTCTTGCGCTGTGAAATGCATGTTTAAACCCCAGAGCGCTGGCGGCGATGTGTTAAAAGTAGTTTTTTAACCCCCAAACCACCATATTTTTGGAAACCAAAAAAAAAAAAATGTATAAAGAATTTAGTAATATGAATACAATAATATCAGACCTGTAATATCAATTCTGCACAAATTTTTTTTTAGTTTTTTTTTTACCTTAAATAAATTCTCAGAAGAGGGCAGAAGTGGTCACAGAATTTTTCACATTTAAAAAAAAAAAAAAAAACATTAATAACAATGAATTATGAATATTTAAAGATTGTTCCATTGAAATGCATTGGAGAGCGCCAGGTAGCGAGAGGTCCTACCTGTCGCTGTTCAAGGTCGGACGCTGGCGCTGTGGGCTGAGGCTGGAATAATGATGAATGAGTGGCTATCTGGCGCTATCTCAGTCGCTAAGCAGGATCGGCTTGATAAATGTGTGATTGTGGTGGGGAGCCGGCGTTCTCGTGGCGGTGACCGTCATTACCGGTCGCTCACCAGTTGCTACCTGTCGCTATTCCTTCATAAATAAGGGCCTAATAAGATTGTTACAGTGAAATATAGAATGAATGAAAGAAATGCATTATTTGATGAATGATTATTCTTTTTTCAGGGAACCCCGAGAGTTTGCCAATGGTTCTGTATGTCTTAGTTGTGATAGCCAATGTGAGAAGATGGAGGGAGGTATGCCCACATGTTATGGGCAGGTAAGAAAGACTACTACTTGACTACTAGAGAATCTTATTGCTCACCAGTGCTTCCTGTATTATTTAAATAAAAAAATGAATATAATTATGGTAAATGTCCTTGTCTCAACTTAAAGTGACTTAAAGTCAAAAGTAAAAAGAAAATAGTAGCTTACCTTTCACTAAGTGGCTCTGGTGTGTCTTTCCTCTTCTGTCTGCCTCCTTAAAGGAGCACTATCGCGAAAAATTTGCCCAATAATAAAAATCCATATAGATATGCTGCATGGTGGGAGGAAAGGTCACTTATACACCCCGCATCAAGAAATATCCAGTCAGGCTTGTTTTTTATTTTTATTAATGGAAGGAAAGGAAATTGGGTGACTGGTTCTGTCACCCCTGATACACTAAACCTGTCACTCCCGGATTTTATTCCTACCAGGAGAAGAAAACCACAAGCTTGGCGGTAGTTTTATTCAGTTTGGGTTTATAAGTGACCCCCCCTCCATTAGCCAACATGTTTAGATGGGTTTTTAATATTACACAATTTCGTGATAGTGCTCCTTTAAGGAG
Organism: Gastrophryne carolinensis; assembly: GCA_027917425.1. Lineage (NCBI taxonomy): Eukaryota > Metazoa > Chordata > Amphibia > Anura > Microhylidae > Gastrophryne > Gastrophryne carolinensis. The sequence continues at coordinate 176,395,300 of CM051240.1, read as the reverse complement.
AATAATTGCTTCCTCGTTCTGGTTTCCTTCCCCACCCTGCCAATGTGGTTTACTAATAAGCCTTCGGGGGACTAAGAATGGAAACTCTGTAGCATCTCTCACCTTCCTTATTTGATCACACTATGTGCTGGCAATAATAACTACAGGCGCAACAATGCAGTTCTTTTTTTTTACAATGACACACATGTCAGACATGCGTTAGCGACCGCCCGTTATGAAAATGTAAAGCACAGAGTGTGCTTTCATCATATTGCTGTTGCCACACCGTTTCTCCTCAATTTTTCTCCACATTTCCTGTACTGTAATACAAAATGGATTGAAGTTTGGAACAATGCAACGTGTAGCTCGAGACAAAGTACCCCTGTGCCTGCATTGCTGTGTACATTGAGTACATTACTCTATGTTGAAATTGTTTTTCCCTTTTATATCCTGTCAGGGTCCTGACCACTGTGCAAAATGCTCCAATTTTAAAGATGGTCCAAATTGTGTGGAAAAGTGTCCTGAAGGGCTTCAAGGAGCACATAGCTTCATTTTTAAATATGCAGATGAAGACAAGGAGTGCCGTCCATGCCATCCAAATTGTACTGATGGGTAAGACTTTAAAAATTACTCATTCTTTCTTATGTAGTATGAAGAACATAAACCCCCGAAATGTTGACAAAAACAATGGTTGGCGTTAAAGGGCATAGGAAATGCAATATAATTTAGGGATGTCTTATTTTATTTTGAATTATATTTATATGATTACAGATGATATATATATCCAAAGCATCCTATTTCTTAATTATAACAGAATACCTTATTTTTCGCCCTATAAGACGCACTTCCCCCCAAAAGTGTGTGAGTGTGTGTGTGTGTGTGTGTGTGTGTGTGTGTGTGATGTCTTATTGGGCGAATGTAAAAAAAAAGTCTCGCGTCCACTGTCCCCACTTTGGCTTTAGGTGCTGGGGGCGCTAACAGCCAAGTGTTCAAGAGACAGTGGCAGCGTTGGAAGCCTGATCGGGGACAAACAGCATCCCCGCTCTGGCTTCCTGGGCTGCCACGGCCATTCTTGGGCTTGTGCGCGCTGACAGCCGAGTGTTTGTGTCAGGGTGTTCAAGAGACAGTGGCGCCACTACAAGCCAGAGTGGGGACAGACAGTGTCCCCGCTCTGGCTTCCAGCTCCGCCCCTGCCTCTCGGTCAGCGCGCGCTGACAAAAACACCCTTGAGGTAGTGGCGGCGTTGGAAGCCTGAGCGGGGACGAACAGAATCCCCGCTCTGGCTTCCTGGACTGCCACCGCCACTCTTGGGCTTGTGCGCGCTGATAGCCGAGTGTCTGTGTCAGGGTGTCGAAGAGACAGTGGCGGCACCACAAGCCAGAGTGGGGACAGACAGTGTCCCCGCTCTGGCTTCCAGCTCCGCCACTGCCTCTCGGTCACCGTGCGCTGACATAAACACCCGTGAGGCAGTGGCGGCATTGAAACCCTGATCGGGGACAAACAGCATCCCCGCTTTAGCTTCCTGGGCTGCCACCGCCACTCTTGGGCTTGTGCGCGCTGACAGCCAAGTGTTTGTGTCAGTGCGCGCCTGCCCGAGAGGCAGTGGATGTGCAGGAAGCCAGAGCGGGGACAGAGAGCTTCTGGTGCATCGTATAGGACGAAAAATATGGTAGTTGTGGGAGCCTAAAATTCATCAATTGTCTATAGTCAACAGAAACCGGTTGTATGTTGATGAGTCTCATATTTACACCTTGTTGCAACCGTAGTGCCTGAATGGACTTCATGAGGTGTGCTCTGAGCTACAAATCATCACTTACTGAATTCTTACTGAATTCTTAATCAGGGTGAACAAATGACCTAGACATTGGCAGTCCTGATCAGATGTGGGCATTCGATAATATTTATGGAAAGTGATGCGGTTCTAGATGTATCATCACTATATAAATCAGAGAGTCTTATAAAGTATTATAAGTATATAGTGTATAGTATTATACCTTTCAAGTAATATCAAACATAGCTAATGTATATTGCCCAAAATTCACACCCAAGAGGTGGCGATGCTGTTCACACGCCCTAGTGTTTGGCATTAAAGCAGGCTAGTTAAAGGGCCAAGACTCAAGATGGACTTGCCCCTTACATGAAGGACAGCTCCAATATTCTAAGTCATATCTCCCTTTCCCTGTCAGATTGTCCATACAGAGACGCCGAATCATCATGAATGGGTTAACTTGTAGCCAGAAGGTGGGACTAGAGTAAGAGTGAGCTGTAATTACTCCCAGGTGCAGGTATAAAGGCAGGCCCGCCCGTAGAATTCCCAGTTCTGCTCTAGTCTTTGTCAGGGAGAGATAACTATTTTTCCTTGGTGGCATTAGAGGGAGTCTTTTAAGGCTGTTAGTGTTTTTCATTTGAAATGTACAGTGTTCCGAGGGCAGCATCATGCTCCAAGGTCCCAGCATCCGCACCCCCCAGGGGGACAGTTTCCAATGACTGACCTAGGTTTTACCTGGGCATGGGTGGTAGCGTGGCACTGGCTGTTACGAGCTCTGTGCCCCAAATTACTTCCCTGAGACTGCAGGTGGCACAGGTTACCATTCCGGCTATGGTCCCACGGCTGATCAAGAAGATAATCCGAGAAGGCATTTCAATCATTCTGGTCACATCTTACTGGTGCGGCCTTACAGGTCTGTCCATAGCCATTCCGGCTATGGACAGACAGGATCTGTTGTCACAAGAGCCGCTTCTGCACCCTTGTTCAGTCGCTGGCTTTGACAGCATGGAGATTGAGTCCAGGATGCTACAGGATAGAGGCATCATTTCCACCTTGATCCGAGCCTTAAAGACTTCTTCGGCCAGAATCTATTATGGGACGTGTCGGTCCTATTTTGCCTGGTGCGAGTCACAGAAGCTATCTTATTGAGGTTTCTTGCATCTTAGACGTCTTGCAGAAAAGTCTAGACAAGTGTCTACAGCTGAGCACCCTCAAGGGTCAGGTCTTTCTCAATATTGCAGGGAACTGCTTGGTTCGCACCTTTATGCAGGGGACGGTGCATGTTCAGCCTCCTCGTAAGGTGCCTACAGCCTGCTTGCGACCTCGACTTGGTCCTTTCTGCCTTAAGGAGGCCTTCTATCTTTTAACTCTGAAGGTGGCGTTCTTCATAGCCATCACCTCAGTACACAGAGTTTCAGAGTTGGTGGCTCCGTCTTGCAAGCCGCCCATTTTGATTTTTCATAAGGACAAAGTCGCCCTACGTCTCCGGGCGGATTTTCTACCAAACTCAGATTTTCATTTGAATGAAGACATCGTCATTCCTTCTTTTTATCCGAATTCAAGGGAACTCATTTGATGTAGTGCATGCTTTAAATTTGACCAAAACCCATGATTTTGACTATCCTGGGTTTTGGTCCTTTCCCTGGGGGCACCCTGATCAGGGGTGCCCTGCTGTGTGAAGCCTCCCAAGACGCTGACACCAGCTCACCTCTTCCCGGTCCCACGGAGCGTATAAGAGCGGAGCTCTTAGATGCGCACCTGGAAACTAGGTAAGTGAACGGGCGATTTTGGATGCCCGTGGGGGGATCAATTGGCCCGGGAATCTCATAGATTGTAACCCCCCCCCCGGGGCTATAGCATTGTGGGCTGTGGTTCCTTGGCTTGTGTCTACAGTGAACCTGGATACAGGGGACTGAGCAGGACTAAGGGGGCAGGGATTAAATGTGGATGTTAAATGCAGCAACCCTACTTGCCCCAAAGCAATACAGTTTACCAGACAGTGTCCCGGGTCTCCCTATGGCCACTTTGCCCCTGTTTCTAGGGGAGAGTGAGCAGGGCGATCATCCTGGATGCCAAGGCCTTTAGGGGGTGCCTTTATCCCAGCCATAATTTTTTCTGCAGACAAATAATGGCCTCTGTAAGTGGTGCAGGCCATAAAACAGGTCCCTCATCTCCCCATATTAGGCTCAGTCTTGGTAGGAGGCACTGCCTGCTGCTAAGCAATAGCTACAGCAAGGCACATACCAGTATAAGACTCTAGCAGCAACATAGAATGAGTGAAGAGGGGGTAGAATTGTCATCTTGCCACTCTGCGTTCTATTTTGCCTAGATGCTGCCCTGTGTATATTCTACCTAGTTTCTAAATATCCATGTGCAAACTGTCTCTTGTGCTGTATGTGCCTTTTATTTATTAGGCATTTGTCAAGTTTTAGCAGTTGATTAAGGTCAAATACCGAGACAATATATCGACTGATTCAGTTAATAATGAAAGCGTTAACAGTCTGCAATGTTTGTTGCAAGGTTAAGTGTACTCTCTTAGGAATTAAGTGTTTCTGTCTGCTTCTAATATTACATAGACAGCTGTGGCTGAATAATAGTGTCATGCGCCATGTATTTCAAGAGGATCTTTAGTCCCTGTGCTCTAATTTAATGCCCCTGGACTATTTCTAGGAATGTAAGATCAGGTCCCGCAGGGGCTGACCAATTTAAATTGTAATGTGCACCTACAGCAAAATACAGGCATAATGTTCAGCAATTATGGCAAGACTAATAAAAACATTGTTTAGCTGACTTCTCACCTCATCGCTGCTATTGGAGATCAAGGTCTCCCAAAGCCCATCCCTGCCTTGCATTGCATGAGATCAGCATTTTACTGAATAGAGCCATGTAACGTGTAGGGAAATTTAGATTATATTTCTGCGTTGTCCCACTGGTGCTGACAAGAGCGTTTGGAAAATCATCCAGGTGCTCCGGCTACTGCTTTGTTTATTTGCAACCATGATGTATGTGTCATACATATGAGAGCACAGTTAAGCAGAGTTAAATCCTTCATTAAGAAGTAAGCCAAGGGAGGCAGCAGACGAGAGAGAGAAAGCAATTAAACTAAATTGTTCTGTGCTTAAGCTTTCACCAAAGTTTCCAGACACTGGACTTTAGAGGGAAGCTTAAAATTAATTGTTTATACAACATGCCTTGTTGCCTTATGATCTTCTTGTTTTTGCTTTACAATTTCCAAAGGTATTCTTGTCCCATGATTGTGTTTTGAGGCTGACAAATTTGAATTCAGTAAACAAAAGCATTACATTTGTAGGGTAGAGTAGGGCAAGTTCATTATGCCTATTATCTAGGCAGGCACAAAGACACATTTGGGGGTAAGCCATTAGATTTGGAGAGTGCCTTATTTCAATATCTTTTAAGGTTGAAGAGATTTATTACTAAGAACACAATTTGTAAAAAGCCTTAGAAAGCCTGAAAGCCTTTAACTCCTTCCTGCGATCCTACAATGCAGTAACAGCAGACAATGGCCCAAATGATCGCTGCCATTCAATAGGGTTCACGCAACATTTTCATTCTCTGTGCATATCCCCGTGGATCACAGCAGTTACTCACCTTTAAGTGGATCTCATGGCATATGGGCAAGCGAGCAGCCAATCAGCACACTGACGTCAGTAGTAAACCGGAGATGCAGCACAAGAATGCTGCGTGTGATCACCGGCTTGGTGTGTTTTGGTTTAATGACCCACTGGGTTGTCGTTGAAATGAAGAGAACCTCAGACAATGTGGATCGGGGCCGTCTGGACGAAACGGTGGCACCGCAAAGTCTCAGTACCATTGCTCACAGGTGCCAGGGTGGTACACTTCCTAGTGCTGGATCTCCGGACCTAAGGGGATAATGACTCACTGGAGCTGTTGTTGGAAAGGGGAGAGCCTCGGGTATACTCAACTAGAAGGGCATGTGGATTGGGCTGACCGGACCAAGCAGCAGCACCACAAAGTCCCGGTACCCCCAACCATAATCCCACAGTTGGAGGAGGCCCTCTTGCAGGGCAAATAATGGAGGTCCAGGGGCATGTGCCCCTTGCGTCCTGCCTATAATCTGACCTTGGTCGTGCAGCAGCAGCTGATAGCCAATTACATAGGTTTGTAGCTACAGGCAGCACCTCCCATAGATTTCTCATGAATCATAGCCTGCCCAGTGGTGAGCAAGGAACACTGGGAAATCTCCCAGTGGAGCTTGATGGAAGCAGAGACAGTGTTGATCAAGCCGTGTTATAAAACCTTGAACAGTTCAAGCACCAGATTTTGGCTGCCATTCCCTGGTGGGGGGGGGGGGGGGGGGGGTCGGATCAGCAAATAATCAAAACTTTAGGGGTAAGTAGTTGCATACTGTATCAGAATGCCCTGAAGGAAAGGGGGTTGACAGAGCCATTCCAGTTTCCAGACACAGTAGATTTCAGCATGGGAAGGGAAAAAGTCCTGTTCCCACCTCATGTATACTATGGGCCTGTTGTGTTCCATACTGTTTCTCTTCAGGAAAGTGGTGCCCCCTCCCTATGACTGAGCCCAAAATGGGAGGATGAGGGGATTTGCTTATGCCCAATACCACTAACAATGGCCTTGACTCACCTGCACAAAACAGAATGATTGGGTTAAAGGTGCCCTCCACAAACACACACACATACAAAATTTCCTTGGACATCAGGGCGATTGTGCTGAGCTAAAGTCTTATTTATATTTTGGGCTGCTTCAAAAGAAGGTAAGGGGATGTCAATGCTTGCCACCCTGTTCATTTTTGGATTTCCACATCCATGTTTTTGTACAAAATAAAAATGGCACTAAAGTTAGAAATACTAAGCACTCAAATACTAAATTTGGCATAAATTAAATCCTTTTTCTTCAGGGTTTAGCAACAGGAGCCTACATTTCTTCACTTGCTTTTCCTAGACTTCGGAGGTCATATATTGCCACATTGCTTGGTTTCCTGCTGAAGCAGAGTGGTCTAAGCCATCAGAAGCTGAAGTGAAAAATGTCTAAGTGCTAGAGACGCCAGATAATGCTGGCTGCCATGCTTTAGCAAGTAAAATGTATGCGGTAAATTATTCAGTATAACACGTTGATGTCAACAGCTGTTGCCATTCACAGGAAGACCTTTTACCATTTTCACAAATCTAATTACAAGAGAGCCATGAGGGATAGAAGAATGAGACAGCAGCCAAGCAGACCTTTCTTTATCTAGCTCGTCTTTCAGCGTTGCTTACATTCCAAGCAAGTTCATTATATTCAAATAATGTATAAAAATTTGGCACCAGCTTTACATTTGAATAATTATGCAAAAAATATCAATCATATAGAAAATAATATGAACATAATAGTCTTAAAGTTTTATTCCTAATGCAGTTTTTAATTGGATGCAATAATTGGTAATATATATTTACTGGGGTGGACATAAGGAGAATTGGGAGAACAGACTGCTGTTTCACCCCATCTCTCCTTGCCCTCCAGGCAACTGTACTTAGTCCCACTGTACCACCTGCCAAAAAAAACAGCCTACTGCTCCTGCAATTCTTTAGCCTCAGCATTATGACTTGGTGAACCAGACCCACCCCTGCTCCTAGAATGCTGAAGATTCAGTGTCATTGATTTGAGAGTGACCATTTCCACCTCTGCTTATGAGCTGTCACTGCAACCCTATAGCTTCAGCCTTGGAGAGAACTTGTTGGCTCACAGGCAAGCACATTAAGGGTCTCAGTAGGGATGTCACAGGTTGGTCATGGGCTGGATGGGTTGTGGTATAATGCCAGGCTGCTTTTTAACCCAGTCTACCCCTGCTGGTTGCCTAGGCTCAAAACATTTCCACAAAGAAATATCTCCTTGGTTTCCTGGTGCCCAAGAAGTATAAACAAAATATGTGCCAGTGAGAGTGGCCACGTATCAATAAAATGGATTTATTGTCATGGCAGAATTAGACCATGCCTGTGCAAATGGTGAGCTGACAGTAGAACAGTAAGGGGCAGCACAAAGAAATTATTAATGGGATCAGCCTTTTTGGAGAGCTTGACTAGTGACTTACTAAGTCAATAAAGTGGACCAATTACTCCCTGTGGTTGCCCTGGAATCTAAAAGATTCCAGGACCGGATGCTAGCCTGGCCCTGTGGCATCCTATACCAGATGACCCGCTGTGTGAAACCCTCAGTGGTGCTAGTAATCTTACCCAATCCTGGTGGCTCCCGCAATGTTATCTTCACTGGCGGCTCAGTGTGTCCACTTCTTTATGGGTGAATATAATTGGCCTCCATTGGTTGCGTAGGGTGCAAGGGTGTCACAGACCAGGTGAAGAATTTTTCTTTGATTTCTCTCGCTAATAGGATGCCCCAGGGGGGGAGACTATAAAAAGGGAGGTGGATTTTAATATTTAAGCTGGAGCCCACATACCCTATGAGACCAATAGCAGCACAATACATCGTGTAAGCACTTTTCACGACAGTATTTCAAAAATATATCTTTTCAAGTGCAAGTACATTGCATACGGCATTGTTCTTAATGCAAAACTTATATAAAAACTTTTTCATTACTCTGCCTCCTGCTTTGTGAAGGCCAGGGATGGAAATCTCTTCCAGTCCCTGTCAACAAGTGGACACAATAGAAGATATTTAAAGATACCCAAGACATGAGATGTGCCAGAGATTGCTGCAAGTTGAAGCCATGCTAACTCAGTGCTCTCACCTGCTTGTCAATTAATTCTCAGCTGCCTCTGAATGACAAACACATATCTTAGGGGTCATTAACCCAACTGCAATGTTTCTCTATTGCCTGTCAAAATATTGTACACCTCAGAAAGTCTGTGCAGAGCAGAAAATTACCCAGAGCTTAAAATAGGAAATGTTTTTCTGCATTCTCCTCTAAGCCGGAATTATGAAATATATATTTAGCAAAATGGCATTTAAATATTAGATCCGTAATAAAATATCAAAATCCATATGCTTAATATCATGTGGATTTACTATATTATTTACGGAACTCCCTGCGCTGCGTGCTGTACACTTGTTGCTTTTCCAAGGCATTCATTAAACAGAAATTTTAATAAATTGTCCAAAGTGCTGGATAAATGCCTCTGCTTGGTGCCACATTTAAATAAATCTACATTTATCACTTGATGATGGGAAATCTCTGGACAATAAAATAAAATAAAAATAAAAACATTTATAAATGATATATAACAGCAGGGACTAACTAGATGCACTTTTAGCATCAATTTTAGCTGCTTGTAAAAAAATACTTCCCTGCGTAAGCACATTGACTTTCAATTTTTAAAAGACAAGTTTAAGTTTATTGATACATTGGTCATTTTAGACATGATTTTAGCTAATAAATGACTGTTTAGCGCCTTGATGAAGTAAAGATAAAAAGGTAAGGAGCTCTTTCTGAAAAGTATTTACATGGGCGTTACCGACCAAGAGTATCAGGATTCTTTCATGATACTTAGCAGCAGGTGGAGCTATGAAAATGATTCTTTTCATTTTTGATATATATTGAAGGGTCATTCCCCTTGACATTTTTAAAAGTGTATTATTGTTATTGCATTATTGTGTGGCAAAATGATGTCTTTAACATGCTAAGCTTTTTTTTTTTTTTTTTGGAGTTTGCAAAACTGTTTAACATAGCAACAATAGGTTTACCTATTATATAAGTGGTGAGTTTGAGTACATATAGACTTCCTCCCTCTAGCTTTCTAATCATCTGATTGACTAAGGCTTGGGTGACTGGCTTTATTCATTCTGCTGAAATGTTCCAGTAGCAATGGTTAATAGCCGGGTTCTCAGCTAGGTAGCTCACTAGGCTGCTTAGACTTAGCCAAAGCTGCTAAAGAGTCCACCTTTTACATTGGAAGAATCGTGGCACTTGAAGTCAATTTGTGTCCAAAAAATGGAAACTCTCTTAAAACAGATAATTTGCCATCTAAAAATTAACAACCTGTTTGACCCAAAACAGCATGGCTTTATTAAGGGCAGATCACGCCAGATCAATCTTATTGATTTCAGTATTAGATGAAGGGGGTGCTGTGGATGTCGCCTATCTGGATTTTAGCAATGCCTTTGACACTGTACCACATAAGGAGCTCATAGATAAGTTATTGAAGGTAGGACTCAATCCCTGGATAGTTCAGTGTATTTTCAGCTAGCTGAAGGATAGTTATCAGAGTGTTGTTGTTAATGGCATGCAATCTGAACAAAGGCAAGTTACAAGTTGTGTACCACAAGACTCTGTCCTGGGCCCCATTCTTTTTAAATATGCTTGTTAGTGACATAGTAGAAGGCTTGGTAGGAAAAGTTTGCCGATGTTATAAAGGTTAGTAATAGGGTGGATATTCCTGAGGTGTTTGCAACATGGTAAATTATTTAGCTTTACTGGATAAATGGTCTGTGGAAACTGGAGTTTAATGTCTTTAAATCTAAAATCATGCACTGGGTTAGAAGAATTTCCAGTATGGGCAGTACTGTGTTAGCCAGGACCTTGGAGGAAAGAGATTTAGGGATATTTATTACTGATAGCTGCAAGATTAGTGGGCAGCGTAGCCAGGCAGTATGAAAAGCAAGCAGGATGCTTGACTGCATAGCTCGAGGCATCCCAAGTAGGAAGAGGGAGGTGTTGATGCCGCTGTATAGCGCCCTGGTGAGACCACAGCTAGAATACTGTGTGCAATTCTGGAGACCCTACCTGCAAAACGACATTATTCAAATAGAAAGGGTCCAAAGGCGGCAGCAAAAATGGTAGAAGGGCTTAAACTTAAAACGTATTAGAGAGGCTTAATTCCTACAGTCTAGAGCAAAGAAGGGAGAGAGGAGGACATAATTGAGATACATATGTGAAATGATTTGGTTCAGGAGGGAAGTGTTTTTAAGAAAAATATATAATGATGGAACAAGGGGGCACAACCTGAAATTAGTGGAAGGAAAATTTGGAGCAATGTTAGAAAATATTATTTTACAGAGTAGTAGATGCTTGGAACAGCAGCAGAAAAGATTGAAAAATCAACAGTAAGTGAATGTAAACATGCCTGGGATAAACACACATCTATCCTAAGATAAAGAGTACATGGGGAGGCCGATTCATTAATAGCGCCAGGTAGCGACAGATGAGCGCCAGTAGCGTGATTTACACAGCGCCCGCTAGTATTCGCTGTGCTTGGCTGGGGTTTGCTTGTTGACAGCGACTCAGTCGGTGTGCGGTAATGTTGAATACGGGGTTAGGGGTCGCTGTTTCACAGGTTCCGCGTTGTATGGGTGCGCCTGACAGCGAATGGCCAGAGCGAACGGCTTGCTGCAGATTCATTAACAAATCACGCTCAAAAATTTCTCGCGCTGTGAATTCCTTGTTTAAACCCCAGAGCGCTGGCGGCGATGTGTGTAAAGTAGTTTTTAACCCCCAAACAACCATTTTTTTTTAATGTAAAAATTATACAAGTTTTTCTAAACATTTTGTAATATGAATACATGAATATCAGACCTGTAATATCAATTCTGCACAATTTTTTTTTATTTTTTTTTTTTACTTAAAAAAAAATCCTAACATTGCAGAAGTGGTCACAGAATTTTTGACATAAAAAAAAAAAAAACATTAATAGCAATTAATTATGATTATTTAAAGATTGCTCCATTGAAATGCATTGGACAACGTCAGGGAGCGCCAGGTCATACCTGTCGCTGTGATGGGATTAGCAGCGGCGCTGTTCGTTTCAGTCGGCTACATGATGAATCCCGCGCTAGCTGACGCTCTCGCCGGCGCTAGCCTCATTTAGCGTGATAAATGCGTCATTGTGACCGCCGCCGGGCGTACTTGATTCGGTAGCCACCGTTAGCTGGCGGTACCTGGCGCTCGTCAGACACTACCTGGCGCTAGCCTTTGATAAATAAGGCCGACAGTATACATATAAAGAGTACATACAGTATACACATAAGGGCAGACTAGATGGACCATAAGGTCTCCTTCTGCCGTCAACCTTCTATGTTTATATGTTTTAATCAAGGCCTTAAAAATCAATCCCACTTTAGCAAAACAGAATCCCAGGAATATGAGAATCGTGGAAGTAAATTACAGGTCTGGGGGCACAATCCTAACACAAATGTTTAGAGGAAAACAATAAGGCAGAACCAAAAACATGTCAAAAAGGGAATTTTCCTTTTAGCACCCATAAAGAGAGGGCTTGATGTACAAAACTTCAGTATTTCTTCTTAAACAGTCACCACTGTGGATATGTGCTTTGGATTAGTGGTCTTCATCAGCACAATGCTGGAAGTGATGGTTGTATGGGGGAGACTTTAGAGGGTCCTAACAGAGGAGCAAGCCGCTTAAGGCTTAATATAGTGGGCTAAAAGATACCAAAATAATTCACATGCAAGGGCATATATGAGATAGGGGTGCTCTCTTAAAAAAGAAAGTATTTATAAGGTACCGTACATACAGACCAAGAATAACAGGATTTACCTATGATTCTTAGCAGTGGAGTTATACTCCCTGGTGGCATTCATCCATTTTTATTCTATAGTGCACCCCCTTAGTGTTCTAGTTTGTGTAGATTGGGTATCCAAACTAGTCACCCATTTGCATGTTTCTGAAGAGGCAGGCACTGTATCGTATTTTTTAAATCCACTTGAACTTGAATGAACAGCAGGTCCCATACTTGACTCATTCTTGGACAACTTTGGTGCAACCTAAACTTTGGTTTGCAAGTACAAAGGATAGCATAGAAGCTTGTACTCCCTCCCTATAGCTCTTTGACCTGTTGGACTCTAACCCACATATTTCCAATGTCCGCAGGCCCCAAACATAGAAAATATTCACCTTCACAAAGACGACAAAAAACAATGGGGTTAACTGAACCATGTACTGTACAACATATCAAAATATTGACCTAGTGCTGGTAAAACATAAATATTAAACAACAAAATACCCAGAATGTGTCATGGCATCAGGTTATAAAACACCAAATTCATAAAAATGGTCTATAAAAAGTATGAAAGTGGCATACCCTGGATCAATCAAATTATCATGTTAAAGAAGAGAAAGCTCACAGGTTGCGGCTGTGAAGAGGGGGTGGCTGCGACCAGAACCGAGAGGGTGATTTAGCACAAGATACAGACAATGGGATAGTGTGATGTCGAGGGTAGAGGGGTTTAGATAATTCCCTCAGTTCCTACAATGTACTTTGGTGAGGAGGGCAGTGCCAATTGACAATGGTAGCTCTTCTGAAATGCTTAGGCATCCCGTGGCAGTAGTCATCCCAAGATGGTTCCAGTCTGTTTGCATTATGCATTTGGTGATTGCCTTGTTATAAATGTGACATGCCCCTGTTGTTATGTAACCCACTAACCAATCACAGATCAACACATTGCCACAAAGAGACCATTCCTGAGTCCATCAACCAAGCACAATGACAAACAGATGCCATCTTGGCTTGGTAAACCCATACACAATACAATTATCCATCTAATCATTTGATAACAATTTTAGACATATTTATCACAGACCATTCATTAAAAATGAAAAGGCAAATCTGTTGAACGTGTGTTTCCTGTCGCCTTTTGAATTCAGATCTGCTGGAGAAGGTGAGCAGGGCTCACGGATGACAAAAGGCAATAGGTCAGGTAAATATAGTGCCCCTTGCTGGTACCAGGATCCTCCTCGGCACAGAAGGGTATAGGTCCCCTTTAAACAGACTTCTTGGAACACTCTTTTAAATTATAGTCTAACAGGAACACATCTTCAATGTCATGTCTCAGGCTGACATTCAGGAGCCTCAGCTTCAGACCTATAAACCGCCTGTCTAATAAAGCATGTTTGACTTGCGGATATTCCAGTTCATGCCTAAAGCTTTTTCATTTGTATTGAAAAAACACACTACATCAGCTTGTCTTGCAGCTGCCAATTCCAATTTCAAGCTCTGGGGGTTTGTAGAAAAAGGGAACAGAAAATAATTGTAAGCTGGCCATTTAACTGCTATTTGAATAGAGATAATCTGTGATCTGCTGCACTTTTTGTGGGTAGTAATCATGGGCTCAGTGTTTTTAAACTAGGAACACAGAGAGGGGCAGAAAAACAAGGCCCTGGCATTATGAGGTCTCCCGCAGGCACAGGTGAAGCTTGCATGATACTGTTAATGCCAGCTTTGGAGGGGTGGGGACCACCTTCTGCTGCCTGGGAACCAATCACACTAATTATTTCTGCCCTTGCCAACAACTGACACAAAAGACTTCACAGTTAACTCTTGTTTTTTTTTTTTTTATGATAAATACTTTTACGGAACAACATTTATTATAATTTAGCATACAATGATTTGAATGCCTTACGTTACTGTTTCTACAGTTTTTGTTTCATTGATTAGTAATATTAATGTATATAGCACCATTATCTCCTACTACATGTGCAACGTAACAATAAAACGCCATGAACAATAACAACATTGCAAAGCAACATTTGATTATGTAAATTTTTTTTTTTTTACATTTTCATTCATATTTATTTCAACAGTATTGGTAAATAAAGGTTACATTTTGCATGTTGAAAAGAAAAATATTCTTCTACTTATTATTACCATCTGAAATACCTAAATATGAATTAAAGTGGACCAACACCCACCGGTGATCGGCCCGGGAATCTATAAGATTCCCGGGCCGATCACCTCCCTCCCTGCGGGACATCCGAGATCGGGATGTCCCGCGGGGTGAAACCCCCCCAAACACCCCAAACTCCTTACCTTAGTTTCGGCGGCGGCTGGCCGCCGCTGCCTCCCTCGCGCCCCTCTAGACGTGCGCGCGCCCGCGCCGGCCGTCTGTGAATGGCCGGCGCGGGCACGCGCGCGTCAAGAGGGACGCGCGGGAGGCGGCGGAGGAGCCGCTTGTCCGTGGTTGTCCGTCGGCGCGGGGAGAGGTGAGTTCGGGGGGTTCGGGGGGGTTTCACACAGCGGGGCACCCCGATCGGGGGTGCCCCACCGAAGTGGACCAAGACCCAGGATAGTCAAAATCCTGGGTGTTGGTCCACTTTAACTTCACATAAATGTAGGGCCTGATTTATCAAGCACTTCTGCCAGACAATTCCATTTCAGTGCATAATATGATTTATACATTTTTTAGCATGATGCTGCACTGCTAATGTTTTAATATATTTGCTTCTTGTAGTGCAGCAACATGTGCACGTGTGAAAAAGATATATTTTATTATATTTTTTGCTACTCTAATTTGCACCAATGTGGCACTGTCTGGCAGAAGTGCTTGATAAATCCAGCCCAGAGTTTTGTTTGTTACTCGATCTGGAAGGAACTCCCATTTAATCCTCAGACATTTAGGGGGTTATTTAATCTCATGTGTAAAGCTCTCATTTAGAAGAGTCTACTGACTCATGTGGAGTGCTCTTTGCTTTATGTGGGAAGGTCTTCTGAACCTAGAAAAACATTGGGTGGACTAAACTTGAATTCTGAGTGACACACTTGAGGCATAGAGGCGTTTGAAACATTAAAACAAATGCCCTTGCCCCCCCAGTTTGATTTACTCTTAACCTCTTTGGTATAACCATGCCTAGATTGAGGTTTTACATAATCCTAAGTCTTAGAAGGAGATGCTAAAAGATTCAAAGCAATTAGGGATCCTTAAAGTGATATTAAAGGCAAAGGGTTGATTGTTGGTGATTGTTACATCATTGCGTCGGGCTACATTTGGCACTGTCCTAAACTGTTTTCCATTTTTAAATTGAAGAAGAAATGGCCGAGATATCAAGGTTTACAGGTTCACCTTTTGATTCCCCTTCTGAAGCAACTGAGTGTGTCTCTTGGATCTGTGATGCTGCATAATAATCAGCATAATAGGAGCGGTCTGTAAGATTCCCAGAACTTGCATTAGACAACCTTGCTGTGCTTCTTCCCTCTTCTCCTTTTAGTAGGTGACATTGGAGTCTAGACCAGCACTCCCAGACACACAAGGTCACAATCCCAATTGCACATGTGCCCATTCTCAGATGGGCATGAGCCCACTCCCAAAGCGCATGTGCGCAATTCCAAAGCTCATATGTGCATCCCAAAATCGCATATGCACACTCCTAAACACACATGCACTCACTCTCAAAGGGAGTTAGCTGGGCTTCATGGCAGAGAGCCATTCAAGCTGGGGGGGCATAGTTCCATTATGGGACCTCAGAGATGAGGAAGTGGATTTCCTCACTCATGGAACCGAGCTGAGAAGAATGACAGCACTGGAGGAATATTTGGCAAGGTAAGCTGCTGTCTATTTTTTTTACTTTTTCTTTATAGTCACTTTCATTTCCCTGTCTGATCTAGTGGACTTTTGGGCATTATTGAAACTGACACTAACCCTAATCATTCACGTGACTTACGTGACATTAACGGTAGAAAGAGACCATACGGTCCATCTAGTCTGCCCTTATGTGTATACTGTATGTACTCTTTATCTTAGGATAGATGCGTGTTTATCCCAGGCATGTTTAAAATCACTTACTGTCAATTTTTCAACTACCTCTGCTGAAAGTTTGTTCCAAGCATCTACTACTTGTTCTGTAAAATAATATTTTCTAACGTTGCTTCTGACCTTCCCTCTGACTAGCTTCAGGTTGTGCCCCTTGTTCTATCATTAGTTTTAGTCTACCATTTTTGTTGCCCATCTTTGGACACATTCTATTTAAATAATGTCTTTTTGCAGGTAAGGTCTTCAGAACTGCACACAATATTCTATGTTGTGCTGTGACCAGGGCTCTATACAGCAGAATCACAACCTCCCTCCTTCTACTGGTGATGCCTCGAGCTATGCAGCCTGCTTGCTTTTCCCACGGCCTGGCTACACTGTTCCACTCATCTTGCAGCTATCAGTAATCAGTGTCCCTAAATCTCTTTCCAACACAGTCCTGGCTAATAGGAATCCTTATTTTGAGATATAAATATATATAAATATATACCCTGTTTCCCTGAAAATGGGACAGGTCTTATATTAATTATTTGCTCTGAAAAAGGCAGTAGGCCATAAACAATAAATGGATAAATAGATGAATGGATGAATAGCTAGATGAATAGATAGATAGATAGATAGGCAGAGGGATAGATAGGTTGATAAATAGCTGGGCAGAGGGATGGGTAGATAATTAAGCAGAGGGGTAGATAGATGTTTAGATAACTGGGCAGAGGGATAGATAGAAAAATAGGCAGAGGGAAAGAAAGATAGATAGATAGATAGATAGATAGATAGATAGATAGATAGCCGTGTCCCTGATGAGGGGGAGCAGCAGCCCAGCAGCCCCCATCCCTCCGCAGCAGCTGGTACAGATAAGGGGGTGCAGCAAAAACGCACCCTCCCTCTAACTATTTTTTACTTATTTTCAGGGGTAGAGCTTATATTATAAAGCATTTGTTAAAATGCTAAAAAATCTGGCTTATTTTCAGTGTAGGGCTTATTTTCGGGGAACAAAAACAAGATAGAGAGTGTAAAACTCATTTATTTAATCATATGATGACACATAATAACGGAAGTGACAATTGTCACAATTGAGTCTGTCTCAAAAATGTAAAACCTTATTTTGCTCTGTTTACAGAGGTGTATAGTGTATAATACAATTGGGATACTATTGTAATTGGTCACATTGCTTTCTTGATCTTTGGTTTAGTTTCTGTTTATTCCTGCATATTCTTTGTTGGGCAGTTGATGATTTTGACATACCTCTGTTGTTGCTGTTGTCATTTTTAGATTGCATTTGATTTTGAAAACTTTCTCTTTACATAAATAAATATACAACTACTTTAAGCTAATTTTTCTTGTTATTTATTTACAGATGTAGAGGACCTCGCATAAAAGACTGCATTGGAATCATAGATAGGTAATGGCTACCTCTGAGTTACTTTTTTGCTAACACTATGGAGTGGGAAAAGAACCAATTTGTTGGTATTTCTACCACACTGAGGAGATTTATCTTCACATCTGGTTTAGGGCGACCAAACACGAAGCTCATCAAGCAGAAAAGGCAAAGCTTTCACTTTCACTGTCACTTGCACTTTCCAGTTGATTACATGTAATTCATATTGCCTCATTATTGATCAGATAGGAGATGTGGCTAAATCTCTGAAATTAGATCCTAGATAGTATAAGATTATTAGAATAATAAAGTAGCTATAACATAGGCACTCCAATAACAACCTTTTACTTAAAGTGAACCAAAATCTGGGATTTTCATCATCCCGGTTTTTGTGAAGCGCAGCTGTTCGCCGAGCAAACTCACCTCTCCTCAATCCAACGGTGCATGCACGTCTGCTTGTCCAATCAGCTTCTCTGGCTGCACATATTAACAGCACACCGGTGATGCACGACATCACTCACATCCTTTGGGGCTGTGCACGTCCACGCACAGCCATTCAGTTGTGGTGGGTGTGGCCGAACACAGCCGAGAAGGGATACAAGTGATGCCGCCACAGACTGCGCATGTGCTTGGTAGAGAGCTAATAAATGCAGGCAAAAGGGGGGGGGGTCACAGATTGGGGATCCCCAGTTTGTAATCCAGGGAGAGGGAATAATCTGACCCTGGAATCTCATATTGTCTTGATCTTGGTGGACCAGTTTTGGTCCAATTTAAAGTAGTAATGTAACGAAAAAGTCAGTGGCCACACTTCTGGAGGCAGCTTCCCAAGTTAGGTAAATATCCTGCAAACCAATTCAAGCAAACCAAAAAAGCTATAATAAGCAGCTGTCTCAGTGTCTGGTTGTTGAAAACATACTGGACTTTAATGGGACAGTATGGGGAAAAATAAAAACAATAACAAGGTCTGGCTAAAACCCACCCAATCCCAGAACCATGTGCCATTGTCACCTAATACATAGGGGGTGCGCCGAGGTGTCTGTTGCACTGAGTAGAGCGTAGCACAGCTACACTCACTCTTGCAAACAGAATTATGCCAAAATTTGGGCAGCTCGATTTTTAATATTTATACACTACTGGAGCAGCAGTTCCAGGCTGAATACCGTTGTGATAAATGGAGCTTCTTGCACACTTGGAAGCTCAGATCAGAGATCTGGAGAAGCAAAATGCAACACTGAGTAGGATTGACAATCTGGAAATGAGCATGCTGCCCACTGAGCAAGCAAGAAGTGGGGGGGGGGGGGGGGGACAGAGGATTAAGTCATGCGTCAGGAGGAACCAATGGTTAAATGTAGATAGAGTGAGCAGAAAGGGAGCACAGCAAATACCTGTGCCTGTGCACCCTAGCAAAACTGCCAAATTTTGTAATAATTCAGTGAGTGTCAGCCTCAGAAATTGAGCTGGGAGGACATCCCCCTGGTAATCGTGGGGTTGGGACTGCAGGTAGGACTAGACAGTTAGTGATCATAGCGAATTCTATTATCAGGCAGACTGATTAATTAATTTGCCATCAAGACCCCCTTAACCGAATAATTTGCTATCTCCCTGGAGCCAGGGTTTAGCATGTGGTGGAAACAGTGGATGAATTGCTGGGGAGGTCTGGGGATGACCCAGCTTTCATGGACCATGCGGGAACCAATGACATAATACATGGAAGATGGAGGAGCCTTAAGAATATGGTAAAGAAATTAGGCACCAAGTTGAAGAGAAGGATCTCCAAGGTTATATTCCCTGGATTACTGCCTATGCCACAGGAACGGCAGCATGAGCTTAGAGAGTTAAGCGCATGGCTTAAGTCCTGGTTTAGGGCAGAAGGATTTGGTTCCTAGGGCACTGGGATGACTTTTCATCAGGGTACAAAATGTATCCTACAGATAATTTGTTGAATACTGTTGGTACCGCTGCATTTAGACAGTCTGGGGGGGGGGGGGGGCATCCAGAATGCTCCTCAACGAGAATGCAGCTGTGCAATTGATTGGTGCCCTAACTATGGTAATAATGAATTGGTCACTGGGGATGAAGAGAAAGCAAGTCTGTTAAATAGGTTGTGTCACAGTGATCTTACCTGCTCTCCGGGCGGCATTGGCCCTGCCAGCATGCTTAGCTTGCTGTCGCTCAACCGCCGCATCAGTAAGTTTTTAGTCACGTACTTATTAATCTTGCCCCCGCTGGGCTTCAACTCTGTTCAGGACTCTAGGATATGAGCGACGCCATCTTGCCTCAGAAGCATCACTTATTGATGAGAGGAAAGGGGTAAAAGGCACAGACAGAGCAAAGCTGGGGTCAGGTAAGGGACAGCAATCCCAGAATGGAGAGCAGAATAGTCAGAAGACGCTTCCTGTCTGCAGGCAGCCTGAAACCAAGGGCCGCTATCTTGGATGTTAAAAGGCTGAAAAAACGCAATAAGTGCAGGTAGGATGCTTTTTGATGTGGCCAATCTGTATGTACACAGTGGGGGAAACAATACAATATAGATTCTTATTCAGGGTGAAGGTTCAGTTTAATACCTTTAATTCATCAGAAGGTGATTTCTCATGCAAATAAGTAGTCGTATTAAAAAAAGACTTAACATCACACGTTAATCTGTAGATGAGTGTAGAGTGCCCTTGTAGCCAAGTAATTTACAGTAAAAAATAATTGTGGCAGAAATACATTCATTTAACAGTTCAATACATATGTTGTAAAGGAATCAAAGCAGTAATCTTTTATTACTTTCAAAATACACAAGTATTTTTATAAGCACAACAATCCTCAGAACACAGATTTTCACCCTATAGACTTGAATGTTTTCAAAGTCTAGGTTTTCATGATTTAAAATTGTCCATATTGCATTAGCAATGAAGATTAAGATGACGATTTTACATTTCCAGAGATGTGTAACGTATGTACAGTAGGATTAGCTGACCATTATTTCTAAACATACTGCTTACATACGGAGACCATAAGGATCATTACATTAGACTTCTTCAAGGGTTTAGAATGTTGTATTCACTTTTAACAATGGCATGCACAATTATGTTAATCAAATTGATTATCTCGCTAGCAAGCAAGCTTAAAATGATATGTAACTGTTTGACCAAGAAGCACAATGGTTTCATCCCAAAAAGTGCTACTGTTTAAAGGACAACTATATTTGGAGAACTCTAAAAATGTTATGTTCTTATATTATAGGCCTTAGAAAAAGAAACATTTCACTAATATATTTTATTAAAACAAATCTTTCCTTCTTTTTTTCCCCTCTTAAAAGTCACAAAACTTGCTGAGACAGCAGAAACCACTATAAATGGTGTGCACTGAACTGGCACTTATGACGGGTGAGGGGTTGTGATATGTGTCTGAAGATACAGCACCGTACTTGAAATGTTTGTGAGCAGACCACATCACACCACAATGCCTCACCCTGTGCCAGTTCAGTGACTTTCAAGTGGGAAAAAGCTACAGAAGGTAAAATAAAAATAAAACCTATTGTTGAGTTGTTTATTTTTAAGGCCTTTTTAAGGCCTATAATAAAACAACAGAACATTTTCAGAGGTTTCAAATAATAGTTGTCCTTTAGGAACTACTTGGGATAGTCACTTCTCCAATGCAATGGGCTGGGAAATGTGGTTGGAAACCAGATAGTAAGGCTATAATGATTCTTCTCTAGCAAAGTGATGCAATGAATTAGGCTTCTCATTACACAGACCTCATTTAACTCATGAAGCTTTAATTAACTGAGAGTCTTCCTCATCCCCCATTGTGAGCTGTATACTTTCACTGCTGCATAAACATCAACTGAAATTATGGATCCCTTAGAAGACATTTTGTTTAAATGAGCGAGGTTCCCTTTATCACATGTTTATTGGACCCCAAAGACAAAACACATTAGCACAAAATAGTCTGCTCAATAACCTTCCTTTCAACACAACAGGGTTGCCTATCTTTCCCGGTGGCACACTGCTCAACGTGAAGTTTATTCATGTGTCTCTCTCTCTACATTATGTTTAGTCAACCTGTGGCTCCCCAGATGCTCTCAGGCTATAAATTCCATAATGCTCTACCAAGACATGTTCAAAGATTGTGCAGTTATTGTCTATAGAGGTACTAGCTTTCTGAGGCTTAATATATATATATATATATATATATATATCTTTCAAAAAATCAGGGATCCACAACTCTTAGGGGAAATATAGCACTTTTGTGGTGCAGTCACCGGGCAACACAAAGGTCAACAAATGTCTACCACATGAATTCCGGTTGTAACTGACTAAATTCAGCATTTAGTCCTCCAACAGTGTATGGCATAAAAACAAAGCCTCTACAGTGCAATGTGTGCAATGAGCAGATTTATCGACTTTTTGTTGAGTGAGCAAAAAATTGCATGACTCATAGAAATATAGAAGGAGACCATATGGTCCATATGGTCCATCTAGTCTGCCCTTATGTACATACTGTATGTTTTCATATGCAATCAGACTTGCATCCGTACATGAACTATTTATAGGCTAAATATTTGTTACAGCAATCGTAATTAGAATCATATTTGAATAGCCCTATTTGTAGTTCATTTCTGCTAACATGTTGAATGAAAAATGTTATGTCATCCAACAAGGACACCAAACAATGAACAAAATCTCATTAATCCCTTGATCAAAGCTGACATCTCAACGAATCGATTAGTGCCTGAATGCGAAAACCCAAAAGCAGCCCCCAGGACAAGTGGCCCCAAAAAGCCGCAAAAGCCCCACACACACAATTGGCTGCACAAAGTGTATTACATTTTTTTAGTCTTTGTCAAAATGCGTTTGCTTTAGCGATTTTTCGATTGCAAATCTTTCTATGACAATGGGTCATGGCTCTTGCTGGCCATGTGTGGTCTATTTGTACTCACAGGTCAGGTGTTTTTATGTTTCTCACATAGATCCAGGAAACTTTGAGTATTGTTAAAACTGGAGAGCCTTGCATAAAGGGAGCTTATCGAAGACCAAGTTTATTGTTAGGAAAGAAAAACAAAAGCCACACTGCTTTAGAAAAAGTCTATATTCAGTCTTTCCACTCCTTCATAGTCACTCAAGTCAATGGTCCTTCTATGGTAATAATGTTTCTGCTAGACAGAGCCTCATGTAGCCATTAGCACATGGCTTTCTCTTCATCAACTAGGCTTATTTTAACTTTTGAACTTCCCCAGTCTGATGTTTAATACAGGCTGTTAAAGATCCAAACAGGATCATAAATAGACCAGGATGACTAATTTGCAGAGCTCATTTTACTCTGTCTGCAGAACAACATCAGACCTATTAAAGCAGACCAACAACTTCACCCAATGACTGGGGGGCTTTCAGAATGCTGGAGCACATAACCCCCCAGGATCCCCTTTCTCTTGGTCCCCCACTGGGAATCCTGCGCCATGATTGGCTGCCTGGCGCTCACGTGGGCAGGACATTTGGTGGCCGGAACGTCACTGCCCATGTGAATGCCGGGCAGCCAATAGCATCCTAGAGGGTTATGTGTGGGGGATGCCCCCAGACTGTCATTTAGCACCGCCCGCCACCAACACTCATGCTGTGGAGGGTGTTGGTCCACTTTAAGGCAGAGTTACAGATCTGCCCATAACATAGGAATTGCTTTGGACAATAACCTATTACACTGTTTCTCAACCAGCGGTACGTGTACCTCAGGGGGTATGAAATGATGTTCAGGAGCACATCAACAGGTGGAGGTTTAAGGGGTCTAGTTTATTATTCTACCAGTAAAACATAATTCCTTCTTGCTTTACAAATGCTACAAGGCCTGTGGCCTACTTATTTTGTTGTTATTTACAGTTGATCCCCTGCTTGGATGTACTTCGTTAAGTACTTTATCTTGTTGTTAGTGAGTAATTAACATGAAAAGAGAACCATTGTCCTATTATACCTATCTCCCTCTGCTCAGACCTATATGATCAAACACATAAAATGCAATGGGCCCTTAATAGTGGGCAGGGATTTTTATAGACTAAACCAGCTCATTAGGCTTGATTCAGAGAGACAAAAAAATACTTTTGTTTTAGTTCCAATCTGTTTTTTTTGGAAATGTTTCCTCTCTCGTATGAGTGTGCGAGCGATTCTATGCATGCATTGCTATCCTTCTGTAAAGTTTCCGTCCATTTGTACAGCAGATTACGAATACGAGGATGTCATTTTCCAGCGTGACTTTTCCGTTTCATTTTCACATGTTACAACGTAGGCTTTCGTTTTTGCCCTTTTCCCATCATATCCTCCCACGAATCCTTTACGTTTCCCGTTAGCTTCTGTTTCCCTTTTTCAATAAATAATCGTCCAGACGGAAATCCTTACGATGTTGCGCCTGCGCACTACAAACTTAACTCATTAAATTGCTCGCCTACATATTTGCCACCCTCACTTCTACTACAATGTTTAGCTAAATCACTTAGCACTATCCTCCATCTTCTTTTTTGGACCCTTAAAGCTCACCCAAACCACTTCGCGGTTAGGTTCTTCTTCCATTTTAGCCCCCTAAAACTTACCCAAATCACTTCTCGGTCATGTGAATATTCATCTTTAAATATTTCTGGGCCCATTAGTTTGGGTTAATGTATTTTGTAAATGAAATTAAACTATAACATTTTTTTTTATTCCATCATAAAATATAAAATTTTAAAAAATTTTGAAAATTTCAAATTTTTACAACTATGAAAAACAAAATACATATCAATGGCAGGCCACAGAACATTATTCTTCATCTGTGGTCCCCAACGACTTGCGCAGCTCCTGCATCTCGGCCATCAACTGAAGGACCCTGACACTCAGTTGTGCCACTCTGGCACGTGTGGTCCCTGTTAAAAAACGTAAATTAAAATATTGGTATAACCTTGTTGGGGTCATACTGCAGTGCCCCCCCCCCCCCCCCGTATGGTCCAAACACCTAAATCTGGACTTCAAAAGCCAGAGGGCCCTTGCCACCACGGCCCGGGTTTTGCATAGTGCCCGATTAGAGAACCCCTGGCCCGCATTCTGCAGGCAAAGGACGGGCATCAGGAGCAAGGGCAGGAGTGGATATCCAGAATCCCCTGAAAGTATTTAAAAATACTAACATAAAATACACATTCTAAGCTATAATATTGTTTAACCCTTTAAGTGCCAGCCTACCTGGAGTTTTTGTCACATTCTGTTGCCAGACCATTTTGCACTATTTTGCGCTCCCCACGTTTAAATGTGATTTTGGAAGGGATTTCCAGGGATTTCCCAGGAAAATGATATATTGTTTTTTTCAGCAGAGTCTGGGCTTTAACATGAAATGTCTTGTTTGTCATTTGTTAGGTGTATTCTTAATATTTTTGGGTGAAATATGTGCAAAAAAAAAAAAAAAAAAAAAATTTTTACATATTGTAGTTTTTTTTGTAATAAAAAATGTAAGTTTGTCAATGAAATCTTATTGCGTGTGAAATCCCAATTTCTCCCGGTTACAGCGGTACCACATATGTATAGGTAGACACCCTTTCCTGCCCAGGAGACTCCCCCAAACTGAAACAGCGCTTTAGGGGATTTTCAGATAAAATACAACTATGCTACGCAATATGCGCACCTTGCAGTTTTTCCGGAAAAACAACCCTTTACATTTGAAATACCCCCAACAAACTATATATTCTCTGGAAGTACACACCTCAGGCTTTCTAGGCGTACCAGGCTTGTTGCTGTGGCCATAGTTTTCTGGAAGTAATCCCTCAATGGATTCTTTGGTTGCAAAGAGTTTCCCTAAAAAAAGGATAAAAAAGCAGAATCAAAGCCACATTTTCCTAAAAAACTACATACAAACAAGAAAAAACAAGTTTAATCTGAAAACGCAACATCCCCCGAACAGAACAATACCCAACATGCATAGCTACTGTCAAGGGAAGAGTTACCAAACACCCCAAAGTAAAGCATGTGCGTAACAGTAATTTTACTTGAAAATTTCAGCTCTGCAGACAAAGTGCGCACCTTGCGATTTTTCAACCAAAACAACCCTTGACATTTGGAATATCCCCCATAAACCATATATTCCCTGAAAGTACACACGTTAAGCTTTCTAAGGGTACCCAACTTGTTCTAGTGGGCTCATCTTTCTGGAATTATTACCTCAAAGAATTCTTTGGTTGCGCAGGGTTTCCCTAAAAAATTTATAAAAAAGCTGAATAAAAACACCTTTTCCTAAAATTTAAATATGCAAACCAGAAAAAACAAGCTAAGTCTGAAAGCGCAAGGTCCCCCGAACAGAACAATACCCAACATGCATAGGTACTATTAACCCTTTTAATTGCCAGCCTACTTGAGATTTTGTCACCCTCTGTTGACAGGCCATTTTTCCCCATTTTGCGTCATGTTTTCGCCATGTTTTGCGCCATTTTTGCTGGAACTTTCAGGAAAATTATATATATATATTTTTTGCAGCAGAGTTTAGGCTTTAACATGAAATGTCTTGTTTGTACATTTTTTTTTTTTTTTTACAATATTATTAAGTAAAAAAAATAAATAAATAAATAAAAAATTTTTTTTGAAAATTGACTCCTTTATTTAAAATAAAAAATGTATTTTATTAAGGAAAATCATATTGCATGAGAAAGCCCCATTTCTACCGATTAGAACGGTACCACATATTTATCGGTAGCCCCCTGTTCCTGCCCAGGAGACCCCTCTAACTGAAACAAGTATTTTATAACATTCACAAAAAAAATACAAATACCATCCACACTACATGGACCCCTTACCAGTTCACAAAGGGTTAACAGTATAAGAAAAAAGACAGACACAGGTTTTGAAATATGTTTATTAAAAAAAAAAAAACATTTTACCTTTACTCACCTCCGATCTTCATATGCATTGTCCCGCGGCGATCTGATGCAGGTGACAGCTGGGCAGAGAAGGGGGGAGGCAGGCGATCGGATGATCGCCTACCTCCCTCCTTCTCCGCCCAGCCATCACCGGCATCTGAGAAGAGAACTGCCGGGTGCCCCGATGACACCCGGCAGTGACGTCATTAGCCCCGCCCCGAAGGGAGAGGAAGGGGAGAGCCCTTTCAGGCTCTCCCCTGAAGCTGAAGAGGCTGGGGGGGGCAATCGGAGGCCCCCCCCAGTGAAGAGGAGACCCGGAGGGAGGCAGCGCGACTGCAGGTAAGTAAATGTCATTTGTATTTTTTTTTTTTTTTACAGTTAGCAGCTGCTGCTGCCAAACGGGGGGGTGCTATTCCGGGGGCTCTCCTGGAGCCATCCGACCCCCCACGGGGGATCGGATGGCACCAAATTAAAGAGGAGACCCGGCTGAATCCAACGAGGGGTCAGGTGAGTATTTTACTTTTATATTTTGTTTACTGTGGGGGTTTAAAGTCAGCTACGTGAGTCTCACGTAGCTGGCACTTAAGTGGAGTAGAGGCTGCTACGTGAGACTCACGTAGCTGGCACTAGAAGGGTTAAAATGTCATCAAGGGCTAAAAACAGCCATAGGTTAAGACATGAGTCATCAACTATACTCATTGCCATTCAGTGAAAATTGATTGATGGAATGTGAGCAAACTTACCCAGGAGCCATCCACCAGATAATTCTCCAGACTCAAACTGACGAAATAAGCCGGAGCTCTTCAATATATAAGCATCATGGGATGACCCTGGATGCCCTGCAAGAACACTGAGGAATCGCATAGCTGGACCAAACACTGCTTGTATGTTGTGCGAGTGGCACATCTTGCGATTCCTGCAACCAATCTAAAATAATTACACAAAGCAAAGGTAACCAACTAAAACAATAACTCCTACAACAAATTAAGATTCAAGTTCAACAATCCAAATATAATTCACAAAGGACATAAGTCTAAAAAAATATAGCAATTATATGGATGTGTGGGAAAATAAAGGTTTACATGCTAAGGACTAATTAAGGTCAGCATTAAAATGCTTTGATAAGGCATACATGAAATGTATTGATAGGTATGCATTGCTATACAATTTATGGCCTCGGCCATGCTGATACATGCAATGCCTTGGTGCTAAAGGCGCGCAGACTCCTCCACATAGCCGCAAAACATGTTCAACAATAGCAATCCGCGCCCTCAAAGGTCCCGTAAGTGGATTGGAAATGAAACGGATTTATAGGGTGGTGGTCCATCGGAAATCAGCTCTCTGAATCAGACGCAAGCCCATCCCAACAACGTAAGTTATCTGAACGAACAAAAAATATCAGATTTTGTTTGGAAAATGATCCGAACTAACGAAAATGTTCAGATTTGCTTTCGTTCATCGAAAGCGCATATACACATTTTCCCGAACGTTCGTACGAATGGAAAATGAACGAAAAAAAGCAAAAAAAATGACACCCACTAAAACTTTCACAGACAGCTACGGAAGTGCAGACGAATGTGTCTCTGAATCGAGCCTATTGTTCTGAAACATTCTCCAACCTTTTTTTTCATCAAGTACCAGTTTCCATTTTCTAATCATCATTGGTGGTGTGTTTTCAATCACTTAACCAACCATGTTAAAACATGCAAAACAACTATTAAAAGTGCATGAAATACACAAAAATGCACATAATTAGTTATCATTATCTTTTGGAGCACATCTTTTTAACCATTTCAGGCTTTGGTAAAGTATAATATGCAGCAGATCAGGTTAGAATACACATAATACTGGTTGGGAACCCCTACTCTACAATGAATAAAACATGTACAGCTAAACACCCCTGTTTGTCAAAGGTGGGGGCTGCATGAAAAGGGAAGATAAAAGATAAAAAGTAAGATTGCTTTATCGCAACAGTATATGACCTACTTTAGGATATAACCATGATATACAAATCATTACCAAGAAACTTTTGTTTAGTTTTTCTCTGACAACACAGACTAAACTGTTCTGCAAAGGATTATATTCAATAGCACCGTGCCAGTTTCATTTATTGTTACAACTGTGTATTATGATTTTTTTGCTCCAACTTCAAATAATAAAATAAGTTATGCAGTAATTCTTTTCCATAATGACCATCCAGATGCATGCATAAATAAAAAGTGCTATTTATGTCCATACTGGATTTCATGTAATGTTGATACTTTTCATTATGCTGTTTATAATAGTTTTACATTTTCCCCATAAAACCCAAACAAGCCCATAAAAACTCAAATAAATCCTTAATTCCAACAATTAGCACACTTAAAAATGTAGCATCTAAGAGGTTAATACCTGCTAATTGGAGACTAATTTCAGCACACATTTGCCACCTGTTTCAGGCAGATAAATGTATTTTGAGCTTTTCAACAAAACTGTTGTTTTAAATTTGTGTTCTGTTAATTATCAGAAATGACTGCATTAAGAGGAATTTCAGCACTGGCTGCAGCTCCCAGGCTCGGCAAATCACCCCATCTCACTAAATGGCTTCCCTTTTATGAGATCGTTGCTAAGATGCAAAACATTAGCAAAATTGCTAGCTCTGTTTACCGTGTTTTTGGATCTTCACTTATGAACTGTTTACCTTATACTTTGTATGACAGTGAAAGTGTTGGACATTTACTAACAGTTCTACCTCTCCAGTCATTTTTACATGACTGCACATGAACATTTTCTTACAGAAGAAGTGAAATGTGCAAACTAATGAATGTCTCTTATCAGCTGAAAACGAAACAGCTATCGACTGAAAAATCTAACATCTCCTATAGATTTGGATCCCTGAAGATTTATGGAGGATCTAAAGCTCTATCGAATGGTACAGCTCTCTGTTTTCAAATAATTAGAGCTGCTTACATATGGAGAAGTCAACGCTTCCCAGGCCAATCAGATCAATGGCGGAGTGAGCAAATGACTGCTATGTAGATACATAGGGCCTGATTTACTAACTCCTGACATTTGCCTATTTTCGCTGCATTCAGCATTTTTAACAAATAATATGTGTTGTGTTTGCACAACTACGTCCATGTTAGCTATACACTGCTACCCCGACAACACTGTTGTTAAAGCAGCAATAAAGTAGACCATATTATAGCTGAAATCATGTTATATTAAACATAGGCATTATAGAGAGAGGATAAATGCATTGTATTTCTAGAAGATTGATGAACACTTGAGCAGAAAGCCAGATTTTTCTAGCTGAATCCATTGTGCTACTTCCAAGATTGTCCCTTTAGTTGCTAGTAGTTGGAATTTTGCATTGATGCCAGATATTTTGAGCTTGAATATCAGATAGTTAACTAGTATTTGAAAAACCCCTAATGAAACTTTTTATGTTAATGTTTAAGGTAGAGCAAACTAGTGAAAACCCAAGATTGGTTTAAAACAGCCTAGCAGTAAGCTAAATGCCTCCTGGGCAGCATTTGAGCAGGTGCTTTTGCTAACTTTTACTAATCTATTTTAAAGAAAGTTACTTAAAATAGCAGGCAAACAAAAGCTGCACGGTTCCTTCTGCATCATTCCTGTCTGCGTGTTCATGAAAGACCAATGTATGGCGTATTATACCATTTCAGATGTTTGGGTTATATTGGTTCGAACCAGGGGGTGCATCGGTCCAGTAGGTGAGCTATTCCCACTTAATTGAGGACACTTGAGATCTCTCAAAATATCCCATATGGGTCATCAGCCTGGTCTGATTGAGAAAAATCAGTAAAACACATTTGAGAAAGGTCCAATACTGTAAAATGGGACTCGAAGTATAAATAAGGTTATTCTATGCAGAGGCATACATTACATGTCTTAGACCAATGCATACAACAAAATACATAGTTCAGCAGCATATCTTACACAGTACACATCAGTTACAACAGTTATGACTTCTATAATGCAAACCTCCTAGTGTATATATAATGGTGAGTTTATATAACATAGGGGAATAAATGGATTGGCTTAATGTATCCCTGAGTTGTGCTTTGAGCATGTGACCAGGAGCAAGGCTACTCCTATTTGTAGCATAGAATGCTGTAGATATTTGTTTCCTAAAAGCCCGCTAATAAGCCTCACCCCTAAGTCGCACTCTTTCATGTCCATCACCCTGAAACTGGCTAGTTTGTTTTTTTCAAAGTGTCCCATCCTTTATGGACTGGACATCCCCAAGTTGTGCTTTGAATATGTGACCAGAGGCAGAACTATACCTACTATACCTACACAGAGTAGCCACCACACCCATCACCCTGTAAACTGGCCAGTTTTGGCAAGTGATCTAAAATATGGTCTGTTTCTAAAATATGGGTGGAGAAGTGGAAAAGCATTGGAATATAGCAGCAGGGACCAAGCTGAACTTACTGACTTGTCTTCTTGTGTCCTAAATTCAACTATTATCCTATATTAAAGTGGACCAACACCCAGGATTTTGACTATCCTGGGTCTTGGTCCACTTCGGTGGGGCACCCCCGATCGGGGTGCCCCGCTGTGTGAAACCCCCCCGAACCCCCCGAACTCACCTCTCCCCACGCCGACGGACAAGCGGCTCCTCCGCCGCCGCCTCCCGCGCGTCCCTCTTGACGCGCGCGTGCCCGCGCCGGCCATTCACAGATAGGGTAAGGAGTTTGGGGTGTTTGGGGGGGTTTCACCCCGCGGGACATCCCGATCTCGGATGTCCCGCGGGGAGGGAGGTAATCGGCCCGGGAATCTTATAGATTCCCGGGCCGATCACCGGTGGGTGTTGGTCCACTTTAAAGGAGGCCAACCACATCCTATGGAAGGTTAAACTATAAAAAACATGTATCAACTCCCCTTAGTGTCCTGGTAATGAATTGAATAAAAAAGCTCACAATTGATTTTGGCTTCAAAAGATAAAAATGGCTGGAAATTATTAAGTTAATTCTTCTTCTGGCTCTTATCTTCCTTCTAGCAATATCTTCAATAGATGCTAATTGCACCCAGCATAAGATTGTGAGGAGGAGGGGGCTTAAACCCCAGTTTAGAACAATGGTATCCTGTGAGAAACCAAAGGCATACAATGGCATATCTGGGGAAGATGAAAATACCTAAAAGCATTGAGTACAGAAAACATCCAAATGATAATGTGTGTGGGGTGGGAGAGCAAAATAGATTGAGTTGTTTTTTCGGGTTTTGGCCTGCTTTAAAGAACATTAACTACTGCAGTGTCTAGGTATAATTTGTCAGCATTCTTAATTACCTAAATATAACTGATGAAACACATTGTATCTGATAAATATGAGTATATTGAATTAATGTTAAACTTTTATTTTTAACTTTTATCGCTGGCAATTCAGTTCTTTAGAAATAAAGGTACATACTTAAGTGCATCTGCATAATGATGCTACCTTGCTGCATCATCCTATCTATATATTGGAGCTGGAACAACTTCATGAATGTTACTGGACAGAACATTGACATTTGTGTTTTGCTTGGTTATGCAAATGTAAAGACATTATTGAGTGTTTCTGTAATTCAGAAGTACAGCTTCCATGCTGGGAGCCTATTAGTCTTATCTGAAAGCAAATTTTTCACCTTGTTTCATTGTATCCCAGATGAATTAGCAAACTATTCTTACCAAGCAAGTGCTGCAGTCTGGAACGAGATAAGACCTTACCAATGGCTTTGATATGCCACTAAACCAAGCACTCTCTCTCCAGCTCAATGAATGCACTGAGAGGAAATAAGCTGCAGTCATCTTTGTAATCAGAACATCACTTCATTAAAGAGATAATTGGCTGCCTAGCTCTATGCGCAGAATGCCACCCCTCTATTAGCTGAAAGTGTTCATAAGGCAAATGTATCAGTGTTTAGCTTGCTGATGTCTGAAATGTCTGCGTCTGATACCAAAAACCTTGTTCAAGCTACCAACAGTGTGGTCATACATAGCATCCCAGTTCTACTTTAAGCTGACATCAGTATATACAAAAGTTATTACATTTGTATTAACTTATGTAACAGTTGAGCTCTATTAATTACTTAGATCCGTGAATAAGTGCAAATAAGCTGTTTTATGATGCGTTGCTTCTGCTTGACGGGCGCCATCTTCTTTCCACGTGAGTGCCCCATTGGGGCCCACCTGTGTTCCTTACTGGTTGTGATAATGCCTTGTTATTTTGGCAGCGCTGCCTGCCTTGGTGTACCTATGCATACCTTTATATATTTCAATATATATATATATGTTTTAATATATTCATTTTATGACATTGTTCCTGCCACATGTGTTTAATTGTGTGTGGGTGTGTGTGTACTTGTGCTTTTGGGGTCCTCTTCATTCATGTCTTTCCTAGATATCCCTAGCATTAAAAGTTTACACTTCTTTTTCAAAATCCTCCCACAGGGACTTTAAAGGAGCATCCCCGGGTTGCTTACTAGCATAATTCCCTAGGTCTTGCGACTATCCAAAAAATCACCATATGGAGGCTCCGCAGGATATTGGGCTCGGGCTCCCTTTGGGACAATCCCGGCCATGTGTGGGTTGGGGGATATCCCTTACGGGTGATATTGTGCTGATCTTTATACCATGTGCACAAAAGGCCATAACGCGGCAGTTGGGCCCCCAGGCGTCTGGGTCGGCACCTCCCGCTTCATCGCCTCCCCCTCTCTGCTTTATCTGTACCCCAAGTGACATGGTCGCTAGCGGGGAGTCGCACTCTGATGTTTGTACTAATTTGGCCAGCATCGAGAGATTTATTGCTAGCGCGGTGGGCAAGATGGCCCAGGCTAAAAATAGTCATTTGTCGCCGGCCCAGGTGGCTTTGGATTTTGATGATGATTCCCTTGATTGGTCGGATTATTCCCCGTTAGAGAGGGGAATTGTTTGAGGTATCAGATGCTGATGAGGTGCATTTTTTGTGATACTGATGTTGGGCAGGCGCTTGGGGATACCGTTGACACCTCCAGGTTGGCACATCTCTTGGAGGTTTTGTATATTGCCCCGCCAGAGGCACCCCCTGTCAAAAAAGGGGAATTTTTAGGGTCCTCCAAGCCATGCTTGGTCTTCTCCTTCCGAGGTCGATGCGCCAGTTTTTGGGATTGTCCAACACCTCTGTGGTCCACACCCCAGACGCCACTTCCTTTAAGCGCCTTGAGTAGATGGCAGGTTATGCTTTTGCCAGTGTTGGTTCAGCCTTGCAACCTGTGTGTGCATCTGCACTTGCTACGGTGGCTATTAGGTCTTTGGTTAGGGACTTGTTACTTGAAGCCCAATTTGACCCGGCCAGTGCTGAGTTCACTAACCTTAAGAGGTGCAAATTATTCATGGAATTTGTATTGACCGCTATAGAGGACACTATTGTCATGTGTAGGAGAACTTCGGCATTCTTGGTAGCCATGCGCCAATCAGTCTGGCTTCGCCAGTGGGCAGCGGACTTTGCGGCCAAGAAATCGCTCAAAGCCCTTACCTTCTTGGGTACGCGGCTGTTTGGAGATAAGTTGGATGTGGTTGCTAAGGGAGGTAAGTAACCTCAGCGTTAAAAGCAGCGTCGCTCCTTTCGTGGGGCAAGCTCTTTCAACCCTTCCTTTCGTGGTGCCAGAGCGGTCAGAGATGTTGCCTACTCCAGGGGCAGAGGTCCTTCCTGGAACAGAGGCCGGGCCCGTCCCGCTTCTGCCTGGGGTTCCAAGCTCAAGTCCGCTGTTAAACCAGCTCAACAATGAAGGGGCGCCCTTACCCGTACGGGTGGGGGGACGGCTGCGGCTCTTCTTCCAGGTCTGGGCCCAGGAGGTCACAGACAGATGGATTCTGGAAGTGGTCTTGTCCGGGTACAAACTGGAGTTCGAGTACTGGCCTCCTTCAAGATTTTTAAGGTCTCGGGTGTCCTCGGACCCTAAAGCGGTACAGGGGCTCCTGTTAGAAGTTAAAAAAAAAAAAAAAAAAAGAATCTTCTGGACATGGGAGTCATATGCCCGGTGCCTCCCTCAGAGAGAGGCAGGGGTTACTATTCCAATCTTTTCACGGTTCCCAAAAAGGATGGTTTCATAAGACCCATTCTGGTCCTGAAGATCCTCAACGGGTTCATCAGAACCAAGATGTTCCGCATGGAGTCTCTGCGCTCGGCCATCAATTCCCTTTGTCAAGGGGACCTTATGACGTCCATAGACATCAAGGACGCGTATCGGCATGTTTCAATTTTTCCAGCGCATCAGAGAGTCCTCAGGTTCGTGGTGTACGATAAATTTTTTCAGTTTTGTAGCCCTTCCCTTCGGGTTGACCTCAGTGCCGAGGGTCTTCACCAACGTTCTGGCGGGCATAATGGCCCTGCTCAGGGCTCAGGGCATTCGCATTGTGCCGTATCTGGACGGCCTACTGATTTCAGCTTTTTCCCTCCGTCAGGCGGAGCTGGACACCCACAAGGTGGTGTCGGCTCTGGAGAGGTTCGGATGGATGATCAACCGTCCCAAATTCTGTCTCTCTCTCTCCATCAAGGAGTTTTCATTCCTGGGCATGAATCTGGATACCATTCAAGCCAGAGTGTTTCTACCTCAGCCCAAGGTGCAGGGGGTTCAGGAACTGATCCGCCTTCTTCTGGCCGATCCTTGCCCCTCTATCCGTCTGGGGATGAAACTGGTGGGATTGATGGTTTCTTCCTTTGAGGCAGTCCCGTTTGCTCAGTTTCACATGAGATCTCTCCAACTTCACCTATTGACGCATTGGGACAGATGTCCTTAGTCCTTGGATCAACTTTTCAGGCTGTCTCCCAGGGTTCAGCAGTCACTTAGGTGGTGGCTGGAGTCGAGCAACCTGATGAGGGGCAGATCCTTTCTGGCCCCTTGTTGGGAGATGGTTACCACGGATGCCAGCCTGTCAGGCTGGGGAGGTTTCTGGAAAAGTCATCAGTTCAGTGGGTTGTGGGGTCCTCAGGAGGCTCACGCCCCCATCAATGTCTTGGAGCTCAGAGCCATCCGGCTTGTCCTGGCACGGCTGACGTCGCACCTACAGGGCCTACCGGTTCAGGTTCGATCAGACAATCGGACGGCGGTAGCCTACATTAATCACCAGGGAGGGACTCGCAGCAGGAGTGCCCTCAGGGAAGTCTCTCTTATCCTGACTTGGGCGGAGAGCAATGTTACTTGCATTTCGGCAGTCTACATTCCGGGAGTGGAGAACACGGAGGCGGATTCCCTGAGCAGGGGGTTCTCTCGCCGAGGGGAGTGGTCCCTTTGTCACAAGTGGGGGACTCTGGAGGTGGATCTCTTTGCCTCACGGCACAATCACAAACTTCCATCCTTTGTGTCTTTATCTCAGGATCCTCTAGCCCTGGGAGTGGATGCCTTGTCCCTTGCCTGGAAGGATCTGGGGTTCCTGTACCTGTTTCCTTTCTTCTCCAGGGTGGGCAAGGTAGTTTGCAAGCTGATTCTGGAAGGTGTACCAGCAATTCTGGTGGCCCCAAGGTGGCCAGGACGGGTTTGGTATGCTGACGTCGTACGGCTGGCGGTAGTTCAGTACCGGCTGCCCATGTTTCTGGATTTGATATCTCAGGGTCAACTACTTTACCCCAATTTACAAATGCTGGCTTTGACGGCTTGGCTGCTGAAACCTTCATTCTGAAGGAGGAAGGTTTGTCTGAGGCTGTTGTTCAGACCTTGATTAGAGATAAGAAGCGGTCCTCTTCTGGCATTTACTATAGGACTTGGCGGTCCTATATTGACTGGTGTGAGGCTAGGGCCTGGCCTATCTTTTGTCTTACACCCGCTGGTTAAGACTTTTTCCAGGGGGTTACTCATGTTCGACCCCCTCGGAAGGCTATGGTTCCTGTTTGGGATTTGAATTTGGTTCTTTAGGCTCTCCAGGGTCCTCCTTTGGAGCCGTTACAGGATATTGCTCTTTCTGTTTTCACTCAGAAGGTTGCCTTCTTGGTGGCTATTACCTCTGTTCGGCGTGTCTCTTGAGTTGGCGGCTCTGTCAATTCAGGCCCCTTACTTTGAAAGACACCAGGACAAGGTGGTCTTTCGCTTTAAGCCAGATTTCCTTCGGAAGGTGGTTTCTGCTTTCCATCTCAATAAGGATATTGTTCTCCTTTCCTTGTGTCCTAAGCCTAGCAATGACAAGGAGAGGGTTTTGCACAATTTGGATGGGGTTCGCTGTGTTAAGTACTATTTGGTGACTACTTCTTCTTTCCGCAAGACAGATGCCTTTTTCTTGGTGCCCTGCGGGCCCAGGAAAGGTTTGGCGCCCGCCAAGTCTACCATTAGCAAATGGATTCGTCAGGCCATTGTTGGGGCCTATTCTGCTAAGGGGAGGACTCCCCCTATTTAGGGTCACTGCACATTCTACTCGTGCTGTTGGTGCGTCCTGGGCTTTTCAGCACCAGGCTTCTGTTGAATAAATTTGTAAGGCTGCTACTTGGTCTTCCGTTCATACTTTTTCCAAGTTTTACAAGGTTGATGTGCGGGCTTCAGCGGATGCCGTTTTTGGCCGCAAGGTTCTGCAAGCTGCAGTGGTTTAAGTTGGTGCATTCTTTACTGTTTATGGTTTCCACCCATGACGGACACTGCTATTGGATGTCCCAAATGTCATGAAGAGTTGAAGCGGAGTGTATGTCCCACTTGGAATAATACCGTTTTGTGAGTACTCACCTTTAAAACGGATATTATAAGTGTGACATACACTCCGCTTCACCCACCCTTTTTGGTATTCCGGATCCTTTATATGTTGAACCATTGTTTCTTGGTTGTTAGTATTGTTATATTTGATTCTTCCTGGTCCCCTTACTGCTATCTTACACTGGGGAATTGGTGGGAGGTCCCAGGTATTTATGGACTGGGAGGAGCTCCTTTTTTGCATTCATCTCTGCAGAAGTTCGCCCTCTACTGGAGAATAACCCAAATGTCATGAAGAGTTGAAGCTGAGTGTATGTCACACTTATAATATCCGTTTTAAAAGTGAGTACTCACAAAACGGTATTTTTATGGGGATTTAATATATAGTAAATGTGAGGCAGAAAAGCAGCACTTTAATATGTTAATATGAATTAATATTACTAGAGACAGATTTAATTAGCAGATATCACCTTATAAACCCGAAGCAGAATGTGTTACAGCAGCCATCCAATATGCATTTTCTCAAATATTCAGATGTAATATTTCCAGCTCTCTTTTTCTAGGGCATAAATCTAAGACAATTAAAGTCATCTATTGTTAACACCAATAAAGCACATGCATCAGTAAACACAAAATTGAAACATATTTTTTCTTGAATAAGGAGAAAATCCAAGGTCAGGGTTGCTGGTGGAAAGATTCCCTAAAGGATTAAGTGGCAGTATGTGTTGTACTGTGTTAGCCAAGGAGAATAACAGAATAGAGAAAAATAAGTTGTGGCTCAGGCACAATTCTGCATAAAAATATTATAAATCAAAAAAGTTTTCAAAAATGACTTTTTCTAGGCCATGAGAGGTGATAATTAAAAAATAAATAAATAAAATAAAACCATGTTTAAAGAGAATAAAAGGATCTTCCATTGAAATGTATGGGAGAGCGACAGGTAATACCAGGCGCTCTGGCTTCCAGTATACAGTGAGCCGTCCGTGATGATGAATCTGTTGCTACGTGTTGCTGTTAGAGTTGCTCACCAGATTCGCTTTGATAAATGTGGTATTGTGTACAGCGCCCGACGGTCACCGTTTGCTTCCTGTCATTACCTGTCACTGCCAGT
Organism: Gastrophryne carolinensis; assembly: GCA_027917425.1. NCBI lineage: Eukaryota > Metazoa > Chordata > Amphibia > Anura > Microhylidae > Gastrophryne > Gastrophryne carolinensis. The sequence continues at coordinate 176,357,121 of CM051240.1, read as the reverse complement.
CATTACCTGGCGCTATGGCTTGATGACTAAAACCCCTGAGTATATTTGAAGGTAGTTTGAGAATATCTAGTCCTGTCCATCTATGCAAGTGAATGCAAATTGACAAATTGAAACTTTTAAACATATAAAACCAGTTAAAAAAATCAAAGGGGGATAAGCAGGTTATGTTATTTACAATGAACAAAGACACAAACACGTGTGGTGTGAAGAAGGCCACATTAGATCTTTTTATCATTTCCCAAGGAGACATGTGTCACGCTCCAGGAACCGCGATTAACCACTTGGATAACTTCAACTCTCTTGGTAAGGACCTCAACCCCCAATCTCCGCAGCCAGCTTCACCTATAGGAGCCCCCGCTTGCCGAGACGCAGAACACGCCTGCTCGGGATCGGTTGCCCCCAGGACTTCTATGGCTCAAAGGATGAAGCCTTACTGTACAGAGGACTGGAGAACCCGCGGCTGGAAGTGGAATTGGGTAGCCCGAATTTGAGCATAAGACGGAAGTCCAAGGACAGGCTGGAGGTTGGCAACAGTAGATCTGAGGTGGCGACAGAACAATAGCAATAGACAATGGTCTAGGTTCAAGGCAAGGGTCGGCAACAGGAGTGTAGATCAAGGATGGTCAAAGGCTGGCAAGGGTCGGCAACAGGAATGTAGATCGAGGATGGTCAAAGGCAGGCAAGGGTCGGCAACAGGAATGTAGATCGAGGATGGTCAAAGGCAGGCAAGGGTCGGCAACAGGAATGTAGATCGAGGATGGTCAAAGGCAGGCAAGGGTCGGCAACAGGAATGTAGATCGAGGATGGTCAAAGGCAGGCAAGGGTCGGCAACAGGAATGTAGATCAATATCAAGGTAAGTAACAACAAGGGTCTAAGCGCTATAACAGGCAATGACAAACTGACTGGGGTGAGGTTATATAGGGATCAGGCATCATTGGCCCTGGAGAATCAGTGTGGTGATTGGTGCAACTTGAGAACTTCAAAAGGATTGGTCCACATAGGGCGTACAGCCCAGAACTCAAAAGCAGCCGAATGGCCCAGTCCCAGTGGGGCACTCCCTTTAGTGCAGCTGGGCCTTTAATTTAATTAACCTTCCTCCTGCGGCCGCGCTGAGAGCAGCGGCGCCGGAGGGTACGCGCGCGAGCACGAGAGACGACGCTGGAGCCGCCGGCTGAGGAGGGAGGCGCGTGCACGCCAGCCGGAACAGAAGCTGCCGCCCGCCGCGGCCGCCGGACAGGTGGGAGGCTGAGGCTAAGGACCCGAGACGCCGCTGGAACGGGAGACTGGTAAGCGGACCCTGACATTTCCCCCCCCCATGAGGGGCCTCCGGACCCTCACCCGGCTTCCCCGGATTGTCACAGTGGAAGCCCTGGCATGGACATCACAAGAAGAAACCCAGCACCTCTCCTCAGGACCGTAACCAACCCAATCAATTAAATACTGTAACGTATTGCGAACCCTACGCGAATCCAGAATCTTGTTCACTTCATACTCTTGCACATTATCCACTAAAACAGGAGGAGGACCAGCAGGAGAAGAGTTTTTAGCTGGTTTCAACAGTGATACATGAAACGAGTTGGAAATATTCATAGTAGGAGGGAGCTGAACTTTGAAGGTCACATTATTAAGTTTCCTGATAACGGGGTAAGGACCGATAAATTTAGGACCCAGTTTATAAGAAGGCTGCCGGAGAGCAATGTTCTTAGTGGAAACCCAGACAAGGTCTCCACACTGAAGGATAGGTTCCTGAGATCTACGACGATCAGCAAATTTCTTATATTTAGCGCGCATAGTTTCTAAATTTTCCTGGACGCGTGCCCAAATATCCTTCCGTTTCTGAAGCCACTCTTCTAACACCGGAAAATCAGAAGGTGCTGCAGAAATAGAAGAAGCCTTAGGATTCTTTCCATAATTACAAAAGAAAGGGGATATTTTAGTACTGCACTCTTCGCATTATTATACGCAAATTCGGCAAAGTCAATAAATTCCGACCACTGCTCCTGAGTGTCAGAGATGTAACATCTTAAATATTGTTCTAAGCTTTGATTTGTTCTTTCAGTCTGCCCATTAGACTGGGGATGATATGCGGAGGATAAAGAAACCTGAATCCCCAAGCGTGAACAAAAATTTTTCCAAAATCGTGATATAAACTGCACACCCCGATCGGAAACAATATTTACTGGAATACCATGGAGCCGAAAAATATGCGAGATGAATAAGCGCGAAAGTTCAGGAGCCGAGGGTAGCTTGGGTAGAGCAATGAAATGAGCCATCTTACTGAATCTATCGACGACCACCCAAATCACAGTGTTCCCATGTGAAAGAGGCAAATCAACAATAAAGTCCATCGAAATGTGAGACCATGGTTCTTTAGGGATCTCAAGGGGAATCAGATAACCACTAGGGGCCTTGTGTACCCCCTTACTTCATGCACAAACGGAACATGCGTCGATAAGGGTAGTGATATCACGTCTCATAGAAGGCCACCATACGTGGCGTCAAGCTAAAATAAAAGTTTTATGAACTCCCAGATGCCCAGCAGTTTTTGCGTCGTGGAATTCACGGATTACATCAGAACGCAAATGCGGCGGTACAAAGTGACATCCTAGAGGTACATTTACAGAAGATTCATCTTGGAAGGGCGCCAACACATTAGAGAGATCAGGGAGCAAGGCCCCGACTACACAACCTGCAGGTAAGATAGGCTCACCAGTATCTCCCCGATCTTTACACTCACCAAACATGCGCGACAGAGCATCGGCTTTAGTATTTTTTACGCCCGGCTTAAAGGTAATAATAAAATTGAAACGCGAAAAAAATAATGCCCAACGGGCCTGTCGAGAATTCAACCTCTTGGCGGAGCCTATATATTCTATATTTTTGTGATCGGTATATACAGTGATAGGATGTAAGGAACCCTCCAACCAATGACGCCATTCATCAAATGCCAGTTTAATAGCTAATAGTTCCCTATTGCCGACATCATAATTTTGTTCTGCGGTATTAAACTTCCGAGAAAAATAGGCACATGGATGCATACGTTCAGGAGATCCAGAGAATTGCGATAAAACAGCTCCAACACCTAATTCAGACGCATCTACTTCAATAACAAAAGGTCTGTTGACATCAGGGTGCACTAAAACTGGCGCCGAAGTAAAATCCTGTTTTAGGACACAAAAGGCTTCAATAGCTGATGGTGACCAGTTAACAGTGAACGCAGCTTTGCGGGTGAGATTGGTGAGAGGAGCAAAAATACTAGAAAAACCCTTGATAAAACGTCGATAGAAATTAGCAAATCCTAAAAAGCGTTGTAATTATTTTAAGGATTTGGGTTGTACCCAATCCCGTACTGCCGAAACCTTTCCCGCATCCATCTCCAACCCCTGACTAGAAATAATATACCCCAAGAAGGGAACGGAGGTAACCTCAAACATACACTTAGAGATTTTAGCGTATAGATTATTTTCTCTCAATTTCTGAAGGACCAGTTTTACATGTTGCCTGTGTTCGGAAAGGTTTTTGGAAAAAATGAGGATGTCATCCAAATAAACCACTACGAAGTTACCCAAATAGTCACGAAACACGTCATTAACAAAGTCTTGAAAGACCACAGGAGCATTGCAAAGACCAAAAGGCATGACTAAATATTCGTAATGACCATCCTTAACATTGAAAGCCGTTTTCCATTCATCCCCTTGCCGTATACGGATCAGGTTGTAGGCCCCCTTTAGATCTAGTTTAGAAAAAATTAGAGCCCCCACTACCTGATTAAATAAATCACCTATTAAGGGAAGGGGATAACGATTTTTTACGGTGATCTTATTCAATGCTCTATAATCTATGCAGGGCCTTAAACCCCATCCTTCTTTTCAACAAAAAAGAAGCCAGCACCCGCCGGAGATGTTGACTGGCGGATAAAGCCCTTATTCAGATTCTCTGAAATATATTCCTTCATAGCCTGTTCTTCTGCTCGATTCAGATTATAAATTTTCCCCCTAGGAGGAATAGTTCCAGGAAGTAAATCGATGGGACAGTCATAGGTTCTGTGTGGGGGAAGATTATCAGCAGATCGCTCAGAAAAAACATCTGCCCAATCTGTATAAGGCAGAGGTAGTTCCTGGGGCAAAATCTGAACACTCCTAAGGACAGTGGAGAAGCAATGTGACTTGCAGTACTCACTCCACCTAACCAGATCTCCAGACTGCCAGTTAAACATGGGATTATGGAGCTTTAGCCATGGGTATCCCAAAACTACTGGTGTTTCAGGACAATCAAACACCAGGAATTCTATGTGTTCAGAATGAGATGAGCCAACCACCAATTTGAGAGGAGGGGTCTTGTGACTGACCGGTCCTCCCTGGATAGCCTTCCCATTTATGGGCAGAACCTGGAGAGACTTTTCAAGGGGTACCAGTGGAACTCCCAGGATGGAAATTACGTTCCGATCCAGGAAGTTACCTGCAGCTCCGCTATCGACAAAAGCAAATACTGCCTGTTTGGAAAGACCCCAGAAAAGCTCCGTAGGAATTAACATCTTATCATGATGAGAGTAGTGCTTCAACCCACCTAGATCAGTACCCTCTTCCTGATCTAGGCGAGAAAGTTTCCCACCGAATACCCTTATTTGGACAAGACCTGGCAAAATGCCCCGGGGACCCACAGTAGAGGCAAAGACCCAAAGACCGTCTCCGTTGTTTCTCGTCCTGAGAAAGACGAGCTCTGCCAACCTGCATTGGCTCCTCTTGAGAGGGGGAAGAGGCGTTTACCCCACCAGGAGTTGAAGGGTTGGGAGTTTGTGACGACCTAAAGGGAGTGGTAACTCTAACCCTTTCCCTGGCTCTCTCCCTGAGACGTCTATCGATCTTGATGGAGACCTGCATGAGTTGATCCAAATCTATTGGAGTGGGAAAGTTGACCAAGGCATCTTTAATATTCTCAGAAAGACCCATACGGAATTGGCTACATAGGGCTGGATCATTCCAAGTAGACTCCACTGCCCAGCGCCGGAACTCAGCGCTGTAGTCCTCGGCAGAATTCCGACCCTGCTTCAGAGTCCGAAGCCTGTTCTCTGCCGTGGACCGTCGATCTGGATCCGCATAAAGCACTCCCATGGCCGAGAAAAATGATGTAACTGAATGTAAGGCAGGATCTTCAGGAAGCAAGCTGAAAGCTGAAGTTCGAAAAACCGGCCCGGTCTCCAAAAAATTTTTCTGGTAAAGGAACCTTTGGTTCAGGAATATGAGGTGGTACAGCGGGTGTAGTAATCTGGCGGGTTTCTTGATTGGCCACTCTCTGGGCAAGTTGATTGATAGCAGTGGCCATCGCCTGAACTTGCTGTACCAGGTCTTCCATATTAAACTTTGGGGCCTGTTATAATGTCACGCTCCAGGAACCGCAATTAACTACTTGGATAACTTCAGCTCTCTTGGTAAGGACCTCAACCCCCAATCTCCGCAGCCAGCTTCACCTATAGGAGCCCCCGCTTGCCGAGACGCAGAACACGCCTGCTCGGGATCGGTTGCCCCCAGGACTTCTATGGCTCAAAGGATGAAGCCTTACTGTACAGAGGACTGGAGAACCCGCAGCTGGAAGTGGAATTGGGTAGCCCGAATTTGAGCATAAGACGGAAGTCCAAGGACAGGCTGGAGGTTGGCAACAGTAGATCTGAGGTGGCGACAGAACAATAGCAATAGACAGATCGCGGTCTAGGTTCAAGGCAAGGGTCGGCAACAGGAGTGTAGATCAAGGATGGTCAAAGGCTGGCAAGGGTCGGCAACAGGAATGTAGATCGAGGATGGTCAAAGGCAGGCAAGGGTCGGCAACAGGAATGTAGATCGAGGATGGTCAAAGGCAGGCAAGGGTCGGCAACAGGAATGTAGATCGAGGATGGTCAAAGGCAGGCAAGGGTCGGCAACAGGAATGTAGATCAATATCAAGGTAAGTAACAACAAGGGTCTAAGCGCTATAACAGGCAATGACAAACTTACTGGGGTGAGGTTATATAGGGATCAGGCATCATTGGCCCTGGAGAATCAGTGTGGTGATTGGTGCAACTTGAGAACTTCAAAAGGATTGGTCCACATAGGGCGTACAGCCCAGAACCCAAAAGCAGCCGATTGGCCCAGTCCCAGTGGGGCACTCCCTTTAGTGCAGCTGGGCCTTTAATTTAATTAACCTTCCTCCGGCGGCCGCGCTGAGAGCAGCGCCGCCGGAGGGTATAAACAGAACGTGCTCGCGCACGCACGCGAGCACGAGAGACGACGCGTGCACGCCAGCCGGAACAGAAGCTGCCGCCCGCCGCAGCCGCCGGACAGGTGGCTGCGCAGCGGCCGTGGACCCGAGACGCCGCTGGAACGGGAGACTGGTAAGCGGACCCTGACAACATGGTTCTGACCTCACAAACTGTCCAGCTTAACTAGACATACCGAGACATATAATGTGCCTGAATATGGAGGCCACATTGTAAAGTATAATATTCCAATAAATTCCCATTCATTCCTCTTCTAAAATTTTCAAAATGTTAATGACTTTTAGATCTTCAAATCAAAGTGACCCAACAATTTTAAATCCCCTAGGTTCCCTTTATACTGACCTGGATTCTTGATTCCATCATTGCAGCTAAACTTATCTGCACTGCGCACTCCTCCCTGCTTCCTCTGGTTGCTTGGCCCTACTGGCAGATATTGAATCATGGGAATGCCCTTGGAGGCCTGCACATGCGCTGTGGGATTGTGTCATTCCAAACTAAAAATCATCAAGTGATTTCTGTTGTCCCCCTCTGGGCTTTTAAAACAGGTAGAGACTAGTGTCTGGATTTAGAACTCTCAGGGAACTTCTGTCCAGGCAGTCATTTCAGTTTGCCCTGATGTATTGGATAACCAGGACAATTTGCTGTAAACTAGCATAAGGATATAAAAGGGAAGGGAGTCTCACATTGTCCTAGAAACCACTGTCCTAAAAACTACTGCCCAGGCAGCCATTCCAAGCAGGGCAATTTAGTGTAAACTAACATAAGGACAGAAAATGGCACGCTGCATAAATGGCCTTCATCACTAAAAAATGACTAGAGGATCCTAGTAGAGTTAGTAGACCTAGTAGAGACAGTCCATATAAAGCACAACCAAGCCTCATACCAGGGAGGGGTATCTTGGTATGATACAAAGCACCCTGGCATTGATGGGCATTGAGATGCTCTAAGCTAAGCTGGGATCCAGAAGGTGGTTATCATATTTGTCACGAGGCTGCTTCAAGAAAGATACAGAAGCTATGGAACATACAATTATGCCACTAAATAACTCCAGCATATTCTTCTGCCTGGCAACAACTAACATACAAAGATGTAGCAAAGATTACCTTGACTCATACTATGTTAAATTTATAGTAACAAAACTGCTAACTTGCCTTTTTCAATGCTTTTTAATGGCGTATGTGATAAGATATGTACAAAGGGATCCCACAATCACTGCTGTCACCCTGGACTGACAAAGGAGCGCTTTGTATTACTTACAGAATGAAACTTTAGCCGGTGTTTTAAGAGATCCCTACAGTTCTTAACACTGTCACGTCCATACATGAGGCCATAGGGAACATAAATCATTTATCTTGCTTCAGGCAAGTCTGTTAAAACACATATAAGTTGTTCCTCGACAAGCTCTTCCATTGCGCAAAGAAGGCAACTTTTTGACTAGTGATTGGCTGTTTAACATGCAATGTACAATAGCTGATACATCTGCCAGGCAACGAAAAAACAGAACAAGAGAAGAGGTGTATGCACGCTAGTACTATAGCATTTGTCTAGCATAACATAAGTTTATATAGAAATTTCCCTGTAAGCAATTTATAACCATTTAAGAGCGCAACAGACAAGGTTTAACTAGAAATACTTACTTAACTACTTAAAAAAATATGGCTCTACTGCTATTACTAGTAATGGCAAACAGGTAAATATATGTACAGTGTAAACCATGTGGGCATAGTTACTACCTCTCATTCTTCCCACTGATCACTTATTCTTGTTTTTGTGGGTGCGTAATTGGTACTTTTTTTTCTTTTGACAGGACTCCCCTTATTGCTGCCAGTGTCATTGGAGGCCTGTTCATTATAGTGATCATGGCTTTGACATTTGCTGTCTACATCCGCAGAAAAAGCATAAAAAAGAAGAGAGCATTGCGACGCTTCTTAGAGACGGAGGTAAGATCTCGCTATCGACGACACTGCAGCCTTTGAAATTTGTTGAAATTTGTTGATTTGTTGAATTTTTCTAGATTAATTCTAGCTGTACTGCTGTCTGTTTTGTTTTATCAAATGTGTGATAATGAAAAATGGTATGTGGTACTAAATACAGAAGGCTGGGAAACACTGAGATAAATTCATGTTTAAGGAATGGATGGTAGATAGATTTAAAGTGGACCAAAAGTTAAACTTCTTTTGGTCCACGTAACTCTCTAGTGGCATCCCAATTGTGTGCTCGGTTTCTCAGGAGGCCCTAAGAAGCCTGAAAACTGTCTGAATTACTTGCATTGTCAGTGCTCCCACATGGTTCTGGTGCCCCAAAAGCCCATCCATCGCTAATGGGGGTTGTCAGGCACACAAGTATGCCCACCCTGCGTACCTGATATCCAAATTAGGATGCCTTGTGGAAGGGAGTAAAAATATATGTTTACTTTAATTTAACTTTTACTTTATTGCATACTTTGTTATGGACCCCCCAGACTGATTAATCAAACATGAGGTTGGTAGTTAAAACAGGGACATAATGGATAGGTGGATGGATATGTTGAAGAAGAACAAATTGGTGGATCAAAAAGGGGGCTGATAATGTCTTGGGCTAACAGTGGCTCGATTTAAAAAAAAATTCACTGTGAAGCCTTGGGAAAGCTGAGTTTTGCAAGCGATCCCCGGGGTTGCGCATTGTGGGGCTTTAAAAAATCGGGATGCCTCAGTGGTAGGCAAGCGACTATCCCCAGTTATGGTGTCCTTAGATAGATGAATAATTCAAAAAAGGACTTATTGCTGGATAGTAGGGACCTACTTGAGATGTATTCCAGTCCTAGGTTAGTCCAAATAAAAGTTGATGGATTGATGGATGAAATAGAGGATTCAAAAATAAGTGGATCAAACAGAAGGCTTCTAGATGGATTGTTAGGATGCTATTGGATAGGTAAATGAATAAGACTAGATAGCTAGATGCTTGCTAGATAGTAGGGACCTTCTGAAGAAGTAGTCTTGGGTTGGTTTACCTGAAAGAATTTATTACAGACTTATTGCTAACAGCTGGGTGCAGAAAATTGGGGCTCAACAATAATTGATAGTGCCAGCCTACCTAGAGTTTTTGTCACCCTCTGTTGCCAGACCATTTTTTTTTGTGCTACACATGTTCAACTGTGATTTTTTAAGGGATTCCCAGAAAAATTATATTGTTTTTTCAGTCTGGGCTTTACTATTTTTTAGTGTCTTTTTTACAATTTGTATTGTTTTTTTTTTAATAAAAAAATGTTTTGTTAATAAGATCATATACAGGTAAAAGCCCAATTTCTCCAGATTACAATGGCAATGTTTATTGGTAGTCACCCTTTCCTACATAAGAGACTCCCCCAAACTTAAACAGTGCTTTAGGAGATTTTCAAATAAAGCTGCTATGCGCAGTTTTATTAAATGTAAAAAAAACACACAGAGACAATTCTTAATTCTTACCTCCCGTTCATCTCAAACGTGTCCCACGCTGACCGCTCTGGCTTCTGCTTTCCTGCTGGAAGCCTTTTATGCCTGCTGAGTGACAGGAGACAAAGGGTTAGTTAAAAATACCACTTTTATTGGGGTCTTTTAAGGATTAAGAACCCCCCTACCCAGCATAATTAGCCGGGGACCAGCTATGCAGGGTTTGTAGAATGCAGATGGCCAGCTTTGGTGGTCCCCCGCGTCGGCATGCTACAAGCCTGCATAGCCTTCGTGGCCCCAGGCTCTTTTGCCCCCCCACCGGGCTTTGGGGAGACAGGTAATTGGGGGGGGCTGGGGTTAATGGCACGTCACTCGCTAGCCACAGGTGATTTGCCAGACCCCTAAGCCTTGTGAACTGGTATAGGGGGTCTCATGGATCCCTTACCAAATCACAAAGTGTTAAATGTAAAAAAAAAGACATAACACAAGAGAAAAAATGATATTTTTTCTTTTTTTTTCTTTACTCACCTCTGATCCTCTGATGTCCCTGTGTGATTCTGTTCCACGACAATACAATGACAGATGCCGAATGATCGTGGAGGAGAGGCTGGGAAATCAGGGGGCTGCCCCTTCAACCTGCTCCCTGCCGATTACCTGAACTACTGAGCATCTTTGGGCGGGTGCGGGATGATGTTGCGGATGACGTAATCCACCCTAATCACAAAAGGCAGGGCTGGAACCGATGATAGAGGAATTGGGGAAGGGGGCCTATTTTGGGCCCTCTGCTCACCCTGGAAGAGATGGGGGGGATCAGAGACCCCCGGGGTGAAGAGGAAACTTGGCAGGAGGGATCGTGGCCTTAAGTGAGTAAATGTCTTTTTTTTTAGTAGATGTCAGCCGCAGAAACAGGGGGGCTCTTTTGGGCCCTCTCCTAAAACTGGAAGAGCCCTGTGGGGGCATCGGATGCCCCCTTTGTGAAGAGAAGACCCAGCCGGATCGATTGAGGGAGCAGGTGAGTAGCTGGCACTAGATAAGTGGAGCGGGGGGAGAGTCCAGGTAGACAGACCAGCACTTCCTGGATGTCAGAATCCTCCTCTTAAAAGGTTTTAAAGGATGGGAGTAAACATCTGAGCATGTGTGAGTGTATGCGCACATGCTTGAGGGCAGAACCTCGTTCTTGCACATGTGAACAAAACTTGTGCATGCATGCAGATTCGAGCACCGAGGATCCTGTGTGGATCTTAGCAATATCACAAAAATTCAGGAGTACGTACTTTCTTAGATCACCCTCTCTGTACCCTTACATTATAATACTACATGCAAACATTTCATTGTAGCTATTACTACAAAAATAATGTGTGTAAAGAACTGCCCACCTTCCCAAAATTACTGTGCAGTGGAGCTGACTGTGTTTTATTTAACATGGCTCAGTAATGTGCTTGGCTTTTCATAAGAAAACAATGCATACCATGTGCTCCCAGAACAAATATATCACAACTTTTAAAAATCAATAAACAGTTTAATTAGACATGACAATCTAAATGATGTATTGCAAGCAATGTCCATCACATGTGACTAGAAGTCACGTGCAGAGTTTATTATTGCAAGCAGTATTCATTTATACATCTTCTTTTCACTTTTAAATCATTATTTAAAATGTTTTAAAGTAAGAGTTTTTCATTTTTTTCATAGACCAGAATATCCCCTATTTGTCTAACTAATCAACTAAGTGGTGGATTTTAAATGGTGCGTTAACCCTTTAACTGCCAGCCACAAGAAATTTCTATGGCCGCAAGTGGGTCACTTGCCAAACCCACCCCCCCATCTGATTACCTGCATCCCCAATGGTCAGGGAGGTGCCCATGTGGGCTATGAAGAGGCTGTTGCCTATGCGAGCTATGTGGGCTGGTAGCTTTTAGGGCCACATAGCCGGTGCCCGGGCGGCTTTTGCCGGGGAGGGTGAGGACCCCATTTATTTTTTAATCTTTTAGGGTTTAACGCTTGATAGTTATTTCAAGTTAATTGCAAGCTGCAGTTGTATTTTATTTGAAAATCTCACAAAGCACTCTTTAGTTTGCAGAGTCTCCTTGAAAGGAACGATACATATGTGGTCCTGTTGTGATTGGGAGGAATAGGGCTTTTACAAGCAATAGGATTTTCTAGTATAAAAAATCTTTACAAATTCTAAAAAATAGATTTTTAAATGTCTTTCCTACATATTTCCCTCAAAATATTGAGAAAGTACTAAAAAATACTAAATACTAAAAAGTACTAGAAAGTACTAGAAAGGTACTAGAAAAGTAATAAAAAAAATACAAACAAGGCATTTCATGTTAAAACCCTGAGAAAAACAATATATAATATAATAATATATTATAATAATAATATATATTATAATAATAATATATAATAATAATAATATAATAAGTTTCACACTCAAACGTATATAATGCAAAATGCTTTAAAATTGCTTGGCAACAAGGGACAACATCTCTAGGTAGGTGTGGAAGGGTCAATCATGTCCTCTTGGGATGACATATGCTATGAGATATATATGAAATAGCATACTGGATTTATGTAAAAAAAATTAAAAGAAAAAAAAGAAAAATCCTATTTCCTGAGTATAAACCTTCCTGCAATTCGACATCTAATCTAGCCATTCAACCCAGTTATTCAGTTATTCTCTTTGGAACACTGACATACATTTACCTATCTGCTGGTACATATGTATATTTCAGTTTTCCCCAAAACTAATTGAGATAATCTAGATGCTTTAAAATAAGGCTGTTGAATTCATGGAAGGATTTCAAATGCAGATAAACATTTGAAATCCTTCCCCAAATTCATCTGAAATAATATTAATGGTACAGTACTTGGGGGGCTACTCAGCACACAGGTTAACCCAGCCTTTGCAGTTGAAAGTATGTAAATCATCAGGTTTGAAGGACTGATTATATCTTCTTGACAGTTATCCCTACCTTAAAATGTTTCCTGTGTTAAAGTAAAAAAGCTCACACTGCAATTCAAACCCAAATGTGAAGCCAAAGTTAAACTTTCTCCAGTAAATAATTAGTATGCCCCCCATAGTCTAGCCTACTATCAATAAATATTAAAGTGTAGTTGCTTGCCACATACATTGTGAAAAGTCACAGAGGATTTGGCCAACTGAACCAAAAAGTAGGTTTAGAGCTTCCTGGGGGTCCAACTTGACAAGGCCGCTTATCAAATCAGACCCCAAGGTGCCGGAGCTGAAGGCCTATGGTTGATCCATCTTTTTATTAATTATGTTTCCTTTCACATATACTATATGTTTTGTTCTTAAAAAAAAACAATGACAATAATTAGCCAGTCAACAGCCCACCTTATGCCTGTGCTACATGCCTCCCCTCCATTTCCTGCAGTGCAGAGTAGAGGCAATAACAGGGCTCTGGAGTTTGCACTTTTTTTCAATTTTATTCCTCCAGGACCACACAAAAAAGTGGTCGTACAGCCACCTCATCCCTTGGTGGTCTCAGTGTGTTTGAACCCAGCAAGCCACGGTGGTCCCACAGCTGTCTTTGACCACAGCAGAGCATGCACAAGACTGATAAAGCTGCCCAATGACATGTGCTTCCCAGCTCAGCTACACACTAGAATACATGAGGTATTAACATACAATCAGAGATATTCAGATGCTTTGAAATGGCTTATTATTCACTGTTACCAACAGAGATATGGTGGGAGAAATTTCATGTTTGCCTGGAGAGGGACTTTAGTTTTTACTTGCTATTTATATCAATCACATATACTCTTAAAGTATGTAGATATGAGAATATATTTTTAATTATCTTACATGGTTCCTATTCTTTCCTTTTTTTTTCTTAGTTAGTGGAACCACTAACACCAAGTGGTCAAGCACCAAACCAAGCACAACTAAGGATCCTAAAAGAAACAGAACTAAAGAGGGTGAAAATCCTTGGATCGGGGGCTTTCGGCACAGTTTACAAGGTCTGCATCTGAGTAATCTCACATAAAGTTATTATTTTTTAAATGTTATTTGTGTGAAACTGTTTATAAAATACAAGTTAAGTACAAAAAAAGTTGGTGATATTCCCTAATGAATAAAATAAAACTCCCCAAACCTGGCTTGCTTATCTTCCCTGTACCTCGGCTTAGCCTACTCAGCCTACAAAAGGTGTCACTTATTTTCTATAATTTTCTACGATATCTAATTTTACTAAGACCATAAGTGCTCTCACTATTCCACTGAAACTGCCCAAGGGGGGACCATAAGGGGAAGTATGAAGTATTCAAAACACCTCAATTCAGGAAAGACCTCAGCTGATAAAAAGACCACATATCGATTAATTTCACACCTAAGACTGGGAAAACCTGACCAGCAGAATGCTGTGTGCTTCCCAGAATGCAAAGTTCAAAGAAATCCTGTAGACACTGTAGTTCCAGCAGGGTAACAAGGATTATGATACCACATTTCGCATTAATCATAAACTGAACACATTGTCATATTCTGGCGTTAAAACGAAATGGCAGCGTATCTCTTGTTTCATCCCCAGATGTTCAGGACCTAAGTTCCAGAGAACTTGGGTCAAACAACAGAGTCTGGTCTCACAGCATGTGCAGTGTGCAAATGGTTCCGTTGACCCCAGGATCGGATCTCTAGGGCATTCCACTGAAAATGCATGCCACATAATTTAATAGCAAGTAAAATTTGTATCACCACATTGCTTTCCAATAATATGCCAGCACAGTTCTAAAAAGTATTTTTAGGCTACACTCAGATTGGTCAACGCGTATTTCTCTATGTGAAGGAAGTGGAATTGTTAAATATGAGTAAAAAAAAAAAACTTGCTTCCCAATAATCACAAAATCGCTCAACTGATGGTAAATTAAACAGAACTGTAATGAAAATACTTTAATCACCACCACAGCCTAGGCATTTATATGCTTAAGCCGCCTGGGATCCAAAGATGCCTATAAAACACCACCATCATTGACTTCAAGACCGGTCATACCCCTATCCCATGATGTCAACCTCCTTCGGTCCACACACCGGCTAGATTGTCACTGATACCCCTTTGGTGATGCCGTTACAAGAATCTTCCTTTCTATTGGTGTCACATGGGCTCAGGAAGACTTCATGTGGCCGTGACGAAATGTGCGTCGGCCAGAAGGAGAAAGAGGACTACACATAGAGTGCTGGACTTGAATAGCCCTGAGATTTTAATTTGTTTTGTTTGTTTATGTCTGTGTGTGAGTAAAAAGAAGGATTCCTGTAACACACTACCCCAAGTGGCGGCATCACTGGAGGGGTATCGGCGACAATCTAACTAGTGTGTGGACTGAAGGATGATGACATATGTGAACATGGGTTTGACTGATCTTGAGGTCACTGAAAGTGGTGTTTTATAGGCATCTTTGGATCTCCAGCACCTCAGGCATACAAATGTCTGACCTGACGTGGTGAGTAAAGTATTTTCATTATAGTACTGTTCAATTTATCTATTAGTTTGGGATCTGAGCAATTTTGTGATTATTGGGAAGCAAGTGGTTTTGTTGGCACATTTAACACATCCACTTACTTTCTATTTAGCAGTACATGTTGACCAAACTGCGTGTAGTCAAACTAGTCGTAGGTACCAGAAGCTAAAATCTCAGAATTGGCATATTAAAGAGTGTGGTTCTCTATGTTTTTACAATTTTATGGACAAACATATTGATGCCACATATTAGACACATTTTAGGAGTTTTTAGCTAGCTAGTGCTAAGGGAGAAGCCCAAGGGCTCATTTCAGAGGGCAGGGGGGCATTTTGAGCACAAACACTGGTGACTCTTGGGAAGAGAGGTCACGCATCATGCTGAAAAGAATGGCAAGAACAAGTACCAGGGACTATCTACATGCCTCTCTGTGGCTTCCTAGTACAGCTAATGGTAACAAGCATACATTTCATTTGCTCATTCTGACTGTAACTTACTCACTTGTAATTGTCCTTTTGACCTGTGTAGGTATCTATTTATTATATGTATATAGTTTGTCTAGTGTTCCCTTAAGACGATTAAATATATAACTTAATCTTGGGCTACTCTATTATCTTGAACTCTCACTTAGCCGTGCTTCTCAGTTATATTACATGCTACTTTTTGCCCCATATAATCCAGCTAATGGTGTATCAAACAGAGCTGGTGGCAGTACTATAGGAATGACAGGGCTCGATTCACGGGTAGTAGTTGTTCGACCCTGCAGCCTGTCAGGATCATGAAGGCCTATATTAACACAAATGTACTGTGTGATCTCCGTTACAGTGATTCTGAAGCCAGGGCCACAAGGTACATGTTTCATTTGGTGGCAGCAAAAGTTCGATCAAGATAATAGTGTATCAGAGTTGGGGACCCTTACTCTCAAAAACTAAAGATAATCAGCATGATCTTATCTGCTGCTGGGATCTTAAGACCAGCTCAGCACTAAATGGTCTGAGGACAAATAAATTAAGGTGTGTGATTGCTTCAGGTTGCAACTCTGTGTCAGTGACCAACGATTGCAAGCCTGGCCAGTGGCACCAGGGGCAGAACCAGGGAGATGGCCACTGCTATATTTGATGGGGAGGAGGTGGATGGCGATGTTGTACCAGGTGAGGGGGGCCCAGTTAGGGCTCCCCATGGAGCCAGTCGAAGGGGGTCAGTTGCACATAGGGCTAATCACCACCTGCCAGTCCCCGGAGGCCAACCACCTGTCCATCCTCATTTCTGACTGGTGTTTCTTTTTAGTGAAATCAGTGTAATTGTGGTTACTTTACAATAAATTCTCCCATTTTTGTGCTGCTCACTTTGATAAGCAAAAATATTTTTGACTGATGTTTTTCATCTTGATTGTCAGTTCAGTCTATACAGCACACTTACATAATATCTTATGTTAAAAGCTGCCAGACAGCACGGTCTACTGCCGTAAAGCAGCTTTTAAAAATCTGAAAGTTGTAAATGTGCAAATGTAAGATAGCGGGAAGAATTATAGTCCATGAACCATAAAAACTAGACATCTGAATAGCACTGATGTGAATGAGTCACAGAGCAATGGCTACGCAAACATTTGAACATGGTGGCTTGGTTCATCTGATCTCTTCTCTAAGTCATGGATGGTGTGCTGCTAGACTCAAGGTAAATATTAGAATCCTCCTTGGAAGTAGCAAAACCGCTTGGCTACATTTTATATTGTTAACCCACAAAAAAAATTTAATTGCGGTCTAGTTCAAGCAGATGCACTGTTTTCTGGCTGAGGTCAACTGCACTAGTGGAGCATGTTGTTTTTTTAATAAAATCCCAAGCAGTTACTGGTGATAGTAAAAATAATAACTTTGAATATAGAAATTTTTCCTCAAACATAGTGGCATTCACATATACTGTGTATTTTAACAAAATGTGCATTTTAGTATAGATTCATAAATAATATATTTGTCATACTGAGTTATGCAAGGCATTACTGGCCTTGTCTATCCAGCTTTACACATTTAAGTTGAAAAAAACACCTATACAATATTGTCAATGAGAAGGCAAAACAAAACCTCTTCAGCTGATAGTAGCTAATTATGCCTTAAAGCAGAACAAAACCCACAAAGCCACTGGCCTTCCCCCTGGTCATCTCAGATTGAGATACCTTGCTGTGTGAACACCCCTCAGGACGCCACTGACCTGCTCCTGGGCTGTCCATGCAATTTTTTTCCGCTTTAAATTCTAAGAGTCTGTAAGCTACCATAGGGTTCTGGTAACCATACTGAGTGAGCAAGGCTGTTTTTTTTAAAGGGGGGGGGGGGGGGTACTTGACATCCACTTTAAGATCCCATCTAGGACATCTCTTTTCTCACAGCGTGATGCTGCTGCCACCACCACCACCACGGGAGGGTGTGTTCAGGGTGATTTTGATGTTGCCTTTCCTCCACATATAGCATTGGTCATTTAGTTCAATTTTGGTCTCCTCTGACCAGAGCACTTTCTTCCACATGCTTGATGTGTCCCCTACATAGCTTAAGGCAAACTGAAACTTCTTGCCACTCTTCCATGAAGGCCAGGTTTGACCAGTGATTTGTTTGCTCTGTTTAGCTTAATACATATGCATGTCACACTTAATTTTTTTATTTTTTACAAAATGTTAAAACATTAGAAAAGCATGTATAATTTTCTTTACACTTCAGAATAATATGCTACTTTGCATTGCTCTAACACATAAAACAGAAGAGAAACTAAATCAATCAAATCAATAGTTGGCGTGATCACCCCATGTCTCCAAAACAGCATTAAAGTGGACCAACACCCAGGATTTTGACTATCCACTTCGGCGGGGCACCCCGAACGTCCAAGCCGCTTCCGCCGCCGCCTCCCGCGCGTCACTCTCGGCGCGCGCGCACCCCCGCCGGCCATTCACAGAGGGCCGGCGCGGGCGCGCGGGAGGCGGCGGCGGCGGAAGCGGCGGCGGAAGCGGCGGCGGATCAGGTAAGATCTTTTTGGGGTTTCTGGGGGGTTTCGAGATCGGGATGTCCCGCGGGGTGGGAGGTGATCGGCCCGGGAATCTTATAGATTTCCGGGCCGATCACCCCTGGGTGTTGGTCCACTTTAATTATTTTAGAGACACTTGTACACTATTTTTGAAGGAAAGTCTACTGTCTTTTCTATAACCCCAAACATTCTCAATGTTGTTGAGATAAGGGCTCTGTGGGGGCCATATCACCACCTCCAGAACTCTTGGTTCTTCTTTAGGCTAAAGTTCTTAATGGCATTGGTTGAATGTTTGGGGACAATTTCCTGTTGCAGAATACATTAGGATCACCTTGCTTGGTATCACATGATGGATAAGTATCTGCCCATATTTCTTAGCATTGTAGACAACATGCATTAATCCTGACTAAATTCCCAACTCCATTTGCTAAAATGCATCACCTAACTTTGAAGGTGCCATGCTTTATTGTTGGCTGCAGGCACTTATCATTGCACCACTTTAGTGAATGAACTGTCTTCTGTTATACTATACAATATTTCAAGTTTTGACTCACCAGTCCAAAGCACATGCTACCATTTTCTGTACCCCTGCTGCATTTTTAATTTGCGTGGCCTTGTTTCCACATCTAAGGTATGGCTTTTTGGACACAATCTCTATATGAAGACCACTGGTTTCTCCCACTTATGGGCCACTTATGGGCTGATCGCTCTGTTAAACATTTTCAAATCACAAATAGGAAGTAGGCTTGATGTATTTGATGCATTCAGTTGTCTTGACAGACCAAGGCTTCTATGTTCCCCAATGCCCCCCATTTC
Organism: Gastrophryne carolinensis; assembly: GCA_027917425.1. NCBI lineage: Eukaryota > Metazoa > Chordata > Amphibia > Anura > Microhylidae > Gastrophryne > Gastrophryne carolinensis. The sequence goes on along the minus strand of CM051240.1, from coordinate 176,338,166 downwards.
TTTGTACTTCTTCAAAAGTTCTTAAACCATACCAACAGCTTGGCACTGTTGGAAAAGAAAGGTAGAGGCTATTTTGGAGCTTCCTCTCCCAGCAATCTCAGCCATGCTTCTGCCTGGATTCAATTGACATAACTGACAATGCACAGTAACAGGAAGCCCAGCAGCACTTCCTGTTTGCAGGTAGCCTGCAAACGCATTAGCTGACATTTTGTTTCTATAATTTACTACAGCAGGACTTAGAAAAGGTCAATTATATTTTATGTGTGGCATCTAAATTGCCCTAAGAAGGGATGCATATGAGCACTGTTTGTTGTGTTGGTCTGCTTTAAGTCATTTTTGACTTTGGCCCACTTTAAGAAACACATCTTAAACTGCCAGTCTACTTTGAAATGTTTAGACCTTGTTTCAGTCTTGCTAGGGTGTATATAATCTGACATGGAACTTAGCAGGGTTTGGCTGTTACCCAGTTTTAAGCTTCTGACAGAGCTGCTTTAGTTAATGTCTGTATTTCAACATCCTGTTTGGTATAAGTATTTAATCATACACCTGATTATAATTGTACAAAATACGTGTGCCTAGAAGAATTGATGTTGTTTTGAAGGCACACGGTACTCACACAATAGAAAAAAATGAGTACACTTCTATTTTTGAAAGCATTCTTTGCAGCATTTTCCACACCTGTCAGGATGCCGTTAAGATACCCGTTGTCATTTTACATAGAAAACAGTAGCCATTATTCTAGCTGATGGCAACTGAACTTTAGGGTTGAGCAAAAAGGAGGATATATGGTAAACGGTACAAGAATTTGTAAGCCTGGCATGCACAGAAGCAGTAGCACACTCCCCAGCCTGCTTCTCCTGTCATGCAGTCTAGTTACATGACAAAGCAACTTCTTTATCCTGGAATGTTCTGGCCTGAAGCTGTTTGCATTTTGCTTGTATGCCTTCTGCAAACACCCGCCATTGAAATTCTGCTGGCAGGCATTTCCCAGTGTCCCCAGAGCTTGTCAGTTCCTCAACAACTTGCTTGTTTTAGTGGGCACAGATTCTGTAGAGCACACATTTCCATCCTCGTTAACAGTTTGTATGCCAGAATAATCTATGCAACTTTTACAAACCTTTTACTCAACAGATATGGTATACAATTCTGAGTATGATAGTCAGGAATCAGAACTCCTGGTCTGCATAGATGTATTGGGTCAGGTGCTAACCGATTGTCATTATCTGCTTAACGCATTTTGTATTTTAGTTTAATGTTTAACCCAGAAGTGAAGACGAATACAGTGTTACTAGTAAGAAAGTTATTTAGGGCTTTTGCCACAGCATACCCTTAACAAATTTGCTTGCCAATCCTGCCAATCTGAGACTTATTGTTTAAATAACATACATTATGAATAAAGGGGGGTGGGAGCAGCTCAATCACTATTTATACAAAATTATTATTATTATTCAGGGCCTGGGAACGAATTTACCGCCCAGTTTAACCCTCTCATCAACTAAATATCAAGTAACAAACATGTCTAGCTATGTGGAAAGACAGAGATTTGGTTGCATATATCTGCAGATACATGTGGAAGCCACACTGCCCCGGCAAGGCACTCTGTGTTTAGTGTGGTCCCTACTCTTAATTTTGAGTCTCCAACATTGGGACATGCACTGCAGACAAATATTTGAGAGCTACTCACCTGGGAAGCTACCAGCCTCCCTTTAGAACACTTCACAGGGAGAGGGTTAAACTGGGCGGTAAATTAGTTCCCAGGCCCTGAATAATAATGATAATAATTTTGTATAAATAATAGTGATGGAGCTACTCCCACCCCCTTTGCTCAGTTTGAATTGCCATGAACACAAACAGGGAGGGATTTAGCCACCATGGATCTCTCCCTATGGAGTGTTCTAAAGGAAGGCTGGCAGCTTCCCCGGTGAGTAGCTCTGGCTGCATTGCATGTCCCAACTTTGGGGACTCAAAAATAAGAGTAGGGACCACACTGAACACAGAATGCCTTGCCGGGGCAGTGTGGCTTCCACATGTATCTGCAGATATGTGCAACCAAATCTCTGTCTTTCCACATAGCTAGACATGTTTGGCTTAATACTTGGATGATGAGAGGGTTAAACTGGGTGGTAAATTGGTTCCCAGGCCCTGAATAATAATGATGATAATTTTGTATAAATAATAGTGATGGAGCTACTCCCACCCCCTTTGCTCAATAAGATACATTATGTTAACCTAAAACTCAAATGTCTTTCATATTACTGGAAATTTAGGTAAAAAAAGGCAGTTCTACTTACTAAATTAGCTTTACCTACCTAGATAAAAAAAGATAAAAGTTCTGCTTGGCAAGCAGCAGTTTAAGGCACTGAATGTGAAAGAAACTAAACGGACTAAATGTGATCACACATGATACTGTACCTTTATATGCTTTTTTAATTTCATTTTAGTGCAAACTTGAGCCCTATCTCTGCCACTTCCGGATATGTGTCTTTAGCAATACAACCCCTATTCATGTTTGACCTCTAGGCCTTTATTATCTGGCCTAAACGCTAGAACCTCATGCCGTTCTGAATTAAACAAACAGGACCAAAGAAATTTCATCTAAAAGTTTCATCATTGCAGATGTATAAATCATATGTCAACATTTCAGGACCTCACAGCAGTGGTGTATGTATAAGTGAGGCACAGGAGGCAGCTGGTACTAGACCCAATGCAGAAAGTGGGCCGCTGCAAGCTGCCTCTCCCCACAAAAATCAGCTTACACAGTGATGATGCTCAGTTACTCAAGACACCTGTACTTCTCCTCAACCCCATCCATACTGACACCAATTACACCACACTACCCCACAACCCCATCTACAATGAGACCTACTGCACCATGCTGCACTTTCAGTACAAATATTAATACCCTGACCCCATCCTTAATGTACAGCACTCACTCCATACTATTACCACTAATACCCCATCCATACCCCGTGCTAACACTTATTACCCCAAACTGCATACCAAGTACAAGTATAATGCACACCAGTGATAGTGACTCCATACTGTAAACCCTGACACCATCTATATAAAAATGTGCAAATATGCTGTATACTATGAGTATGTTATGCACTTTAAATGGTTATTTGTCGATTTGTCACACAGTTTTAGGTGACTGACCAACCATATGTAACTCCCAGGTGGGACTTAGAATATAAAAAGTAATACTTGATAAAAAACGGTGGGGAGCCTCTGACTTATTCGTTTGGAAATCCATACTGCCCACGCTAATACCAACAATGTTGGATGAAAACATGTAGGAACCTTTTTACTCACTCCTGCCCCTCACTAAGCCGTATTAGGAGATACAAAAACTTAAAACAATATTGAGATTTGATTTTATTTTTCTCTAAACCCTTATTACATGTAGTAGTTTCCCTCTGATTAGCTACCGTTGGACCTCTGATATCAGGCCACAAATCCTTTCAAATTTTAGGATATAAATGCTCTAGATTAAGTGAGGCCATAAACATACATACATTGTGTCAGAAACAAGTGTCTACCCTAGAATTTAGATCTGTATGAAATACACTATCATAATTATAGAATAGTACCCATCTTCCAAATGTAGAAGCCTGGGGGAATGGCTTCCCATGGCTTTACAAACTAAAGCAGCATAATTTTAGTTACAGTCCTAATGATTACCTCAAGCCACTATACTATGTACAAAATAAAGAACATAAACAGAAATGTCAAGTATAATGTTGATGGTGTGTGCCTTTCTTAATGTGTTTTTGACATACAAGAGCCAATTCCTACTCTTTGCAATAGTAAATAAGAAGGACTTTCCCTGCACAACAAATGGCAGGTCTGACTGGTATAAAACATTGTGCGCACTAAAAAGATAAGGAAAAAAATACACAAGACTATAGAGAAATGTCCTGCTCACTAAATGTTTGTATATGTACTCTAATCAGTCTACAAAAGGTATCACCATATTTTTGACTTTTCTACTATATGTAATGTATTCATTCAATGGTCTTGTAACGTCTCTATTGCTCACCATAGTACCACAATATCCTATGGCACAGGTTGCTTGGTATGCCTAGATACCTCCAGTAGCACTTGGTCAACTTTTACCAACAAGAAGGCTTCTGTCCCTTCGGCAACAATACAAAGTATCATGGACGTTCAGCCATTGCAGATTTGTTACATCTGTATCATTGTTAGTAAATATGCATTACAGATCTCCCTTTTTGCCTTATTGCTGCCCCTTCACCCAAATGTGAGATCAACACAAGAAAAGCCAGTTACTCATTGTAATAGCTTAGCTACAATCATAGGATGGTGCTTGCATGGCTAACCCATTGTTTGTTATTAAAGGGACCATCAGGAGGGTCTCTGAACTAGGCAGTGTTGTGCCTATTGGCAGATCGGTACTCACCTACTCCCATATTCCAATGCATTGCACCTCCACTTAATCTCAGGTCCTGAGTATCAGGGCAAGGATTTAGATATCTATTGACTGTATGTAAAGCAGGGCATTCCTCATCCGGATTCTTCCAACTGCCTAGTCCAGGTAAATTATACAGTATACACATGTATAAAGGATCCCACATGTGTTAGTTTTGAAGCAGTAAAAGTGGATTACGTTTTAGAAAATGATATGACTTTAGATAAATATTCAAATAGATAACATGAGTTATGTCTGTTTTTTTCATTCTTTAGGGTATTTGGGTTCCTGAAGGGGAAACAGTCAAGATCCCTGTGGCCATAAAGATCTTAAATGAGACAACTGGACCCAAAGCTAATGCAGAATTCATGGATGTAAGTAATAAACAGTATTGATTTACTAAAGCAGTGCCAATGTATGCCACGTAATTCTTTCTCTACCTGTGCCATTGGTTAAACTTAATGGACAAATTGTAAGTATTTTTTCAACTGTATGAACTACTGTATGTAACTATGTAACAGACTAAGCTTATGTTTACTGAACTATTTTCAGTTAGTGTACTGGCATATTGAATTAGCACTGTATTAGCTATAGGACTCTGGGTTTTCTATCCCATTTAATGCAACAGAACTGATATGAAGCCTATTACCTGATCTGTGGTTTTCCAACCTTTTTTAACCGACATTTACATGGTCCAAATATTTTTCTTTCATTTTATTCACATTTTTAAATTATTAATATCTTTTGCTATACTCTAATCGCACTAACAGTTGAACATAAAAACTCCCAGAACATGCTTGCCACATCTGCTTGCATTATATTGAATTCTTGTGAGCACGCTACTGCATCCACTCAAAGCTGAAACATTGCTTCACCCAATTGTAGCTCCTGGTATAGCATACCAGCCTGATTTTTTTGTTGGGGGGGGGGGGGTTATGGGGCATAGATGAAGAGTGCATGTTTGTGAACACATAGGAATTCTTATTTCATTTCACCCATCTGTGCAGTGAGTGTACACATTCACAGAGAGGTAGGCTGCCCTAATTACAGCACCCAGGGGTGGGCTGGCTTTACGCCTACGTGTACAAGGTTGCTTCCCCTTTACTTCTAAGCCATGACTGCCCCTTATTGAATTTAACCTCTTTGCAGGTCATTGGCAGAGCCATATGACACCATTGAGGGTGGGGGGGTGGGGATAGGGATGCATATGAGCACTGATTCTTGTAAGTTCTGGTTTATGAAGGCTTTATGAGGGCAAATAAACAAAATAACTTCCTTAACACCCAGAGGCCATGTCCCTCAGCTGAATGGTCCTAGTTTTGGTTTTGGTTCTGGTTCTAGTTATTTCAGCTCCGATGATAACAGTGCTGTAACAGGGAACACTCAGCACTCTTTAGGGGTTCAAGTCTGAGGGTGGTACAGTAAATGCTTTTTTATTAGCCTCTTTTTAGCTCTTTAACTATTATGTGACCCTGAAACTATATGCTTGAACAGTCCCAATTTTAATGAACCGTCTTCGCCATCCAAACATCCAGCAATATTTTTTTCAAGTTTTATTTTCTTGACCACATGATGTACCAAAACAACTTACGCTGAATTTGCAACATGCAACAATTTATTTTATTTGATTTATTTATAGATCTCTGTCCAGGGTAACTTCCTCCCACCTTATCCCTCATAGGAACAGTGTAAAATAAACCATTCCAAAATCAAAGATTATATGTATTATACAATATGCACTCTGAATGAGAGGCAATTTCTTTTCTTAACCTTCTGGGTTGTGGCAGAGCTGGGAAGAATGCTTCATGGCTCATGTTTATGAATCTTGAGCCTGGCTTGCTGTGATCAGAACTCATGGTCACTGAGGCTTTGTTTTCATGGTCCTGGTGGAATGGAATTGAAGGGTTGGTGGGCGAGGACATTGGATCCCTGCTGTTTTTTTACCTGGCACTGCAGGAAAGGAAGGAGAGGAAGTATACAATCAAAGAGTGCCAGGTTATTTACATAAACCAACACAAAATCCAGCTCCTGATTAGGGATGGGTGAACCTCCCAAAGTTTGAGTTCCGTCAAACTTTGAATAGCTGTTCAGGTTCGGGGACCTGAACTTTAACCTGGTTCCCATTGGCTGTGGTGGCGGTGCAGCGGAAGCATGCAGCTGTGACTTCCCACTGCCCGCCAGCTCCAATGACTGAGGATACTCCTAGTGTGTCGTGAGAGCTGGCATCCATTTTTTGCAGCCCCGGCTGGGCCGGGTTTGGGAACCCGGACTCGCAAAGTTCAGTACGAACAGGACCTTTGTGGTTCGGGTTCACCCATCTCTATTCCTGATAGTTGATGCAGTACTGATTACCAATAGTGCAAGATGGCTAACCAACCATTAGTCTGCCTCATATGGGCCGCAGGAGCAGCATGTGAGTGCAAAGAAGGGTGAGCTCTGCCTTTATTCATGGGGGGGCGGGGCTTGGTGCCCAACATTGGGATCCCAGGGGATTGGATGCTGCAGTGTCAGGGTTGCTATGTGTTTTTTGGGGTTTTAGTCTGCTTTATATGAGGCTAGCAGACTTGGCCTAAAATTAGCCTATATTAGCCTACTTTAAGTAGTATAGAAAACGTCCATTGCTTAACAGAAACATTAGTAAATCCTGAATGAGCAAATGTTTCTGCCAGATGGCGCACCTGTGGTTATAAAGTATAGTGGTCCCTGTTATGCGTTCTAATGAGGAAACAATAAATTATTAAGCTTGTGTTATGTGTTCTGTAATCCAGTACAAATCAATATGTTTCTAGTGTAAGCGGGCAAACAATCAGCAGTGACGACAACGGATTTGAACGGCAAAACGGCTTTTATTCAGCAAAGTTCAGTAGATAGTCCAAAGGTTGCAGCATAAATGCAGAAGGCAAAAAGGGTTACTTCACCAACCAAATAGTCCTGGGCTGGGTACTCCAGCAAGCTGATCAATTCCAGTCCACTTTACAGGGCGTATCAGCCCTCTGCTCAATGTCCAGTGCTGTCCTTCACCACGGTGCAGCTCAGCCTGGGCTCACTCCAACAGGCTGGTCATCAAATCAAGGAAAGGCCGGTGCTCTCTTCTTATACAGGCTTCCCCTGTAATCAGCGTGCACACTTGTGGAGGCCTTAGAACATGTAACAACCCGTTATGGAATTGGGGAAATGACCCGGGTCCTGAAAACCCAGGCCGGATTGTGCTTTATACAACCAAGCAGGGAAGAAACAGACATTTTGATACAATTTACCACATATCCCCCCCCCCTCTTCTTCAGACCCACGGTCTGGCAACCTTCAGCGGCCATACAGTGGGTTCGGGACACAGCGACTACATTCCCCGGCTTATGTTCCGCTTTAAAGTTCACTTTTTTAGCCATGGGTACTATTCTCCGCACTCGGTCACCCTGATTACAGGCCCTCACCCTGGTCGGCCTATTACATAATGTGTTGGGGACCACACGTCTAACGGACTTAACGGGGAGGGTTACTAGTTCTGCCGGGGGTACTCCATTGTTGGCAGGAGGGATACACCTTTCCCACAAGGGCCAGAACAAGGGGAAATCCCACCCAACCACGACATCATAGCCCAGGCGTTTTACTACGCCAACCTCATGGGACAATGTTCCCGCGGGGGTCTCAAACTTACCCACTGCAACAGGGTAAGTCACGATATCCCGTGGATGCAAAGCACGCTCAGCTTTTTCTTTGGTTTGCAACCACCATGCACCAGGTTGGCCCGGACCAAAGTTACCCGGCTACCTGAGTCCAATAATGCCTTTACTGGGCGACCATTCATCTTTAAAGACACAACCTGCGTTTCAGATTTTGACCGCTGACTGGCGGCACAACCGGGGTCTGCCAGCAAGGAACTTCTGCGACCCGCGTCACATTCCATGGGTTCAGGGCCGAGGTGGCAATCCGCGGCTATGTGCTCCCACTCATGGCACCTCCAACACTGGGGACCCCGGAACCTCCTTGCCCAGACGTCTTCCCTAGGGTTAGAGGGCCTCTGGGGGTCAGGGACAGTCTTTTGCCCTCTCACAGCTCTCCACACACTTCCCAGGGGAACTTGTTTACTCACTGGTCTGCCGGTCTTGTCAGGGGCATCCCGAAGTTGGTCCTCAGTTGCGACAAATCGTTCCATGACGTTAACTAGCTGCTCAACAGTCTGTGGGTCGCCCTGTCCAGCCCATTGCTGTAGCTTTGGCGGTAGTGCCCGAACAAAATGGTCCACCACGACTTTTTCGATGATCTGCGCAGGGGTCAAACGCTCTGGCTCCAACCACTTTTGGACCAGATGAATTAGGTCATACATCTGCGATCGGGCAGGTTTATCAACAGAAAAAGTCCAGTTGTGTACTCGCCTTGCCCGAACCGCTGGCGTGACTCCCAGGCGAGCAAGGATCTCCATTTTCAGCTTGGCATAGTCCCGCACATCCTGCTCCCTGAGATCAAAATATCAGCCATGCGCTCAAACACCGTGAGGTAGGCCTCCACATCATCCTCATGGGTCAGCTATTGTAGGACCCGCTGTACGGCTCTCCTCGCACCCTCCGACTCAACTGGGCTTCTCTCCGGTTGTGAAACTTTAGCACCACCAGTCTCTCTAATCGCAGCTATCTGTTCCATCAACAGGCGATTTGTCTCCTGCTGCATTTGGAACTGTTGTGCCAGGGCCTGTTGCTGGGCTTGCTGCTGCTGTGCGAGGGCCTGCTGCTGGGCTTGCTGCTGTTGGGCCAGAGCTTGCTCATGCCGGAGGTCAGCTTGTATTAGGTGTTTTATCACCTCCTCCATTTGCTTTTGTTGAGACATCTTGATTGCTGCCTTCGCCAACGACAAGCAAAATGCAGTGCGTTTTGTCACTCCGTTGCCCCTAGCAACAGTCACTGTGCCCCTCGCATCCTCCACCAATTGTAAGCGGGCAAACAATCAGCAGTGACGACAACGGATTTGAACGGCAAACCGGCTTTTATTCAGCAAAGTTCAGTAGATAGTCTAAAGGTTGCAGCATAAATGCAGAAAGCAAAAAGGGTTACTTCACCAACCAAATAGTCCTGGGCTGGGTACTCCAGCAAGCTGATCAATTCCAGTCCACTTTACAGGGCGTATCAGCCCTCTGCTCAATGTCCAGTGCTGTCCTTCACCACGGTGCAGCTCAGCCTGGGCTCACTCCAACAGGCTGGTCATCCAACAAAGGAAAGGCCGTGTGCTCTCTTCTTATACAGGCTTCCCCTGTAATCAGCGTGCACACTTGTGGAGGCCTTAGAACATGTAACAACCCGTTATTGAATTGGGGAAGTGACCCGGGTCCTGAATACCCGGGCCGGATTGTGCTTTATACAACCAAGCAGGGAAGAAACAGACATTTTGATACAATTTACCACACTAGACATTGAAGTGTTTAATCTGACAAGTGCCTCTACTATAATCATCCCTTTATGTTTACTCAATGACCTGGCATCAATCATTGCAGGGAAATGCAAAGTCCCTAATGAGGACAGAAGCATCAGTGTGGCTTTTTCTTTAATGAGTAATCAAACTGTTCCACAGCCATTAGGATACACAAGTAGCTGATTTCCACCAACTGCTGAAAAACATTTAATATATGTCTGCTTTTAAAACTACAGCTCCCAACTTTTCTTCTAGAACTTTACTAGCACTGTCTTATAGTTACTGTCCAGTCAAAAATCAATTGGGCAGTGGGGAAGCGTCACCAGGAGAGATGCCCTGCTGTGCATACCACAGCTGGAAACTTAAAGAAGCACTATTGCGAAAAAATGGGCCAATAATAAAAATCCATATAAATATGCTGGATGGCGGGAGGAGGGGTCACTTATACACCCGACATCAAGAAATATCCAGCCAGGCTTGTTTTTTATTTTTATTATTGGAAGCAAGAGGAAATCGGGTGACAGGTTCTGTCACCCCTGATAGACTAAACCTGTCACCTCCGGATTTTATTCCTACCAGGGGAAGAAAACCACAAGCTTGGATGAAGTTTTATTCAGTTCAGGTTTATAAGTGACCCCTCCTCTCATTAGCTAATGTGTTTATATGGGTTTTTAATATTACACAATTTTGTGCTCCTTTAAGGAAGGGCAGAGTTGCTTACATATTTAAGTGTACCTTTGCTTTGACAGCTGTTATGTTTCCTTATATAGCGCAGGCATTTGGGCGGGTCAAACGAGGCAACTGCCTAGGGCCGATTCACTAATGATCCTCCCAGCATTTGACCTGTCTGCTGGAACTTGCCTGAGGGACCCAGAGATCAGTGGGCCCCCATTGTGTACCACTGCTGCAGTCATGTAAGGTTTGGGACATATTCAAGGGCAGGAACCGATAGGGCCCAGATCAGCAGTTGCAGTATTGGGCCCAGGTCCATGGAATCTGGGCCCCTGGAGAGCAGGTTTAGCCCTGGTTCCAGGACATTCTGCAAATACCTCCAGAATGAAATCTCTTCTGTAGGCCAGAGTAAATTAACTTTTTTCCCGGGGCTATTAACCAGGGTACAGTAGGTAACAAAAAGCAGTCCCTCATGCCCCTTGCTGAAAAACTGAAAGCGGGCTACAGTCTGCTCACCCAGGTCCTTAAAGCTAAGGATCCTGACTGCTTTGACATTAAAGACCCCACCACAACCAATGACAAGGGGTCAGACCTGCAGCTCGCCGAGCAGGTTGTAAAACACATTTTGTGTGTGTGTGTCAGTCAGTGTTTGTGTACTATGACAATGACCAATGTGGCTGTGCAGCTCCTATGTCTTACAGTATCTGTTGTTAAGCCCTCACTTAACCCCCTTCGCCTGCCACTGACCTGCACCTCACATAAACCCCCTCACAGCCACTGACCTGCAGTCTCACTTAACCCCTCTACTTAGCTGCTGAAATGCACCCCACATAACCCTCCTCTCCAGCTGCTGACCTGCATCCCTCACCTAACCCCCCTCTCAAGTCGATGACCCAAACCCCTGACCTAGTCCCCCCTCCCCAGTTGCTGACCCGCCCCTATTACCTAACCCTACATTTAAAATTTGTGGTCCCACTTTTTGAACCGGTCCTGGAGGAGGATTTCAGCACCCTAACCAGCCCCCACCTGCTGAATTTAAGCCCGACAATAAAGAAATACATAAACCAGGCCAAAAACCTTGCTCAGTTGAAAAAAAACTCATCATATCTCACTTGCTGCATCTGCATGCCTGATACTGAATCATTGTCAGCACTTACATTTGCTCCTGCATCCACTCAGAGCTCAAAGGCTACCTCACCTATTTTCTCCTGGTTGCGACCATCCTGAAGCACTCGGGTCGCTTCTTCCTTTCCCAGAATCCCAGCCTAGCTACCTGGACTTAACCAACATAACCCACAATGCAAAGTGGCAGGAAGCTTATCAGGCTTCGTCCTTTACCCCTCTGATATGTAAGGCAAAGCCTAAGCCGGTGTGGTATTGTTGCAGTCAACATACTTTTATTTTCGAAGTAAAAACAACGGTTTACCCTTGGCAACATCTCAATATCTCTTCCTGTTTTACTTGCAGAAGACTTGATAGAATGTTTTAGGTTTTGTTGTGCTTTTCCCATCCCTAATTAATTGTCAAGAGACACACCACCCTTTTTGCAGAAGCCAGCCAACACAAGCTCTTTTATTTTAGAAGCCATCACACTTTTCTGGCTAAACGATCATCATGTCTGATTAGCATTTTTGCTAAATGTTTATATTCAATCCACAATTGCATCTTGTAATTTTAACTAGCCAGACAGGATAATTCCCATGAATTCCCAGGATCAGAAAGAAATTACAGCATATCTAACAAGACTTGTTTCATGTTTCAAGTTGCTGAAAAATTATAATGTACTGGAGAAACAGTCGACTGTGGCCAGCATTTATGGCAAGCCGACATTACAGACACAGTTAAGCCAACATGTAATCTCAGTCTCAGCTAAGCCATGGAGGAGTTTTGCAACATGTCTTAGCATATGCATACACTTTGCTGTGCCATACAGCTGATTTATATTCTAAGATATCTATACCTTTACCAAATAAACACAAATCTCTATGTACTAAACTTTAATTAGTGGACTGTCATTGGCCAGTAATAAACTTCTTAAAGCTGTTTTTTAAAACACACAAACCATGATCTAAGTTCCATAAATGGAACTGTGAGTTTAAAGGAATTACCAGAAACCACTCCTCTGAAGTACTGAGGAGTGATATTCCTCAGACAGGATGCTAGAGACAAAGAAAAGGGGAGACCTCTGTCCCCCGAAGAACAAAACACCAACGGACTCTCGTTCAACAGCTTTGTATTTGGGTGCACCCGCTCCCATGCCCAGCCATTCAAATAGAATGGACGCAGGAGCATCCACGGCTACAGGTTTCACATAATGGGGCATCCCACTAGATAGATTCCAGGGCTGGTCGCCAAGGATATTTATCCACTTTAAACAAGTGTCTTGGAAGTGGCTTGTTTAAAGCTCTGTGGCAGCTGCTGGCTTACTTGAAGGGCATTAGTGGTCTTCAAACAGGATATGGGGACTGGGAGTATAATTTAAGTTAAAACTAAAAATGATGTAATTTGACCCCAGGTTGGATTTGGAGCTCATACTGCCCACCGTGGCTATGAACGGGTCCTAGACAGTTGTGTCACCAGCAGCCATCTCCAAGGGTTCCACTTTCACTGCTAGGTGTCAAACTCAAAATTAGACAGCAAAGCCAGGAAACAATAGTTACATATACTTTCTCTGCATTTTAGAATTATGTTTTGTGCAACACATGGGAATAATATGTGTATTGAAGAGGTAGGGAGCATCTCTTAATAAGACCACCTATTTCCTCAATTTACCACTGGTATGGGCCCACAAGCCTTTTTGGAAAGTACTTCTAGAATATTAGATTTTGTTAAATAGTATTTTCTTGTCTAAAATGGTATTCCCTTGTTTCACCTTTGAGAAAAGTGAAATCTTAAGCAGGGTAAATTTCAGATACTGAACTTAGTTTAATGCTTACTGTCAGGCAACCATTAAACACAGGCTGTTCATTCTCTGGTTTCCTTCTATTAGCTGCTCCAGCAGTTTGTATAAATCTGTCTTTATGGCCCATAATTATCTTTCATCTGCCCTTTCATTATCTGCTCTACATGCAGCAAAGACAATCAAGCTGCCCATCATATGCCTATGAGCTGAACACAGGGTCATGTGATACTTGATCTAGGGTCATTGGTGAGGATCCGCTGATGAACTGACACATCACACAGCTAAAACATTGCAATTACTTTCTATCACATATGGCGATCTTCAGAAGAAAAACAATTTAAATGCAATTTATTTTTACAACCAAAGCTTTCTTGAGCCGGATAAAAAAAAACTAATATACGTGGAGTTTAGGAACCAATAATTTAACATGCGAAGATGTATAAAGATGTTCAGTAGTAGGATTCATGTAGTTTGCTATGGTACCATAAAATTGTAGGTTGTCTAGCTAAGACAGCATAGCAGCAGAAAACTCACCTGAATCCAGTTCCATGTACCTCTCCTCCATTTCTTGGAGTGCATTGTAGATGCTTATTAGGTCTTCAAAGTTTGCCCCTGCTTTCAACTCTTTTCTTGGCTCTTCTAGCATGAGTGATTTGGCATGTCACAGTAGTTGCACCTGCCAGGCTCGCTTATGCTGGGAGTGCTGATGGATGGGGGCTGCGTGCAACCACCTTTGGAGCGGCATCGTGGAAAGGAATGGAAGGGCAAACTATTTAAACCAGCAGCATCTACAACAATTTGTTAGAAAAGGAGAAGAGGCTTGAGGTGATCTCCTTGTCTTATTATTGCCATTGCCTGACCTGTCCCTTCAAAAGTGTTTCTGGGATTCATGACCATACTGCTTACTACTGATTTGTAGTAAGTATAAATGTGTCTTAACCCGATGCCAATGCCAGTGCCGGCCCGGGACCAAAACTAAACTGACCAGATATCCCTTTTTCGGTGGGACAGTCCCATTTTGAGGCTCCCTGTACCTCCAAAAAATCTGGGAAGACCTAAATGTCCCACTTTGCTGTCATGTGAAAGCCTGTCCCACCAAATGCAGAATGCTGGATGTGGTTTACAACTTCTCTGACTATTTGGTTAATTCAGGAGGTGGGGCTAAAAAAAGTGCCATTAGCTGGGAGCTGAAGGGAAGCAGAGGCAGTGAAAATTTCCAAAATGTACTCTTCATGGACGAAGTAATTCTGTTAAAATTGTGAGTTTCCATCTGCTTTAAGGAGGGTGACTCTGCAATGACCATTGGTGATGTCAGACATTGTTGCCGTTTTAATATAGTGACTAAACATCGTCCCTCACTGGGTGTCATCCTCTCTGCAGGTCTTCTGGGTCGGTGACTCCCTCCTGGTCTGGCAAGCACTGGTTTGCCGCTGGTGGGGAGCCACAATTGCAGCCACCCCGCTAGTACAATCCCTGGTGTCCTGCCAAGCTAATTCCAGTTTTTATACCACAAAGAAAGAGCCTCTGTGGGGGGACATTCCAAGCTTACTTGCCAGATGTTTTTAGGACATGAAGATTGGATATAGAATCTAGACTAATGGAGCAAAGCTCCATCTCGTTGGCTCATTTACCAGTTGTCTAAAGTGTCATCTTGCAAACTGATTAGAAAAGAGACAACCACTTTTGGTGTCACATATTTCAATACCCCAATCAGGGTTGCCTGGATTCTCAGTATTTTGTATCCCATTTTGTACTGCTGCTTTTTGCATTTGAAGCAGCATTTGAGCTTCCATATCCTCAGTAACTGGAGGTGGTTTATAACAAACCACAGTATATTATTAGGCACTGTCGCTATCTCCTGCAAAGATTTTTTTTCAAATCTTCCCCACATTTAGCAAAATATGTTTTTATGTCTTTTCATTCTAAATTTATATCTTTAAAATATAAGGGGTCTATATGCTTTCATTCTAAAGGAATTCTACAAACTGCTTTGCAGAGAGCAAAAGATGGGTGTGATGCCCCTGCAAAGAATAGGTTAATGGTGTGAAAAATTGTGTGCAAGAAAAATCCAAATGCAAAGTAATTTGGCAATGGGGCAGTCCGTATTTTGTGCCCCTTTTCTCCCACTAATGGATCACTAATGACTTTAATGACATAATGTGCGTTAGTAAATAGGTTGCCCAATATTCTATTCAGGAGAGAGATGGGCAGAGCAGCATTAGGGGAAAAATCTCACAAATCTTGAAGGCCTACAATACAAGCAATTTATCCAAAAGCTACTAGACTAATTTGAGATGGAATTTTCTATTCTGTTTCTCACAATGCTGCTGTTTCTAAGGTAACATGCCTGAAACGGTGGCGTAATCACATAATGGGCTTCATTACCCCTTCTTTTTATAAGCAGGTTACAGCCTTCGTGGGATGCTTACTATTTGTATCAATGACACTGCAAAGATGCTATCTACTCTATACTGAAAAGAATGATGATGTAGATTCATTCTTTCTGGAACTAAAATTCACTTTGTACTATAATCTTAAACTCTGTAAAGTAAGTTAAGAATATAATACACTTCTACTTGAAGTACTAAGACTTGACCTAGGGTTCTTCTCATAAAACCACATGGACAAGCGAAGTTCATAAAAACCAATGAGCTCAAAGAGTCTACTGGCATTTGTTGAACTATTATTGTTAAGGTTTCTGAATAGTCCTACAATCTTGCAGTGGTATTGCTAAGAAAAGAGCTCTCGTCTGATGTGTTATCCATCTCCTGTCTGACTGGAGGGACCTCCTATGCAGCTGTCGCATCTGTTTCATATTTTTATTGAACTAAATTCCAACTTTCAAATTATACGTGACATAACAGCATCATATAAAAAATGTGGTACAGATTCTCCAATTGTATACAGCAGCATTAATTTGTATAGCATGGACATTGCTGTCAGCTAGCACATCAAGGAAAATATCTATAGAGCGATGGCATTTATTAATTTAATTATGCGGTCTCAACACATGAAGTTGAACACACATCAAATAACAAACCAAAAAAATTACATGAAAAAAGCAAAAAAAAAAAAAAATGATGAGGAAGATGAGAGATAGAAAATGAGGGAGAATAGGAGGGGGGGGGGGGGAGGGAGCGGCTGATCTAGAGCTCTCTTTGGATTTCTTGGCTTTATTGCAAAGAAATAACAGTTATTATTAGGGGCAAAAACCCTCCAGGGCTCTCATACAGCAGTGGTGTCTATCAGGCAATAAACCACAAAGTTTCTCATTGATGAACAAGCCAACCATTCTAGCTTTCACATCTGGGAAAGGAATACGCTGCTTCCTCCATGCTTTTGCAATTGTCTGTTTAGCTGCCAGAAATATGAAATTTGGAAGTTTATTTTGGTTTTGTGTTAAAGAGGAACTATGAAATAATATGCATCAGTAGGGCAGCCTGGGTTGGGCTATCCCGCTGTTCATTACGACACTAAAAGAAAGGACCGGTCCGCCCTTGTACTCACCCCTTTCAGAATCCTTCTGTGGCTGCCGTGGCAGCCCATCAGCTTGCATGGACATTGTTGGCCGCGCTTGATAGACTTAGCTGCCAGCTGCGTTAATAGGCTGCTTATAATCACGTTGGATGTGAACCCACCAGTTCTTTCTAGTCTGGTGATTTCTGACCAAAGGCCAGACTGGGAAATGTCGAGAATCCGGGTTCATACACGAGTAGTTGGTCCTTAAATATCGCGGCACCAAGGGAGAGACAAGAGTCGAGGTCAAGCCAAAGGTCAATCCGGGAGGTCATGGGTTCGCCGTACAAGGGGTAAGACAGAAGTGTGGTCAGAGTACAAGCAAGGGTCGGTCCAGGCGGCAATCACAGAATGGTCAAACTAAGCGAGGTCGGCAATGGAATCAAACAGTATTCAGGATCCCAGCTAAACGCTATCACGGGCAGCGACAGACTGAGGGGAGAAAACCTTTATAGGGCTGAGACTCATGGGATTGGGCAAGGGGAGTGTGTGAGTGGTTTACATTGGGCAGATTGCCCCATTCAACTTTAAAGGGCGTTCCGCCCAGAAAAACTCTGGCCTCATTGGCCCTTTTAGATCAGCCTCCAGCGGGTGCGCTGTGTGCCACGCCACCGGAAGGCATAAAAGATACATGCTCACGCGTGCGAGCACGTTCACAGGTGCCGGGGATGCGCCGTTGAGAAGGGGAGGCGGCCACCAAGCAGGAAGAGCCTTCGCCAACCGCCTGGAGACAGAGCAGGACGGGAGCCGAGGTGAGTTTACCGTGACATTACACTTCTGATAAGGGGCAACACTGACAAGTTTGAGAAACAAAATCATGCCTCTCTCATCTTCACAGGCCAAGCAAATCTCCACAGGACCCACCTATCTTTAGAATAGAATGAAGATGAATCAGGGGTCACAGGTGACTCAGGAGAAGGGCATTTGAATAGATCAGATAACCAAAATGGAATGGAACACTCAAAAACCTATCACCACTGGCAATGGCGTACATAGCCGTGATGGGGGCCCATAACAGGGGGATCTAACTTGCCCCCAAATCCCTCCCCCGTGAACACTCAAGGACCCGCGAGGGAGAGGTGCGTCGTCAAAACATGAGACCACCGCCGGGCCCACGCACAGCTCCAATGGAGATGTCAGAAAAGCAGGGCCTGCACACAGTGTGCATGGGCCCACGTCCCAGTGGAAAGGAGACAGCATGGCTAGGTAAGTATTTGGAGCAGGTACATACAGTATAGGCGATTGAGGCAGCGTGCGCCAGAAGCCCTTGTTCCACAGGCCCGGGGACATGTGCCTGCACTGCCCCTATGGTATGTATGCCCATGACCACTGGGTTTTTGTTCCTACCATGAGTTTGATAGGGACTTTTTTCTGTTGCAGTTTATAAGAGACCCCTCGACACAATAACCAGCATCATGGCCTATAAATAGTTATTTCAGTACTGTTATCGAAATAATTTATGTCAACCGGAATTATTACTTTATTTTAAAGTTTAACTTTAAAGAAATTATACATAGTTAGGACATAACTGTGGTTGTTTAATGAAGGGGTCTAAAATAAGAAATGTATTTGACAATCAGAAATCCCCACTATAGGAGACTATATATCTCATATGATAAATACTATATTGAGAATTTCAGCATGTGGCTAATTAGGTGGTTTACTGTTTGTTGTAGTTGCCCATAATCTGATTCTGTTATTGCACACATTAAAAGCACCAAGCAGAATATGTGCTGTGTATAGAAGATTATGGAACGTCTTATTAAGTAAGTCTTATGCTATTGGCTAAGGTTTGCTGCGTGATTAATGCACCACTTTGTATAACCCTTTGAACTTGTTCCATTAAGCTCTGAGAAATAATTACTAACTACAAGTAGAAGGCTTATATAGGCTAGCTCTTTGTTGACCCTCTAGTCCTCAGCATGATTCCTGAAAGACTGATGGAACCCTACGCTATCACAAATATATTTGTGATAATAGCAGAATTTATTATAGCTACGACAACCAAGCACTCTTATTTTTTCTGGTAATGTAAAGTAATGGTGAGTCTTTATATAAAGAGAGTACTTGAAATGTCTTTCTATAATCACTTTTATAATTAAAATTCTAGGGATTAGTGCTGTATTTATAAGTCACATGAGATTCTTTTTTAATTTCTAGATTGCCCAGTAAAGGGATAAAATGGTTATGTAAATTCTGATTTTGTCTCAAATCTTTATTTGGACATATACACAATGATATCTGTAAGGCATATATACTATATTAGACAGCTGTGGTGTATTTTTTAACTGGGTTAAATTGAGAATATACAGCACTGTATGTATCCCAGTACTGTATGTGCACATACAAAGAATAAGGATTCCGTAAGGATCTGGACCCTGCTTCTGCTCTCATGTCCTCTAGTAGTAAGGGATTTAACTAGCCAGTAAAAGGATTCTTCCCCTATTTAGACATGATTTCATCAGGGAAGACTCAATGGTGGAGAAGGTATGTGAAAGGCTAAATGGTGGTGAGGTTTATGTGTAAGACAAAATGAGGAGAGTGCCGAAGACTGAGTATCGGCAATGAAGGTATGTAGGAGGCTGAATGGAGGCCAGGGTGTGTGTGAAAGGCTAACTGATGGAAGGGAGGTTATGTGGGAAGCTGAATGGTGATGGGGAATATGCAGATGGCTAAATGGTGGTGGGGGTTGTATGTGGAAGGCCAAATGATGGTGGGGTTGTATGTGGAAGGCTGAATGGTGGTGGGGGTTGTATGTGGAAGGCTGAATGGTGGTGGGGGTTGTATGTGGAAGGCTGAATGGTGGTGGGGGTTGTATGTGGAAGGCTGAATGGTGGTGGGGGTTGTATGTGGAAGGCTGAATGGTGGTGAGGGTTGTATGTGGAAGGCTGAATGGTGGTGGGGGTTGTATGTGGAAGGCTGAATGGTGGGGTTGTATGTGAAAGGCTGAATGGTGGTGGGGTTGTATGTGAAAGGCTGAATGGTGGTAGGGGGTGTATGTGGAAGGCTTAATGGTGGTGGGGGTTGTATGTGGAAGGCTGAATGGTTGTGGGGGTTGTATGTGGAAGGCTGAATGGTGGTGGGGGTTGTATGTGGAAGACTGAATGGGGGTGAGGGTTGTATGTGGAAGGCTGAATGGTGGTGGGGGTTGTATGTGGAAGGCTGAATGGTGGTGGGGGTTGTATGCGGAAGGCTGAATGGTGGTGGGGGTTGTATGTGGAAGGTTGAATGGTGGTGGGGGTTGTATGTGGAAGACTGAATTGTGGTGGGGGTTGTATGTGGAAGGCTGAATGGTGGTGGGGGTTGTATGTGGAAGGCTTAATGGTGGTGGGGTTGTATGTGGAAGACTGAATGGTGGTGGGGGTTGTATGTGGAAGACTGAATGGTGGTGGGGGTTGTATGTGGAAGGCTGAATGGTGGTGGGGGTTGTATGTGGAAGGCTTAATGGTGGTGGGGGTTGTATGTGGAAGGCTTAATGGTAGTGGGGTTGTATGTGGAAGGTTGAATGGTGGTGGGGGTTGTATGTGGAAGACTGAATGGTGGTGGGGGTTGTATGTGGAAGGTTGAATGGTGGTGGGGTTGTATGCGGAAGGCTGAATGGTGGTGGGGGTTGTATGTGGAAGACTGAATGGTGGTGGGGGTTGTATGTGGAAGGCTGAATGATGGTGGGGGTTGTATGTGGAAGGCTGAATGGTGGTGGGGGTTGTATGTGGAAGGCTGAATGGTGGTGGGGGTTGTATGTGGAAGGCTGAATGGTGGGGTTGTATGTGAAAGGCTGAATGGTGGTGGGGTTGTATGTGAAAGGCTGAATGGTGGTAGGGGGTGTATGTGGAAGGCTTAATGGTGGTGGGGGTTGTATGTGGAAGGCTGAATGGTTGTGGGGGTTGTATGTGGAAGGCTGAATGGTGGTGGGGGTTGTATGTGGAAGACTGAATGGGGGTGAGGGTTGTATGTGGAAGGCTGAATGGTGGTGGGGGTTGTATGTGGAAGACTGAATGGTGGTGGGGGTTGTATGTGAAAGGCTGAATGGTGGTGGGGGTTGTATGTGGAAGGCTTAATGGTGGTGGGGTTGTATGTGGAAGACTGAATGGTGGTGGGGGTTGTATGTGGAAGACTGAATGGTGGTGGGGGTTGTATGTGGAAGGCTGAATGGTGGTGGGGGTTGTATGTGGAAGGCTTAATGGTGGTGGGGGTTGTATGTGGAAGGCTTAATGGTAGTGGGGTTGTATGTGGAAGGCTGAATGATGGTGGGGTTGTATGTGAAAGGCTTAATGGTGGTGGGGTTGTATGTGGAAGGTTGAATGGTGGTGGGGTTGTATGCGTAAGGCTGAATGGTGGTGGGGGTTGTATGTGGAAGACTGAATGGTGGTGGGGGTTGTATGTGGAAGGCTGAATGATGGTGGGGGTTGTATGTGGAAGGCTGAATGGTTGTGGGGGTTGTATGTGGAAGGCTTAATGATGGTGGGGTTGTATGTGGAAGGCTGAATGGTGGTGGGGGTTGTATGTGGAAGGCTTAATGGTGGCTGGGGCAGCAAAGGGTTTCATGGTTGAGTGGAGGATCCAATCTTAAGTTTGCTCTATTTACGCCACTAGATATCAGGCACCAACTTTGCACTATAGAGCCTAGTTTGCTGAACATCCTGCTATGTCACTTTGGCTTTTTCAGCAGAGCATAAAAACATAACCCTCCTCTATGCTTTGCTAGGGTACATCTGATGCTCTACTTCATTTGTATTGCTTTTGCTATATCATAAATGCACAGGCCAGTTTTAAGCCATGAAATCTTATCTTATACCTATTTGTTCTTTCATTTCATGTCTCTAATCACAAGCCAGTTATATAAAAGAATGTTTTTAAATGTGACGCCCATGTGCCATCCACATGCCACATCCCAAGAGTTAGGCTTTCTAAGATACTCAGAAACAGAAGCCTCCCCTCCTCCCTTACTAATTTCCTGCCCAAATATTTGCTCCTCCAATGAACATGCTTTGTCTGGTTTTACTTTATATTAAATGGAGTTGTTGAATAACATACCTTCGATACACTAGCTGTTTTAACCCTGTCATTCCCCAAATGAACCTTTTTGATTCAATATATATTAAATATATAATTCTAAACATTCAGTATAACTGCATTTACGTAAACAATATTTTTAACACACGTCCCTTCTTTCCTACACAAATGTAACTATTTGTTTGAATATTTACACTAGGGAAAATTTGTACTTTACTGTTTGTGTGTTAGCAAGCTAAAGCATTACATTCTTTATCAATTGGGGAATCAATTGTAAGCCCATTAGAATCACCAGAAGTACCTAATGCTCAGACAATGTCTAAGTAAGATACTGACCTTCATTTGGTAATCATAATTAGAAAAGATCACGTAAAGTGAGGCTATACAGTCAGCAATGACAACAGCAGCAGTACTGCCATAATTATTTAAATATACTGTATGCTCCGTTGCTCAGCAGCATGCTGTACTGTAACCCACTGGGCCACAGAGGTGTGGAACACTTCACAAGTCTAGTCTATTTTAATACAGCTCAGGATTTACTGTGGACAGGCAAATGTGTTTGTTTGTACCACCCATCATAGGTGCTTAACGTAATTTACTATAAGATACTTAGGTAGGGCAGGCAAGCCTCTGTAGTGTAAGTGACTCCATAGGGTATTTACTTTCTGAGGCTGTAGGTATTTAAGCTTAAGTCTACAGTAGTTGTGGACAACCACCACCTGCAAGTGCTATCAAGCACTAGACCTGGCCACTGTGGGCAAAAAAATGTTACATCGCCTCTGTTAGATGTCCTCTGCCTCTGGTACTGATGCTACCCCTGCTTTCTATTAGTGTGACAAGGGTTCAAATATCATCAGTGATTTTGGTGTGAGCTGTCTGAGGGCCATTTTTTAGATAAAGTAGCATAAAGGTGTCTCAAAGTGCCCCCCACTGAAGCCTCAGATTTGTGAAGATAGATTGTTTCACGCGTGGTCACTACTGTGCAACTTTCCCTCCTTTACCTGCTGCTTTGCTTCGGTTTTCATACTGTGATAGATAGCCACCAGAATGTCTACCCCCTCATCTTCCTCCTCCTCTTTAATGGACCCAGTGACAGTAATTGCAAGAATGGGGGCACCTCTCTGCGCATTCCTTTTTTAGACACAGCCTGTGGAGGACTGACCACACACACAGATCCACTCTGCTTGTCCTCTTTTGGTTGGTCATCCTATTCAGAAGAAAGTAGGATTTGAACATTAGCAAATGTCCTTTTGGGTCCCCTGTCCTTAGCCTTTACATTTAATGCTGAAACCGTTTTATGTTACAGTAGGTCTGATAATATATCAGGGGCTAGTATGACCCCCACAGACATGATGTGCTGCATCTAAAGCATTGTGGGGGGCAGGGCATGGGGTGGGGTATCTTAAATGGGGGTTATAGTAGAGTTGGGTATGGTGGAATACTTGGGAGGAAGGAAGTGGAGGAAGGAAGTGGAGGTTCTGGCTACACCCAGCAGAGCCATCACTGCGACCCACCATGAAACATGTAACTGTATGCAAAAAAGGACAGTTAATTATTTAGCATACCCCACATGTTGCTGCTTACTTTCAAAAAATATTCCTACCTCGTTGGAAAAATAATGGACTCACATGTAAAAAGTCCCCATCGCAGATACATTTTTTTGTGTGAAATTAAAAGTAGGTTATGATTCACCCCAAATGCACTCTTCAAGGTAGACTTGTTCCCAAAATAAATAATTGCTTCCCATTAATGATGGGGTTACAATACACTTGTGTTAAAGTGTAATATCCTGCAGGTGGTTCTCTGAGAAATAATTAGTAATCAAATTAGGCCCCAAAAGTTGCTGATCACATAAGGCTGTGATCTTGCTGTTGAAATTAGGTTCCATGGTAGCTGAAAGTAGATAAACACCAACGCCAGGGTTAGGGTTTTGGTTAGTGGAGCAGGTCATCCCTCATTGGGATGCCCCCCTCCACACTGTATATATTATAATTGACTGGAGGATCACTTTAAAGTGATAAAGTGATTATCTCCATTGTTGCGTGCCAAAATGATGTGCTTAGAGGCTGATTTATTAATAGCGACTGTAGCAGTATTTTCACAGCGCCCGATAGTAGTCGCTGTGCTTGGCCGTTGTTCGGTTGTTGACAGCGACTCAGTCGGTGTGGCGTAATGTTGAATACAAGTCGCAATTTGACAGGTTCCGCAATGTATGGATGCGCATGATAGCGACTGGTCAGAGCGACCGGCTTCCACCATATTCATCAAAAATCACGCTCAAAAAATTCAAGCGCTGTGAAATGCATGTTTAAACCCCAGAGCGCTGGAGGCGATGTGTTAAAAGTAGTTTTTTAACCCCCAAACCACCATTATCTGGAATCCAAAAAAAAAAAAGTATTTTAAATAATTTAGTAATATGAATACATTAATATCAGACCTGTAATATCAATTCTTTTTTTTTTTTTTTTCTCCCTTAAAAAAAATATCTAAAATGGCAGAAGTGGTCACAGCATTTTTCACATTTAAAAAAAAAAAACATTAATAACAATTAATTATTAATATTTAAAGATTGTTCCATTGAAATGCATTGGAGCGTGCCACGTAGCGAGAGGTCATACCTGTCGCTGTTCAAGGTCGGACGCTGGCGCTGTGGGCTGAGGCTGGAATAATGATGAATGAGTGGCTATCTGGCGCTATCTCAGTCGCTAAGCAGGATCGGCTTGATAAATGTGTGATTGTGGTGGGGAGCCGGCGTTCTCGTGGCGGGGCCCGTCATTACCGGCCGATCACCAGTCGCTACCTGTCGCTATTCCTTCATAAATAAGGGCCTTAATGTGCTGAACTCATTTTTTTATTTTTTATCAGTTTGCAAGAAAACAGTTGTTATAAAAGAATACAGTTTTCTGTAGCAACAGAACACTAAAGTGGTCTCTTGGAGTGCATATCAGAGACTTCCTGATTCTGGATTGTTGGCCATCTGATTGGTTACCATAGGTTTAGCCATGTGTGCTCTAATTCAAACTGGCAGTATGGAGGTAATAACTCGTGTGTGTTACAGTGAAGGAATGCTAGGATTGTTGTTTTTTTTTTTTTTTTTACTCAAGGTCAGCAAAGCCGCTTTTTCTTTAGGATCACAGCCACACAGGAATATAAGAAACTTGGAAGCAGCATGCTGATAAGTAAATCACAGGTCTTGGGGCCCAATCCTAACACAAATGTTTCTTTTACATTCCATAAGAGGAAAACAACAAGGCATAACATTTCCTTTAAAGTCAAAGAAGGCTTTTAGGTCTGCTTAACCCTATCCCCCAAATTCAGGATTCCACACTTGTTACCAAGCCCTTACATACACCCACCTGGCAAACCCAATTGGTTGCCATGGGAAAGGTAAGAGCAAGATGTGGTTCCAAGAGGGGTGAATAATAAAGCCAGGGTCCTTATGCTTCCTTGAGTTCATATCTTGAGATGCCACAGACGGAGAGGATTGAGCAGACCCAAAGCTATTTTTGCCTATAAGTCTGCTTTAACATAAACTTTTACTATAACAATAGCACAATGTACAATCTAAGAGGAGTAGATCTAAGAAATGGCTAACAGTCTCAATCATCCTGTACATGCTAATGTATACACCATTATAACTTTGGCCTTTCATATTTCAGAACTTTTTTTCGGGGCGTTGATAAAGACATTGTTTATGGTGCTTAGAGAGGGAAAATGCCCACATTGTATCATTTGCATTTCTGTTTACGTGGAGTAAGAAATAGATCCTTATTTTGCAGCATCTGAAGTCCCACCACTCTAAAATAGACACCGATGCCATTGAATTCCAGAGATTGATTCTCCCTTACAGCATGTCTGCTTTGCTGGTTCTGAGCTGACTTCCTCTCAAAGCATTTTCCATCCTATCTGTGCCCTCTTCAGTCATTACTGCATTATCCAATTTATATTCAAGGATCTTCTTAGAAAATCCCCTTAGAGACATTGTTACATTGCGAAACAAGAGCTATAAGTATAAGCCGGTATGCTAGAAATCATAATCCATAGAATTATTCGTTTCAAGTCCTTGCACACTGCTGTCACTTTTTTTATAATCAATGTTTTAGTAAGTGCTTGCTATCAACAGTCATTTTTGGGATTATACAGTTTGTCTGAAATAAACCCTATATGAAGAGAGAAAAGGTACGGGATAACTTACTGCACACCTAAACAAGCTCTATAAATGTCCCCAGTGGCATGCTTTGCCACCACGCAACCCATGCAATTGCATGTGGCCCCCACCTCTTAGGGACTCCCCAGAACTCTGGAAGTGGCTGGCGTGTAATACTGGTGATGCTGTCAGTGCCAAGGCTACTTGAAAAAGAAAGCTGCTTCTCTCTGTTATGTGTTCCTCAAACATAGAAACATAGAAGGTTGATGGCATAAGAAGACCATACGGTCCATCTAGTCTGCCCTTATGTGTATACTGTTATGTACTCTTAGGATAGATGTGTGCTTATCCCAGGCATGTTAAAATTCACTGACTGATGATTCTTCAACTACATCTGCTGGAAGTTTGTTCCAAGCATCTACTACTATTTCTGTAAAATAATATTTTCTAACATTGCTCTTGATCTCCCCTCCAACTAGCTTCAGGTCGCGCTTCCTTCTTCTAGTTTCTTTTTAAAAACACTTCCCTCCTGAACCTTTTTGAATCCCTTCACATATATAAAGGTCTCAATCATGTCCCCCCTCTCCCTTCTTTCCTCCAGACTGTACAAATTATTTTCTTTAAGTCTCTCCTGATAAGTTTAAGTCCTTCTACCATTTTCGTTGCCCGCCTTTGGACACGTTCTATTTGAATAATGTCTTTTTGCAGGTAAGGTCTCCAGAACTGCACACAGTATTCTAGCTGTGGCCTTACCAGGGCTCTATACAGCGGCATCACAACCTCCCTCTTCCTACTGGCGATGCCTCGAGCTATGCAGCCGAGCATCCTGCTTGCTTTTCCCACTGCCTGGCTACACTATCCAGAGATTGACTCCTACCTTCAATAACTTTTCTATGAGCTCTTTATCTGGTACAGTGTCAAAGGCTTTGCTAAAATCCAGATAGGCGATATCCACAGCACCACCTTCATTTAACACTTTAGTGACATTGTTAAAGAAATCAATAAGATTGGTCTGACATGATCTGCCCTCAGTAAAGTCGTGCTGTTTTGTGTCCAACAGGTTTTTACATTTTAGATATTATTATTGTATTTAATTATATAAAAATGCCTTTGGTTAGGACCCCCACACACAACTAAACACGGGGGCCCCCCATTCAGCCACACTCCACAACTGATTGCTGCTACTTAAGATAAGAGCCGCTTTTGAACCAACTGCACATCAAGCATTTGCACTTTATTTTTATGCTGTAATGTCTAAATAGTGACTTCCTTCATCAATTAATTTGGCTTCCCCCCCTTTTGGGTTTTGGCTGGCCAGCCAAGTATGTGTGTGTGTGTGTGTGTGTGTGTGAGGGAAGTGTGAGTGCTTGGGGAGTGTGGCTGAATGGGGGGGGGGGTAGTTAGCTAGTTAGCTAGTTTATGCTAGTTAGCTTTTTAACTTTTTTAGGGAATATTGGGATATTTGTATTAGTGCCATTGGAATCAATTAAATATGTGTTTATGGCAACTCACGCTGTGATAGTATTTTGTTAAAGTGCCAGCCCTACAGGAACCAATTGTTTTCTGTGTGTCTATGGACATTTAAAAGGATCAGCTGACATCATCATAGTGCAGTCTGATGATCAGCTGCTCATGGTTCTATGTGCTCCAGTGTTTTGACCTCGGCCTGTTTGACTACGTTGACTCTTGGACTGATTGCCCAGCTTGATCTTAGCGTGACTCTTGATTATGAACCTTCGCTTCTTTCACTGATCCAGGTCTGTACACTGATCTGCTACTGTGCTTGTGAAACACTGACCTTGGCATGTTATTGACTTTAATACCTACCCGATCCAGTTTACAAGGGACTGTGCTACATAGCTTAGCGTTCTGGCAGTCCATTCCCTGCAGCCCAGCCTATCCTCCCATGTGGGGTGCTCTAGTGAAGACAAGTGTTGGTCTTAGACTCCAGGTTTCCAGGTTGAGTGTTCTGTCAGTTCCACCCTACTAGCTGGCTCAAGTTTCACAGTTGCCTTGCTCAGCTCACGGGGCGCTTCCTCGCTTTCAGTACTCACCCCCACTCATCAGCCTGACAAACGGGCAAAAGAGGGTGGGAGAAAAGAAATGCTGCAAGTCTGTGGACACATCTCAGGAGGAGATGGATGAGGCCATCACTGTTCAGGAGGTGCAGCATGTAGGCACCTGTCCACAAAAAGTTAAGTAGCAGCAGGAGCTCCTAGAAATTCATCCAACATAGGCAATGATCTTCCTGCAACAGTCACATCTTCATGTTCAACACTTGTTCTTGGCTGCTTGGGGATGCAGAAGCCACGTCACATCTATGCCAATAACCCCTCCTCTTGCTATCTAGCTTATTCCTTGAATTTCCATATTTAGACAGTTTTTTACAATGATGTTCTTTTAACTTAATCCAATCACTAGGTTGGCTGAGGATGGCAGAGGCTTCTGTGCACACAGCAGCAGACAGGCCCCTTTTGGAATTAATAGGTTGGTCTGATTTTATATTTCAGGAAATGTGAGGACTTTCCAAATATAACAGCAGAAATTGTGTATTAGCAGGTTTATACTCTATAGGTGTTGTTTTTTTAAAGAGTCAGATTTAGTGACAAATGTGCTTTAACTGCAATATGTAATTATATATCATACTAGGCTAAAAAAAAAAGCACAGAAAGACAAAAGAAAGAAAACTCTTAAATGGCTGAGGTAACCTTAAAATAACTGCCCGGGCAGACATAAAAACAAAATATTTTCACCTTTTCTCCCCCTTAACTCCTTCGCAGAGATCCAGATGTCAGTTATTTGAGTGCCTCGGGCATGCACCAGTGGATTCCCTGGATTCTTGTTCATCATATGTCTGTTAGGAATTATAAAGAAATAAAACTCCTAGGTAATTCAGAGGGAAAAACCCAAAGAGCTGTAAACCTAAAGAGACAGTCCAATAAAACATAAAAAAATATGTATACTCACCTCTTTTTCCCAGCAACCTCTTCACAGATCCAGTCTTTTGAATCCAGTCTTTTTTGTATTATTGGGGTGTTTTTTCTGTGTATTTGTGGGGGGGGGGAGTGTTGGATTTGTGCATATATTTATTAACTTGTTTATTATATTGTACTTCAGCACTTGGCACTTTAAAGTGGACCAAAACCCATGATTTTTACTATCCTGGGTTTTGGTCCTTTCCTTTCCTTTCAATCGGGGGTGCCCTGCTGAGTGAACCCCAGACCGCCACAGCCAACTCACCTTATCCCAGTCCCACGGCGTGCCTAAGAGCAGTGGCTCTGACGGCCGCATCCTCCGCTCCCCTCTAGCAGTGTGCGTGCCCAGCCATTTGTGAATGGCCGGCGCGGGCACGCTTCCTGTTAGAGGGAGGCAGAGAATGTGCCCCCAGAGAAAGGACCAAAGCTTAGGATCCTGCTTTTTGGTCCACTTTAATTAGTATATCACATTTCTAGAGCAGCTTCCTCTTAATATGTGGATACTTCTGGTTCAGAAATTTTATACTGGAGATATTATAAGTACAGTACAGATATTTTATATATAGTTTTTAATATATTTCTGCTGTAAGTTTTTTTGGCTACCTAATAAACTCTACTCTACTTATAATAAACTCTACTCTATTTATAATACACTCTACTCTATTTATACTTTTTTGTGCAGCCATTTATTATACAGGGTTCATTTTTAACCCTCTCTTCACTTGAACGTGACATGAGCACTTCATTCACTGCAATGAAGCGGGCATGCCAGGCATGGCCTTGGTGCTTTCTCTGGCATGAGGGAAATGCATGACACTGAGGGACCCGATCTCAGGATCAGAGGAGTAGCATTAGCCGTGGTTCTGATAGGCTGCGCTGCAGCTGCCGCAGAAGAGGTCCGGAAGTGGTGACTATCCCGGCACTGCGTTGTATGGGTGCGCCTGACAGCGAATGGCCAGAGCGAACGGCTTGCTGCAGATTCATTAACAAATCACGCTCAAAAATTTCTCGCGCTGTGAATTCCTTGTTTAAACCCCAGAGCGCTGGCGGCGATGTGTGTAAAGTAGTTTTTAACCCTCAAACAACCATTTTTTCTAAACATTTTGTAATATGAATACATTAATATCAGACCTGTAATATCAATTCTGCACACATTTTTGTTTTTTTCAACCTTAAAAAAAATAAGTGGTCACAGAATTTTTGACATTTAAAAAAAAAAAAACATTAATAACAATTAATTATGAATATTTAAAGATTGTTCCATTGAAATGCATTGGAGAGCGCCAGGTAGCGAGAGGTCATACCTGTCGCTGTTCAAGGTCGCTGGCGCTGTGGGGTGAGGCTGGAATAATGATGAATGATTCGCTATCTGGCGCTCTGTCAGTCGCTAAGCAGGATCGGCTTCATAAATGTGTGATTGTGGTGGGGAGCCGGCGTTCTCGTGGCGGTGAGCGTCATTACCGTTCGCTCACCATTCGCTACCTGGCGCTATCCCTTGTTAAATAAGGGCCTTAGTCTAAATCACACAATAGCAATTATTTCTCCGGCAGAGAATGCTGCCAGTAACACGTTAGCTACTGAAACACACAAAATTGTTTTCCTCCCTTCTGAAGAGGTTGAAAAACTAGAATCAGGTAATGTCTGAGCTGTACTTTTAACCCACCATTTGATGTACATTGCTAAGTTAAACACATTGTTGCTAGGGAAAGCAATTTTATTTTATAACACAGAGTTGCTAACAAATAGAGAACAAAAAATCACACAATAATGGAAACTTTCAAATGCCATAGAAAGGGAAAATACCCTTTAAAGAGACCTCAAAATAGATGCTCCTCCGACCCTCTCCCCCAGCACTGAAGCAGGGTTGGATGTTAAAAAAAGTTTTACTTTAAATCTATATTTTTCTTGCCTGTTAAAGATCCTGATGTAACTCTTAGTGGGTTTCCAGATGGAAATGTTTAGCTCCTAGATACATTCTAAATATATCCAATTTAAAATGTATGTAAATGCTGCGGGTCTCTGCAAAGCAGCTGAAAGACAGTTAGAAGGCAGTTGGAGGGCAGCTGAAATGTTTATTTGGCTGCTAGGTAATATAAAAGATACTTTTTCTCTGTTAAGGTTTAAAGGTTATGCCTTTAAGAGACTCAGGATTGATTATTACAGCTGCTTTTTTTTGTAATCACCCGTGTAGCAGAGGTGTTAAAAAACAGGTATTTTTCACTTTCAAAAGTATATTGCTTTAATTTTAAATAGATTTACTGTTTCACTAGACTAGTTTAATGTAAAATATACAGTCGGTTAAAGGGGGGGGGGGGGATTTTATCATCAGATGGGCCTCAAGGTAATGTACAAGGTACATTTATTTGTCACATACATAACCAGACTGTGCACCACCACCTGCAAACTATCAGGGTGCCTGGGACTAAATGAATTTCACATCCCAATTCAGGATGCCCCCTAGTCTAAAAGACTCTGGGTCCAGTTTTGGTTTAATTATTAGTGAACCATATTGGACACAAGAAACTTACTACGTGGAGGCTGATTAATTACTAACGCCAGGTATCGGCAGATGAGCGTCTGTATAGCGCCACTTAGAGCGACCACTATTAAATGCTATAAGTGGGTATCGGGCGTTGTAACAGAGCGTCTCAGTCGTAACCCAGTCGCAGTCGTAGTTGTAACCTGTCCCACATTTTGAATGTGATGTATGTTGGGCACAGTGCTGTAGGGAGCGAGAGGTAGCGCCAGCTCAGTGCGGCCGACTCTCAGAGCTCCAAACCATACAAAATAGGACACACACACAGCATCCAGGCTCTAAATCTGGTCACTATAGCATAGAGCGGCAGACGCTGTGTGATCAAAGTCTGTTTTTGAGCACATATACACCAGTAACAAAGCGAAAACACATGGAATGACATTGTTTTATCATTGTGACATTAACCCTTTAAATGCCAATCACGTAGTTTCTTTCCCACTAATAGTTAAAAAATAGAACAAAAAAAAAAATAGAAAAAAAAAAGACTCTGATGTTGCTGTGAAGCTGCAGGTCCCCTCTTCCTGGGGGGGGGGGGCATCCAATCCCCCCCCCTCGTCGTCCTCAGTCTTCAGGAGGGGGCCCAAAACCAGCCGCCCCCCCCCTCCATTTTCCCAGCTGACAGTTTTCTGCAAAAAAAAAAAAAAATGTCTTTAACTCACTTCCTCACCCGATCCGTCTGCAACGTCTTCTCTTCACCCCCCCCCCCCCCCCCGGGCTGCGCAGGCTTCAGGTGAGGACCCTCTTCCGGGTCCTCACCTTTTCTAATGGGGGCGATGGTTGCCGACCCCTAGCCCCGCCCTTTGTGGGAGGAGCGAGATGACGTCATCCCGCTCCTCCTATACCCCCTCCGAGCTCCTGCATCTGACAGATGCCGGTGGTGATCGGAGCAGGGTGGGTGACAGGCGAGGAGGTTCCGATCGGAGCCTCCTCTCCTCTCACCCACCCTGCGCCGATCACCACCGGCATCTGTCAGTGACAGCGGCGCGGGACAGCGATGAGGGAGCCAGGATCGGAGGTGAGTACAGTAAAAAAAAAAAAAAAAATAAATAAAGATCATTTTTTTCTGTGTCAGTGTCTTATTTTTTACTTTTAACCCCTTATGAACTGGTAAGAGGTCCATAAGGGGTTTTGGTTGAAAAATCGCAAGGTGCGCACTTTGTCTGCAGAGCTGAAATTTTCAAGTAAAATTACTGTTACGCACATGCTTTACTTTGGGGTGTTTGGCAACTCTTCCCTTGACAGTAGCTATGCATGTTGGGTATTGTTCTGTTCGGGGGATGTTGCTTTTTCAGATTATACTTGTTTTTTCTTGTTTGTATATAGTTTTTTTAGGAAAATGTGGCTTTGATTCTGCTTTTTTATCCTTTTTTTAGGGAAACTCTTTGCAACCAAAGAATACATTGAGGGATTACTTCCAGAAAACTATGGCCACATCCACAAGCATGGTTTCAAATGTAAAGGGTTGTTTTTCTGGAAAAACTGCAAGGTGCGCATATTGCATAGCATAGTTGTATTTTAACTGAAAATCCCCTAAAGCTCTGTTTCAGTTTGGGCAGGAAAGGGTGTCTACCTATACATATGTGGTACCGCTGTAACCGGTAGAAATTGGGATTTCACACGCAATAAGATTTTATTGACAAACTTACATTTTTTATTACAAAAAAACACTACAAATTGTAAAAAATAGATTTTTTTTTATTTTTTTGCACATATTTCACCCAAAAATATTGAGAATACACCTAATAAATGACAAACAAGACATTTCCTGTTAAAGCCCAGACTCTGCTGAAAGAAACAATACATAATTTTCCTGGGAAATCCCTGGAAATCCCTTCAAAAATCACATTTGAACATGGGGAGCGCATAATAGTGCAAAATAGTCTGGCAACAGAGTGTGACAAAAACTCCAGGTAGGCTGGCACTTAAAGGGTTAATACTTTAGTGCCAGACCTGTAATGACAATTATGCATAAAAAAATAAAAGATAAAAAGTTTCTAAAAGTGTTTGTTTGCAGCCAGGAGAGGTCACACAATGATTTTAGCAAAAAAAAAAAAAAAAAAATCAAACACGCTGTTTAAACAGAAGCAAATGAACGCCCATTGAAATGTATGGTAGAGCGACAGTGAGCGAAAGGTAATACCTGGCACTCTGGAAGCTAGAGTGCCGGCGCTATGCGCTGAGCTGCCTGTAATAATACATCGGACGCTACATGGCGCTGTTATAGGCACTCACCAGATTCGCTTTCATAAATGTGGTTTTGCCTACAGCGCCCAGCGTTCACCAGATGCTGCCATGAATAACCCCCCTTACAGCTACAGTTACAGCTATTCTAGGAAAAAACTTGCCTTGTATAACACAGGTAGAAATTGAAAGCTTATGCCTAAGAACTTGCTATTATTTGAGATTGCTCTTTGCATGACTCAGCTTTCTTAAAAATCCAATAACACTGGAATCCAAATATCCAGCTGAGGGTTTGTGGTATGAAATGTAATTTCCTTCCTACTAAAAATATATATGTAATATTTGTTTTATTCTATAAATGGATCCTTCAGTTATTTTGTGTTCATTGCAAAAGTAAGGTTAAGTGCCGTTTTTTACTTTGAAGTTGAATTTTATTGACAAATGTATAAATTCTAATGACAGTGTTGAAAGCTTGTAGAAAATAGTCTCTACCTCAATGAAAACAATACACACCTCGGCTGCATCATAAAACTCAGTGCAAGGGAAAGAAATTCATATGTTTTGGCACCTTATTGATTGTGCATAGTTATGGAAAAATGAATGGTCAGAAATTGTCCAAATCTTAATGAATATCGGCCATAACACTGGTATCTTCACAGTCACATGACATAACATTTTCTGAACAAAGAGAGGAATGTCAGGGGAAGTACGATGTCACCCAGCAGATAGAGCTTGGGGTATGGTGGTCTTGTTATTAATTGTAACTTTCAGTCCAACCAGCCAATAGTCTAAAATGTCAGCACCAAAGAACAACTCCACTGGTTGGATGATTAATGCAAACCAACCTCTTTTGAGGGCCCTATAAATTTCTAGGGGTCCAGCTTGTGAGGCTGCTGCCACGACTTTTAAAGTAGGCAAGTTATTCTTTATTGTAAGACAGTGTCAAGTCAAAACCAACTAAAAAAAACTGGCTCAAGTTCTGGTTCTTCCAATGAAATCAAAATCAGAATAACAAATATGAACGTTACATACATATTAGGATTTTGTTGTTGCAGGGAGGCTAAGTATTACTAACTGTAGAACAAACTCAGCATTAGCAGAATAAGGAATTGAGAGTGTAGAAGCAGGGTACAGTATGTATGGTTAAGTTGAAGGGAGTACTTTTCCTAAGCTAGTAGCGTTTAGCCCAGGCAGCCTGGGGGTGCAGATACAGGGGTTGGAGTAAAACTTGGAGTTTCCTTTCAAGGCAGCAGTTTTTTTTCAAAGGTGTCACAACTGGGTCCTAGTTCGAGAAGCGGATGAGTAGTGCAAAACAAGGTTAGGAAGAGTAGACCAGTGCTGAATGATTAGGGTAGTGGGAGCAATGACAAGGCTGAAACATTTTTAAATAAGGTAGAAACTA
This sequence comes from Gastrophryne carolinensis, assembly GCA_027917425.1. Classification (NCBI taxonomy): domain Eukaryota; kingdom Metazoa; phylum Chordata; class Amphibia; order Anura; family Microhylidae; genus Gastrophryne; species Gastrophryne carolinensis. The sequence goes on along the minus strand of CM051240.1, from coordinate 176,302,993 downwards.
TAGCCAGTCTGTGTTTCTAGAAACTATAGGACAAGTGCAGGGGGGGGGGGGCTAGAGCAAAAATGTGTGAATCACTGTAAAAGAAACCAGCTGAGCATAGAACATTTTTTTCTTTTAATCTTGGTTACCAATTATATATGCATTTAAATTGCAATTTACAATTTCTACTTCTTTACGTGAGAAACAAAGCTTTATATTGTTGGACTGGAAAACAAACCAAAATATAGTGGGGTCTAATAGTAACACAGATTTGTGTTGGGTAAACTGAGATTGGTGCTGTATCATGCATCTCTTCATTTGACTCTGTCCACAAGCTCCAGCTGCTACTTAAGTTAAGGCATGAGTATAGGTGAGGAGAAGTTGATAATGGAATCTTAGAATCCCCTAGGTGTCGGCTAATGACTCTTTGTTATTTGACCACAAAGCTTTGTATATAGAGGGATCCCACATGGGGTTTTTGCTTAATCGCTTCTCTATGTGTGACCATTGTGGTTATGTCTTCAAACTTTTTAGGGGACTGCTGGATAACTCGAATGGCAATCATTTCCACCCCCCGACTCTCTCCAACAAAGACAGTGAACCTCTAGCTAGATAGAAAACATGTATATATTTGAGGAGCTAAAAAATCTTTACTTTCAGAGTTAAAAGGCTGGTTGTCTATTTTTTTCTGTGCCAAGTACTGAAACTAAGTTTTTGCTAAAAATAGTTCACAAGAAGCTAGAACTTTTAACTCGTTCTTTTAAAGGTTACTTGCATTCACTGCCGAACTTAGGGTAAATTACGCCCTTTGCAAGAGCTCAGGTTGGAGCCCCCTAGAAACATACAGACACAAAATGGAGATAGAGTAACATAGGTAAGAGGGAGATAGAAAAAGAGAAAGTAAGAAAGAAAGAGAAAGAAAGAAGAGTGAGAGAAATGACAGAGAGAAAGATAGTAAAAGAAAGAAAAAACAACAAAGAGCAAATAAGAGAAAGAGAGGAAGGGAAATGGTTGAATGGGATTGCAGAATAAGTAAAGTAAAGGAATGGATACTGCAGCAACCGGCAAAGCAGCTACTAGATACTGTAGTGTGTGCTCTGGTTTCTAGTTCTCTGATGGAAGAATAACCAAGTGGTGAATTAGTCCCCCCTGCTGCTGGGTTACAGTGGATCTAAACCCTCCCTGGACATACTTGCTAGGGGGGTGCAGGTCTGCTTTTAGAATATATAGGAATCTAATATTTTCACAAACTACCCTGTTGTAAGTACCCCCTCCAGGATGCACTCCACTGCTACGTTTTATTATTGAAGCAGCTATACTGGCTCATAAGACAGCAAAAAATGGTTATAATATTGTGCAGGCGTTGAGTAATAGCTTCTCCTCCCCAAAATAAATTAATAAAAGCTCAACAGGACCCCTTTGTATTTGGAATAATTTTGCTCTAGTGATGCCCAACTCCATTGAGGGTAATTCAGAAGATATTGATGAGATAAAGCTTGTGTTGGAATTACCACACCTATATTTTATACAATCTCATGCACTGAGTTTGGAGAACTTTTCTCACTCAACAAACAAAGTGCTAAAAGCTTAATTTAAAAAAGCAATTAGATAGAGGTTTGTTCACAAATTGTTAAGTAAAAGCCCCTTATAATGTTTCCAGAAAGTCTTAGAAAAGCCAGGAAGACTCTCCATCATAGGATGGAGAGGCATAGAGAACCTCCCCAATTTTGTCTGGAAACCATATAAGGTAAAAATCTTCACTTCACCTATAGAACTGCATGGCTCTACAGGTGAAAGAGAATTGTTTTTTAATCCCCGATGGGGATGCGTCAATTGTTTTGGAGGGGCAGTCGTGCCCTAATAGTAAGAAATGAGCCTTTCCAAAATCTTTGATTACCCCTTATTAACAAGATTCAGTGCAAAAATTGTATCCAAAGCTTAAATACTTTTTTTTGTCTACCATAATGGTTGTGGTTTAATAGTAAGCATAGTGTTTTTTAATTGTGGTAAAAAATAAAACAAACATAGTCTGCCAAAGATATTTGTAATGCTAAAGTTAGAACCCTTATCTTAGATGTTATATTATGGTGGGTTTTTAAAGCAGGCCTGCGCTCTCTTGCATAGTTCATTCTTGCTTTTACATTTGCTAATGGGTGGCTGGAAACGGATTGGTTGCTAAGCAAACCCTTTACTCTCTACTGATTAAAATGTCCTTATCAGTACATTTTATCTCATATATTCTAAAGGGCAAGCAGCTAAAATGGTAAACAATCAAGAAGGCATGAGAATCTTTGCTGTATGATTAATGAAAGTAGTAGCAACATTTTTGGAACATATTCTTGTGATGGCAGCGTATAAATGTCTTCATTTTTATAGGCTTTATAGGTTTTTTTTAGTCATTAGCAGCTAACTATTTTTACCAGGAAATAATTGGGTGTTAGAAAGTTGCACAGAGCATTGTGCAAATAGTAATTTAGTTGTTGGATAGAGGGTTGTACATACAGTACAAGTCGAGCTTCGCAAATAGTAATTAATGGCAAAAAGGATGGCATATCCAAGCCTAGCTGACATCTCTCCCAGATCCCACACATCTCTGGGGAAAAAGTAGAACCTGTTGATTTTAAAACAGAGTTTAAGAAAAACCCAGATAACAAGCATTTTGCTTTTCTTTTTCAAAGCAAAGCATCATCCTTACCCGGGAGTTATCCCATGTTATACTGGGCAGTGTTGGGATGCTGTGCACGTCCTAAAGCTCACCATATCCCTCAGCTCAGTGCAATTGTTGAAGCTTTTGGAAGTCTTTCTACAAACTCAGCAATATCACTTAATCTGAAACATATATATTTTGTTTTCTGTTCTGAAAACATGATTATGATGAGCAAAAGCCGAGCCAAGACATCTGCTCTCTTTTCGTATAGAGGAAGAACTGTGAGATGTAAGTGGTAATTACAATAAGTTTGTTTCAGCATCTTCCATTGAAAACGTATGCAGATCATGGTTACAAAACACCCTTCTGCTGAAATATTAACATTCTTCATAACCAAAAATATTTTCCCAGCACCTTTCTCTATCATTTACAGATATCATGAGCTCATAAATGAAATGTGAAATTTTAGGGGAACACAAAAAATCCAAGGTTAAAAAATCATTTATTGGCTAACTCAATAGATTGAAAAGGTGAACTTTTGAAGCATGCTAGGCCTGGAAGAAACCAGGTGGGTTTCAAAAGTTCGCCTTTCCAATCTATTGAGATTGGCAATAAATGGTATTACTTTAGATTTCCTGCTTACCTAGATTGCTTACACAGTGCAACAACTTACTAACAAGGGAACACAGACAAGTGGCTACAGCTAAGTTCCTGGAGTTTAAGGAAGGCTTTGCATTTTAGCTTCTCTCCAATGTTCAACTTATTTCAGTATGACTGGGATTTTTGAAAGTGAAGAAATAAGGCGATACATTTCAGGCCAACTGAGTATATTTAAAGTCCTGTTCAGGCACACACTAACTTTCTTCAACTTTATCCTCATTGGGAACAATATAAAATGAGCCATTTTAAAGCATCTCAACATTTCCAAATATAAGTAAATACCTTGTTTCCAAGTGAAGCCACTTTCTTCGCTTACATTTTTGGGTCATGTCTCAGCTGGAAAGAACATGTCATAGTGTAGCTTTATGAATCTTGAACATACTTTTCTGTGGTCAGAAACCGCTATGGGACCACTGTGGTTTGATGTACTTGCTAAGGCTGATCACACCAAGGGACAGAGTGGCTGTTAGACCACTAAACCAATGCTAATTAGAACTCCAATCAGATCGCAGTCTCACGCTGGTGTGTTTGGGGTCCACCCGGAGAATGATCTCTGGGGGATCACCTTACCTGCCATAGATCAGTGACATCCAGCATTAACAAATATGGAAACTATACTGCGCCAGCCAAATGATTAGACAACAAATGTAACTCTTAAGCTCTTGAAATGTACAAAAAAAACATATTATACAGGATTTACAAGAGTGAACTATCAATAAAGCACAGAGCATCTAAAAAGCCCATAAAAGGATGATGCATTTGTTTATAACCACAAAAAAACAGTCCAGTCCTCAGAAATATATGTTTCTCTTCAGAAATTCCTGACTTCACCAAATAGATACCACATGCATTCGCCGTTCGTATAACTGATATTTCGCTTACCAGAGAGAAGTGGTTACATTACATGTACATCACATCTATTAGCAGACATCCAGTACTACAAACTGCTTCCTTCCGAGAAATATGGACAGCATAGTATTTGCTAACGTCTCTTTGGAGATGGGGCCCACCTAGGATTCTCTGGTAACCTGGTGAACCTGAAGAACAAAGTCACAGTCCCTGCCTTTCACTAGTATTTTACTGAAGGGGGAACATTTTTTTGGGGGGAGAGGCAATTTGTATGTCTCTGTGTGCTAGATAATATTTGGGTATAAGGTTGCTTCCTTAAGTTCAGTCTGATAATGTGACTGTGGTTATCTGTAAAATTGTCTTTGTTTCACGGGACAATATCTCCACCTTATCTGGCTGCCTTTGAAGGTTCTCATTCATCTGGGGTTTTAAATCAAAGCAACTAATTGAACTTGCTATATTTTTCTCAAAGATGTTTCCTAGGCTTTTGGCTAGCTTCCTTAATTCATGATAACTTGTTCCTGAATATCTGGTAATACATGTGTTGTAGCTCCATGTCTTATCTTTTGTATACCATCAATAGAAGAAGGCCAGGGACCTCAGGAGGGGGTTTGGCGTATAGATAGTGACATGGTATGTTAAACAAGTGTATGAACATCCTGTATGTAGCCGTGGTGATAGACATTGCATACCTGCTTTAAATCTGTGACACACTGAGTCAACAATTCCAAAGTCAAAATACAACAAGAGCAACATTTTGTATGCAGCTGAGTGCAGTGCGCAGCTCCTAGACAAGCCCACTGGAAAAACATACATACATTATACAAGCATATGGCCCAACATAGAAGAGCCAAGTCCATTTACATTTCAAAGGAGAAGCCACACTTGAATAGAGGTAGGGCAGTGGAGGTCACCTCTATTGTATGCCACAAACAGTGATTTTACCATATATTCCAAGGCAGCTTAATAACACCTCACAACTCCACTCATGCAATAATGTTCATGGTGAACAAAGTGAAATTGGAGCTACATCTAGCACTATTTATTGTCAAATATTCCTGAATTGAAAAAGCCTGTTAGATGACCAGCCAAACATCCTAAAAATAAAATCAGAAATTCCCTCAGTACATTGTTCACCCTTTCACACAATCCATTGAAAAAAAGAATCCAAATTCTTTAAAATTGTTTATATAAAGCAGTGTTCTCCAACCCTCTCAATGACAGCTACCAAAAAAAGGTCATGTTTTAGGAATATGTACATAGCTGCATCTGTCGCTCTGTTTAAGTGCTAACTACATCAACTTTGCATGTTTCTGAACATCCTCAAACATGACCTGTTGGTGACTCTCAAAGTAAGGGTTGGGGAACACTGATCTAAAAAAGATTTCCATTCAGGTGGTTACATTGTTCACACGTTTTGATCCACCAAGGGCCCCTTCACCCTGTTGTAGGAATAATAGCCCATGTTGGAAACACATCAAGGGCACCACATTTTTTTGCAGGGACACCTTGTAGATATATTCATGATGTTAAAATATTACTGTCAATATAGAACTTTGTGCAGATATCTATATTCATGCCAGCATTCAGCTTCAGCTTACCATTGCTTTAAGCGACTATGTAAGTTATAGGAATGCCTTGCCATGTCATCATGATGTAACTTCCTAAATGAATGGTATACAGTACTCCTTATCAACAACTGTGCCTACTGTTAAATTGCGCTCTGTATGCTTCGCAACCACCTTACATTTCAGTCTGTATCTAATTGTATGCAGGCAAGAAAGATATGCGTTTCTGTGTGTCAAGTTTAATCCTATTATCATATAAATTACAATTTAATTGTATAAGAATCACCTCTCATCACCTTGCGTCTAGCACATATTGAGAAGCAGTGTGCAGCGTTTTTTTTCTAACAGCATGTCCTTAAATTGGTTTATACAATAATGTTCTAAAATGAATTGGTTTGCTGTACCTAATTAGGAAATTCATTTGAAATGGCTTATATAGCTTTATGAATTAATAAAATGTACAAATTATCATTGTGAAACATGTAAATATAAACAACGTTATATATTCCTTTGATATAAAGATAAAATATTTTGACCAGTTTTCATCTGTCATACCCCACCCAGTGCATACTGAGATTTAACTTCCGTCACACCCCATGTAGCTCCAATGGAGTTCCACTTTCTTTCGTACTCTAGGAGGGAGAGGAGAGGATCCAGCACCAGTTAGACTTACATTCCTACAAATAGTTTGGTTTGCAATAAAACTTAGCTTTTAATAAATAGGTAAGAGAAAAACCTCCACTGGTGTCTCAGTGGAGATGACAGAAACCCATTGATGGTGATGCATTTAAGGGGGAACAATTCCCTAATTTTATTTAATTCCAACTTTCAACTATCACATGCAGTCTTTGAATGCCAACTTCCACCATACCCCATGCAGTTCCTGTTGAGTTCCATCTTTTGTCATATCCCATGCTGCTCATATTACAGTGGGGACGAAACTAGAGGTGACACTCAGAGCCCTCTCTGTGGGCACACACCGTCACTGTGTATGTGTGTGTGCAAAGAGGGGGGTGATTTGCCAAACATATCTGTGTATGTTTGCAGGGTTAGGGAGGCACATGTATTGTGTGTATGTGGTTAATACTGTCCATTTACAGAACTTGGAGCTGACCCCATGTGACCAAAACTGTCAATCACATGGCGTCAGCTTCTGACTTCCGGCTACCAAAAGAGTTGGGTCCCTGAAATAGTAGGTATTTTCCAGTGGTACGGGGCTTGCAGGTGTACTATGCACAGGAGCATAACCATTTTATTTTTATAAAACCCCAGTAATCAGCTTAAATTGCATTGTTGATAGTTTTGGGTGACATAGGTGAGTTTTGGGTTGCAGTTTGAGCACTTGGTATCTAAAACCATCACTATCCTACTGCCTCCCATCTTCTCTCATATCCCACACACTTTCTGTTTAGTCTCAGCTTCTGACATACCCAACACAGCTTATATTAAGTCCCACCCTCTGTCAAACTTCATGCAGTCAAAAACAACAATAAGATTCTAATTTCCACTGGCCCCACTACATTGTAATCTATTGACAGCAGAATGGACAGGCACACCAAAACAGAGTGTTTCCCACAGGAACTGGGTTCGCCAAAGTCAGTTATTGAAAAGTTCTAATCAATACTTTATATGCTCCTCAAATGCTACACATGCATGCAAACCGTTAGTAGAAACAAGTTCTGCGATAAGATAAGTAGGTGCAGAGTAGTAGGAGTGCAATCTAAATCCTAAATCTAACATACTGTATTTCCTTTCCCATCCTCAGTATTCTTCGCTTATTAGTATCTAACCTGTACATCTAACCACTGTTGTATTGACATGAAACATATATTCGGAATATAATATACAATTCAAATAACTCAACAGTCTGTGCTTTACATTTTAGGAGGCCCTAATTATGGCCAGCATGGATCATCCTCATTTAGTCCGCTTGTTAGGAGTCTGTTTGAGCCCAACAATTCAGCTGGTTACTCAACTGATGCCTCATGGATGCCTGTTGGACTATGTGCATGAACACAAGGATAATATTGGCTCCCAACTTCTCCTCAACTGGTGTGTCCAGATAGCAAAGGTAAGGAACAAATATCTAATGAAAACCAAAATGAAAATAACATATTATTCACATATATATTATATATATATATATATATATATATATATATATAACATATATATCTGTTTCTGTGCTGTGTACAAGTATAAAACGTACTATGTATGCTATTGCCTACAACCAATATTTAATCTCTGCTTGTAGCTAAAATATTTCAATCTAAAAGCTTTCCCTGCAATCCTTTACCCAAATCCAAGACTGTTGCTATGTTACAGAATGCAACCATGAATAGGTCTATGGAATGGAGGGTGGCATCGATAGTAGGATGTTGCTTTAACCAGGGGAGACTGGACAGAGGGATAGGTGAGCTATCGTTCTCCAACCCTATCCAGAGTTTGGTGTTCTTTTCTTGCCCCCCTCTACCACTCTAGAGAGGTGAATGGCTGTGTGATATTTAAGCATGTCTGGAAGACCAAAGCCTCCCAACACTTTCGGTAGAGAGAGAGAGTGTCAGCTTAGCCTGTGGCTTCTTTCAGCCCAGACAAAAGAGCCAAATTCCCCCCAAAACTTATCAAGGAAGGCATCCGGAATGAACACTAGGAGTATTTTGAGTAAATAAAAGAGTCTAGGCAGAACATTCATTTTTGAGATATTAATTCTGCCAAACCAAAAAAAGGCCCTTTTGTGCCACCTTTTCAGGTCTTGTTGGATAGCTTTGGACAGGGAGGGGGGAGTTCAGTTTGAATGTTCTTTTGAGATCAGACGGTATATGTATTCCAAGTCAGCCCAGTGGAATGGAAAGTTAGGCTTTTGATCCCACAGCCTTTCGTGTGGAATGGATATATTGAGAGCTTCAGATTTATATTTATGTTTATATTGTAGTTGGAGAGGGAATTGTAAAGGGTTCTGATAGTAAATTGTGAATAGATATCTCCAGGTTGGTAACAAAAAATATAAGATCGTCCTGATGACAGGGGGCTGAGACTTTATGTCTTAATTTGCTTGAATGGCTCGGGGAAGGGTATAAGAATGAATATTAAGGGAGACAGGGGACAGCCCTGTCAAGTGCCATTGGATAAAGGGAAGATTCTCGAGAGACAGTTATTGAGACGGGTCCTCAGGGGGTCAGTAGGAAAAAATTGGCCATCCAAGACTGAATTGAGGGCCTTAATTTTTTGCTGTTGTTTGGGAATATTTAGGCCCTTGGCATTAAGTGAGAGCAATTTGAGGGACACCATGATGGCCACTCGGCAATGGGAAATAAGGAGAGAAGGGGTGAGTTGGTTAAAGATGGGAAGGGAGGCTAAAGATTAATAGGTAGGCTAGGGGGTAGGGAAGATAGGAAAGCTAAACGTAATTCCTAAATAGACCCCATTTGAGAGAGATATCCCATATCAAATGCCTAAAAGTTTTCAAATAAGACAGCCAGAAATAATCCAAGATGTAGGTACAGATAAACATGATAACCATAAGGCAATATAGACCATAGGGACCGCCCACCTGTAATTGAACCACGTTATTATTGCCCTGTTATAACAACCCCATAGGTCAAGCCACACAATGTAAGAGGCCCTGGGCCAAGACAGGGACAAGGAGACACACTCTGTTCCAGGCCCCGGGTGGAGGACCCCCAGCCCAACTCCAAGACACCATGAGAACCTCATCTGATCAGGTCCACCCCATGCGGGAATGATGCCCCCCCCTACCTGCCTTCTGCAGTGGTGGATCAACCTGGAGGAGAGGTGTGGAGCCAAGGTCCCTAGCCCCGATCCGGAACCACAGAGGGCCGCACGGGTAGAGGGAGCCCCCACGGCGCAGGAGAGGATGACCCACAGTCAGCTGCATAAAGAAGGGCAAGTGGATATACATACATATATGTAATGATCAGCAAACGGGCATGGACTGAGCATTATTCAACATGGTCCCTGGCCCCCAAAAATACCCACCCATGCCCGGGGGGGGCGAACTTAGGAACCCCACAGCCCTAGGAACATCTACAAGGTTACACAAGGGCATGTCTGCAGTTTAGTAACAAAAATAACTGAAAAAACCCACAAAAATGTATGCATTACAGCTAAATACAATATACCGTAACAAGACCTGGTGGACACAATCTTTGTATAGATTTCTGGTTTTGTTAGTTTTGGGTGGTTTTATAAAGCAAATAGGCATCTAACTAGTGTATCTGTGGGAGTAAAATATAGAAAAACTGAATAAAGTCTTTAAAATGCAGTTAGAGTCTGGCTGCAAGGGAGGTTAAAAGGAAAACTAGAAATACAGTGTAATTATAAACAGCGAAATTAAGTACTGTTGATGAAAAATGATTAATTTGTAGGTATAAGAGTGACAATGACTATATTGTTTCTGATTTAATTACAGTATAATGCGTGGTAGATAAAGATCTATGTGCTTTCAGGAAAACGCTTGACAGCTGAGGCTGCAGCTTGGAGCGCCGTTTCCTAGCGTATGGCAGGTTGAGGTGGGAGATTGTATAAACTTTCCTTTTCTCATAACCCGGCAATAAGATCCAAGCTGGGACTTGTTTACAAGTTCAGATCAAATGCAAACAGTGTGACATCTCTATCTAGTGTGGGATCGCAGAGTCCAGCGCCCACGGTGAAGTCCCGGTGTGCTGGAGCCTGTTTCCCAAGAAACCAAATTCATGTCTTGGGAAGACAGCGGGGAAAATACTCTGCGATTCTCAGTGGCGCTTGTAATAAAACAGTATGTGAGCTAATTAAATATTGATTTTCGAAAGCTACTTATCCAACAACTGCAGTATACACAAAATAAATCTAATTCCGCTGTGCTTAACACAAAGTATTTAGACTCTTGTTTTGTGTTAAATTAACCGTATTAACTCCTAACATAACAGAAGGGATGTACAATCAGCAAATCAGAAAACACTGTTGGGGAAAAAGGATCATGGGAGAATTTTCATAGAATCTGCAATCCTCTGTAACAGTACAACTCTCTCTTGCTCTCAGTAAATAAATAAATAAATATATATATATATATATATATATATATATATATATACATATAGAGAGAGAGAGAGAGAGAGAGAGAGAGAGAGAGAGAGAGAGATTTAAGTAATTTTCAACTTCTGCAATACCCTTAACAGCAGCTCCTAATGAGGTTTCAACTTCCATCATATATTGCTAAGCCCCTATTGAGTTTCAACTTCCCTCATACCCTGTGCAGCTCGTATAGAGTTTGATCTTCTGTTGTAAGTTCCTGTGAAGTTCTACGTCCATCATACCCCACCAAGTACCTGTTGTGTCTACCCCTGTTATACTCCTCACTGTTCCTATTAAGTTATGCCTTTCATCAAACCTCTTGCAGCTCCTACTGAGTTTCACTTCTTTGATAATGCATGCAGCTCCTATTAAGTCCCCCTTTAATTCAGCTCTCCATACATCAGCTACAACTTCTGTCATAACCCAAGCAGCTCCTTTTGAGCTTCACCTTCCAACATATGGTTTTCAGGTCTTATGGAGTTTTACCTTCTGTCATACCCTTTGCAGCTCCTAATGAGTTTTCTTCTTCATTCATACCCAGTCCAGTTCCAATTGAGCTCCACTTTCTGTCATACACTACATAATTCCTATTGAGCTCCATCTTCTGAGCTCCTACTTAATGCCAACTGCGTCATACCCATTGTAGCTCCTGGTCCATCATACTCTGCCCAATTTCTGTGAAGTTCTACCTTCTGTCATTCTCAAACAGTTCCTAATAAGCTCCACATTCAATCAAACTTCACGCAGCTCCCACGTGCATTGTCTCCATTGCCTCTCCAACTGAGCACCCCATACCCCAACTACTGTCATGCTCCATGCAGCTTCTATTGAGTTCCACCTTCCATCATACTATATTCAGTTCCGATTGGGTTACACCTTTTGTCATAACCCTTGTAGAGCCTGTTGAGTTCTACATTCTATCATACCTCACTGCAGTTTTCTCCTTTTGTCAAACTCCATGCAGTTCCTATTGAGCTTCACTTTCTGTCATAACCTGTGCAGTTTCTATTGAGTTCCACCTTCCATTATACTCATAGTAACTATTATTCAGTTTCCATTTTCATCATAACACATGCAGCTACTAATGAGCACCACCTTCTGTCATACCCCATGCAGTTCCTATTGAGTTGCACTGAACATGTGACATAGTTACCTCTGCTTGTGACAAGTCCCACACATTAGAAGGGATATCACTGCTAGTTCCAAGCAATAAACGCGAGCAATTGAATAATGAGGATACAATTTAAAAAAATGGGGTAATTGCTGAGGGTTTTTTTCAAACATGGTCTTTATGGTTGCAGATTTCTGGAGATCCTTTATCTAAAGCAGACCTTTGGTTTTATGTAAAAAAAAATCAGATGCATGCAGCTGCTACAGTGATTGGTTAGCAAAAGAATCCCTAATAATCTCACAGCAGCCACACATACAGGTGATTGACCCCTTTTAAAAATGATTTATTTTAGAAACCACTATATGTATATACTGTGTCTGATAAGTGTATTGTTATCTGGCTTATAAGTGCATATACATGTATTGTCCTCCCCATTCTACCCAGTGCATGCTTGCCAACAGCATTAATTGCAGCTCACAGCTCTCACCGCCTCCATCTAAATATGATTCAGATGTATTTAGGGCATGAACACTTCCTGTTGTGTCTAGGATTAAAACATAGTGCTGCAGTTATATTTCTGATGTTATAATTGTGATTGTGCCTGAGGAATCACAGGGAGGCAGGGAGAATATCATTTTATGTTTCTTTTGCCGCTGCCCCTCCGACACTTACATCAGGTTAATTAGTATTGTGAGTATAATCATGTCATAGTTTTTATCCCTTGTGTTCACCCCTTTTGATAAATGACGACTGTGTTAGAGCATACTGCAGCTGTCTGCTGACCTGCAGAGATAGTTGCCTTTTTCTTATTTAGTAATTCTTCTCTCATAACATTTTTCTGTGAAATTTTCTTTTGTCTCAAATCAACTCTGGCACTGCCAAACTCCTCCTGGCTTAGAAAGATGGACATCAACCTTACATGTCCCCCCCTTTATGTAGCTGCTATAGAATATCCAACTAGAGTTACTGTATGTTTAAACCTGAGCACATCTCTTAGGTAGACCCACAAATGATCTGTACCACCACAACAGAATGCTGGTGCTTCTTGCCTGCAATAGAACATTTGGACTCACACTCCAACTTATATTAAAAAGTATAGTCACATTGGAGTGGACCTCTAAATAAACTGCAAAAACTTTAATCAAGAATAACTGCCCCTGTCTCACCAACGGTAAGTCCCAAATGAAAGAGACACTTACGTATTATTCCACCCCACAAGGTGCCTGGCAATGGCTACACGAATCGATGGTTGCCGCACTCCTACCATATAATGTATAAGTCCAAATGAATGTGGGTGCACGATCAGCGGAGACACCGCAGATACACAGTAGCACAAAAGACCAGCACTCCAAAAGATCAAGTGATTATATTAATCCAAATTCAAAGGACAATAGTCAGGTGGACGTTTCGGGGGTTACACAGAGACCCCCTTCATCAGGACAAAAAACAACAAGAGCAATATCACAGTGTCATACTTAAATAAGCCATGAGCCAATCACAACACAGGAAAAAACGCGCCTGGCGTCACCTATGACATCACAGGTGGGCAATTTGTAAACACTGCTAATGGCTGAAAAAGATATGCAAAAACGTATACAAAACTAATAAAAAGCTCATAATACCTCATGTGCTCCTCCTCCTGACAGGTACAGGCCGATGCCGCTGGCAGATGAGTCTGTGTGTGGGCGGTTGCTAAGCAACCCTCCCTTCGCTCTCTCCATGGGTGGAGTGGGGAGGAAGTGGCGTCAAGTCTGCCCGGTGACGCTCGCAATTGGCACTGGTGATAGGTGCCTGATTGCAGGAGAGCTTACCCTGTCACAACTCCGTCTCTGAGAAGAGCAGGCTGCTGGTCCGTCCCAGCGGCAGCACACAGTGGCCTGTACACAGTGGAGGCAGGAATGAAATAGAACATAAATAAATGAACATAAATAAACATCAGGGTTGACACTACGAGGCTAATGAGAAGAAGGTAGTAGTAGGACAAAGTAGAGCCAGAAAAGGGGAATGACGATTTTATTTATGTTCTATTTCATTCCTGCTTCCACTGTGTACAGGCCAGTGTGTGCTGCCGCTGGGACGGACCAGCAGTTTGCTCTTCGCAGAGACAGAGCTGTGACAGCTCCGTCTAGAGGGTAAGCTCTCCTGCAATCAGGCACCTATCACCAGTGCCAATTGCAAGCGTCACCGGTTGCCGGGCAGACTTGCCCGGCCCGATGACGCCACTTCCGCCCCACTCCACCTATGGAGAGAGCGAAGGGAGGGTTGCTTAGCAACCACCCACGCTCTGCTGCAGCACACCCGCTGCCGCAGACTCATCTGCCAGCGGCATCGGCCTGTACCTGTCAGGAGGAGGAGCACATGAGGTATTATGAGCTTTTTATTAGTTTTGTATTCATTTTCTATGTAAGTTTTTGCATATCTTTTTCAGCCATTAACAGTGTTTACTATTTGCCCGCCTGTGACGTCATAGGTGATGTCAGGCGCGTTTTTCCTGTGTTGTGATTGGCTCATGGCTTATTTAAGTATGACACTGTGATATTTCTCTTGTTGTTTTTTGTCCTGATGAAGGGGGTCTCTGTGTAACCCCCGAAACGTCGACCTGACTATTGTCCTTTAAGTATGGAATTTGGATTAATATAATCACTTGATCTTAAAAGGATCTTTCGGAGTGCTGGTCTTTTGTGCTACTGGCAATGGCTACATACACAGCAATAGACAAATGAGCCACAGCACACAACCGAATGCAGCCATTTCTATGGCGAATGGGCGTGGTTAATTGTGCCCCAGACCTAGACCTGCCCTGCCCCAAAGTTGCTAGGCTTAGTTTATCTCTACTTCAATAATGCCTGATCACATCTTTACCTACTACTACTACTTAACCCTTTAAGTGCCAGCCTACCTGGAGTTTTTGTCACCCTTTGTTGCCAGACCATTTTGCACTATTTTGCGCTCCCCATGTTCAAATGTGATTTTGAAGGGATTTCCCAGGAAAATGATATATTGTTTTTTTCAGCATAGTCTGGGCTTAAACAAAAAATGTCTTGTTTGTCATTTTTAGGTGTATTCTCAATATTTTTGGGTGAAATATGTGCAAAAAAAAAAAGAAAATCAATTTTTTTACAATTTGTAGTGTTTTTTTGTAATAAAAAATGTAAGTTTGTCAATAAAATCTTATTGCGTGTGAGATCCCATTTTCTCCCGGTTACAGCAGTACTACATATATATAGGTAGACACCCTTTCCTGCCCAGGAGACTCCCCCAAACTGAAACAGCGCTTTAGGGAATTTTCAGAAAAAATACAACTGTGATATGCGCTATGCGCACCTTGCAGTTTTTCCAGAAAAACAGCCCTTTACATTTGAAATACCCCCAACAAACTATATATTCTCTGGAAGTACACACCTCAAGCTTTCTAGGTGTACCAGGCTTGTTGATGTGGCCATAGTTTTCTGGAAGTAATCCCACAATGTATTCTTTGGTTGCAAAGAGTTTCCCTAAAAAAAGGATAAAAAAAGCAGAATCAAAGCCACATTTTCCTAAAAAAAACTATTTACAAACAAGAAAAAACAAGTTTAATCTGAAAAAGCAACATCCCCCAAACAGAACGATACCCAACATGCATTGCTACTGTCAAGGGAAGAGTTGCCAAACACCCCAAAGTAAAGCATGTGCGTAACAGTAATTTTACTTGAAAGTTTCAGCTCTGCAGACAAAGTGCGCACCTTGCGATTTTTCAACCAAAACAACCCTTTACATTTGGAATAAACCATATATTTCCTGAAAGTACACATGTTAAGCTTTCTAAGAGTACCCAGCTTGTTGTAGTGGGCTCATCTTTCTGGAATTAATCCCTCAAAGAATTCTTTGTTTGCGCAGGGTTTCCCTAAAAAAATGTATAAAAAAGCTGAATAAAAAACACCTTTTTCTAAAATATAAATATGCAAACAAGAAAAAACAAGCTAAGTCTGAAAGCGCAAGGTCTGCCGAGCAGAACAATACCCAACATGCATAGCTACTTTTAACCTTTTTAATTGACAGCCTACTTGAGATTTTGTCACCCTCTGTTGACAGGTCATTTTTCCCCATTTTGAGCCATGTTTTGCGACATTTTTGCTGGAATTTTCAGGAAAGTGTATATTTTTATTTTTTTTGCAGCAGCGTTTAGGCTTTAACTTGAAATGTCTTGTTTGTAAATTTTATTCTGTTTTTTACAATATTATTATTAAGTAAAAAAAAATAAATAAATAAACATTTTTTAGAAAATTGTCTCCTTTATTTTAAATAAAAAATTTATTTTATTAAAGAAAATCATATTGCATGTGAAAGCCCCATTTCTACCGATTAGAACGGTACCACTTATTTATCGGTAGCCCCCCGTTCCTGCCCAGGAGATACCCCATACTGAAACAAGTAATTTATAACATTTACAAATAAAATACAACTACCATCCACACTACAAAGGGTTAAATTGAGAAAAAAAAAAAGGACATAGAGTCCCCCCTCCCAGGGTGGGGGGCCCCATTTTGGGGGGGGGGGGGGGTTAAAGGGTTAAAAACCCTTAAAAATCCAAAAAAAATGACATGGGGTCCCCCTTACCCAAAGTAACCAGCCCGGAACCAGCTATGCAGGGCTTGTAGAAACAGGGCGTAGGGGCCAGCTGTTGAGGCCCCTGACCCTGCAGGCTGCAAGCTCACGTAGCCCGTGGCCACGGGCTCTTCTGCCCCCCCTCGGGCTTTGGGGAGGCAGGCAATGGAGGTGCCGGGGGTTAATGGCAAGTCACCCGCTAGTCGCAGGTGACTTGCCATCCCCCCAGCCTTGTGAACTGGTATAGGGATCTCTTGGACCCCTTACCAGTTCACAAGGGGTTAAGTGTAAAAAAAAAACACACCACACACAGAGAAAAAAATATCTTATTATTTTTTTTTTTTAATACTTACCTCCCATCCATCCTGGAGCACTGTGTCCCTCGGCAATCACTGGCCTCTGCTCACCTGCTGGAAGCCTTTTATAGCTGCTGGGCGAAAGAACATAAGGGGTTAATTTAAAAATAAATACGACATAGAGTCCCCCCTCCCAGGGGGGGACCCCATTTTTTTGGGAGTTTTAAGGGTTAAAAACCCTCAAAAATCCCCCCAAAAAATGAAATGAGGTCCCTCTTACCCAGCATTACCAGCCCGGGACCAGCTATGGGGGCTGGTAGGAACAGAGTGTGGGGGCCAGCTTTTGTGGCCCCCCACCCTGCAGCCTACAAGCCCACATAGCCTATGTGGGCCCGGGCTCTTCTGCCCCCCCCTGGGCTTTGGGGAGGCAGGTAATAGGGGGTGCCGGGGGTTAATGGCAAGTCACCTGCGGCTAGCCCCCAGCCTTGTGAACTGGTATAAGGGGTCTCATGGACCCCTTACCAGTTCACAAGGGGTTAACAGTAAATAAAAACACACTGACACATAAGAAAAAATGACTTTTATTAAAAAATAAAAACTTTTTTTACTTGACTTACCTCCGATCGTCAGCTCCTTTGTCCCTCGATGTGATGACAGATGCGATCATGCTGGCTGCAGTAGCAGAGGGGCAGGTGATGATGTGATCACCTGCCCCTCTGCTCCTGTGCCCAGCATGATCGCATCTGAATGAAGAGCAGCAGGGAGCCAGGACGACACCCGGTGAGTGACGTCATAAGCCCCACCCCCAAAGGGGCGGCAAGATGGCGGCGCCCGTCGGGAGAGGAGGGGGAGAGCCCTTTCAGGCTGAATTTTACGTGGCTGGCATTTAAAGGGTTAATACTATTTCTTACCCAGTAGAGGACTATAATGTCCATGATTCCTAAGTATGCTTTGTTAGCATTTCCTCTCTTAGAGTTTGACCGCTTAATCTTGCTCAGGCTTGCAGTTATGGCCTGAAGTTTTTTTGTTTCCAATTGTATATTAAAGTAGAACTACTCCTTTTTAAGAAGTATACAATATTCAGTAATAAAATAATGCTCTGGTTTCACCTTGGGTTGGATGGATACTAAAATGAAGTCTTGTGACCAATATGTGAATATGAATGAGTACTGTGAGGAATAGGTCAAATATTATATTGCACCTTATCACCATTGTCGGCATTCCCCTTTAAGAAACCCCACATATCCAGGTCTAGAGTTTCCCTTTATTCCCCCTGTTATATATGCACAAGTCCGTATCTCTCTTCAGGAAGAGATAATTAGCATGTACGTGTTGAATAGCACAGAGCACAGACCTTCCCCCCCTGCTGATCCTGTCACACCTTAGTCTGGGAAGATGCCGGTTAGTCTGTAGCTCGCTGGACCCCTTGCTGTGAATTTGTCATATCAAGGATGAAAACCGCAGACTGACGGCACCAACAGAAATTGCTCTATAACTGCGCATCTATGTATCCCAGCACCAAACCAGGTACAGGATCAGAACCGGCTCACAAAACCGCATAAAGGGATAGGTAATTGCATTCTCAGAAATAAAGCAAAGCCCCGTAAATGGAGATCTAAGGTTCTGATCCACTTAGGAACCCCATTTCTGGACTCATTGGGTGCACAGCGTCCAGCCGGATGGTTTGGTACCGCTTCCAAGGCCATACGACCCCCCTGTTATAACCTCTAAAGGGTTTTAGGGCAAAAGCACGCTCCAGAACCATGAGAGGGGACATCCCGTCCCATAGAGGCGAGGGGGCGGAGGGCCCTCGCAGCATTAATTGGGTGGGCTGGAGCCAGGTAGCGGTCACTCATCTGGAGGGGATATGCGGTCAGCATACAGGAGGTGCCCATCATCATCATCATAAGCTCTTGACATACCCCTTGTGAGAGCTCCCCCATCACTGCTACAACTGCATATTAAGGTAACTGCTTATTGTTTCTCTGTGCAACGCACTCTATCCTGTCTCAGAATAGCATATTTGTATCACCTGTATCATTTCATATTACCTCATAGTTAAATGTTTGTTATTACTGCCTAGTGTGCTTATAGCATTAAAACTTATATTTATTCTGAGCGATCTGTTTTGCCTTAAACCAAGAATCTGTGTGTCCGGAGGCTTCGGGCCTTGTATCCCTGATAGGAGGGGTCGGACAAAGGGTTTTGGGAATGCGGCCTTTGTGTCGGGAGGTCCCAGGTTTGTAGTCGGACCACGTGACCGCGGTTCCCTGACAAATTGGTGGCAGCGCGGTGGGATAAGGCAAATATTGTAAGTGAGTGTGGGCCCCATACTCTCATATACTAAAGATTACCAGCAGTGACTTTTCTGTTGCTGGGATCAGCTCAACACTAGGCTTATTCGGAGAGTGGTTACAGTAAATTGTATGATTACAACAGTGTGCAATATCTGTCAGTGACCAGCAGCTGCAGGCATGGTAAGTGGCACCAGGGCCAGAAGCAGGGATGTAGCTGCCGATGTTACACTGGGTGCGGAGGGGCCTAGCCAGGGCTCTCCTAGAAGCCAGTCGCCAGCCCTCAGTATCCCGGAGGACCGAGCCCTGCCTGCCGGTCCTCCCAGCCAAGCAGGCTCAGACGCTCTCCTGCATGCTGATCTGGCAAGTCTACGGGCTGGAGACCGGGCCACCTATGAGGTCCTCATGGAGGAACGCCGGGAGCAGGCTGAACGTGAGGAACACCGTGAACGCGAGGAACGCCGGGAGCAGGCTGAACGTGAGTAACGCCGTGAATGCGAGCAGAGGGAGGCTACAGAACACCGTCAACGTGAGCAGATGGAGGCTGCTGAGCGCCGGGAGCAAGCTGAACGTGAACACCAGCTCCAAGTATTGCAGCTAATGCTTCAGCACCCTCAACCCAGCACAGCTGGTAGCGGGCCCCCTGAGTACCAGGCCCCAAAGTTGCGTGCAGAAGATTTCCCCATCTTGGACAAAGGCACAGATCTGGACACCTTTCTGCTGGCTTTTGAAACTGTTTGCCATCAGTACCATGTCCCGGAGGATCAGTGGGTCAGGTACTTAGCCCCTCGACTTAGGGGTAAAGCCCTGGAAATCTTTGGGTACCTACCCAGCGAGACCGCCCTGTGCTACGAGGGGGTCAAGCAAGCTCTGATCCGTCAATATAACCTTACCCCAGAATTTTATCGCAAGAAACTGCGGGGTTTGCGTCGTGGCCCCACAGAGAGCTTGGCTGAACCACATGAGGGCGCTACAGAGAGCAGTCGAGCAGTGGACCACCGGCTTAGAAATCACCACCATCCAGCAACTGAAGGAGCTGATCGCCATAGAACAGTTTCTCTGGAATTGCCCTCAGGATCTGCAGCAGTTTCTGCGTGACCGGAAGCCAAAGGGTGGCCTCAGCAACTGCAGCACTGGCGGATGAATACAGTCACAACAGAGCCCAGGTGCCCCGGGAACCTGGCAGCTGGAAAGTGGGTAAGCCGCCGCTGGCGTCTGTTGTCCCTGCCCATCAGCCCAAGGCCCCTTCCCCTACTTTCCTCTGTCACCACTGCAACCAACCAGGACACTTCAAGGCCACCTGTCCCCAGCGCCAGTAGGGCCTGTCCCAGAACTCCTCCACGGTGCTGTATGTGGGTAGGGGTGCTGGGAGGTCCCGGGACAACTTGCAATTCGTCACTGTGGGCCAAGCTGTGGCCGTGGGACTTAGGGACACAGGCGCAGAGACAACTCTTGTGCGCCCTGAGATGGTGTCCCCACCGGACTTCATCCCCGGAAAGACTGTCTCAGTCTCTGGAATTGAGGGAGGTGCATCGGCACTCCCCATGGCAAAAGTTTATTTGGACTGGGGTGTCGGGCGGGGTGTGCAGGAGGTTGGGGTATCGCTGAATATCCCTGCTGGCGTTTCGCTGGGGACAGACTTGGGGCGGCTAGTGTCTCAGTATGTGACCACTGAACCCCCGAGGTCTGGTTCCCTAGAATGTAATGACATGTATACTCCACGATGTGCAAATAATGTGAGTAATGTGAGTAACCTACCTGCTACCGGGAATGTGGGGGTAGAGGGTATAAAGTGTGCTTCTTCCTCCCGGAGGAAGGAGGGTTACCCAGCAGCTGAGGAGGGAACTGTGACTGAGGTGAGGGGTGTCCATGGAGAGATGGGACCCCTAGGTAAGTCCACACTGCAGGGTTTCTCCGCCACTGGGGTATCAGAGGGCCAGGCTGGTCTGTCTGGACTGGCGGCTTGGATGGGAATGGAAGGGGGGCAGGCATTACCTGAGGCCACAGCGACTCTGGCCACTATCGATAATAGTGAGAGCGCTGGTGGCTCAGGGGCCCCTCGGGGGTCTAATTGCCTCCTTCCTCCAAACCAGGTGGCTGCCAGGGCCGACGGAGGTCCGGAGGGAGGTCCTGGGAAACGGACAGGGGATGGGATGGTCTCTTCTATTCCAACCACCCCACGTCCAGGGTTCCTGGCACCTCAACCCAAGGCTAAAAAGCAGGGGCGGTGGAACCTGCAGGTGGGGTGAAGGGTGTCCATGGAGAGATGGGACCCCTAGGTAAGTCCCCACTGCAGGGTTTCAGCACACCCGGGGTGTTAAGGGACCAAGGTGTTCTGCCTGAACCGGCAACTTGGGTGAAAGTGGTGGAGGAGCAGGTCCCAGAGTCCCCTCAGAGAACCGACAGCTCCTTCCCTTCCTCCCAAGAGGCTGCTGGGACAGGCAGAAACCCAGAGGTGGGTCCTGTGAAACTGACTGAGGACATGGTGGTCCCGAGCATGTCTAGGCAGAGATGTAGGGTAGCATCAGACACTGATGACCCCCAGAGAGTTCTCCCCGAACAGGAGAGGCAGCTCCACTTGGGCCCAGAACCCAGCCGGGTGGTCTGGAGACAAGTGTGGCTGTACCCAATGATGGTCAAGCCAGGGTCGCCAGGAGAGTGGCCTGAGGACCAGCACTTGGTGGTTCCCTATCTGTCCAGGGCTAAGGAGTGCTATGCCTTAGAGAGCCGGACGATTGGGCACATAGGGATCACCAAGAAGCCAGTGGGGCCTGACCTGGCTGCCCACTGCCATTTGTACCATACCTGTCAGAGGGTGGGGGTGGCAGGGCCAAGTCCCAGCAGCCCACCGGGAACTCTGCCGCAAAGAAAGAGGTTGGTACCGATGGCAGTGGACTATGCCACCTAGTCAATGGCCTTGTCACCCACCTGGGCTGACAGGGTGGGTACTGCCCTGTGGGAGATCCTTCCCAAGGAAGGCCCCCCCAGGGTAGACTCTCCATCCAGGGGACCCAGTTTATGGTGCTGGAGGTTAGGCAGGCACCCACTCGGGGCTGCCTCCTTAGCCAGTGTTGGCAACATGCACCGGGGCCCCTGGCTCGGGTAAAGCAGAAAGGGATGAGTTGCCATCGGCAGACTGTGGACACGCGCTCCCAGCTATGGGCCACCCTACACCCCTTCCGGGAGTGGTCCAACCCCTACTTCGGAGGGATGTGGACCTTGCCCAAAATCCCCAACCCGAAACAGCACTATGGCCGTGGTGCTGCCGCGGAGTGCTACCGACAGAGGTAGAGGGCGCATGGGCGCACGGGCCAGCAGTAGGGAGCGCTGCCCCTTAGCGCCCTCTTAGAGGGGGAGGTGTGAGGAATAGGTCAAATATTATATTGCACCTTATCACCATTGTCGGCATTCCCCTTTAAGAAACCCCACATATCCAAGTCTAGAGCATCCCTTTATTCCCCCTGTTATATATGCACAAGTCCATATCTCTCTTCAGGAAGAGATAATTAGCATGTATGTGTTGAATAGCACAGAGCCCCCCCCCCCCCCCCCGCTGATCCTGTCACACCTTAGTCTAGGAAGATGCCGGTTAGTCTGTAGCTCGCTGGACCCCTTGCTGTGAATTTGTCATATCAAGGATGAAAACCGCAGACTGACGGCACCAACAGAAATTGCTCCATAACTGCACGTCCATGTATCCCAGCACCAAACCAGGTACAGTAATTGCATTCTCAGAAATAAAGCAAAGCCCCTTAAATGGAGATCTAAGGTTCTGATCTGCTTAGGAACCCCATTTCTGGACTCATTGGGTGCACGGCGTCCAGCCCGATAGTTTGTTACCGCTTCCAAAGCCATATGACCCCCCTGCTCCAAGTTATAACCTCCAAAGGGTTTTAGGGCAAAAGCACACTCCAGAACCATGGGAGGGGACATCCAGTCCCATAGAGCGGAGGGGGCGGAGGGCCCTCGCAGCATAAATAGGGTGGGCTGGAGCCAGGTAGCGGTCACTCATCTGGAGGGGATATGCGGTCAGCATACTGGAGGTGCCCATCATCATCATCATAAGCTCTTGACATACCCCTTGTGAGAGCTCCCCCATCACTGCTACAACTGCATATTAAGGTAACTGCTTATTGTTTCTCTGTGCAACACACTCTATCCTGTAACCGTCTCAGAATAGCATATTTGTATCATCTGTATCATTTCATATTACCTCATAGTTAAATGTTTGTTATTACTGCCTAGTGTGCTTATAGCATTAAAACTTACATATTTAATCTGAGCGATCTGTTTTGCCTTAAACCAAGAATCTGTGTGTCCGGAGGCTTCGGGCCTGGTATTCCTTATAGGAGGGGTCGGACAAAGGGTTTTGGGAACGCGGTCTTTGTGTCGGGAGGTCCCTGGTTTGTAGTCGGACCACATGACCGCGGTTCCCTGACAAGTACATTAGCATATGAATAGCAGTTATGGAATTAGGCAGTACTTTGACAGCTAGCATAAGTGCTGATGTGTTTGCCTCACAGGAATAGCTGGACACTTTTGACTTGACTACATGCCCACTTTACAAGAAAAATAATTTAATGATCGGTTGGGGTGAATAAATCAGGTTGTCTTCATGGTCATAACCTTTTCGATAGATGATCTGTTTAAGTGCAGCAAACTCACTTATGATGAAATATATAATGTTAAGTATTACAAAGGCGCATTCTGTTCCTGCAATATTTCTGCTCGGTTACAGCTTACCGTCTTATTTCCCCATAGCAGAAGTTATGTCTGCCGAGTCTCAAATCGTATTTTCCGACTCAGATGGCAATAGATTAATGACTGGGCTTGTCCCTGTGCTCCACGTTGTGAAGCTCGGAGACTGTCACTGTTATATAACAATGAGTAATTGCTGTTTGAACGCAGATGCTAGCAACAAGTTCAGTGTTTAAACACACAGAGAAGAGTTCTCATCGTAGGTAGTGAGAAAAGGATTCCTTTTGGCTCAGAAAAAGACTCTCAGTTATGAAACTGTCCCTACATATTAAGGAGATGATGACTCGCAGGGGTATCCTAGAATATAGCACCAGTTAACAGCCTCCTGAAACCGCTTGAAACCAGATTTTTGTATGCTTTTAATTAATGCCATAGTATGTAGTATGGGGGAATACAGTACCTAGTGCAGTATGTACCCCAGGCAGGGGCAGAGTCTGCTCCAGGGTTTTATGGGCCCCCTGGGTGACAGAGTCTCAGTGGGCCCCTTGTGTTATGTCACTTGCCCCGCTGTGTGAAACCCCCTGGGATCGCTAGTATAGTCACCTCACGTACTACTACCCTGCATAGAACTCTATTCGTCCACAGAGCAGGGAGTGAACAGCATCCCTAATTTCCCTTCAGCTTACAAAAGCGCTTCCAAGCCTAGCCCATCTGACTTTCTGGGCACTAACCAAGGGATGCCTCTGGTATCACTAGCGAGGTGATTATACAGGTGATCCCAGAGGGTTTGATGACCTGGAGAGTTTTGTAGTCTCCAGAGCCATCTAAAACGGGTTTCCAGTTCCTGGCTGTATAAGCCCTGCTGCACTACAGACCTACTGGCAGGTGTTGCAGGGTTGCGCTGGAGCCGTTGAAGCCAGAACTTTTTATTTTTGCCACGCTGGGGCCCAGGACAGAACCACCGCTTCTCCCCAACCCTGTCCCCACCACCACAGCGACGGACCACAGGCGCAGCAAGACCAGGCACACACGGGAGCATTGAAGTAATGAGGAGGATTAGCATTTGAAGATGTGCCGCATGAGTGGGCAATGCCACTGGCCCTGTGCAAGCATACAATGTCCAAAAAAGACAACATGAGGCATTGATAGGGGGCAAGATATATCTATGCACTACAATGAACCATGTTTTATATTAGAGGAGCTCACTGTTGACTTGAGGAGTTAGGTTAGGCTAAGGTTGGACCCTCCCTGCCACGGAGTGTATGTGTTTTCTCCCATGGGCTTCAGACATCTGACACCAAGTCTGACACTTACTGCTTTCATCTTGTCAGAGGTGTACGGCAGAGTCTATGAATTTAGGCTGTGTCACCCAAGGAGAAAAATGAGGGCCTCAGCCTTTATGGCTGGAAGCTGAAACTGAAACTGTCATTACAGAATGGAGCATGTTTATTTGTTCAGCCTCTACAGCCATGTGGCCATTTAGTAGTTGGGAAGTATCATAGGCTGCCATTGTGGCTCAGGTTACTATACTAGCCATGGATAACTGGCAGGGCCATTGTATGTTTGGGCACTAGGGTGGGTGGTTGGTAAGTTAAAACATTTCTCGTTTCTGCAACATTCAGTCCATCATGTTTATAGATCCTTATGAAATAACTCACTTGATTAGACAAGGGTTAACTCATCACTGTACATGTGTGTAGCTAAGAGTAGAGTGTGTTTACAGTGCTTATTAGTGTTCTACAGGCTTTATTAGACCCGTTAGGGCTCACAACAATATGCTGTGTCCTGCTAATGAGGGAGATGGCTCCTGTTTATTTGCCTGGTATTGCTGCTTAATTATGAAACACACAGGTTGGAAAAAACAATTATGTCCTCGGCAAATGACACCCATGGGGCTGAAGAGGAGAGCGGGAGGTCTGGGTCATTATTATAAATGGTTTGTTTGCAGACACCCTGGATAGAAGGTCACATGATAGTGCAGGTTTAATGTCTTATGATTAAAGATGTAGAAGAAGGGTTTGCGCTTAATTCTCAGTGGTGCACTTGGATTTTCTTTCTTTTCATTTTTTAAAGAATATCTAAATCAAAATAGCATTATACTAATAAGAGGGAATAAAACTGAATTTAATTACATACTTTTATTGCTCTTTAGGCTCTGTTTGGAATATGCCTAAAAACAAGAATCTGTTATAGTAAATGTTTTTCTCATCTCTACATCAGTACATTAATGTCACATTTAATCAGGCACAATTCATCATCGTTGTTTGTTTCTCCAGTCAATACCCAAGAGGCTATAACAGCTTGGGCTATGTGATCATTTTCAGTGAAGAACATGTGCGATTTTTATATAGGCAGACAATGAACAATGGAGTGATTCTAACTGCAAAAATACAGTCTGTAAACTTCCACAACTTCACACTCCAAACAAAAGCGGAACTGTAGGTCAATCAAAGCTATTTTGCGGAGTCTCGTATAATCTGCACCATTTTCTCACCATACGGCCGACTCAGCATTGTGCGAGAGTATTGCTAAAAATCCACTGTCATGAGGAGAATGTTCGGGTGTGGGTGACATTTTTACTCAATAAATGTAATGAAAAAAGCCATGTTCCAAATGCTCATATTCAATTTGTTTAAAGGTGTTTTTTAAAAAGTGTGCTCCCCTCTCCCTGAGCCAACCCACGCAAGCATGAGGCATAGGGGCTTGTAACCCAGTGCTCAGAGGCTGGACTGCTGCCCCCTGGCCCTATTGATTACCAGCCCTTATGCCCTGCTGTACAGGCAGAAGAGCCCATGTTGAAGGGACACAGGACTTTTTTACACCCACCTGGACATTGGGAGTTCAGGTAATGGGGGGGGGTTCACCAAGACATCACCTTCATGTTGGGCAGATTGCTTTCTGCCCTCTTGCACTTTTAACTGGTATAGGGGGCTTTTGGACCACTTACCAATTCAAAAGTAGTGAAAAAATGAAACAACACACCAAAAAGTCCATTGTTAAATTATATTTTAACTCACCTTCCTCATTCGCGCCCACTGCCTTCCCCCTGGCAGGTACCCCTCCTCCTTCCTTGGCACCCTGCCAAGAGTAATAATGTACATGTAGACAGCAGAATGAACCATCTATAATACAGAGGTGGAGCCCCTCCCACCCAGTAACGTATATACAAGGCTCTTCTTATGTAGGAGGGGGGCAGAGAAGAGGGGGGGGGGGCAGATCAGATTTGTTTGTAAGCAGGAAGCTCCCCTGTTACCTAGTGCCATGCTCACAGCATTTTTGCTGTATTTGGGGCCCTGACATTGCTATCATTTTCTGATAGGGGAACCTTTGAAGCACTTCTCTAAACAAATCTGACTCTCAGAACAGAACTTACCTTCCAACCCTAGTTAATCTTTATAAATGTATTTTATCAATTGCTGTCCCATTTTCCCAGTAAATGTTATATACACAGATTTATAAGTAACAGAGAGAATAGAATGGAGAGGCTAAAGTAATTGAATGGTCAGAAATTACCATTGGGTTACTTTGTCTACATCCGGGGGGATACTGATTGGTGATAACTCCAGAGCATTGCCCCCTCTATCCACAAGCCTGACGCAGCCAGAATCATACTTACCACACTTGGAACATCTTCATTCTGTAGCTAGAACCTGACCATATAATTGCTGGTGGCCCATCAGGTTCAATGGGTGGACAGGTGGCAGCTAGGGATTGTGGGAGTGGGAAATTTGAGCCTGGCAGGATTAGGCTTGCATAGAGCATTGCATGGGAGAGTTCATCACCAATTTGTACCTCCACCCCGGTTCAGACAAAGCAACCAAACTATTGTTTTTGTTGTTTGGATTGAAGTGATGCAACAGACAAAAATTAATTTATGTCCTCTTTAGCACTCTACCCTGGGGTATCACAGTTTGGGACGCCTCTACAGTTAAATAGCCTTAGAAAGCCAAATCCGGGCATTAAGCCCTTTAAGATGAGGGCAGGAAGTAGCTACGCGCTTCAGTGAGGCAAATCTCCTTCTGGATGGGCTGTAGATTCTGTGTATGTGTGTAGCTATTAACTTTCCCCATTGGATACTGCGCTGCTAGGTAAAAGTCAGTATATCTCTAATAGAGAGCACACTGATGGTGTGTGGTGGTAGGCCAGGTTAGTGTGCCTGTGAACCGAGGCCCACCCTGGCACATAATTGAAAGGGAGAGTGCAAGTCTGCTTTAAAGGGTTAGTCAAGGCAATAACAGTAATAAGGTACCAATGAGCTAATTTGAAGCCTGTCCCATGTGCTACTCCTGCATTTCCTGCAGTGTGCTGTAGAGGCCATAGTATATTATCAAAGCCCCTCCCTTTCCTTTTCATTTTTCATGACCACACACTAAATGTGGTTTTACATTAGCCCCTGTCCACTCCCAGCCTGAGCAAGCCCAGCATGCCACACTGGTCACACTTGCTGGGCTTGCTCAGGCTGCAAGCACTGGGGGACAGGTATCGCCGTGCAAGCACATTTGCACATAGTCATGAAGAAACGGAATGAAACAGAGAGGCAAATGTTTGAGACCTGCTATGACATATAAAGCACATTGCAGGAAATGGAGGAGAAGCACATGGGACAGACTTCAGATGAGCTCCTTGCTCCCTTATTATTGCCACTGCCTGGACTATCCCTTTAAAGGTGTAGAGAAGTGACCACAGTGATCCTGTTCATACTCTTCCCTTCTCTACTCAGTGATCAGCAAATACAGATCCAGCTTTTATGAACCCAACTTTGGGTTCCTTTGTTCCAGTATTTAGTATGTGAGAGTATGTGATCTGTATGCTAACTGATAAATATGGATGGGACTAGTCTACATGGATGAAAGTGGATAATTCTATTGAGACATGTGAGGCGGAGTGTTACAAAATGATTGGAGTTCCTCTTTAACTGTTTCAATTGTCTTTCAAACCAGCTACAGTACTAAATCCACACTCCGTTCCATGGTATGAGAAAGTACAATTATAACGGATGTTTGTTCCTCGAAGTATGATTTTTTTTTTCTGGCTTACTGACTTTCAGTCTTTGGCATTTATTATTCTTCACCTCCAGATCCTCAAGATCACTGCTTCACTGATAAGACTTTAGCCAAAGCCACTGAGAGCTCAACTATACAATCTGTCAAACTTTGCAGTTATGCTTTTGGCATAAAAATACAGAAAAGTTTAGTGTTGGTTTTGTTTCAAACATTCACTGGCAGATAGATTTCTCTATTTAAAAGATAAAATATCCTGCATCTGATGTGATCTGCTGTGTGGAAAGTTGGAAGGATAAATAGAATGGAGTGTGATATAGGAAGGGGCGTATTGGCAAATGGTGGTGGCAGCGGTGGCTTGGAGGAATGCGGTAACGTTGAATGTACAACACCTGAAGCCTGGCAAAATAATATGGTAATATATGGTATATATGCTAATTAGAGATGAGCGAACTTTTGAAAAATTCGATTCGACTGATTCGCCGAATTTTCCGACAAAAATCGTTTCGACCCGAATAAATTCGCGACGAATCGCTATTAAAAACGGCTATTTCTGAGCCTCCTACAGCCTCAATAGGGTTGTAAACCATTCTGCCTTGCTGTAACACGCACAGGATGCGTGCTGGGTTAGTTAAATAATACTTTGAAGAAATATCACATGCAGATCAGAGGCATCGCTAATAGAATCGCAGAGCGGCACAATTGAATTCAAGAGAGTTGAAGTGGCATCACTATGAGGGGCAGGAGCCCAAACATTGCTTTAAAGAGACACTGGAGTTGGCAGCAGCAGGAGCCCAAAAATTGGATGAATCACACCCTGGAGTTGGCAGAAGTTGGCAGCAGCAGCAGGAGCCCAAATATACACTGGAGTTGGCTTCAGGAGCCCAAAAATTGGATGAATCACACCCTGGAGTTGGCAGAAGTTGGCAGCAGCAGGAGCAGGAGCCCAAATATACACTGGAGTTGGCCTCAGGAGCCCAAAAATTGGATGAATCACACCCTGGAGTTGGCAGAAGTTGGCAGCAGCAGCAGCAGGAGCCCAAATATACACTGGAGTTGGCCTCAGGAGCCCAAAAATTGGATGAATCACACCCTGGAGTTGGCAGAAGTTGGCAGCAGCAGCAGCAGGAGCCCAAATATACACTGGAGTTGGCCTCAGGAGCCCAAAAATTGGATGAATCACACCCTGGAGTTGGCAGGAGTTGACAGTAGTAGCAGCAGGAGCCCAAATATACACTGGAGTTGGCTTCAGGAGCCCAAAAATTGGATGAATCACACCCTGGAGTTGGCAGAAGTTGGCAGCAGCAGCAGCAGGAGCCCAAATATACACTGGAGTTGGCCTCAGGAGCCCAAAAATTGGATGAATCACACCCTGGAGTTGGCAGAAGTTGGCAGTAGTAGCAGCAGGAGCCCAAATATACACTGGAGTTGGCTTCAGGAGCCCAAAAATTGGATGAATCACACCCTGGAGTTGGCAGAAGTTGGCAGCAGCAGCAGCAGCAGGAGCCCAAATATACACTGGAGTTGGCTTCAGGAGCCCAAAAATTGGATGAATCACACCCTGGAGTTGGCAGAAGTTGGCAGCAGCAGGAGCAGGAGCCCAAATATACACTGGAGTTGGCCTCAGGAGCCCAAAAATTGGATGAATCACACCCTGGAGTTGGCAGAAGTTGGCAGCAGCAGCAGCAGGAGCCCAAATATACACTGGAGTTGGCCTCAGGAGCCCAAAAATTGGATGAATCACACCCTGGAGTTGGCAGGAGTTGACAGTAGTAGCAGCAGGAGCCCAAATATACACTGGAGTTGGCTTCAGGAGCCCAAAAATTGGATGAATCACACCCTGGAGTTGGCAGAAGTTGGCAGCAGCAGCAGCAGCAGGAGCCCAAATATACACTGGAGTTGGCTTCAGGAGCCCAAAAATTGGATGAATCACACCCTGGAGTTGGCAGAAGTTGGCAGTAGCAGCAGCAGGAGCCCAAATATACACTGGAGTTGGCTTCAGGAGCCCAAAAATTGGATGAATCACACCCTGGAGTTGGCAGGAGTTGACAGTAGCAGCAGCAGGAGCCCAAATATACACTGGAGTTGGCTTCAGGAGCCCAAAAATTGGATGAATCACACCCTGGAGTTGGCAGAAGTTGGCAGTAGTAGCAGCAGGAGCCCAAATATACACTGGAGTTGGCTTCAGGAGCCCAAAAATTGGATGAATCACACCCTGGAGTTGGCAGGAGTTGACAGTAGCAGCAGCAGGAGCCCAAATATACACTGGAGTTGGCTTCAGGAGCCCAAAAATTGGATGAATCACACCCTGGAGTTGGCAGAAGTTGGCAGCAGCAGCAGCAGCAGGAGCCCAAATATACACTGGAGTTGGCTTCAGGAGCCCAAAAATTGGATGAATCACACCCTGGAGTTGGCAGGAGTTGACAGTAGCAGCAGCAGGAGCCCAAATATACACTGGAGTTGGCTTCAGGAGCCCAAAAATTGGATGAATCACACCCTGGAGTTGGCAGAAGTTGGCAGTAGTAGCAGCAGGAGCCCAAATATACACTGGAGTTGGCTTCAGGAGCCCAAAAATTGGATGAATCACACCCTGGAGTTGGCAGGAGTTGACAGTAGCAGCAGCAGGAGCCCAAATATACACTGGAGTTGGCCTCAGGAGCCCAAAAATTGGATGAATCACACCCTGGAGTTGGCAGGAGTTGACAGTAGTAGCAGCAGGAGCCCAAATATACACTGGAGTTGGCTTCAGGAGCCCAAAAATTGGATGAATCACACCCTGGAGTTGGCAGAAGTTGGCAGTAGCAGCAGCAGGAGCCCAAATATACACTGGAGTTGGCCTCAGGAGCCCAAAAATTGGATGAATCACACCCTGGAGTTGGCAGGAGTTGACAGTAGTAGCAGCAGGAGCCCAAATATACACTGGAGTTGGCTTCAGGAGCCCAAAAATTGGATGAATCACACCCTGGAGTTGGCAGAAGTTGGCAGCAGCAGCAGCAGCAGGAGCCCAAATATACACTGGAGTTGGCTTCAGGAGCCCAAAAATTGGATGAATCACACCCTGGAGTTGGCAGAAGTTGGCAGTAGCAGCAGCAGGAGCCCAAATATACACTGGAGTTGGCTTCAGGAGCCCAAAAATTGGATGAATCACACCCTGGAGTTGGCAGGAGTTGACAGTAGCAGCAGCAGGAGCCCAAATATACACTGGAGTTGGCTTCAGGAGCCCAAAAATTGGATGAATCACACCCTGGAGTTGGCAGAAGTTGGCAGTAGTAGCAGCAGGAGCCCAAATATACACTGGAGTTGGCTTCAGGAGCCCAAAAATTGGATGAATCACACCCTGGAGTTGGCAGGAGTTGACAGTAGCAGCAGCAGGAGCCCAAATATACACTGGAGTTGGCCTCAGGAGCCCAAAAATTGGATGAATCACACCCTGGAGTTGGCAGGAGTTGACAGTAGTAGCAGCAGGAGCCCAAATATACACTGGAGTTGGCTTCAGGAGCCCAAAAATTGGATGAATCACACCCTGGAGTTGGCAGAAGTTGGCAGTAGCAGCAGCAGGAGCCCAAATATACACTGGAGTTGGCTTCAGGAGCCCAAAAATTGGATGAATCACACCCTGGAGTTGGCAGAAGTTGGCAGTAGCAGCAGCAGGAGCCCAAAAAATGGCCTAAAGACATAAATATGTTTTGCACCATTTGTAAAGTGTAAAACGTGGCACCATGCTGAATCTAGTCGCATGCATCAGGCATTGGTGGGTGGAAATCCTGGCTGATCCATCCCTGATTCATTTTGACAAAGGTGAGTCTCTCCACATTTTTAGTTGACAGACGAGTTCTCCTCGCCGTAACTATGGCCCCCGCCGCACTAAACACCCGCTCAGATGGCACGCTACTTGCCGGGCAGGACAGCTTTTCCAGGGCAAACTCTGCTAGTTGCGGCCACAAATCAAGTTTGGCTGCCCAGAAGTCCAGCGGATCCTCAAGGTGTGTTGGCATGGTCATGTCAAAGTATGACATGACCTGCTGGTTCAGGTCCTGCTCCAGGTCTTCCTGCTGCTCATGAGTAGCCTCACTATGCGGGTGTAGAAAGCTACTCATTAGCGACTGAAGACTGAGGCTGCTGCTGCTGATGGAGCTTCTGCTGCTGCTGCTGCCAACCCCCCCAGCGGCCATGGCAGTGGAAGGTGAGCGCAGAGGTCCCCTCGAGTCAGACCTGCGAGAGTATGGACCATGGCGCAGATAGGCATCGGCCAACTGCCTACGTAGAATGTCTTTGTAGTAGTTGAGTTTGTCCTCCCTCTCGGTGGGTTTAAAAAATGCCCCCATTTTGTGCCGGAAGCGAGGGTCCAATAAGGTGGACAGCCAGAAGTCATCCCGCCGACAGATGGAAACAATTCTGGGGTCACTACGCAAGCATGTGAGCATGCTTCGTGCCATTTGCGCAAGTGACTCGGATGGACTACCTGTCTCCATCTCCACTGCATACTGCCACGGTGTGCCCGGGTCCTCTGTCTCTCCTTCCTCAAAAACCTCTAGCTCCTCTGGCTGCTCCTGCTCCTCCTCTCCTGTCCGCTGACTAGATAAACCAGCCATTTCGCCAAGCCTAAACTGTGTTTCGCTGGGCAACTCCTCCTCCTCCTCTTCCTCCTCCTCCTCCTCCAGTTCAGCTCCAACGGGGTTCATGTGGCCGTAAGATGTAAACGCCATGTCTCCAGTGCCCTGACCAGCCATGGTTTCCAACATGTGCTGTAGTACATGAAGCAGTGGAATCACGTCGTTCATCCCGTAATCCTGCCGACTGACAAATAAAGTGGCTTCCTCAAAGGGCCTGAGCAAACGGCAGGTGTCACGTATGAGCTGCCACTGGTTGACATTGAAGTTACACAGGGGAGTCCCCCTATCTGCTTGGATCATCAGGAAATCCGTGATGGCTTTTCTCTGTTCATATAATCGGTCCAACATGTGAAGGGTGGAATTCCAACGGGTGGAAACATCGCAAATCAGACTATGTTGGGGGATACCATTCTGACGCTGTAGCTCAAGAAGGGTGTGTTTGGCGGTGTAGGAGTGGCTGAAGTGCATGCAAAGTTTCCGTGAAGTTGTTAGGATGTCCTGCAGATGGGGGGAACACTTCAGAAACCGCTTGACAACCAGATTGAAGATGTGAGCCATGCAGGGGGCATGGGTCAGGCTTCCTTGGCGCAGCGCAGACAAAATGTTCTTCCCATTGTCGGTAACCATGATTCCCATTTTAAGTTTTCTCGGAGTAAGCCATGTTTGGATTTCCTGATGAATACATTTAAGCAGTTCCTCCCCTGTGTGACTCCGTTCGCCAAGACAAACCATGTGAAGCACTGCGTGACACCTCCGTGCCCTGCACACATGGTAGACTGGAGGGGCACTGAGACTTGAGCCTACAGTGGAGGGTGAGGAGATGGCGGAGGATGAGGAGGCCGAGTCGCACTGTGTCACAGGCCCAATGGGCAGAGAGCGCGGAGGCCGAAGCGGCGTGACCTGTCCAAGTTGCTGCTGCAAAGGGACCACATTCACCCAGTGGGCCGTAAACGACATGTACTGCCCCTGACCGTAGTTACAGCTCCAGATGTCGGCGCTGCCATGTATTTTGCTACACACCGACAGGCTCAAGGACTGGCCCACCTTCTGTTCAACAAAAGTGTGCAGCGCTGGTACTGCCTTCTTGGCAAAGAAATGACGGCTTGGGACTCTCCACCTCGGCTCGGCACAAGCCATCAGTTCTCTGAAAGGTGCAGATTCCACCACCTGAAAAGGGAGCGACTGCAGCACCAGCAACTTGGACAGGAGCACATTCAGCTTCTGCGCCGTAGGATGAGTGGGCGCATACTGCTGTCTCTTGGACATGGCTTCGCTGATGGATTGCTGGCGGGATGCATGACTTGGAGGAGGAGGAGGAGGAGCAGGAGCGACAGAGGATGGGTGTGACGCACAGCTGCCTTCGGCTGAGGTGCTGGAGCCTTGGCTGGCAGAAATTGGGAGCTCACTTGGTGAGGAAGCAGACTGGACCACCCCTTGGGAGCCTCGGTTCTCCCAGGTCGTTTTATGGTGACGCATCATATGTTGACGCAGGGCCGTGGTGCCAACATTTGGACCCTGGCCACGCTTCACCTTTTGCCTACATATCTTGCATGTGGCCATGTTACCCTCCTGCGGATGCCTCAGGAAAAACTGCCACACTGCCGAGTAGCTACTTTTCCCACCCCCTGGCCTCACTGATTCACTGCTGCTGTTGCCAACTCCAGGAACCCCTGCTCCACTACCTCCCGATAAGGTAGACTGCCGCACAGCAGGTGCTCTACCCCGGCCCCGGCCCCGGCCGGCTCCAGCCTTTGGAATTGTGCCCCCATGCTGACTGCTACCACCTTGCTGCCTCAGCTGCTGACTCCGGGGCAACCTGCGCCCCTCTTCTCCTGATGATGACGATGAAGCCCCTTCATCACCCGGCTCCCAAGTGCGATCGGCTTCATCGTCATCATCATCATCATCACCGGGTTGTGGCTGTACGTCACTGATGTTCGTGGATTCGTCAACAGTGTCTGGCGCAGGAGCTGGAACGCTCGCAGCACCCACGACACTGTCCACATCACTATTTGTCTGCCTAGCTAAAGAAGCCACCTCCATTTCTTGGCTGGGCAGTAGCTGCTGACTGTCCTCCTGTATCTGATCGTCCTCCTCACTAAAGAGTGGAGCTGAACCCAACGCATAGGATACGTCGCTGGGGGAGGGAACGGCGTAGGACAGAGGCAATGGGAGGACAGGGACTGCTCTCGGGGCATGCCAACTCAGGGTTGTGTCAGAGGAACCTACCGACCCTAGACTGGGGGTCTCAGATGTAAGTTGTGATGATGTTGTTGATGAGCGCGTCAGCCAATCTACCACGGCAGATGCGTTACTGGTGGAGACCCGACCGCTAGCAGATACTGGCAGATTAGGTCTCTCAGCGTGACTCCTGCTGCTACTGGCCCCCAGTCTGATGCGAGCTCTGCCTGCGGAATCTTGGCCTCTGCCACTCCTCTTTTCACTTCCAGGCACTTGTCTGCCCGACATAGTCTAACTGGCGTGGTAGTAGGTGATATTTTAAGAACCCCCAGGCAGCAGTGGGTCTATATAAAACAGAATATAATGCACACCAAAAGTGAGCAGTAACACTCAGCCTCCAACAGGCCTGCTTAGTGTAAATAAGAGAGCTGCTTAGTGTAAATAAAGAGGGGTATGCTATGTTACAGAATGGGATGCCTCAACAGAAGTGCACCTGGCAGGCAGCAGTAAGCCTATGCCCAGCAAAAGTGTCTTATAATATAAATATAATAAGAGCAAATGCTTATATGGTCTTAAACAGAGGCTGCTTTAGTCACAGAATGGGATGCCCTGGGCAGGAATGGACCTGGCAGGGTCCAGTAGGGCTTTGGCCAGCAAAAGTGTCTTTATCAGGCTAATTTCAAATATGATAAGAGCAAATGCTTATATGGTCTTAAACAGAGGCTGCTGTAGTCACAGAATGGGATGCCCCGGGCAGGAATCGACCTGGCAGGGTCCAGTAGGGCTTTGGCCAGCAAAAGTGTCTTTATCAGGCCTGATTTCTATGAGAATAAGTGCAAATGTTTATTATGCTATTAAATAGAGGCTGCTTTAGTCACAGAATGGGATGCCAGTGCCACAAAAACCAGAGAGCATGCACAGCAAAAGTGTCTTTATCAGGCCTGATTTCTATGAGAATAAGTGCAAATGTTTATTATGCTATTAAATAGAGGCTGCTTTAGTCACAGAATGGGATGCCAGTGCCACAAAAACCAGAGAGCATGCACAGCAAAAGTGTCTTTATCAGGCCTGATTTCTATGAGAATAAGTGCAAATGTTTATTGTGCTATTAAATAGAGGCTGCTTTAGTCACAGAATGGGATGCCAGTGCCACAAAAACCAGAGAGCATGCACAGCAAAAGTGTCTTTATCAGGCCTGATTTCTATGAGAATAAGTGCAAATGTTTATTGTGCTATTAAATAGAGGCTGCTTTAGTCACAGAATGGGATGCCAGTGCCACAAAAACCAGAGAGCATGCACAGCAAAAGTGTCTTTATCAGGCCTGATTTCTATGAGAATAAGTGCAAATGTTTATTATGCTATTAAATAGAGGCTGCTTTAGTCACAGAATGGGATGCCAGTGCCACAAAAACCAGAGAGCATGCACAGCAAAAGTGTCTTTATCAGGCCTGATTTCTATGAGAATAAGTGCAAATGTTTATTGTGCTATTAAATAGAGGCTGCTTTAGTCACAGAATGGGATGCCAGTGCCACAAAAACCAGAGAGCATGCACAGCAAAAGTGTCTTTATCAGGCCTGATTTCTATGAGAATAAGTGCAAATGTTTATTATGCTATTAAATAGAGGCTGCTTTAGTCACAGAATGGGATGCCAGTGCCACAAAAACCAGAGAGCATGCACAGCAAAAGTGTCTTTATCAGGCCTGATTTCTATGAGAATAAGTGCAAATGTTTATTGTGCTATTAAATAGAGGCTGCTTTAGTCACAGAATGGGATGCCAGTGCCACAAAAACCAGAGAGCATGCACAGCAAAAGTGTCTTTATCAGGCCTGATTTCTATGAGAATAAGTGCAAATGTTTATTGTGCTATTAAATAGAGGCTGCTTTAGTCACAGAATGGGATGCCAGTGCCACAAAAACCAGAGAGCATGCACAGCAAAAGTGTCTTTATCAGGCCTGATTTCTATGAGAATAAGTGCAAATGTTTATTATGCTATTAACTAGAGGCTGCTTTAGTCACAGAATGGGATGCCAGTGCCACAAAAACCAGAGAGCATGCACAGCAAAAGTGTCTTTATCAGGCCTGATTTCTATGAGAATAAGTGCAAATGTTTATTGTGCTATTAAATAGAGGCTGCTTTAGTCACAGAATGGGATGCCAGTGCCACAAAAACCAGAGAGCATGCACAGCAAAAGTGTCTTTATCAGGCCTGATTTCTATGAGAATAAGTGCAAATGTTTATTGTGCTATTAAATAGAGGCTGCTTTAGTCACAGAATGGGATGCCAGTGCCACAAAAACCAGAGAGCATGCACAGCAAAAGTGTCTTTATCAGGCCTGATTTCTATGAGAATAAGTGCAAATGTTTATTATGCTATTAAATAGAGGCTGCTTTAGTCACAGAATGGGATGCCAGTGCCACAAAAACCAGAGAGCATGCACAGCAAAAGTGTCTTTATCAGGCCTGATTTCTATGAGAATAAGTGCAAATGTTTATTGTGCTATTAAATAGAGGCTGCTTTAGTCACAGAATGGGATGCCAGTGCCACAAAAACCAGAGAGCATGCACAGCAAAAGTGTCTTTATCAGGCCTGATTTCTATGAGAATAAGTGCAAATGTTTATTATGCTATTAAATAGAGGCTGCTTTAGTCACAGAATGGGATGCCAGTGCCACAAAAACCAGAGAGCATGCACAGCAAAAGTGTCTTTATCAGGCCTGATTTCTATGAGAATAAGTGCAAATGTTTATTATGCTATTAAATAGAGGCTGCTTTAGTCACAGAATGGGATGCCAGTGCCACAAAAACCAGAGAGCATGCACAGCAAAAGTGTCTTTATCAGGCCTGATTTCTATGAGAATAAGTGCAAATGTTTATTATGCTATTAAATAGAGGCTGCTTTAGTCACAGAATGGGATGCCAGTGCCACAAAAACCAGAGAGCATGCACAGCAAAAGTGTCTTTATCAGGCCTGATTTCTATGAGAATAAGTGCAAATGTTTATTATGCTATTAAATAGAGGCTGCTTTAGTCACAGAATGGGATGCCAGTGCCACAAAAACCAGAGAGCATGCACAGCAAAAGTGTCTTTATCAGGCCTGATTTCTATGAGAATAAGTGCAAATGTTTATTGTGCTATTAAATAGAGGCTGCTTTAGTCACAGAATGGGATGCCAGTGCCACAAAAACCAGAGAGCATGCACAGCAAAAGTGTCTTTATCAGGCCTGATTTCTATGAGAATAAGTGCAAATGTTTATTATGCTATTAAATAGAGGCTGCTTTAGTCACAGAATGGGATGCCAGTGCCACAAAAACCAGAGAGCATGCACAGCAAAAGTGTCTTTATCAGGCCTGATTTCTATGAGAATAAGTGCAAATGTTTATTATGCTATTAAATAGAGGCTGCTTTAGTCACAGAATGGGATGCCAGTGCCACAAAAACCAGAGAGCATGCACAGCAAAAGTGTCTTTATCAGGCCTGATTTCTATGAGAATAAGTGCAAATGTTTATTATGCTATTAAATAGAGGCTGCTTTAGTCACAGAATGGGATGCCAGTGCCACAAAAACCAGAGAGCATGCACAGCAAAAGTGTCTTTATCAGGCCTGATTTCTATGAGAATAAGTGCAAATGTTTATTATGCTATTAAATAGAGGCTGCTTTAGTCACAGAATGGGATGCCAGTGCCACAAAAACCAGAGAGCATGCACAGCAAAAGTGTCTTTATCAGGCCTGATTTCTATGAGAATAAGTGCAAATGTTTATTATGCTATTAAATAGAGGCTGCTTTAGTCACAGAATGGGATGCCAGTGCCACAAAAACCAGAGAGCATGCACAGCAAAAGTGTCTTTATCAGGCCTGATTTCTATGAGAATAAGTGCAAATGTTTATTATGCTATTAAATAGAGGCTGCTTTAGTCACAGAATGGGATGCCAGTGCCACAAAAACCAGAGAGCATGCACAGCAAAAGTGTCTTTATCAGGCCTGATTTCTATGAGAATAAGTGCAAATGTTTATTGTGCTATTAAATAGAGGCTGCTTTAGTCACAGAATGGGATGCCAGTGCCACAAAAACCAGAGAGCATGCACAGCAAAAGTGTCTTTATCAGGCCTGATTTCTATGAGAATAAGTGCAAATGTTTATTATGCTATTAAATAGAGGCTGCTTTAGTCACAGAATGGGATGCCAGTGCCACAAAAACCAGAGAGCATGCACAGCAAAAGTGTCTTTATCAGGCCTGATTTCTATGAGAATAAGTGCAAATGTTTATTGTGCTATTAAATAGAGGCTGCTTTAGTCACAGAATGGGATGCCAGTGCCACAAAAACCAGAGAGCATGCACAGCAAAAGTGTCTTTATCAGGCCTGATTTCTATGAGAATAAGTGCAAATGTTTATTGTGCTATTAAATAGAGGCTGCTTTAGTCACAGAATGGGATGCCAGTGCCACAAAAACCAGAGAGCATGCACAGCAAAAGTGTCTTTATCAGGCCTGATTTCTATGAGAATAAGTGCAAATGTTTATTATGCTATTAAATAGAGGCTGCTTTAGTCACAGAATGGGATGCCAGTGCCACAAAAACCAGAGAGCATGCACAGCAAAAGTGTCTTTATCAGGCCTGATTTCTATGAGAATAAGTGCAAATGTTTATTGTGCTATTAAATAGAGGCTGCTTTAGTCACAGAATGGGATGCCAGTGCCACAAAAACCAGAGAGCATGCACAGCAAAAGTGTCTTTATCAGGCCTGATTTCTATGAGAATAAGTGCAAATGTTTATTATGCTATTAAATAGAGGCTGCTTTAGTCACAGAATGGGATGCCAGTGCCACAAAAACCAGAGAGCATGCACAGCAAAAGTGTCTTTATCAGGCCTGATTTCTATGAGAATAAGTGCAAATGTTTATTGTGCTATTAAATAGAGGCTGCTTTAGTCACAGAATGGGATGCCAGTGCCACAAAAACCAGAGAGCATGCACAGCAAAAGTGTCTTTATCAGGCCTGATTTCTATGAGAATAAGTGCAAATGTTTATTATGCTATTAAATAGAGGCTGCTTTAGTCACAGAATG
Organism: Gastrophryne carolinensis; assembly: GCA_027917425.1. Taxonomy (NCBI): domain Eukaryota; kingdom Metazoa; phylum Chordata; class Amphibia; order Anura; family Microhylidae; genus Gastrophryne; species Gastrophryne carolinensis. The sequence goes on along the minus strand of CM051240.1, from coordinate 176,262,368 downwards.
GGATGCCAGTGCCACAAAAACCAGAGAGCATGCACAGCAAAAGTGTCTTTATCAGGCCTGATTTCTATGAGAATAAGTGCAAATGTTTATTGTGCTATTAAATAGAGGCTGCTTTAGTCACAGAATGGGATGCCAGTGCCACAAAAACCAGAGAGCATGCACAGCAAAAGTGTCTTTATCAGGCCTGATTTCTATGAGAATAAGTGCAAATGTTTATTGTGCTATTAAATAGAGGCTGCTTTAGTCACAGAATGGGATGCCAGTGCCACAAAAACCAGAGAGCATGCACAGCAAAAGTGTCTTTATCAGGCCTGATTTCTATGAGAATAAGTGCAAATGTTTATTATGCTATTAAATAGAGGCTGCTTTAGTCACAGAATGGGATGCCAGTGCCACAAAAACCAGAGAGCATGCACAGCAAAAGTGTCTTTATCAGGCCTGATTTCTATGAGAATAAGTGCAAATGTTTATTGTGCTATTAAATAGAGGCTGCTTTAGTCACAGAATGGGATGCCAGTGCCACAAAAACCAGAGAGCATGCACAGCAAAAGTGTCTTTATCAGGCCTGATTTCTATGAGAATAAGTGCAAATGTTTATTGTGCTATTAAATAGAGGCTGCTTTAGTCACAGAATGGGATGCCAGTGCCACAAAAACCAGAGAGCATGCACAGCAAAAGTGTCTTTATCAGGCCTGATTTCTATGAGAATAAGTGCAAATGTTTATTATGCTATTAAATAGAGGCTGCTTTAGTCACAGAATGGGATGCCAGTGCCACAAAAACCAGAGAGCATGCACAGCAAAAGTGTCTTTATCAGGCCTGATTTCTATGAGAATAAGTGCAAATGTTTATTATGCTATTAAATAGAGGCTGCTTTAGTCACAGAATGGGATGCCAGTGCCACAAAAACCAGAGAGCATGCACAGCAAAAGTGTCTTTATCAGGCCTGATTTCTATGAGAATAAGTGCAAATGTTTATTATGCTATTAAATAGAGGCTGCTTTAGTCACAGAATGGGATGCCAGTGCCACAAAAACCAGAGAGCATGCACAGCAAAAGTGTCTTTATCAGGCCTGATTTCTATGAGAATAAGTGCAAATGTTTATTATGCTATTAAATAGAGGCTGCTTTAGTCACAGAATGGGATGCCTCACAGCAGACTTAAGATCAGTTCAGTATATATGCACAGTTAGTTACTATAAGCAGCCTGAAAACGCTAACAAAGGCTGGATGAAAAAAAAAAAATCTCCCTGTCACAGCCTCCGTTTTTCCTACCTTTCCCTGGCTTTCTGTCTGTCTCCTGTCTGTCTCCTGCCTGTCTCCTGCCTGTCTCCAGCCTGTCCCTGTCTGTCCCTGCCTGTCTAAGTGCCTCAGCTACACAGCGTTCTGTCTGTCACGAATGCAATAGAGAAATGAGGAAAAGCAAGATGGCCGCCGTTAAATACCGCTGTGTGACGTCACCGGGCTTGCTGGCTGCTGATAGGCTGCATGTGACTGCCCCAGCTTGCACTGGCGCGGGATACATGTCCAGACATGTCCCGCCCGCCATCTTAGAATGCCTGTAATGTAAATGAATGGATGTTAAAGGAAAACTTCGAGTGATCGAATCGCGGGGAAATTCGGATTCGATCCGAATCGAATTTTTCCTGAAATTCGGATCGAATCCGGGTTCGTCCGGATCGATTCGCTCATCCCTAATGCTAATATATGCTAAAACATTTTTTTTAATATTCGGTGTATGCTTAGCATTAGTGGCTGTTGATGGGTTAAGTTTGGGAACACGGTTAAGGTTTGGGACTGATATTGGATGGGATATAAATACGGGATCCATAGATTAAGAGAGTTAAGGCAATCAGTATGTGTATTGGCAGAATGTGGGGATTGTTAAATTCTGTATGTATGTGGTAATGGGTGATCTGGTGGAAGGACATACGAGTGTAAAAAACTCACTATAATAAAGTTTGTGGAGACAGTATCATTAATGTAGAAAATCTTCATTATACTTTTAAAAATGAAACATTCATTGTTGCCTGCAACCAGATTCCAACTCACTAAAGTGGACCATGCTTCTCAAAAGGATGAGCACCTCTGTCATACATTATTAACATAGAAATTCAGTTCCGTAAAGCACTTTCAGGGCAGATGCCTTGCGAATGGCGGTGTTTAGTGTGTGGAGGGCGTTTGTGCTCACATGGAGTGGAATCGCTAGCACACCGCCCTCCAGACGCAAGGCATTTGTGGGTCAGTGTGATCACTTTGCAAACGCCAAATGAGAAAGTGAAATCGTTCATAGAGTACTATGGGCAACATTTCACTGGTGGTTGCAGGGTGATCACAAATGCCCTGGTGTGAAGAAGTAGGTACAGCAGGTTTTGAAAAGCGAAGTTTTTTTGCAAAGCAAAAACTGAAACATACTGTATTTAATGATATATTGTTCCAGCTGGACCAGATTCAATAGGTTTGATTCATCAAATGTCCATAAAGTGACTGCCCAGGCAACAGCAATAAAAAGATCAGAAAACAGCCATAGCAGAGCTTAAACAGTTGCCGACCTTTCAGTTTCAATCCTCCTGCACCACACAAAATAGTGGCCCCTCAGCTGACTGAGCCCAACAAAGCACACACATGACTCATAAAGATGCGCCATGACACCCATTTCCCAGCTCAACCACGTTCAGAATTGGAAGCAAAGCAAGTGGCTTAGAATACACAATGTATTTATGGCTAATTGTAGATAGGGAAATGGTTTGAAATGGCCCATTTTACACTGTACACCTACTTACCATGGGAATATGGGTGGATCAAGTTATCACATGCCTTGGTAGTGGCTATAAAGAGAGCTAAAACCCCTCCTTGCTTGGCACTCCCCCACTAAGGGAATTCCTATTTGAGATGCCCCAAATTGTGAAACCCCCTAGTGTACCAGTTGAACGATTTCTTGGAAAAAAGCAAGGGTTAATTAAAGTGAACTTATCTGTGTCATCAGGAAGGCTCAGGATGACAGTCTGAGGCTTCAGTGCATGTGACAGAAAGTAGACATTTATGTAAATTTACTGGAGATGATGCCCCATTAGAAAGAAAATAAAGATAAATGTAACTCTGCGCTAGAATTATTTGAATAATTTGAATGTTATTAAAATTTGGTGATTTGAATAACATTTAGACTAAGAAATCAATTTTGCCTACAGGTTCCCTTTAAATATAACAAGTACCTTGCCATTCCATCTATCATATAAAATGAATAAATTACATTCAGAATTTAAACAATATCACCTGGTTAGCATTTTAACTGGCGCAGGACTCTTATTCAGACAATACGCGGAAAAGGGATAAGTGCTGGACTTATTTTGTGTAATTTATCTCCTATTAGTAATTCTAGCAGCTAATGCTATTGAATTTAATCATTAGGCATGCCCCCATGAGCTGCTTTGCCTTTTGTCCTTCATATTCTTGCATATCCAGGCATAATATCCCAGTGTAATCCACCATACTTGTACCAGTGTAAAGCAATCCCTGCTTGTGTCTCTTAATCCCAAGGATTCTACATTAATAGGCAACACACCTCATTGATTTTTAATTAATTTCTTCGAGAGACACACAAAGAGGAGAGCTGCCTCAGTCCAGTGATGTCTCACTACTTATTCACAACCACATCCGTATTGATCGCCTGCCTAAGGAGCAGAAGTAATCCATTTTAAATACACTTCTTTGAAAGAGTGCGTGAGCTCGACAATGCAAGCACGTCTTTTGTAATTACAAAATCAGGAAGAGGTTATGACAGAAGAAGAGAAGATCATAGGAGTATTCTGCTAATATAGATTAGACATTTTGCATGTTATGGAATTTGGTCTTATTATTTAAAGGGTTTGTCGAAGCAAACAAAAACAACACATGATTTTAAGGAAGCCTAATGCTTC